>CM029276.1:22328004-22928004 GCA_016920895.1 Vaccinium myrtillus
AAGTAAAGACTCCCATTTGCCGCAGCTTCAAAATCTCCATTCCACAAACTTGTTTGAGTGTGTGTGGAGCCCACACACTTGTGTGAGTGTGTGGGTAATTTGTGGGTATTTTTTGTGTGTATGTATCATTTTTGTATTATTATTCCATATGCTCCTTCTCTAGATTCCTTTTTGCACCCACATTAATTAATTTCGAGAAAAGCACCTCGAGGCCGTTGCTATAAATCACCAGGAATGTGCACAATTATTTAACATTGCTTTTACAACCGTATGATTTGCAGCCTGAAATTCTCGTACATAGTCCACCGCCCGAGCACAAAACCACCATAGGAAAGAAAGTTTTCTGTTCAAATACGATGAAGATAATTTTTTTACTGAATGCTCTTCTCAATGAGCCCTACAATTCTGATTAATGGGTTACCAAGCACAAAATTGTAGAACTTTTTTTGAAGAATCTTTCGAATTATAGGGCCCTGAATTCTGAATGGAAATCAAACGAATTAGATCAATTATGTAAAAATATCTGATAGGTCTGATTTTCTCTAGGACCACGTGATGCAGAGCAAAACAAGTTCGAATAAACTTAGGTCTTTTGCAGCATTATTTTTTCTAGAATTTTAGTTTCCATTTCTTAGTCAAACTTAAATTTTCCATGTTTGGTAATTTTCTTTAATTGATTTGAGTCCTAGTTGAATTAGGATTTGCTTTTTCTTTAGTTAGTTTGAGTCATAGTCGAATTAGGATTTGCTTCTTCTTTAATCAGTTTGAGTCCTATAAATAAGGATGTAACCTTTCAAAACAATTCAATCAACTATCAATAATATTTCTAGAGTTCTCTCTATTTTCCTTGTGCTCAAGGTTGCTTATCTTTTTCTTTTGGATTCAAGAACCCGTCTGTTAGAACGAGATCTAACCAATTCGTCTACTAGAACGATATCTAGTCTTCCTCCGCTACAACGCTGCGTCAAAGTGGTATCAAAGCAAGGTCCTCCCTTGTTTCAATGGCCAAAGACGGAGAACAACCCTCCGGAGATCATGGGATTGATGCGGTATAGGACGCGATCGATGGGCAACAAGAACAGCTGGCTGAGATACGCACTATGTTGAAAGCGTTGACTATTACAATCAACACTAGGCTACCAGCAAGTCCTGATCCTAACGATCCACCTCATGATCAACAAGTACGAGATCAGTAGGTTCGTGATCAACAAACACAAGATCAGCAGGCTCGTGATCAACAGGCACGTGAACCAAGGGTGGGCAACCATCCTGGACGCCTACAGCTTAGGCGTGCTTATAATAATCCAGTTCATGGTGGAGATTCGACAGATGATGACCTTGAGGATCTTGCAATTTATCAAGGGCCCAAAGAACCTGTCCAGAATAATAACAACTACCGCATGAAGATGGACCTCCCTTCTTTTAACGGTCAGTTACACATCGAAGATTTTCTGGATTGGATACATGAAGTTGAGTGCTTCTTTGATTATATGGATATCGAGGAGGTCAAGAAGGTTAAAATGGTTGCATTCAAGCTAAAAGGCGGCGCTTCTGCATGGTGGGAGCAGTTGCAAATGGCTCGCACACTCCAGGGCAAATCAAAAATTCGTTCTTGGCATCGGATGAAGCAGTTGATGAGGGCTCGTTTTCTTCCTCCAAATTATGATCAGATTTTGTTCCAGCAGTATCAAAGTTGTTCGCAAGGTAATAGAACTGTTCATGATTATGTTTCACAATTCCAACGACTCCAATCCCGTAATGATTTACCTGAAATAGAAGGGCAGTTGGTAGCACGGTTTGTAGGGGGATGCGATATGGTATTCAAGATGTTGTGAACATGCAACCGGTTCACACATTGCTGGATGCTATTCAGTTGGTGACAAGGGCTGAGATGCAGTCGAACCGTAAAGGGAGATTCCGAAATCAGCCTACAAACAGAACATTTACCCCTTCTCCATCACATAACCAGTTAGAGTCAAATAAATGAAAGGGAATCAAAGTAGTTCAGAATCAAGCCCCTCCAAGTCAAAATAGAGGCTCGTGGAAGAATCAGCAAAATACCAAGCAGGGTGCTGGTGGGGCAAGCGGATCAAAAGGCACGACTAACCCTTATGCTCCTTATAGACGCGACAAGTGTTACCGTTGTGGAGAGACTGGTCATCATTCTAACTGATGTCCGAAAAGACAAGTAAATTTAGTAGAACGTGAAGATGGAGAAGACCACCAAGAAGATGGGGAATTCGTAGAGGAGGATGGAAGAGGAGTGGACTCATGAGGACGAAGGCGTGTCGCTGGTAGTGCGGCGTCTGATGTATACGCCGCGAAAGGAGGATGTTTAGAGGCATAACATCTTCAAGACTCGTTGCACAGTTAAGCAAATGGTCTGTGATTTGATTATAGATGGTGGAAGCAGTGAGAATATTGTGTCAAAAACAATGGTTCAGAAGTTGCAGCTTCCAACAAAGAGACATCCATCCCCGCACAGTATTGGCTGGATCAAAGACGTTGGTGAAACTAAAGTAACAGAACAATGTGTCGTTCCTTTTTCCATTGGCAAAAATTATAAGGATGAAGTGTTGTGCGACGTAGTAGATATGGATGCATGTCACATGTTGTTGGGAAGGTCGTGGCAGTTTGACTTAAACACAATGCATAAGGGAAAAGACTATACTTATACTTTCTACAAGGATAAGATAAAGATTGTCTTGGCTCCAATAAGGCGTGATGGTCAAGTAACAGCCCCTCCAACCAAGGCAGATTCTTTTCTTATCGTGCCAAATATTATGAAGGAAGCCAAAGAGATGAAACTGATTTATGCTCTAGTCGTTAAGGGGGAGGAGAAACCAGAGGTAGTCATACCAAAACAGGTTAAACCGTTACTTGCAGGATTTGAAGGTCTTATGTCGAAAGAGTTACATGTAGAATTACCTCCCATGAGGAATATCCAGCACGAGATTGACCTAGTTCCTGGGGCGAGTTTACCAAATTTGCCACATTACAGAATGAGTCTGAATGAGTTTCAGATCTTGCAGGATCAAGTTAATGAGTTTCTCCAAAAGGGCTTGATCAGAGAGAGTATGATTCCATCTGCAGTGCCAGCTTTACTAACTCCGAAGAAAGATGGGAGTTGGCGGATGTGTGTTGACAGCAGAGCCATAAACAAGATCACAATGAAGTACAGATTTCCCATACCCTGGCTGGATTATATGCTTGACAAATTGGGTGGTTCGACAATATTTTCCAAACTAGATTTAAAAAGTGGGTACCATCAAATTCGTATTCGTTCGGGTGATGAGTGGAAGACTGCTTTCAAGACGAGAGAAGGGTTGTATGAGTGGCTTGTCATGCCATTCAGGCTATCCAACGCGCCAAGTACTTTCATGCGATTAATGAATCAGGTATTCCAACCTTTTGGAAAGTTTGTCGTTGTTTATTTTGATGATATCCTGATTTTTAGTCGTACAGAGAAGGAGCACATGCAGCATTTGTGGGAAGTTTTTAATGTGTTGCGTGAGAACAGTCTCTATGTCAACTTAAAGAAGTGCAGTTTTTTTACGAATAGCTTGGTGTTTTTGGGCTATGTTGTAAGCTTTGAAGGGATCAAGGTTGATGAGTCAAAGGTAAAGGTAGAGGCCAACCCTAAAGTCCATTACTAATGTAAGCAACTTTCATGGGCTAGCTACCTTTTATAGGCGTTTTGTGTGGCACTTCAGCACCATTGCTGCTCCACTTACGGATTGTTTGAAACAGAAGCAGCTTGTGTGGACTGACACTGCAGAAAGTAGCTTTGCAGTTTGCAAAGAGAGGTTGACCACGACACCAGTTCTGGCGATGCCAGATTTTGATAAGCTGTTTGAGGTAGATTGTGATGCTTCAGGCATGGGAATTGGCATTGTTCTTTCTCAAGAGGGTAGACCAATAGCTTTCTTCAGCGAGAAGCTCAGCGACGCTCGACAGAAGTGGACAACGTATGAGCAAGAGCTTTATGCAGCTATACGGAGTTTATTTCATTGGGAGCCATATCTGATTTAGAGGGAGTTTGTGTTAAACAACGATCACCAGGCTCTCAAGTATCTTCAAGGAGCATCAAGCCAAATAGGATGCATGCTAGATGGATCGCTTATATTCAGAGGTTCACTTTCTCTCTGAAACATAAGTCGGGTCAAAATAATAAATTCGTTGATGGTCAAAATAATAAAGTCGTTGATGCACTAAGTCGGCGGGCATCTTTGCTTGTTACCATAAGGAATGAAGTTTCCGGTTTTGACTATCTTAAAGATTTTTATATGGATGATGAGGATTTTAAAGATGCGTGGGCAAAGTGCAAGTCAGGTTTTCCAGCTTCTAGCGACTTTCAATTGCTTGAAGGGTTTCTGTTCTTTAATGATCGATTATGTATTCCTCGAGGTTCGTTGCGGGAGCATATTATTCGAGAGACTCATGGCGGAGGCTTAGGTGGGCACTTGGGTCGAGATAAAAGTATCGCATTGGTGGAGGCTCGTTATTATTGGCCGCAGTTAAAGCGTGACATGGAGAAGTATGTAAGGCGATGTTACGCTTGTCAGACTGCTAAAGGTCAAGCATAGATTCGTGTTAGGGCTTGTCATACGCCCCTTCCTATTCCTGATGCACTTTGGGAGGATTTGTCCATGGATTTCGTGTTAGGGCTTCCAAGGACGCAACGTGGTTCAGATTCCATATTTGTTGTTGTTGATAGATTTTCGAAGATGGCCCATTTCATTACTTGCAAGACGACATCGGATGCTAGCCATATTGCTCAATTATCCTTTTGAGAGATAGTTCGCCTTCATGGGATTCCAAAGACTATTGTTTCTGACCGTGATAGCAAATTCCTTAGTCACTTTTGGCGGTCTCTATGGAAGCGGCTTGACACATCTTTGCAATATAGCACTACTGCTCATCCCCAAACCGATGGTCAGACCGAAGTGGTGAATCGCACATTGGGGAATATTTTGCAGAGCTTGTGCCAAGATAGTCCAAGACAGTGGGATTTTGTGATTTTTCAAGCGGAGTTTGCTTACAACAATGTTCCAAACCGTTCCACTAGAAAATCCCCGTTTGAGATTGTTTATGTTCGTCCCCCGCTGCATACTATAGACCTGGTTTCACTTCCCAAGCTTCCAGGTATGAGTGTCATTGCTGAACATATGGCCGAAAAGGTGGCGAATATCCATGCTGAGGTCAAACAGAAACTGGAGGAGTCTGCTGCAAAATACAAGACTGCTGCGGACAAGCATCGGCGTGTGAAAACTTTCGAAGTGGGTGATTTGGTGATGGTCCATTTGCGAAAGAAGAGGTTTCCAGCGAGTACTTACAACAAGCTTAAGCAAAAGAAGATTGGTCATGTTCATGTTCTTCAGAAAATTAATGACAACGCTTATGTGGTGGACCTTCCTAGCGACCTGGCTATTTCCAAGACCTTCAATGTGCAGGACTTGTTCAAGTTTCATACCGTTCCTCATGTTGTTATTCCTGAAGTTAACTCGAGGGCGAGTTCTTCAAAAGAAGGGGAGACTGATGTAGAGCAAGACAAGTTCGAATAAACTTAGGTTTTTTGCAGCATTATTTTTTCTAGAATTTTAGTTTCCATTTCTTAGTCAAACTTTAATTTTCCATGTTTGGTAATTTTCTTTAATAGATTTGAGTCCTAGTTGAATTAGGATTTGATTCTTCCTTAGTTAGTTTGAGTCCTAGTCGAATTAGGATTTGCTTCTTCTTTAGTTAGTTTGAGTCCTAGTCGAATTAGGATTTGCTTCTTCTTTAATCAGTTTGAGTCCTATAAATAGGGATGTAACCTTTCAAAACAATTCAATCAACTATCAATAACATTTCTAGAGTTCTCTCTATTTTCCTTGTGCTCAAGGTTGCTTATCTTTTTCTTGTGGATTCAAGAACCCGTCTGTTAGAACGAGATCTAACCAATTCGTCTACTAGAACGATATTTAGTCTTCTTCCGCTACAACGCTACGTCACCACTTGAATAATTATTTTAAAATTATTTAACATTTGTGTGAGATCCGAAAGTGGGCCCCACAAGACCCTAATTGGAAGAAGCACTTGGCTTATAGCCAAAATGGTGTCGTTTTTATGCGCTGCAATGTGGGCTGCAAACCTTGCACGACAAGCACCCAGGCTTAAGGTTGTTTCTCATTCCCCATATGCTAAAATCAAGAAACCATTTGTTAAATATTTGATTTTAGAAAATGGGATGGTAAATGATGCATTGGGTGTAGATTTTATGAAAATTGGCTTTTATCTAATGGGAACAAAAAGTGATGTTACCCAGAAGGCAACCTAGATGGGGGGTGAATAGGGTTGCTAACAATAATACCCAAATAAAAAATTACTAATTAAAAGAGAAAAATAAATACCAAAGCAAATAAATAAATAATCTGCACAACAAAAATAAAAGAGTTAAGGAAGAGAGATATCACACAGAGATATATAGTGGTTTGGTCTGAGTTTTGTCCACTGTTCAGCCTAGTCCACTGGCCTAAGGAGTCGTTGTTTTACTAATCCAACAACCAGCTTCTGGTGCCGAGTAAACCTTACAACCGCAACGCTAACTTTCCTGATGAGTTAGCCGAACCGCTAGAGTTTATCTCCCAAACTCTAAAATCACTCACAGAAGAAAACCCAATTCTGTAGTAGCTCACTGAAAATTTTTCTAACTCTCAATACAACACTGATTAGAATTTATGGTGTGGAAAAATAAATCTCTCTCAAAGAGTAGATACACAAATTTGCTCTCCAAGCTCTCAAAATATATATGAAAATGAGGTATAATTGCTCTGTATTTCTAAGACTCTGAATTGCTTGCTTGTGCTTGGTGTATCTCTTCTCAGAAGCTCTTCTGAATATATAGCAAAAAATATGACCGTTTCATATTTGTTCGTTGAGCTGCATATCTTCTTGAGCAGCTACAAATTTTCTTAGGCTGTAAAATTGATAACTCCTTCAATGTGTAATCTGTTCGTTGAGCTGTATAACTAGATTTGCAACGTTCTAGTGCCTTAACTCCAGAATATCGAGAAGTCAACAATGGTAGAGAAAATGAAGAACCGGATGGCCAAGGCATTTACTGATGGGACCAGAATAGGAACCTTTCAAACCCCACAAATCTAATTCATGTTGGAAATTGGAAATAGGATGGGCCACACTATTCTAATCTGTAAGTGCACTATGAATGTGTCAAAATATGAAATGCCATTGTGGGCAAGAGTTTATAGATTACACGTGGGTCAAGTTCAAGAGTTGATTTTCTGTCAAAACATTGTTTTATTTTTCTATTCTAAAAACAAGTGGTCTAGTAGCATTTCTCTTTCCTGAGATAGTTAAAATATTTGAAAGGGCCAATTATTTAAGCAATGCAAAAAAGACATTTTAACATTGTTTTTAAGAAATCAATTTTGTCATAAGAACATAATCAAAATTAATTATTTCTAACAAGTGATTTTATCAACTTACCTAAAACTCAACTTTTATAGGATTTCCCATTTTAGCAAATGGGAAACAACCCCTTATATCAGGTTGAGGGCAAATTGACAGAGGCCGATACATAAAGTTATGCCTAATAGAACCATCACCAGTCCTAAGCATAACATGACTGTAACGACCCAACTCGACGAACCATGGACCCCTTTACGGCCCAAACACTTGGCCTGAAAAGGTATACCTAAGAAGATACCATGTAACCCAAGGTAGGCGTTAATATATCACATGGAGTTTTAGTTTCCAACTAATGTGGGACTAAAAATCCTCTACCCCCAAACATGGGGTATTACAATGACTACCACTAGTTATAAGGGTATGAAGTAGTATTTGTTAAAAATTTATACTAAAAGTCATACTTTTATGTAATGGATTAATACCCTTTTTGATGAGAATCTTTTATGGGCAATGTGTAAGGACCCATAATTTTAAATGTTTTTTCGAAAATAAAGTTTAGATTATGAGTTGTGGTACAAAATAGATTAGATTTGGGCCTTTTTATAACACACAAGTTAAGGGGATGTGAGGTGTAATTATTTCAACTTGTGTATACAAGGGAAGAGAGAGAAAACCACATTCCTCCATTTTCTTCAACCTCTCCTCCCAATTACTCCCCCAAACTTCAATTCCACCAAGATCCATACACAAATCCGTCATCTACACGCGTTAGGGAGCTCGAGTTGCTTTGGTTTCGCTTTGGAAGCTTGCATTTTGGTTGGGATTGCTAGGAAAAGTTAGGGTTTTGCTTTTTCACTTGATTGAAGCTTGATCCTTTGAGGTAGGGACTTCTCTCCACTATTTCTAAGTGTTTTTGGTTTGATTGTAGCATGTATCTTGTGCCTTGCCATGTTCTTCTTGAAAAATCTAGTAAAGTTTTGATATCAATTGCCCTTTCATCTATGAAATTGGGTGTTAAACCCTTCAATTGATTGATGTTCCTACTTCCCTCTATGCATATTTGTTGATTAGTACCAAGAAAATCTGAGTTTGAACCTCATAATTGAGTTTTGGGTTGAAATTTCATCCTTTGGGAAAAATTTGAAAGTCTGATAGAAGGGCTGAGTATTGATACCTAGATCCCTGGTATTGATACCTAGAAAATCAGTCCCTTTTGAAAAACCTGTTGGAAAAGCTGGGTATTGATACCTCAGTTTCCTGGTATTGATACCCAGAGGTTCTGTCCTATTTTGAAAAATTTGTCGGAAAAGCTGGGTATTGATACCCCACTTTCCTGTGGTATTGATAACTAGAGATTCTGTCCCTTTTTAAAAAATCTATCAGAAAAGCTAGGTATTGATACCCAGAGGTTCTGTCCCATTTTTCTGAAATCTTGCTGAGAGCTAGGTATTGATATCCAGATTTCCTGGTATTGATACCCAAAGGCTTAAAACTCATAATAAATCCTTCCTTGGCCTCTGATTGGATTATTTGATTGTACCATTGAGTTATCTTTTAACACTGTTTAAAGCTTGTTTGGCTCTCAATTTGAATTATGGAACTCGCTTATCGTTTATTATCAAGGAGATATGAGAGCATTGTGAGGCAGTACATTGACACAACTATCTTTGGGGTGACAAACACTTGTCGAAAACGTAATGTGGTTTAGTGTAAGTCAACGAACATGATTTGATGAACTAGATGAGGACACTTTTGATCACCTAAGTATATTTGACACATGATGACAAGGCGGAACCTTGCCTTTAAGTTTAATGAACTATGTCTTGATAGACACCATAGGGATACGTGATATTGCATTCTAAGAATTTGTATAGTATTTTTTTGGGAAATGGGTGAGAGACTTAGTGGTTTCCTATTTTGTTGATTGACGTATGGTGATGTCTTGAGAGGGATACACAGCTCCTAGGGATTCTAACGTGGATGATTCGTTAGGAAATGCATGCATACTACATAGCTAAGCCTTAAAGGAATATGTTGAAATCTGGTTGTTGAGTAAGGACAAGACATGATACTGTAAGAGCGGGTGTGTGACAAATCCTTGTTAGGGCTTGAGAATTGATAATATATGAATATTTGGAAAGATTGAGTCACGTTATGCAAATGTTGATTTATATTAATAACGGGACCACCATTGGGGTGTTGCCGGAATGGTTTATATTAATGACGGGACCACCATTAGGTGTGTTACCGGGAATGGTTTACATTAATAATGGGACCACCATTCAGTGTGTTGTCGGGAATGGTTTATAATAATACCGGGACCACCATTTGATGTGTTGTCGAGAATACCATTAAGGATGAAAGTATTGTGAATCGAAGAAGTTGTGCTTAGAATCATAGTGTTTTATGAAGGTTGTTCTAATATATGGTTATTTGCGAACCATTTTCAAAACGATATACATGACGAGAAGGTTTTTGACATGACCCGTTGTAAGGAAATACCGATAAATGAAAAGAGGTTTTCCATTGGTGAATAGGAGTTTTAAGAGCACTTGAACATTTAAATTCTATTTCAATCTTGAGTCGGTTTCTTGATTAATCACCTGCTTGTATCATGTCTTGTCCTTATGATCATTTCATTCCAATTGCATTTAGTAGTAGTAGATGAGATTTTCCTACTGGGCTAGTGTAGCTCACCCTATCATTTTCAGGTAATCTGCGAGGAGCATGAAGTGCGTGTACATAACTTTAGATAACATGTAAGGAAGAAATTGTTTTGTCATTCGACAAAACCTCATTTTATAAGAAGATGATTTTGTAACTTCTTTTTGGTACAGCTTTTGATATATGAGGATGTAATAATTTTTACATACTCTTTTACTTAAGCATTTTGGGGGTACGGGTACCCCTTTTTACTAGAATCTATGTATGACTTTGACTGAGAAGAAACTTTGAACTTTGAGTATGGAACATGTTGACTTATATTTGGAAACGACATTATTTATTTATGTAAATAATTTTGAGGGCGTGACACAATGTTTGCATGATATTATTGTATGTTGTGCATGTGTGTTCTTTATTCTACATATAGTTGATGGTCCAGTGTGTACAGTACAGCTTACACACAAAAGATTGAATCATTGGTTTTTATGGAATACAAGTCTTGGTTCACAGTATTAGATGGAATTTGACACACCATCAGTAAAATTGTAGCATAATATTTTAGTAGGTCTGTCTTGACTATGGGGAGTGGTTCAAGTTCCAACTCATTGTGCTAGTAAACTTTGTGTGTATTTTACATGACCGTTTTAAGGTAATTATCTTAATACTAACCTTATGATTGAATACTTATACTCTTTATACTTAGATAGTTAATAGATTTGTTGTATATTTAATGTTTTGACTTTGATTCATTACATAGTGAGATCCTCTTTAGGCACAATAGTCTTGGTGAGTTGAGTCACAATATTACATGTATGATAGATATTAATTGTTAATGGAATCCATGCTCTAGTAGCTAGGGATTGATGATACCCCCGCGAGTAAGCTTATAAGTTTCAATTATGTTAAACCCTGCAGGGGGATATTTGTATCCAACATATTTAATAAGTTAAATAGAAAGTCTCGAGGTATTTTATAAGATGTTGGTTCAACAAAATTATCAGTAATTATCAACGGGTATCTGCAATCTTAATGTGGGGAAATATTTAAATATTTTTTCATCATGTTAGAATAGTGACATGGACTATTAATTTGGGACGGAGGGAGTACTCGTCTATTATTTGGGGATGGAGGGAATATTTATGAAGTTTAGCCTCTCCAAATAAAGATGTTGACTCCATAGACTTTATGTAGCCGAGTTTGGCACTACTCACATGAGGCTCAAGTTTTTCTAGATTCCCGAATTTCCAAAATTTTTTTTTTAATTTGATAATGGTACATCGAGTGAAACAAAAGGAAAAAAACACTTAGTACATGATATTGGTACATGAGGTTAAGTGTTAAATCCAAAAGGGAAGAAAGAAGCATCCAACAAAGTGTTGAATGACGAAACAAAGGGAAACCAAAAGTACAAGAGAAACAAATTTAGTTAGAGAAAAAAAATTTGATTAAAGAAAAGACTATATGCAAACAATAAGCATCTAGCATTTATCATGAGATAGAAACTTTTTTGTTACTTCACAAAGACAAATAATATCTTAATGGTTATGTAGTATAGTACAGTACTGTCAGGTTGCCATCAAATGCTATGGAGTGTAATTAGATAACCATTGTGATTGATTGAGGAAGAATTAGGATAGATATAGGTTCCTTAAAAAAAATAAAAACCCTCAACAATATCGGGTTCTTAATTGTCTCATAATCACGTATATGTGAGACTCATTAGTTAAGACTACATGACAATTGTACCATTATTTTGGAAAAAAATTGTTCTCTTTGACAATCAAAACTCAAAAGCCAAAAGGAAACAAACAAGCCATGCAACCTGTAACGCCCCGAAAATTGGATACGTTAATAAATTAATTTTATAATTTATTTAAATAGAAAAGCCAACTTCATTAAAATTCCAAAGAAAAACTTAATATAGTTTTAACAGAAAGCTAAAAGTTAGGTAACTTATTACAACTGAAAGGAAAATAATTGTCTAAAACATTTAAACAATACTAAATGCTTAATTTAAACAAAAGACAGAGCCATCTAAACAAAGAAACTACTGATAGGCTTTACCACTTCGTATCCTTCGTGCTGCTCCATCACCTCGAAATTAGCAGGCGGCTCTTGCTCTCTTTCTGTACCTGGCGTTGGGGACGCCGGGGCCACAAAAAGTAGCACAGTGAGTGGTAAAATTACACTCAGTAGGGCGCCCTAAGTCACCCATTTACTAAAGTTACTCATGCAACAATTACACACATAACTGATATTTTATTTCATATGAAATACTTAAATTTTCACATCATTCCTCAACACAAAGTAGTCACAAAAAATTATTAATCTCGTTCCAACTTTTAACATATACTTTCCGTCACCGACTTCCATCCACAGTATAGCCAGGTGATCACACAGTAAAGCACCTCGGGTATGCCGCGAATGGCTCAAGACCCATACCGGTCACCACCAATTTTTATCCGGGATCGATTCCCACCCACAGTATACTGGCGCCCGATCACACAACAAAGCTACCTAAAAGTATAAACTGCGCATGGCTCAAGACCCATACCGGACACGTCCCATCCCCAAGTATCGCGATTAAATTCATTCATTCTTATACTTTAAATATTTTGATCAATACATACTTAACAATTTTGTTCACGTATCACGTGGTTCATTAATCACATAAGTCCAACATAACGACAAAAATAAAATAATCACAAAAAGAAACTTTTAACATAACATGTAAAATGAGAAACATTATTAATTTACTAAAAATAGCAAACTAACTCCATAAATCACGAGATTTTACAGAAACATTAAAATTTACGCTACGAACAGATTCCTTGTTTTACTCGGGTTCTAAATCCTTCATTAAAGAGGTCGAAATTGGATTTTAAAATAATTTGTAATCTGTCTCGTGTTTCACTACAGCAGAAACTTTGAAAAATCATATAAAATTCTACGTAACTCGGATCGAGACGAGATCTATATCAAACTTGCTTAACTTTTCAAGATCTACAATGTTTCAGTTTTGAGTTTTTCCTGAATCGACTTGAAAAAGGGCCGAAACTGACGAACAGAATACAGTAAACGAAAACCCAAATTTTCAACGTCAAACGATCTAGTTTTTAGTGTACAAATTTTCTACACTTCTCCCACATACACACTAACTATAAAAACAGTAAACTAAAGTAATGGTTAGGTTTACGAATCCCTACCTTTCCTTCGACAAATTTAGCACGCACTAACGAAACGGTAAGATCGAAGGATCACGACTCCGGAGAAAAATCTGTAAAAATGATAATTAAATATCCGCATGAGTAAAAGAATAATATACTTCGCGTGAGAAGAGAGAAACTTATCAATGGTGTAGGAGATATAATTTAAAGGAGTGAATTTGTATGAGAGAAAAATGAGTGAAAGAACCAAAGAAGGAAAAGAAAAAAAATAAAAATATATTACCTAGGAATTTGAGAGAATGCCGAGAGAGAGAGAGAGAGAGAGAGAGAGAGAGAGAGAGAGAGAGAGAGAGAGAGAGAGAGAGAGAGTGAGGAAATGAGAGTTTTTTTAGTATAAATAAGAGGATTAGTGATAGATGTTGTGGAGGAAATTAGGAGTTTCAATTAGTTTAAAAATATTAGTGATAATGATGATGGAGGAATTTAGGGAGAAGTGGGAGAGTGGAATGGGAATGATAAGTGATACAAGGATAATGATAGGGTAGTTAGGCTGGGATAATTAGGATGGGTTTTAAAAAAGGGAAATGATAAATCCACGAATCTTTTGTTTAGTGCCACGGCATTTGTTAGGTTGTGACCAGTGTACCCTTCCTCTCCCTTCTCTCTCTCCTCATTCTTCTCTTCTTCCTTTTTTTGCCCCACCGAAGAGTTCACAACAAACCCAATTCTCAGGCATCAATTTTTCTCATTTCTTTCCGAGTAACCAATACGAAGAAAATCTGAACAACCAGTAAACGAAAGATGCAGATATTTAAACAGAAAATTACAACGGCATCACTCATCTGCTCTTGCTCCCTATGGTCCATCTCCTTGCAAGTATGAAAAATCCCTTTCTCCGAACCGAAGTTTTAGACATGCATACATGTACTCCATAAGCAGAACCGCAACCGATTTTGAACAAAATAAAAACGC
Organism: Vaccinium myrtillus; assembly: GCA_016920895.1. Classification (NCBI taxonomy): domain Eukaryota; kingdom Viridiplantae; phylum Streptophyta; class Magnoliopsida; order Ericales; family Ericaceae; genus Vaccinium; species Vaccinium myrtillus. The sequence continues at coordinate 22,342,218 of CM029276.1, forward strand.
AATTCACCAATTCTTCTCTCTCTTTGATTCCACAATGTAGTCATATTGCAGATGCCCTTTACATGGGAGAGAAAGGAGCATGGGAGATGGGAAAGTGAAATGGGTTCTTGAGGTAAGTGGCCAGTGGGTGTGTAGTGAGAGAGAAGGACAGAGGTGCAGTAGAAAAGTTCGTTGGAGGAGAGAGAAAGGGGTACAAATGTAATACAGGCTGAAAGTGTCGTGGAACTAAAAAATGAGGTCGTGGCATTATCACTTCCCTTAAAAAATAGTTTTTACACACTAATATTTATGTATGTAAATAAATATCTCTCAATAAGATAATAATCTCATAGTTAGGATAATTAACCCTATAACTGTTTAGATTTATATATATTACATATATAAATATAAATATATATTAAAAAACGATATGTTACACAACCAAGTGACCCTTGCTTTTACCTTTTTTTTTTTTTTTTTTGAACGGCGATTTTTTTATTAATCATATAACAAAGTTATAATGATTAAAGGGAGTTAAGAAAAAGGCATCACAACGCATGAAAGCATCCCAACTATGTTGGTGACCAAACATACGACAATCATGTGCCACTTGAACCCAAAGACAGAAACAGTTGAAAAGGTATCAACCAAATAAACCATGTCAATACAAAGATACATCACCACTCCTAACAGATAAAAGCACCAATGATGAATTTACTCCTAGCATAGTGGTAGCAGCATGAGCAGATTCATCCATGAGATAATGTAGGATGTCCAAAACCACCAAAGATAAATCAATGCAGTAGTAGCATATTTACTTGACACCAAGACATGATACTATAGATAACGAAGTTACTTGTCTTGTTACCCTTTGACTGAGGGAAACTACTAAATCAACATTTTGCATGTACATAAGGACATGATCTTATGGAATTTAGTCGGCCAATAAAGGGCATAGGGACCCATTATAAAGGTAATGGAAGACCAACAAATATGCCAAAGACCTCTGCCTAAATAAATGATTGGGTCACGTCCTTGTTATTTTCAAGGACACTAAGAAGGAAGCCTTGAAATTTCGTAAGATGTAGTTTAGCCATGTTTAGAAAGATGTACCATGAATGGTGTCGCTTATCAGTTTTTAGCCAGACATGATTCTTTTTGTTTTTAGAATTTGATGTGTGGTTGGAAGTAGCTCCCGCATGCCCTTCATTTAGTTGATTAACTTGAGAAGAAAACATCACTTAATAATAACAATATTAATAAATGGTTGGGCCCAAAGGGAGGATAGGGGTTGATTTTATTCCTTTTTTTTTTAACGAAGCAATTTTTATTAATCATAGTAAAAGATTAATTACAATGATTAAACGAAATCAAGGAGAATGCATCACAATACGTGAGAGCATTCCAATTAAGCCGGCTCCCAAACACGTGACAATCACATGCCAGTTGGACCCGAAGTGACCCAAATTGTTAACAAGAGATCAACCAAGAGCATGAGAGAACTAAACAATACAAATCTAAGCCTCATGACCAGTCCTAAACAGCAAATCACCCGTATTGAGACTAGAATAAAGGCAATGGTGAAGTCCCATATAAATAGTTTGATTGTCAAGCTACACAGATTCCTATGTTTCCAAGCACCTTCTTCTTTGCGTTTAGACATGATAATGAGATCTAGAGAAGAGGATTTTGATTAGAGATTGCGGAAAGAATCGCACGTTTATTCTATACGTAAAGGAGAATGAACAGGGTTATCACGTGATCCAATATTCCAATGTGATCCTGAAATCTTTGGATGTTTTGAAATTAAGCTACACGACATACACCACCCAAGCAATGGCGGAGCCAGGATTTCCAATCCGGGGGGGCCAATTAGCCATAGGCATTCGATAGCTCCGTCGATGCCTACAAGGAGGCCATAATTGCCTCCTCTCATCGGTGGCATTACGGAGAGATGACTAACATTCATCCTCGGTCCTTAAAAAAATCAGTTATAACAGTTGTCAAATTAGCTTTGCAATTCCAAGTTTGACGGCTATGTAAACTTTGATAATTTGAGACACTAGAAATTAGGGACGAAGCCCGGATTCGGCCACGGGGGTGGCACCATTCAATGAAAAATTAATTACATGTTGTATGGAAAAATATGAAGAAAAAAATTACTAGGAAGTCCTATAATTACATATAAAAAGACGAGTAATTCGTAATTTATTCACAAAAATATGTAAGTCGGCATTGTGATTTAATTTTCATTGTACATTAATTCCTACCATAGTCTATAAAGAAACATAGAGTAAAAATGCTAAATTTTGAGAAAAAAATTTAAGGTCTAAAGGTGTCATGTTTCTCTCCATGTAATAAAAAAAAATTACAAACAGAGAGAGAGAGAGAGAGAGAGAGAGAGAGAGAGAGAGAGATGAGTATTATAGATGCAATAAAAAAAAGCAGCTTTGTACATTGGGAGAATCAATCCCAGGTGGGAAGTGTGGAGTAGGGAAGCCCAACCACTGAGCCAAAGCTCACTACTGGTTTAAACTTTCCGTGCTTTAAACTTTCCGTGCTTTTGGGAAGTGTGGGGGCCAGGACCCACCCCAGCCCCACTGTACGTCCGCCCCTGCACCCAAGCTTTGGTGACAAGCATATTCGTGGGTGGCTCTATGACACTGCCTTTGCTTCATATTGGGATCAGTGTTATAAAAACCGGACCGGATCGGCCAGTTCGACTGATTGGCCCTTGACCGGACCTTAGACTAGTTCAGTTCAACCTAATAACCACTCTGTTTACAGAATCGGTCTAAAAATTGAAAACCGTACAAAGTTAGCGGTCGAACTGTCAACCCGTATGAACCGAACCTGGGTTGGTCAACCCGGACCGGAAAATTTGAACTGCATTAATGGGCTTTACTGTCGTAGGCGTACACTCATCATGTCAAAGAGAGGCTTCCGCAGTTGGCCCATGCCAGTTCACACCCTTCATTGACTAGTTAAACATGTGTGGAAGAATTGTACCCTTCAATCAAAAACCCAAACCCTATCTCTCTTTCTCTCTCTAAAAAAGAGCCATTTCTCTCTTTATGTTTTCAGCCTTTTTCCGCCTAGAGGGGGAACGACGCCTCCTCCCCTTGGGCTTCCTCCCTCCCTCTCCCTTCCCCTCCATCCATCCCCATTCCTCACCTTCCCTCCTCTCCTCCTTTTCTCTCCTGATCGTTTCTTCCCTCTCCCCATGCTCCTGGTTTTGACGGTTGCGGCTTCTTAGCCTAACGGCTCGTCGACCCGGCGACTTACCACGCCGGTTTCCATGTTGGTGGATCCCGGTTTCTAGCCTAACGGCTAGTGGTCTGAGTCGAACAGGGGGTGGAGATTCGCGACCTGCAGTTGGCTGTGGCAGCAATGCGCTTGGGCGGTTGTGGCTCGGTCGTCGTGAGGCTATGGTGCCAGCGGTTCAGCGATGTGTTAAGAGGGGGTTGGAAGCTCTACTCTGTGGTGCTGGAAATTTGTGTGTTGTCCGTGTGCGTTGTTTGCGACGATGGGGGCGGCAGATGGGGGCTCGGTGTGAACACCCCGCGGAGAGCGATGTCCACGAAATTGATTGTTGGTTTGAAAAATGGTTTGATTGATTGAATGGAGTCGCCACCCGGATTTGAGGACTATACCCGAGAAACCTTTTTGAAAAATGACTCTTTTGCCCTTGGAATAGAAAATGTTTTACTGGCCTCACAAAATGAGATTTCTCGGGTCCGGGAGCTAGATTACGCGAGGGGAAGGAATTTAAAGCACCCCTCACGCCCGGCATGTTTACCGGTCTCTACTAAATGTTTGAAAAGATTTTGAAAACATTGTTTAAACGGACTTCCAATACAGGTTTATGCGAATACACGACGAATATATCAATAAGATTAATGAGACATGAGTGAATACTTGTGCGAATGTTGTGCATGGATGATTTATATACAAAGAATGTTAAATTTACACTAAAATACCCCCAAAAATGCCTTAGGACATCCCAGAAATTGATCATGAATACTCATTATAGCACACCTGGAAGGGGTCAATCCAGGCGCCTGGAGTGCCATCCAGACAGAAACTCCAAAATCCCATTTTTTGCAAGAATCAACAAATGCAATACTTTGATCAACTCACATGCATTCTGGAAGATGTTTCACAACACAGTAATGAGCTTAAATCTCAAATGTAATGAAATGATACTAAAATACAATGACAATGTAATGATGGTATGCGTTTTAAACATCTATAGTGAGAATATGACTAAGTAATATGAAAAATCACATTTTTTTAACCTTCTAAATTAGATGATCAGGACCTATAAATAACACACAAACTCATATGAATGTTTCTTACTTATATGATCCCTTTTTACAACGTGATTGTAACCTTAAAAGACTTTAAATGAGCATCTAAATGAAGATCAGAACATGAAATATGAAGAAATATAGATCAAGGCATGCAAATGATGTACTAACGCTGTCCAGGATATGAAAGGAAACAGAAAACTTGATGAGGAAAAAGGGTTCCAGGCGCCTGCATGGGGTAAGTCCAGGCGCCTGGACTCAATGCAGGCGCCTGGAAGGTGATGATCCAGGCGCCTGGATTGAGCTTCCGATACACAAACTGATTTCTCCTTTTGATGATTTTCAGACCTCTCTCAAACCCTCTACTGGTATAAATGACCAAAGAGAGCTTGATTGAGTCCCCCTCAGGGCCTTTTTTAACACATTGGTAGAAAAACTACCTTTTAGGTTTGATCAAAGGCTTGAAATGGTTTTTTGAATGGATTTTGTAGGGATATAGCTACTGATTTTTGGTTTTGCAGAGCTATGAAAGGTAGTTTGTGGAAGCTTTGATGGATTTTTGGTTGATGAGAGTGTATAGATGATAAATTTAAGAAGTAAAGAAGTGGTTTTGGGGTTGAAATGGGTTGGGTTTGAGAGGTAGTTGATGAAACAGGAAATTCTGGGGTTATTTTGACAGAGTAACAGCCAAAATGAGAGAGTAGTTCTTCAGCCCTTGAAAATGGAAGAGGAGAGTTGGTTTTATAGGCAAACAAGGGTCCATAAAGGGCCACTTGGACCTTTCAAAAGGGGTAAGGGGTCATCTAGGGGGTAAGAGGTAGGTATAATGATCTCTCCCACTCTCCCTCTAACTGAACTCTGCAACAAAATCCCCCAAGATATCGTTCCCGCCCACTAACAAACTTAAACTACACTCAACCTGGACTGATATCCAGGCGCCTGGACTGTGCAATTCCAGGTGCACCTGGATTTGACCAATCCAGGTTCTTGAAAGAGTAATCCAGGTGCAGTGTTTTAAGGTTTTGGGCCATTCCAAGGGGTTCAAGGGGTATTTTGGTAATTTTATGGGAGATTATTGATGGGGGTTTTCAAGTCTTTGATCAAACCTTGAGCGCTCTCAATAGGCATTTTCATCATCGGGGAAGTTCTAGAATCCCAAAGGTCCGGATTGGGGTGTCTACACTCGGGCAGGCGTGGTATGGCGTGACGGCGGAGGGTTGTTTACTGTTGAGGTTTAGGGTGTTTGTTATTTGTTGGGCTGTATTTTTTATTTGGGCTTTGGGCCTTTTTGGTTTTCTTTTTGGGTTGGGCCCGGCCCTTTGGGTCTGGTCCGGCCACCTCTTATTAGTTTGTTCAACAGCAGCGCAGGGACGGCGGTGTGGTTGCCTTGCGCGTAATGCCTCGGCGACGAAGGCGACCTTGGAACCGGTCTGAGGACTTTGGTTGAATCTTTGTTTTTTGTTGTTGTTTAGGTTTTTGAGTTGTATTTGTACTTTGAAATTCCGTTGAACCCCAAAAAAAAAAAAAAACATGTGTGGAAAAGCACACTAGGAAAGAACAAATGTGCAACAGAACTCCTTTAGTTTCTCAAACATGTTGTACAGTTATTTTTTTATATGCTTATTTTAGTAAATTATATATTTCTAATATATTTTTATTATTCGATTCCTGTTCGACTCGCAGTTGAACTGGCGATCCATCCACCCGGTTTCTTTTCGGTTTGCTCTTCGGTCTGGGTTTTAAAACATTGGTTGGGATATCGATTTTGTTTATAACTCAGGATATTCGTTGTAGTTTACGTGCATCTTAATTATTTATTTGGAAAATCAATTTCATCACCGACTATTAGGAGTTCAATTACAATTGGGTAAAAGTCCCGTTACAGTTGATTGCACACATAAAGTTTTTGAAACTAAGACATTTGAAGGGAGCAAATTAACTCCTAAATTTCAAGCCTTATACGAGTCAACACCGTATGTTCCAATTGGGAAATAGATATAGAGAGCATCTCTCACTATGCCCAGCACATGCATCTCTACATTTGGTTTTATCCTCTTTTGTCAAACTAACCTGCAATGAGAGTGCCTGTGCTTTATTTATAATTATGTGTTCGAGTTAATTTAATCACACCTTGACTAATCTCAAATTTCCGAAAATAATTACCGAATAATTCTCTAGTGCCCCAAGCTATTAGAAGTTTATTAAAAATTATATAATGCACACCTCACATATCCACTCCTTAAAATTACATAGAAATTCATAAAATTTGTAGAGAAATGTGTAACATTTGTACATAAATCCACAATATTAATTTTGAAGTCGTACATTTTGGAGAAAGTCAACAATACACACATCTTAAACATGTATATCATATGCACCTAATGTGTGGTCCAAATTGTGTCACCTCATAAAGATTTATAACATTTTAGTGCATCTCGTAACTTTTGTACTAAAAACTCGTAACTATTCAACAAATATGATGTATAACATTTTCACTAGGAATCATAATATTTGTTTCTCATAACTTTTCAACAATAAAATTCATAACATTTTAGCTAAAAATCGGTAACATATTAGTGTGTGTCGTAACTTTTATACCAAAATTCGTCACATTTTGAAGGTGGGGGTGTGTATTGTAGCCTTACCTTTTGCTTTTGTATAAGAAATCCACAACATTTACAAAAACATTATAAGAAATTCATAACAAATTTACAAAAACATTCATCACATTAACCTTAAAAATTCATAACAAATGTTGTGACAGTGGGCTTTTTCTCTTCCTTTTAGAAATTTTATACAATTATATAGTGCTATTGTAGGGAAAAGCCTAGTGGTAACCATGTTTGATTGGGATAAAATAACTAGCCCATGTGCGGGAATTTATAAGATGAAGGCTATTTATTTCCAGTGGGCTAGTTTGGAGATTATACAGGCCTTGATGGATAACAACCCTTTCTGACTTTAAAACGAGCTTAATTTAAAAGGACCTCAAGCAAATTCGCAACGAAACGGGCTTTTCTTATCCCCCGAGGCCGTTCCATATTATCCACAAATGAACTTCATTTTATGAAACCATCCTTACTCAGAAATTTCAAGGCAAAAAAACTAGAACATCCAAGTTTACATCCATTTTTACAGCATCTCTTACACGTGATGGTGAGACCTTTCAAATAGTGTTGTAAATTTTGAAAGGGATATGAGAATGGATGTAAGGTTAGCTGTGTCCATAGAATTAATTATTTATTTCAAGTATTTTGAGAAACTAAATCGAGAAATTTATTTCTCTGTGATTATATATATTCTTAATCTGTTTCTAAATCCACAAATATAATTTCAAGAAAAAAATAAAAATAATTTTTAATAATCGCACTAGATTTGTGAAATATATTTCTCGCACTGGATTTGTAAAATTATATTGTAGAAAATGGTCCTACTCGTACTAGATTAGGTTATACGTTTGCAGTCAGAAACAGAAATATATTTGCAATGATAAATTTCTCCGTGTAATTATGGCCCCGTTTGCTAGCACTTATAAGTTGGCGTTTTAGATTATAGCATTTTAGATTATTAACTTAAAAATTAGAATAAAAAGTAAAACTGTTTGTTATACCTTTTTATAAATTGTAAAAAAAGTTTAATATATTTTCTTGAAGAAGCTGTCAAATAGCTTTTTACAAATTAGATTTCTATATTGCCCTTAAAAAAATTGAGTAATAATAACTTATTCACTTTAGGATTTTTTTGTCCATTAATATTTTAACAAACATCCTTGGTCTCAGGCCTCGTTCCGCTTAACTCTTTGCACTTTTGGTTTTTGTCTTTATTCAATTTTATTTTATTTTTTTGGATTTGTTAGTTTGCGTCAATTTTTTTGGGTTTCGTGATTCATCTTGACAAGAGAAATTGAAAAGTTACAAAATTATGACCGAAACTTGAATAAAGACAAAAAAAATTCAAAAAGTACAAAAGGTCACACAAATAAGTTAAGCGGAACGAGTCCTAATTTCTAAATCAATAATTGCCTTTTTTCCAGGACAAAAATATAATTTCCTATAAGAAGCACTATATACATAAATAAAAATACTTTTTCAACTTAACAATAATTATGTCCCTAGCCAAGTACGCACTTGCATCTCATTAGTAGGTCAGGAATTCAAATCTCCTCACCTGCATGTGGGTGTTATTTCTCTTGCATTTGTTGGGTTATTTCTCGCCTTAATTGGGCTATTAGTTGGGTTGAGTTTATACCAACCAAATTGTCGTTGCTTTCGAGACTTTCCAGCAGCTGAGCCGGGTTGTTCAGCCAATGACTGCAATTTCTCCCAAGAAAGAATGGCTCCACTCATGGAATTTTGATTTTTAAAATTTTTGTGTATTATTACTATTACGGTACTTCTTTTGTGATGTGTTTTTACTTGGTTGACTGACGGTAATTGTCAGCTTGCTTATACCCTGGTTTACAGGTCGGGATCGGGATGGGCATTGGGAGGGTAGGGGTAGATACTATTACCTCCATCCTGAATCCGATATTAATCTTCATCCCCTCCCCAATTTCTATCGGAATTTTTTTTAACCTACATCCCTGCCCCAATGCAGGAATTCGGAATCTCCGTTTGAAATCAGGGATCCAAAAGTTCACTCAAACTATTCATGTAAATACCAAAGAAATTGCATTAAAATCCAAAGTTAATGACAAAAATGGTTCTCAAAGATAATTAAAACATACTAAGTCACTTAAAAGGGTGTAGGGGAGGTCAGCGCGAGACCCCCCGTTGACTAAAGTCAACGTTGACCTACCAATGAGAAGATGACACGTGTTGCCCAGGTGGCATGATTTCCGCGTGACACATGGCCTCCCCACGGAAGTATCCGCGCGGTGGGGGCCACTGACGCGTGCACGAAGGGGGCCACTGACGCGGGACCCTCTCGTGCAAGGCGCCTTCACGGCACGCACCCCAAGCCCAGTAGGGGCGGTGCTTGGATAACCATGGGCCATCCGCACAGGAGAAAAGCCCATGGCCCATTTGACTAGAGCGGCCCAGAGCATGGGCGATAACGCGAGAAGCTAGTCCAATTTAGCCCAGGTAATCATACCTGCTGCGGTCTAAAGGCAGGACCCCGGGGGCCCCCTGAGGCTTGGCTGCGGTATAGGCGCGACCGAACAGGTCACGACCTTGCCCTTACGGGAATAAGGGAGATCTAGTGGCTCGGTGGCTAAGAACAGGAGGATCGCTGCGCGGGGGAATGGCTTGTCACCGCGCGAGTCAGCTGCGCGATGATGACGTCACCCGTACGGCCAGGTTGTACGGAAAGGACACGTGTTATCATATCATAGGGTGACAGCCTGGTGCCAAATGATTGGTTCAGGACGCCTATAAATATGGGACATTCCTTTTAGTACCCAGAGGTTGGTGAGGTCATTCTAGAGAGAGAAAAGGGAAATCCCTGATTGAGAGGAAAACATTCTCTCTGCAATTCAGTCCACATCTCCTAGGTCACCAAGGGTATTACGGATTAGACCAAGAGCAATCCACTGCCTTAGTCCTTTCTGTGCACACCTGCTCTGTTCTTCACCCTTCTTCTAGACCACCCTATTCTCTTTCCTACTGTATCTTTACTGTTGATTATTCATACCTCTCCAGCTCATCATATTCGATTGTAGCAAGAACCATCACCTACATTCAGGCGACTCTGGTGGGGAGGTTGTTTAGTTGATGGTAAATACGAGAAGCGGTCTACAAACGTCGAGCATGGCAGCACCAGTGAACCACGCCAACCTTGTTCTCGATGGCCCACCAGTGATAGAAGAAGCAACTTCCAGCCATGTCGGAAACGAGGCCGGGGGAGCTCCGGCAGTAGCAATGATCCACGCCATGCAAGCCGGCATCACGCAGATGCAGGCCACTCAGACGCAGTTGCTCGCTGCCATAGCAGGCCTCACGGAGGTCATCACTGCGGCCTTACCTAGAGCTTCACCAGCGGCGGCGACCCAGCAGATCCATGCTGGGGGGGGAGTCCACCCACCTGAGCTTCCACGGGCTGAACAGGCCCGCGGGACTCAAGGGGAGGTACCTTTAGCTGGTGGCTCTGGCACACAGGCGCTTGTTCAGACAGTAATCCCTGTCCACCCTGCCTTGCCAGAAAACCCTGGCCTGCAAACCACAGGAACTGGTTCTGTACACCAGAGGGTAGCACTGGGAGAAAATGCCGGGCCACAGGCGGTGACCCTGGCAGAGGTCCAAGCTCTATTACAAAGGGAAAAACCAGGACAACTTTCCCCTCCCTACCAAGCTCTGATATCCAGCCACCGTACCCCATGGCAATCCTTCGGATGCCATACCCAGAAGGGTACACCCCACCAAAATTTACTAAGTTTGATGGCAAAGAGGGCAACGCGCAGGAGCATGTAGTGCGGTTCATCGAAACTCTAGGGGCCTTCTCTGGCGACACGAATCTCAGGCTAAGAGAGTTTTCCAAATCCCTAACCAATAGGGCGTACACCTGGTATGTCAACCTCACCCCATATTCGGTCTTGTCTTGGGAAGACATGGTCAGCCGTTTCTATGCAAAATTTTTCCAAACACGCGAGAAGATAACCAGTCTATCCCTCGTTAAAGAAACGCAAGGCCCCAGTGAGGATATCATTGACTACATTAGGCGGTTTCAGGACCGCGCGGTCGATTGCCTTGAGCCAGTAGAAGAGGAGTACTTGGTCGAAATTTGCACGTCTGGACTCCTGCGCGAGTATCAGCCGTTTCTGGTTAACGTCAAAATTCAGACATTCGCGGCCCTGTTAGAAGCAGCATATAAGTTGCGTCACACTGTTAAACCACCAGCGCGAGAGACTTGGAAACCCCGAAAATCGCATTCAGTCGCCGCAGCTGCAACTTCCGCTCCATCGTCGCGTAAGTCGCAGGGGGGAAGGGGCAGCGGCGGTCGCGGCGGATGGACTGGCAGCGGTAACGGACGAGGCGACTGGAAGAAACAAAAAGTTTACAAAGAAGGCTCAGGAGCTCCGGACTACCCTTGCAGCATAGAGGAAGTAAAAGCGTTGGTAAAGGAGAGGATAGCAGATGGCGGCCTCACGCTACCAGATATTGAAGTCGCGCCCTCGCGCGCAGACAGAGAAAGCCTAGATTATTGCATGTTCCACAGACATACCAAGCATCCGACCAGCGACTGCTGGACCTTAAAAAGAATTTTCAAGAAGAAGTTGGACAACAACGAGCTGAGGATAGCCACCAAGGCGCAGGACGTGCGCACGCACCCTTACCCAGAACATGGGGCGGCCAACATGGCCGAATGCTTCGAGTTTGTACGCGAAACAGAGGAGGATGATTATGGTTGTGAGTACGACTATAATTACGATTATGACTACGATCATGATTATGAATGTGAGGAAGCATATATGACGTCTTTTTATGACGAGCTTGATGATATCGCAGGGTATGATACCCCAAAGGTGGCCACTCCCGATCCAGAGAGTGGGGTCAAAATCCTGCAGAACAGCACGAAGTTCAAACAGTTCTACGACGGAATGGGGTTCACACCCGACACAAGGTTCCTAATGACTAAGGCTATCTTGGCCATCGCGCAAGAAGGCCACGAGGCGTGCACCGCGCAGGGAGGATCCCTCCCCAGAACTATCAACAATGAGTCAAGTGCAATTTCTTTTTCTGACTCCGATCGCAGGATCACTCACCCGCACAACAGACCCTTGTACGTTACGGCGCGGGTCAACGGCGTAGAACTAAAGCGAACTTTTATGGACGGAGGTGCATCCATCAACATCATGTCGATATCTACCCTGAAGAAGGTGGGAATCCCGGAGGACCGAATAGTGAAGTCACTAATAGGGATCACTGGATTCCAAGGAGACAAAAAAGAGTCTTTGGGTTATGTAATTGTTGACCTCGCAGTTGGGCCCATCCGCACTGCGACCAAGTTCCACATTATCGACGCACAGACGAACTACCACATAATATTGGGCCGCAGTTGGATGCATCGCTTCGCGGTCGTCCCTTCCAGCTATCATCAATGCCTCAAGGCGATTTGGGCTGGAAAGAAGGTCACCGTCGCGGCGTCCGAAAGACCGTTCGAAGTATGTGAAGCGCACTTGTCTGACGCGGTGTACTTCACTGAGATGGAGGAGACAGCAAGTGCGGTGGTTGCACTGCTTGACCGTTTGGGTATCTAATAATTAACTCTAATTCCGTCCCAAGCGTAGGACATTCGACCGGTGCAGCACAATAAATCCGGAAGTACCGGAGTCGAACCACAGAGACGGTCTACGGTGTTGACCCAAACAATGCTAGTTCTATGTTTGCAAATGGCTCTCAGGTAGCCACCCCTTGTTCAAATGACTAATTTAATTAACTAAATTAAACTGACTAAATTATTAGACTCTTAATTAAAACAGAAGAGCACAGCCGTGGGCACTACAGTGCCCGCAACTAGCCTAATCCACATTCACTCGGGCCACAATTATTTAATTAATAGGTTTTAAAATATGAAAAGAATTCCCAACAAATGCGCACCACGTGTCACCAACCACTGCGCGCATTTGTAATTGGCAATGCCCGGGTTTTGTTTGCTAGAAAAATTCCGTATTCAAAAACTGCGCATTAACTAAATTAATTCGGCACCGAGGTAAAATATGAATTAGCCTAGCCACGGGACACCTTCGTCCCGCGGCCGCACCCTATACGACTACTCACACATATTGAAATAAATTGCAGAAGATGAATTGAAATAAAAACTAATCATGCTTCTAATTATTAAAGTACGAAAACAAAGCAAATTAATACCGGAATTGCAAAGCGAAGATTAATCTGGATATTCAATTAGCACAACGAATCCTGGAACTTGAACTCCGGAAATTAAACTTGAAACAATAGCAACGAACAAAGAAAATCAGATCTGTAGCCGAAAAACTTGAAGAACTAAAACCTAGATAAAAGTTTTGGAACCCTAGAATGGGTTATAACATTTGTATTTATACTTTCTAAGTAAACATAATGAAAAACCGAATTAAAACGCTAAGAAATTAGTTCTACGACCCTCAATACGACGTAGTATCACATCTGCTGACTCGGAAGCTCTCGGTATCGATACCGAACCGTTAACTCCTTAATCGCGTAAGACGTAGGTATCGATACCCTTCCCAGAGGTATCGATACTAAACATTCTGGAACGAATTGTGCACTCCATAAGCAAATGGTATCGATACCTCTATCAAGGGTATCGATACCGAGGGCTTAAGCCGCCCTTTCCAGCATTTCACACTTCAAACTCCGACTCCCACATCTCAGCTCCGCTTCAAGCCATGCACTAGGTGCCAAAAACCTCTTCAACCTGGAAAAACATGCACAATACCAACAACACTACCAAGCGCACATTAAACAGGAAAATGATTATAAAACGCACATCTAACGTGCCAATTCCTCCTACTTAGGCGCTTATATATAGAATATCAGAGACAGGGTTATTATTGGCCCAGCATGAGAGCGGACGCCGCAGAAGCGCTAAGGAACTGTGAAAGATGCAGCCTAGCCATCCCTGCGCAAGATTGCTGCTTTTCGGTAGAACAAGACTGGAGACAGAAGTATATTGATTTCCTACAAGAGGGCGCACTACCAGTAGAGAGAGAGTATAGAAGGCAGATCAAGATGTCGGCCAGGCGGTTCTTCGTAAAAGATGGGAGCCTTTACAGGAGAGCCTTAGACGGCATCCCGTTGCGGTGTCTGACCAATGAGGAAGCAGAGGAGGTGTTGTACAAAGCCCACGAGATGGAGCACCAAGGTGGGCGAAAGCTATACGAGCATATCATTCATCTGGGGTATTACTGGCTGCGGATGGAATCCGATGCCAAGGCACATGTACGCCGGTGCCATGCATGTCAAAAATTTGGAAACCTGGTCCATGCACCCGCGGTGGAGCTTCATGCGATCCGCGCACCCTACCCCTTTCATACTTGGGCGATGGACCTCGTTGGGCCCATCACGCCCCACTCGCGCAAACATCAATGGATTCTAGCTGCCACTGAGGTTAGCACCAAGTGGGTGGAAGCAGTACCGCTCAAGAACGCCACCGGCGCGGCAGTCGCCCAGTTCATCAAAGAGAACATCATTTGCAGGTTTGGCATTCCGAAAGTGATCCTGTCAGATAATGGGACTCCGTTTATCAACAAAGACGTGGGCGCACTATTACAGTCCTACTCCGTAGAGCACCAGACTTCAACGTCGTATTACCCCCAAGGCAATGGTCAGGCTGAGGCCACAAATAAGTCCTTGGTGCGGATACTAAGCAAACTATTGGATGAAAAAGGAGGAGCATGGTCAGACCATCTGATCACGGCACTATGGGCATACCGCACGGCCAAGAGAAAGGCGACGCGGACTAGCCCCTTCAACCTAGTCTACGGCGCAGAAACTGTACTCCCAGTTGAGTTGAGTGTACCCTCCGCGCGGTTGGCTTTGTCAACAGAAGTCACAGCCGCGGAGCGGCGCGCGGATCTGGAAGCACTGGAGGAAAGGCGAGAGCTTGCTGCGGAGCATCAAGCCAAGTACTGGGAGTCGGTATCAAGATTCTACAACAAGAGTGTGGTCCCGCGTGAGTTCAAGGTTGGGGACCTGGTCTGGAAGTCTACCACAGATGTAATGAGAAATGTCAAGCTCCCCAAGTTTACCCCAAGATGGGATGGGCCGTACCAAGTCATCAACGCGGGGACGAGCGGCCATTACAGGCTTTCCAGAGTCTCCGACGGATTCCTAACAGGGCCCATTAACATTAAGTTTATGAAGAAGTACTACCCCTGAACAAAAGATGTGTTGTGCAGGATGTTTATCCAGTTTATTCCTTGTAATTCGTTTTCCGATGTTATGAGCAAGTAAATGAGAAATCCAACTTTGTGCAAGTCATTCTAAATACAGAAACTAGACAGAAAAAGGCGAAGCATAAACCAAAAGAAACCAATACTCTATTATTCATAGTTCAAAATATGACTCTCAATACAGAAGAAAAGAAAGGAAAAATCATAAGTCATGGTTGTGGTCTAGGGAACAATCCCCTAGTGACCGGAACATCCTTCCCAAATATCTCCCCACCCGCGGCTTCGAAATCAGATCTTTCGCGCAAGGCAACCTGTAGCTCGGCTTCCCTTTCCCTCAACTCTTCTTCTCTTTGAACAAGGGCGGCTTGTGTGAGGTCCACCCTCTCTCGAGCGCGTTCAACCTCCCTCTGCTTTGCCTCGGCCCGGGAAGACAGCTTCAGGGCTCGGCGGGCGCTATGCATGCGCTCTAAATGCGCAATGAGACAGCCAACCTCCAGGCCAGACATGGTTTGAAGATCCACCAGACCCCCCTTTGCGTCCTTCAGCGACAAGTCACCAAACTTCTTCAAGGGAATGCTGTGCAAGGAGTCTATGACCGTGGCCAAGTTGTTCAAAATCATACCACCCCCTAAGGCACTCTGCGCTCGGAAGTTAGCAAAGGTCTCCGGATGAGTCCTGTGGACCAATGTGAGGGCAGGAAGGCTGGTGGGAGCAATGCGAAATGACAAGAATGTTGTCGCAGCCGCAGGAATGCCAGGGGTCTGGTCCTGGCACTGGGAGTCACTGTACTCAAACGGGGAGCCCTGTTGAGCATCGGGCCCGCGCTGAAAGCCGGACCCCTCTGGTACCTCAGGATGGTGCGGTGCACTGGACCCTACTTCCCCTGAAGCCTCAGGGCTGTCATCAAGATCTATGGGCTTTTCCTTATAAATGACCATCTGCCCAGAACCTGCTCGCGGGGCACTTGAGTCTGCCTCGCTCCTATCACCTCCTTCAGCCGCGTCACCCTCAGGGATAGCGGTCAATCGCTCCTGCTGAGCTTCCCCTTGCGGTTCCGGCAGAGGCCCTTGCTGCTCAGTGACAGGCACTTGCTGAGACCCCTGTTGAAGAGTGTCTTGCATCTCTCGCAGGCTTCCCTGGGGATCCACAGCGGCCTCCAGATCTGAAAAATCATCTTTGAACAGTTCGTGAATGATAGGGTCAACTGAAGTAGGTACAAATTCCCCTATGCTATGGGTAGTGCGCGGCCTAAAGCTTTGCCCCGCATGAATGTCACCCCCTATGTCGAGGAAAGTGCTAGAAGAGTCAGGATGGTTACCTTTCTCCACAGAAGAGGTGCGCTGAGGGGAACGGATGGAAGGCTGGCCTGATCCAACAGCTATGGAAGAACTTTGTTCGTCATCACTGTCGACAAAGGGACTCATGAAGTCTTGGTCGTGCTTACCAAAGCCCATGGAGGAGCCTTCTGCATCCTCCTCCGCCTGCTGCCCAGGGCCACGGCGTCTCCCAGAATGGACTTCTCTTGCTTCTCCCACTGCGGCATCACCGCGTGAACCAAACAGTTCTGAAATCGAAGGGCTAACCCTCTCCTGCAAGTGGATCGCCTCCAAGAACCCATGCCTCTCTGTTGCCTGGGGGTGCGGAAGGGATTCTTCATCAAATTCAGCAGGCTGGACAGGTGGAGACGGAGCCCGGGAAGGTTCCACGTGTTGGCTAGGCCCCGCCCCACCGGCAGCAGCCCTGTCATGACTTCTGCCAAGGGCAGTACTGATTGGAAGTTTATCATCATCGCTATCGGTCGTCGGCCTCGGGGCGGGGGTCGAAGTACCCGCGGCCTGGGTCGACGCAGTAGCGTCAGCCTTCGAGGCAGCATCCTCTGTCTCTTGCGGGGAAACGGGACGCTCCGGAGAGGCTAGGACGTGCTCACGAGTCGCTGCCTGGGAACGAGACAAACAAGGAAATAAGTATAAAGCAACAAGTGCAAAATAATGTGGTAAAGAAAATTCAACGAGAAGATAGCACATACATGGACTAGCCTGCGACGGGTAAGTGGCCGCTCAGCTTCTTCCTCCGCGGAAGATGTTTGGGCTCTCGCTCGGGCCCTGGTAACCCGCATAGCCGAAAGCGGTGCAACTACACGAGCCGCTGAAGGTGAAGCAACAGTATCACCCTTCAGCGCCCAACGACTCCGCACTCCGCGCCAGTCAGCAGGTATGGACTTAGGGGTGTGGAGATAGAAGTCAGGCTTGAACACGACGCGCGGAGCGGCCGGGACGGCTTCACCCTGTACAAAGGTATAGAAAGAATCCAAGTTCCTCCGCCAAAGAAGACGGAATTGGGTGGAAGCAAGTGGAGGACCCAGGGACTTCGGAAAGCGCCAGCGGCCAACCCCATCCATAAGCACGCCAGTAAAAGAGACCAGAAACTGGTTGAAAGCGGCTGAGAATTCCAGAGGCTCTGGCCCGGCCCCCGGAACAACTAAGTCATACCCCAGCTGGCGCGCAACCCTGTCAGGCCTATACACCATTGTCTGCCAATTCTCAACTCCGATGGCGGGCAGGTAGGCCGGGCGGCTCATACAATATACGCCGACGAGAAGGTTACGGCGCGGCAGATTAGCATCAGAAAAATCAACCTCTCCCGGAATATCTGGGACATAGGGGCAGACACCATCCAGAGTCTACGTGTAAGGACGCGGACGGAAGTGAGACTCGTCGTCCATGAAATCCTCCCAGAGCTTTGTTGTTGCCGCGTTGTTCCAACGGAGAATGATTGGCCACAAGGGACCTTCAAGAGTATATTGCTGACGGCCGTCGGCCTCCTTAACCGGACGGCCCCTACTGTCCCGTACCGGTTTTGACACCTGCGCAGGAAACTTCTTGGCCTTGGGAGCGGCACTGGGAAGTGCTCGTATACCAGTGCGATTAAAAATTGGGTTTGCACCATGGTAGTAATATCATAGCGCCCCACAGAGCGCTCAAAGTCCGCAGACAAGTGATCCAGCTGCTGAAACAGATGCCCCAAAAATAGGGGGCCCAGGGGGAACCTGTCCCCACGCGCAATCCTCACCACGAGGTAGAAGACGCACTCGCTGGGTGCATCAATCGGAAAATCCGGAAATAGAAAGAATGAAAGGAAAAAGGCAATAAAGGCAGACAAATACAGATCACCTCTGTACTCCGGGCCGTCAATGGCTTGGCGTTCCGCGCCCCCAGCAGACGCAGGTTGAAGATCTTTAAAAAAGTACCTCAGCCAAGACCCCCAGGACGTCTTCTTCGGGTCTGTCATGACTCTCTTCTCCCCGCTCCTGTCCCATTGCGAGCCTCTGTGGCCCGCGGCCTTGTAGGCCAACTTCAGCCTGGCCACCGCCTCCTGATCGGCAGAGCCAGACTTGGTGGGTTCAAACTCTTGATGGCCACGAAGGGAAAGGTGGAGCAGCGCGCTGGTGTCCTGAAGGGTGGGGCCAAATTCGCCCCATGGAAATACAAAGGTGTGAGTATCCACACTCCACCGGGATATCAGAAAATTGAGGTTTTCGTTCCTTCTGTTCAGTGTCAGAATCTGAGAGATCTTGATAGGTTCCATTAAGTGAGAACGCTCCAAGATCTTCTTGAAGTCAGCATCCCCAATCACGTCGGTCACCCACTCGCTCCAGCCAGTGGGGGGTGCAGAGAGAGAAGAATACTGGACCGGAGAAAGAGGGAAGTCACCCCTCTCCACCCTGAGGCGGGAAATGGAAGAAGGAGGCACCATGTCTCCATCTTCGACTGCCACTTCTGGCCGGAGGCACAAAACGTTATCCAGCTCGCACCCCACCGGCTCATAAGCCTCCACCTTCTTCCAGAAGGGGTCGTTCTTGCCATGCAAATACGGAGCCCTATGCCACTGATCAGGCGGAGGGACTGGGCCGGCCGGAACGATAGGCCTGCCCCCTGTAACTTGCTCCCCGCGAGTCATGTCTAGAGCAGGGATGGAGAGTGATGGAAGAAGAAGAAACTCGGACGAAGAAGAAGGTTGCAGAAAAGCTCGAAGTTGCAGAATGAAGAAGTCGAGAGCTCTAGTTTTTATCGAGAATGCAAGAGTGGCAGAAATGGTAAACACCAGAAGTATTTATAAGGAGAGAGGGGGGCCCTCCAACGATCGCAATCAAACATCACATCGGAGGCGAAACGTCGCCGGTAATGATGACCTCGGATGAACCGAACTGGCACCTCTGAAACCGTCGCATCAATCAGCCGAAAAGCTGTCAGAAAACGGATAACGCACTGACGTCACGCGCGCGTAGGAAAGCGCGTGGATGACACGCCACGCGCCTGCGTGTTCCACACGCGCGTGGGGGCCATTGTAGGGGAGGTCAGCGCGAGACCCCCCGTTGACTAAAGTCAACGTTGACCTACCAATGAGAAGATGACACGTGTTGCCCAGGTGGCATGATTTCCGCGTGACACATGGCCTCCCCACGGAAGTATCCGCGCGGTGGGGGCCACTGACGCGTGCACGAAGGGGGCCACTGACGCGGGACCCTCTCGTGCAAGGCGCCTTCACGGCACGCACCCCAAGCCCAGTAGGGGCGGTGCTTGGATAACCATGGGCCATCCGCACAGGAGAAAAGCCCATGGCCCATTTGACTAGAGCGGCCCAGAGCATGGGCGATAACGCGAGAAGCTAGTCCAATTTAGCCCAGGTAATCATACCTGCTGCGGTCTAAAGGCAGGACCCCGGGGGCCCCCTGAGGCTTGGCTGCGGTATAGGCGCGACCGAACAGGTCACGACCTTGCCCTTACGGGAATAAGGGAGATCTAGTGGCTCGGTGGCTAAGAACAGAAGGATCGCTGCGCGGGGGAATGGCTTGTCACCGCGCGAGTCAGCTGCGCGATGATGACGTCACCCGTACGGCCAGGTTGTACGGAAAGGACACGTGTTATCATATCATAGGGTGACAGCCTGGTGCCAAATGATTGGTTCAGGACGCCTATAAATATGGGACATTCCTTTTAGTACCCAGAGGTTGGTGAGGTCATTCTAGAGAGAGAAAAGGGAAATCCCTGATTGAGAGGAAAACATTCTCTCTGCAATTCAGTCCCCATCTCCTAGGTCACCAAGGGTATTACGGATTAGACCAAGAGCAATCCACTGCCTTAGTCCTTTCTGTGCACACCTGCTCTGTTCTTCACCCTTCTTCTAGACCACCCTATTCTCTTTCCTACTGTATCTTTACTGTTGATTATTCATACCTCTCCAGCTCATCATATTCGATTGTAGCAAGAACCATCACCTACAAAGGGCTATTGCTATTCTTGTTCTTTTTCTTATTTTGTTTTGGGTTTCTGGATAGATTAAAGTTTCACTCAAAAGTGTTACACAAAACAGAAGTAAAGGAGAAAACCCTCCTTATTCAACCAACCAACAAGTTATAACTTATAAACTTATCCCAGGGGAGGGGGGAAAACTTATAAACTTATAGTATAATATATTTATATATGTGAACAGGGATGCGGGGAGGGGAACGGGGAGGAGTGGGGATCGGGGAAGGGACTAACTATACCATTCTCTACCCGATCCCCAAAATTTTCTAAAATAAAATCCTCATACCCTACCCGATCCCCGAAAAATCCCCGAATTCCCTACCCATTCGGGGAGGGGACGGGTTGGATCGGGGAGGGTCGGCCAAGATGGCCATCCCTATTTACAGGAACCAAAGGTTGCCTTGGCTGGATGAGAAAGGCCTAGTTTGATACATCATAGGAAAAACAACTGAAAACTCCCCTAAAAAGGAAATCTACGGTTGTGATTCACTCCCCGCACTGCTCACACCAGTAGATTTTATTTTTGGAGAGTTTTCGGGATGACTTTTCCTCTCACTTAACTTTTCTATTGGCTATTTTTGTCCTTGCTTAAATTTTTTCTGCATTTGTTAGTTTTGCGTCGATTTTTCTGGTTTATAGTTCATCTCAACGAGAGGAATCTAAAAAGTAGAATATTACTCCCTCCATCCTCAAATTTTGGTTGCTCGTCCTATTCTAACCGGATAAAAAACTAGTTAGTAGAAAATTAGTCCATCCGTCCTCAAGTTTTGGGTTCTCCTCCTATTCTAAGCTAATAAAGAATTGGTAATGAATTTTATATTAATATGAATCTTGTTTGATAGTAAATCTCAATTAGTTCTATAAGAGAATTTTTTTTAAATCACGTAAAACAATGCAAATTACGAGATATAATTAATTGAAATGTGGCACGAACTCCCAAAAGCGACTAATAAATTGGGACGGATAAAGTATTAACCAAATTTAAATTTTTGTGAATAAGAACAAAAATAATCCAAAAAACCACAAAAAATTGGATTATTTTTGTCTTTTGTGATTTGTTTTTTAAATTTTGATCATAATTTTATACTTTTTAGAGTTCCTCTTGTCGAGACGAACCAATAAATCACAAAAAATCAACGCAAAACTAACAAATGCAAAAAAAAAAATTTAAATAAAGACAAAAAAAAATGATTTTTTTTTAGCCAAAGCAAACCCAAGTATTAAGACCCCGATTGGATGAAGGATGAGAAGGGGTATAAATCTTGGACTAGGATGACCAGACTAATTCTGGGTCCACCCCTCATGCATGGTTTGGGAAGTTTTGGGAGGAGATGGATGAGTTATCTCTCTTCCTAAAAGGGGGGCATTGGCGCCTCTCCTTCCTCCCCCGGCCTTCTCCTCTCTCCCTCTTCCTCCTCCTTCCCTCTCCCCCATCCCTTCCTCCCTCCTTCTTTATCTCCTAAACAAATGTTCCCTCCTCATTAGTTTTGGTTCCCAGCTGGGCTACAACATTGGTAGTAGCTTCTTTTCGCCTAACAGCTTTGTCAGTACGCTTTTGTCCACTCCGCTTTCTTAGTTGGAAGTACGCGATTTTTGGCCTAACAGCTTGTGATGGTGCAACTTTTAACGGTGGGGCTTCGTGGTTTCTGGATGACAACGATGGTTGCGGCAGAGACGACGGTTTTTCTTCCTGGTGGGTGGCTCTCTCATGGTGCTGCCCCTTATGGGGTTTTCGTGTCTTTGGGCGGCTGTGGTCGGTCATCCAAAGGGTGTGGCGGCGACAGTCTAATCTCCTGGTTGGATGGCATGTTGGATGGTGTTTTCTGGGCGGTTTGATGGTGCGGCTTGGTTAGGGATGGCTAGGGCAACGACATTATGTCTGTTTGGGTTTTACGGTGACTTGGTGGGGGCGGTCAAGCTTTTTTGGGGTAGTTATAGGGGCTTATTCCCCCGGTTCAGGTGAAAGTGGAGGCAGCGGTCAACTCTTTCAAGGTGGCTGTGGAGCGGAGGGGTTTAGCAGCGGTGGTGGCAGCATTCTCTTGGGAGTTGCTGTTTAGGGTTTCATTGATTGAGCTTAGCCCATTTTACCTGGGCATATTTTGGCGCTTGGGTGTTTATCGGCTGACTGTAAATTCTGAGTATTTTTGGACTAATTGGGTGTCGGGCTTCGGGCATTTAGGTGCGCTTTGTCCCAAAGGGTGTAATCGATTGGTTTCTTGCTAGTTGAAATACCCCAGGTTTGGGGGTAGATGGTATTTAGTCCCATATTGGTTGTTTGCATGAGTTATCTTGGGCATATAACAAACCATGTGGGCTACTACTAGTACCTTGGGCTTAAGCATTTTAAGCCATGTGGTGTGGCATGTGGATCAAATCAAGGTACTGGGCTAGTGGTCTACATGGGGCGTTACCAATGGTATCAGAGCCCCGCCCTGGTCCAAGTGGTGGGTAGGATGTGCTCTGCCACCACGGACATCATGGGAGGTTTCTAGAACTATGCAACGAGGACGTTGCATCCTTAAGGGGGAAGATTGAAATACCCCAGGTTTGGGGGTAAATGGTGTTTAATCCCACATTGGTTGTTTGCATGAGTTATCTTGGGCATATAACAAACCATGTGGGCTACTACTAGTACCTTGGGCTTAAGCATTTTGGGCCATATGGTGTGGCTAGTGGATCAAATCAAGGTACTGGGCCAGTGGTCTACATAGGGCGTTACAAATGGTATCGGAGCCCCGCCTTGGTCCAAGTGGTGGATAGTATGCGCTCTGCCACCACGGACACCAGGGGAGGTTGTTGGGACTATGCGACGAGGACGTCGTATCCCTAAGGGAAGACGATTGTAATACCCCAGGTTTGGGGGTAGATGGTGTTTAGTCCCACATTGATTGCTTACATAAGTGATCTTGGGTATCTAACAAACCATGTGGGCTACTACTAGTACCTTGGGTTTAAGCATTTTAGGCCATGTGGTGTGGCTAGTGGATCAAATCAGGGTACTGGACCAGTGGTCTACATGGGGTGTTACACTAGTCGTTGGTTTGGGTCTCGGATTAGGCTGATTGCTCTTGAGCATGATGTTTTTTCCCTACTCCTACTAGTCTTGTATCATTTTCAAGATTATTGAAATTTTTTTTTCGGTAAAATTTATTGAAATTTTTTGCTCTTCAAAAAAAATGTATTGATGTGGGAATGATATGTGTAGACACCCCAAAATGAAACTTTCGCACGCGTTTTCATCCCCAATGATGAATAGAAACGCTTGGAAAACCTTTCGGAACGGAATCTTTCAAGTCAACTTGGTCAACAGTGCCGCACGGCACTCATTTCTCACGTACAACACTTGCTCAGTTGTGCACGATGCTCTTTTTGAACTTTGGCGGTGGAAGTGTGCCGCACGATACAAGTTCAGTGCCGCGCGACACTGTCATACATCACTCAGCTTTTGCAGAAAACCCAGCGACTTAAAATGTTGAAATTTGGTTTCCTGGCTTCATAATGATTGCGAGTAAGGGAGAAGCTACACCTTAGCCCACAAACATTGAGTGATGATAGAAGCCTATGCAACTGAGAAAGCCTACTCACTAATTCATGATGTTTTGCCGTTTGCTTTTTTTGAGAAACAATTTTGCCATTTTTTTCGTTATGGGTATGAGACCATTTTTTGCCATTTTTGACTAAATGGATATTTACTCCTTAAGTGAGTTACATTATTAAAGTATGTTTCTACTCTTTTTGTTTTTTGTTTTTTTTTTGTTTGGGTCAACTTATGCGCACCTGGATTATTCTCTTTCCCGATCCAATCATAGGCAGATCATCCATAACGGGAATAGGAAATTCACAAGAAATTTCTCTGTTTGTAGTTTGGCCCTAAGAGGTTGACAAGTTTCAAACTTAGAATTTCTAGTTTTATAACCTATCTCAATTGCACTTAAGCTACCACTTGGGGTTGCATTTCTACAAATTTATCCAAAATTGGGTGAGTTTCTATTAAAAATAGTCAAAAGTAGTTGTAGTTTCTGCTAAATAGTACTTTTGTGATATATGTAAAAAAAAAAGAAACTTGTCTTTACGCTGTAGATGATAGTGGAAACGGTGCCTTAGGGATCCTAAGTAGGAAAGGACGAAAAAAAAAAAGAAGACTCCTTGCCTGATTCTTCAAAGGAACAACAAATTTTTGTAACTTATTTTAATTTCTTCTCTATTTCGTTCAACTTTTTTTTTTTCCCCTTTAGAATGAGAGCAATTTTGTTCACCATCCTTAAAAGAATGTAAACAAAATCCCCCCTCCTATTAGTTGAAAAATGTGAGTCCCACTAGGAACGACAAATTTTCTTGTAATTAGTCTCTTACTTTTCGGCCTCGTTTGATTCGGAGATTAGGAGTGGGATGAGACTATTTTTGCCTAATCCCGTGTTGTCCCTTGTTTGGTTACCGGAAAATAGCATGGGATTAACAATCCCAGGATAGTTTTAATCCAATACGCATGGGATTGTGTAAAACCGGGGGTGGGAGTAATTATGCCGGGATAAAAAACACGTGTATGGAAGTTGAAAAAATTACAAAATTGCCATGACATTTCTGTTAGAAAAAGCTTTTAAAAATATCTTTAATTCAATTTATTGTGTCTAATTACATTAGCTAATTAAATTGGTGGTTATCGGGTATTAATATTCGTAACTCCCTAATATTATATTGTGGATTTATGTGCCTATTATATGCAATGGTTAATTGCATGAGAGGTTGTTTTTCTATATAAAGGTGGCTAGTCCACAAGATGAAGAAGTGGTTGTAGAAAGAAAATATTTATCAAACCTATGAACTATATGTAACACACATATATCGAGATTCGTTGAGCTATAGATTTTATTATTTTGAGCATACCGGCGGTTCTTGATTCGTGTGGAAAGCTTTAGCTGCACACAAAGCTTCCGTGGATGATTGTTGCATCTTGGGAGTGGAATGTCACACAACTCGGTGCAAGCGGGGACATATCTTCTCTTAGGAGAGCGCTTTACGCGTGCCTCGATCAATATAAGTTTTCCTAATCTCTCTTATTTTATATTTGTAGTATCGTCATATTATTTGTTTGTTGTATCATTATCTCCAATTATATAAATTTACAGAAATTCTAAAGAATTTTTCCAACAATTTCTCTAACGGACAATGCTACCCGTACAGAACATTTCGCACAGAAAATGCACCGAGCTCCTTCGGGGACCCACTTTTGGGTCCCACACGAGTGATCCGATTTTTGGTTGGAACTGTGTGACTTTGGTTGGAGCACTCCCAACCGTCCGATTGAGCTGAAATTTGGTGGGGGCCCCTCGGGAAAATGTTTTAAGAACAATGAACGGTTTGGATCACTCGTGTGGGACCCAAAAGTGGATCCCTGAATGCGATCGGTACGTTTTCTGTACCACTACTTCTGTACCCGTATCTTTATCCTTTCTCTAACCTGACATCGTCTCTCTTTCTCTCTCTCAATTCTGCCGTCGCTCCCTCTCTCTAACCCAGATCTACCCAGGTACTCGTCTCTCTCTCTCTCTGTGCTTGTATCTCCGAGTAATGGATATAGTATCCTGCATTCCAAATTTGATAGACCGTCGTTGAATAGTTCACGTATTTGTAAATTAAGAATGATGAAACCCTCACTTGTGGACTAATTTTTTTGTTTACAGGGATTGTGCTCAACTTCTCGAACGAGGTAAATCGTTTGTAGAATACGCAATTTTTTTCACCTGTGGAATGATGAAACCCTCACTTTTTCTCTCTCTGTCACTCCCTTGTTTATTTATTTATTTGCTTCTTCCAAGTTAGATGTGATCCTTGAAGTAAATTTGTCAGATGCAAATTGGAATTGCTTATTTGAGTGTAAAACCACATCAATTTGATGTGTGTAATATGTATCTGCTTATGATGTCCAACAAAACCAAAACCAAGAGTTGAGCATCCAAAACAAAACTTGTTTCATGTCAATCTGCATCCATCTACAAAACTTGTTTATGCAAAACAAAAGGATCCAATATTTGTTTTCTGAGTCTACTCAAGCATTGGTATAACATCCTCTAACTCCAATGGCAGGCCTTTCTAGTTGCGTCCATCTTCAATTTTCATCGAACAACATTGAACTTTTGTACCAATAGATCTTCATTTTTCAATACATGGGTATTTTTCAATCACCATAGCATAAGGACTCATGTTTGAATTGGATTTTGAGGAATTGAATTGGTTGGAACAAGTTTGAAAAAAATGCTTTGAGAATGCTAGAAAATTTTCAACTTGGTTACAAAAAATTCATGTTAAACTTTTTCAAGAATCATTACTGTATTTGATTTTGAAAATAATAATTGGTTGAAATGGGTTTCAGAGTTGGGGGGAGAGAGAAATAGATAGTCCTGATATTAATCCCGGAATTTAGTTTAGGAAACTAAACAAGGGATTAGCCAAAACATGGGATATCCTGATGTTAGTCCTGCACGAATCAAACAGGGGATTGTGTGAGATTCAAGACTAAATTAGTCCCAAGGCAAATAGTCCTGGACTACTAATCCCAGGACTATCAATCCTACCTGTTTTAGTCTGCGAATCAAACGAGGTCATGTCTCCTTTCTACAGTTGTTTCTTTTCTTTCTTATAATTACAGTTGTTTCTTTTAGCTTAACTGAATTGAATAAGAAGTTATATTTTCTTCTCGATGGGATGATGCGGAAAAAGAAAAGTAAAATAAGTTATTTCTGTAATGTTGGACAATATTGGTCCAAACACCACTCTAAGTAGGGAGAAATTTGCAATATTTTCTCTTGAAAAAATAAAATAGGATCACCTCATGCGATCTATCACTGCTCTACTTTGTTAATTCAAGGAGTAGTTCATTTTGTTACAATGCTTATTGCACGATTGTAAAAAGTTAAGTTCATAAAATATTGGTACAAGTGTCGTGAAACCATATTTGCCTATTTGCCTTGAAACAAACAAATGGACACGAGTAAAATTGAGCAAGCGTAATTTATGTTATATGTTTCTCTCTACTACCAGTAAAAACATTCGATTGACCTAAAATTTTGAATAAATGATTTACACATAAAAACTTAATAATAAAAACAAACCGTAGTGGTAAGGAAACTAAGAAATACACAATTTTGTGTGCATGTGTTTGTGTATTTGTCTGTAGCTTTTTTGATAAATAAAATCATATAAATAGATTATCAAATATATCCTGAGCTCTATTTGGTAGCTATGGAAAAGAAAGGGAAAGAAAGAAAATAAAAGAGAGGAAAAAATGAAGAAAGATGGAGGAAAGTTAAGAGGGAAATTTTTCCTTAAAATAATTTAATTTAGTTTTTTTTCCCCTTCTCCTTTTGCCTCCCAACCCAATCAAAGGAAGAGGATTTTTTATTTTTTATTTCCTTTCATTTCCTTTCTTTTCCTTGGGTTCCAAACAAAGCCTGTGACAAGTTAGGGGCCTATTTGTTATTTCAGAAACGTCGTGGACCCTTTAAGTGGGGCCCCACTGACACCTCATGCAATAATCTAAACCGGTCATCTTATAGGGCCCGCAGAGTATTGTACATGTTTAAAAAATCAACTTGACCCGACATCGATAGGTATATCAAAAATTAAATTTTGGTAATAAAAAAAACGGCCTGAATCATTTCAGAAACTACTCTGCGGACCCTACAAGATGACCGATTCAGATTATTGTGATGAAGTGTTAGTGGAGCCCCTTTTGGGGCTTCTCTAAAGAGCCCTTTGAGGAGGCTCCGTTAAAAAGTTTTTCTCATCAAATACATCCTGAGAGAAGTTAGGGGCCTATTCGTTATTTCAGAAACGTAGTGGTCCCTTTAGAAATCCTGACAAATAATTTCCCGAAAAGTTCCTATCAAATGTTTATAAGCTGCAATTATCTCGTCCTCTTCTCAATAATACGATCGGAGAGGATCTCTCTTCGAACCAAAACCCCTCCGATTATCACCATCCCACCACCAACACCACCACCTGGTTTCTGATCTGTAACCTAACCCTAGATCTGAAGATGAACGACGCAGATGTCTCCAAGCAGATCCAGCAGATGGTCAGATTCATCCGCCAAGAAGCCGAAGAGAAGGCCAACGAGATCTCTGTTTCCGCAGAAGAAGTAAGTCTCATCTTTTTCCCACTCAATTCCTGGAATTTTTGCTAATTTCCAGTAAAACACGAAATTCACTTCAGATCTCGTCTAACTCGTGCGTAATTGCATTTGCATATGCTGATCTTCATTTGAATGTATTGTTTATGCTCGAGGCATCTGGATAGGTTGATGTTGACTTAGAGTTACCAATTTGATGTGTGAGAATGCAATGTTATGACAGGAATTCAATATCGAGAAGTTGCAATTGGTAGAAGCAGAGAAAAAGAAGATCAGACAAGAGTACGAGCGGAAAGAGAAGCAAGTAGAAGTTCGGCGAAAAATGTAATCTGTTTGATCTGTTTACTCTTTACATATGTGTCTATATCTCTTTATGTTATGTCTGTATCTGAGTACATGTATAGGCTAATCCGTTCCTACGAGTAGAGTGTGCTGAGGGAGTCCCTTTTGTACTTGATTTGCTAAGATAGTTTCCTAAATTTTAGTAGCAGAACGAGGATTTGGAGGGGTGTGGCATTGTTCGATTGCAGTCTGCTTGTATTTGTTGCTTCTTCTTTTTTATCAGTTTGTTTTATGTTTTTTGATCAGCTTGTATTTGTTGCTTCTTCTTTGTAAAAATATGAAGAGAAAGTTTAAACATAAAGTCAGGCTTTGTATTGTTGAAAAAGAAGAAAGACTAGTTTGATATTATTTGTATGATTTGAACCATTTTTTTTGTTTTTGAATCACTAATTTTTTTCATCGTTTGTGGAAAAAAACAAGTTGTTTAGATACCGATGAGTACCTAATCGCTTCCCTTAGAGAGAAGTATTTTTTATTTTTTTTTTTAAACTGTGCCATCCCTTCCATATACCTCAGCCCCTGCTAAATTTCCTTGTCAAGCCAATACTTATTTGCTTGTTCACTCTGTTGGTTAGTTTCGTGTGGACCTGAATTCCCTCATAGATTTCTCTCAGGTTTTATGAAAGTTTTTCTCCGCAAGATAGTTATCGTCATCTGAACATATCCTCTACTCCATTTTTAGGAACCCTGGTAGGTTGTTTACATGTACCCACAAACACGAGCCCACACTGCCATAATCACTTGTTTTCAAAAACTCTGGGAGGAAAGACTTGTGCAAATTGATCATGGTAGCAAGTTGCACTTACTTTTTAGTCACTTTGATATTCTGTTCCTTATTAATTAGTTCCTATTGGTATTGCCATCAAATGAATTATGTTGCGCCCTGTTTATTTAGTATGTAGTGTGCTGATGAAACACAAAAGTCTCTTGCACGGAAAGGATGGGAAATCAATTTTCCTTTTAACTTTGTCAATGTTCAGTTACCAAGAAAGTTGAGGAACTCGCAACTTTAACTTCCCCATCGGGAAAGCACTTTCCTGCAAAATAGATCCTGCACGAAAGAAGGAATTTAGTTTTTCTGCAAAAATCTTTGTCAACAAAACACACAGGAAAATAAATTTCCTTCTTTGCTTCACTTTTCCTGAGTACATTTTCCACGCAATATTATCAACAACTGAACGAAACCAAAGGGGAAAAATTACTAATAAGTACCATTGTCACTATCCTTTTCTTCTAATGTTTTACATATAGTTATGCATATGAAAGTGAAAACGTGTATATGTATTTGTCTTGTAGCGAGTACTCTATGCAGCTCAACGCATCCCGTATCAAAGTTCTTCAAGCTCAGGATGATGTGGTCAACGCCATGAAAGAGGCTGCAGCAATGGAGCTCTTGAAAGTGAGCAGTGATAAAAATGTGTATAGGAAGCTCCTGAAAGATCTCGTAGTTCAGGTAGCAAAAATTGACTCAATTCCTTGATGTCTTACGACTTACAAATGTTTTTTTTCCCTCTTGTATATTGAAGTATATTGGGTAAATTTCACTTGCCTCCCCTGAGGTTTCTGACAAAAACAGGGACCTCCCCTACACTTTCTGAAATTTCACTGCCCTCCCTTACTTTTGAAAGTAATTGTCAGATTCCCCCCTATGGTCAATTTGTGGCTAACGGGGTTAACATTGCTCAGGAAATGACTTTTCTGCCCCTTCCTATATAACTCCAACACATCCTATTCCCATTTCAGTCGTTCCAATATTTCAACACCAACACCCCAGAGTTGTACGCACAGAGAGAGAGAGTCGCAAAGTAGAGAAATCACCTGAGAAATCACTTCGAGATCTTCAGTACTCGTCAAAACCATTGCGTTCATTCGCAAAGTAGAGAAATCACCTGAGAAATCACTTCGAGATCTTCAGTACTCGTCAAAACCATTGCGTTCATTGTGTTTAGCACGACAGATATGTAGACCGAAGTCAGCAAAACCCTAGTTCAGACTTTCCGCAGATCTGAAGTGGGGGATCGAAGTGAACATCCCGAGGTATATTTCCTTCCTCATATTGACGTATTTGTCATGGTTTTACTTCGATTTTGCTATTTTTATCAAGAATCAGGTGGTAAAGGGTTTCGTTATGGTTAGTTGCAAAAAAATTGGGGGTTTTTGGAATGGATACATTTTTTTTTTACAGATTTTCGACATCATAACGGGGATTGCCAATTACGTGAATGACAGAAACCATGAGCAAGGTCCTACTGGGCCAAAAAATGGTACTTGTTTATGTTGAAGTTCTCCTAGGCATACATATGCAATGGATGACGACTAAGAAAAAATTTCAAAGGTCTGCAAAATCACAGATCTTCCCATGCTGCAAGTATTCCATTTGCATATGGGAGGGGTTTTTTTTTTTTTTTTTTGCACAAATCATTTAAAACCCTAGACAAAAATGCATAAAAGCATTAGGCAAAAAAAATTCTCAATATAAATCTCTATTGAGGTGTTATTTCCTGATTCAACCATGGGGTCACCGGATTTATTTACCCACCATTTGCAATAGATGAAAATCAAATCCTTAATCCTGTTAATTTCTCAATGGTGACTCATGCAATTTCTCTCAATGGGGTCATATTTAGGTTGAACAAGGCATAATTTGTAATACTATTCTGCTGTATTTTTTTTTCATTTTTAAAACACTGGTGATATTTCTCTCAATGGAATTTCTGCTGGTATTTTTTTTTGTTTTCTTAACACATTTTATTCTTGAAAATTTCAGATATGGCTCATTTTCGTATGTTTGATATTGTGTCACACTGCGGAGATAAAGTTGTTGATGTCAATAATGTTGATCCGGATAAGTACTCATATTTTGATTTGCTTGATGACGTTTCCGATACTGTGCTATCTTACCTCCCTGCTAGTAAAGGTGTGTCTATCAAATTGTTTTGTGACAATCCTGGTAGTTCTGAGAGGAGGGAAGTGCAAAATGACAAAGATGTCTACGACATGTTTTACTTAGGGGGTAGGATCAGAACTGTGAACATGTATGTGTATGTGGAGACTACTAAAGTTGTTGATGTTGAATTGAGTGCACATGCAGAAGTTGTTGAGTTGAGTGATGATGGAGGGGTGGAGGAGGGTGATAATGTGGAATGTGATAGAGGGGAGGAGGAGATTGTTAATGTGGAGTGTGATGGAGGGGTGGGGGAGGATAGGGACTGGAATGAGGATGAAGAGGTGGAAGATGAGTTTTATGGTTTTAGTGATGAAGATAGGGAGTGGAATGAAGATGAAGAACATGAGGAGCATGTGTCTGATGGTGAAATAAGTCTAGATGAGGAAGAGGTCACAAGTGATGATGACACACTTAGTAATTATCAGTCTAATGACCCAACATTTTAAAGGTATTTTTCCTAAGAATATGACTACTTAGTTTATGTTTTGATGCTGAATTAGTAATGCTTTGATGCTGAATTTTTTTTCCTTCTTTAAAATGCAGAATCTAAGGATAGTGGAGCAACTTTTTGTGAATGTTTTTGTATAGCATCAAAGCAGCTGTTTGCATATATGTAGGATGCTTAGCACGTAAGTATTTAGGAACACCTTTTTGTGGATACTTTGGCGCAGCAGGTATAGGATGAATGGTGATGTTGGGGTACACCCACTTTTTGTAAAGTACTTATGTAGCTGTTATGTAATGAAGGGTATGGTGGCAGGAGATGATGACATTATGTAATGACTGTCTTACGATATCTTTTCCATGGATCGATTATGATAAAGTGTGTATGCGTATCTATTACCTTAAATAATTTATGCTACATTAAGTGAGGTTTAAATCTTATTGTGCCTGATTGCATTTGTTGTCTCATTGATTTTCCTAATGTGTGCTCTGAATTACTTGAAATACTAGAGTTAGTGCACATTGTTTAAGAGAATCTGGGAATATAGTGCTCTCTCCTAGTTGACATCAAAAGTTGCCTTTCAAGGGTGTGTTCAATTGTTGCCGTTCATGGATGTTCATAAGATATGGTTACCTTTGTGTGGGGATAAATGGAGGACTTGTACCAAATAAGTAAATAACTTACTACTTGTCACCATAGACTTATCAAGGCAAGGGATTGGAATGTACACTTTTCAGAAATGGGGAGACCCAATCTGGGCATTGGAGTTTTGGGGTAAAAACTGTCCTGTTTGACGTTTATTTATTTCGAAAGAAAACACATGCCGAGGCCCAAAGTATGTACACTTGTTGGGAACTACGGAACGTCCAAAGTTTGTTACCATATATATTTTTTTCCAGTGTTACTATACATTTTTTTTTCCCAGTAATTACTGTATTTTTTTAAGTACATTTTTTCGTTAAAAAAAATCAGTAATTACAGAACATTTTTCCAGAAATGCATTTTCTGAATTTGAGGAGAGAGAGAATACGTGGAAAATGTTAGGAAGAGAAATTAACTTGTGTTGAATTTGCTTTGCCTGATCACTTGTGGAACTTGGAAGAGTGAGTGAGGAGGGGGTAATTTGGGCATTTTGAAATGAAAAAAGGATGACATCATCGTTTTCTGTCAAGTTTACTAACGGAAGTGGTGGTAGGGGGGAATCTGATAATTACTTTCAAAAGTAAGGGAGGGCA
This sequence comes from Vaccinium myrtillus, assembly GCA_016920895.1. Lineage (NCBI taxonomy): Eukaryota > Viridiplantae > Streptophyta > Magnoliopsida > Ericales > Ericaceae > Vaccinium > Vaccinium myrtillus. The sequence goes on from CM029276.1 coordinate 22,375,741, forward strand.
GTGAAATTTCAGAAAGTGTAGGGGAGGTCCCTGTATTTGTCAGAAACCTCAGGGGAGGTAAGTGAAATTTACCCAAGTATATTTGAAGGAAATGATGAACTTACTCTAACATTTGAATAACGGTGCTTGATTTGTGAGACTCAAAAAGGATGTAAAACATGGGTTAATGTTTCTATTAATATAATCGAAGGATTTGTAATTGGGTTAAAAATATAGGTCTTCTGTATTGCTCCAGCTGAAGATGAGATCCTAAAAGGGTCGTAGATTTTGTACGTGTACACACCTAAAACTACCTTCTCCCACATCTTGAAGTTTTATGTACGGGGTTCTAATTTCGTAAATAAACAACAGTCCTAGTTCCAAAATTAATTGGCTTCAGACAAGAGGTTGTGTTTCTTCCTTTCTAAAGACATGGGAAACAACATGGTTTGATGCAATTTCATTTGAATGCCTTTGTCTTTGAAGTTATCTTATTGACATTGCTTTCAGCATGCTGCGTCATAATCATGCAATTGTAACTGCATTTGTTGCAGAGTTTGCTCAGACTGAAAGAGCCTGCTGTCTTATTGCGTTGTCGAAAAGAGGACCTAGATATGGTGGAGAATATTCTGAACTCAACAAAGGAGGAATATGCAGAGAAAGCAAATGTTCATGCACCTGAGATTATAGTTGACCACAACGTGTACCTTCCACCTGCTCCTTCCCATCACAATGCCCATGGACCCTTCTGGTAATTCCATATTGTTCCAGTTATAAACTTATAAGTAAACCTTAATTAGTCGGACAATGTCTTTATCTTTTCTATATTTACTGAGCAGCAGCGACCAAGCACTTGCTCCTATCAAATTTTAGCTATTCAAACAAGTAATTACTTATTGCAAGAATGATGGTGAAAGTATGTAGTCTCTTCTTTTTTTCTTTTTCAGCTCTGGAGGTGTAGTAATGGCTTCTCGAGATGGGAAAATTGTATTCGAGAACACCCTGGATGCTAGGTTGGATGTTGTATTCCGCAAGAAACTTCCAGAGGTAAGTCACTTTCTAACTTGGTGATTTGGTCCTCTTCCAAGCCCCCACTCCTTTTTCTTCTCCTTCGACTGTGTGATAGTGGAACTCATGGGCATTGTTCTCATCCTCAACTGTCTCCCTTGTTAAATTATGTATTCTATTTGTGCCTGTGTGTTGTCTTTGGTTTTTCGTGTCATTGAGATTGTGTCTTATGTTATCTACTTTTCCGTTGGATGGTCTAGAGTCTAGATTGAGCCAGAGTCGTGCATCAGTGAGTTTATTTATGGGAAATTTTTTTATTAACCTTTGAAAACAAATTACAAAGATTTAACGGGCCCGAGACTAAGAACGCCAAGGAAAAAAACAAGACACTACATGGCTGGTATCTTACCAGCCAAAGCACCCCAAACAACCAAAAACTCCCGATGCAAATACACAACAGGGAACACCACAAAACCACCCCAAAAAACTACAAAAAGAAATGAAAAACCACCCTAGAAGCTCCTCCCTTTAATCCAGCTATGAAAAAAGCAAAACCAGCATCACCAAACAGCCAAAACATCCAACCAAACAAACTACTAACAACGGGATCAACACTAGAGAGCTCCCACAAACAATGAAAACTTAATCAGAGCTCCACTGAAATGGAGGCATCTTCCTCCAATTTATCAAGAGCTTCAGTTTCCTGTTAAAAAATTTCAACTGCCTCCAATTCTAAATATTTCTTTATATTATAGCTCTTCCTTCCAAAATATTTTACCCCCCATAAAGCACCTAACTCCATATTCTTACGAGCTTGCTTGATTAACCTCGAATTCCTGTTGCGAATGTCGCTACTAACTTCCTCTTGCATTGTTCCAGTGTTTGTTGATGCTATAGTTTCTTCCTCCAACCTTCTCTTCAATCTATCAACTTCCTCTTGATTCATATGAGTGGGCCCATCGTTACTTCCTTTCTTCAAGCCTAGCTTCAATCTCCTCGATTTGTTCTCTTTAAGATCCTGGCTATACATCCTAGAAAATATCACGGATTTCAAAGGATGTTTAGTCCATATAGGATTCATACGTTTTCCTTTAATGGTCTGGTGTTTCTTCTTATGGCGCATATAATCCATATGCTTAATTAGAGGGTCGTCCGAGACAAGATCGGAGTCATCAATATCAAAATCCTTTCGAACTTGAATCATCAGAATTGATATGATTTGACTCCTCATCTGTTTCATTTTCCCCCATCTTCCCCATGATGATCGGAACTTTGCGTGTCTTCCTCATCTTCTCCATTTGGATTATTGACGATGACCTCCTATGAAGCACCAACACTTCTAGAGGTTGCCGTGTCCACGTATCGGACACGGGGACACGCGTGTCCCACGCAGGGACATGTATTTGACACGTCACATGGTGTGTCCCTTAAATTAAATTATTTTTTGAAGGAGGACACGCGGGGGACACGGCATGGACACGCGTGTCCCATATATACACTCTCGCTGTGTATATGTATGTATGTATGTACTCACATATATATATTTCCATTGCTTTGTGTGTATATCTTACATATATGCGTGTGTACCAATATATATACTTGTATATATGTATATAACAATATGTAGATATCTTACATATCAAAAGAAAAGTGTATTTATCTATGCATATAAATTGTTACTGCATACATGTATAATATATTTACATATATAATTAATTATTTATTTATTTATCTATTTTTTGCCGTGTCCTCCGCCGTGTCCGTGTCCATTTTTTAGAATTTTCCGTATCCCGTGTCCGAAGTCGTGTCAGTGTCCGTGCTACATAGATGACCTCACTAGAATGAATGGAACTTCCTCCCTTTCCACCTTGTCCTGAACCTGATTCTCCATCTCACCTTCTTCCATGGACTCGCTCACAATTGTCTCATCCACTAGATCAACATCTTCCTTATCTTTCGCACTAATTTGATTTAGAGGATGCAACTCCATGGCATTGTTAAGAAGATTTGTATGAGAATCTTCATCATTTAGGCTCAAAGACCTAGACTCGACACCATATGGATCCTCACATTCTTCCTCCTACACTTTAACCTTGTAAATTCTCCCACTCACTGTAATGTTGATCCATTCATCAATCCTTGAATCCTTCTCTGTCATTATCATCATTCTTCCAACGTCGAAGGACCTCTCGTCATGAGTTTCTTCTTCAAGAGCCAAATACTCGCCTTATATTTCTCCAATCTGTTTGAAGGTATTAAGGTACCAAGCATTCAAGGGCATGCCTCTGCAGTTGATCCAAACTAGCCTAGCATGAGAAGCTGCTTCACCATTCCACGATTTAATCGAATCGAATCAGTCTTTAATATCGTTGTTACCCACCAATCTATCCCTTTCCTCCTTATCCAGAAAAGTTATAATCATGTATAAGCCTCCCAACGATCTGATCTGAATATTCTCACAGTCAATACATTCCAGGGCTTTCAGAACATGTTCACAAGAGGCAGGTTTCTTGAGTTTGATCACTGCACTCCTTGACAACCATGAAGTGCCCTAAGGCTGAACTTCAATTGTCACTCTATTCTTCACTACCATCTCCTTAGGCTCATGTTCTTCTTGCTGCTTAACCACCTGAGCATAAGACCTTGTTGCATTATTGAACAATAGACATAGGGCCCCTCTGAGTATTTTCTTGAGTATTAATCGGAACCGTAGCTTGTAAAGATTAAGATTCATTATGCCACGGTGCTTTCAGTGCAAATAGAAAATATTCGTAGCAGCCTGATAGCTATTGCTTTCAATGATGCACAATGAGGAAATTGGCGCTATTCCTTTTCTTCAATGCTTGACCATGATTTAGTGGATGTTATTCCTTTTCTTCAATGCTTGACCGTGATTTAATGGATTTATCTTCTTATTGCAGATCCGCAAGTGGCTCTTTGGACAAGTTGTTGCATGAGGAGTTGGAGTACTTTGTATCTATTGCCTATGGTTTCACAAAGTTGTCAAAGGTTGGATGATATATTGGCTGTGGGGCCGTTGGCTCTGTTATCTGGTGGCTTGTTTTGTATTCTCAGTTTTCTGTTCCCAAAATCTCTATTTGCTTATCTTACTGAAACTGTTAGTATCTTCGTTACTTATTTTGCCGGGGCATAACACAGACACTGACATGGTCCTATATTTGTTGCCTTTTAAGGCTTATTTTAGGTCATTTGTTTTCAATAAAATCCAGAGCTCAATGGATTTTGCTTTGTTGGGTTAATGCTTTGTTGAGCTAACTGAGCATCTAAGTTATCCGTAGATAACAAATATATCAATGCTCTTCCAAAATGCAGTTGAATTGTCGTTGATATATCCGTGCGCTGCTTGCACTATCAGGCATTATGATACTGTGTCCATAGTGGTAGTAAACTAGTACTATGTTAGCTGCTTGCCCACAGCTCGGTACTTGTTCACTGTATCTGCTGTTCAGATTTGTATACCTGTGCACTGGGCTGCTGTCCAGTTCTATTGTTCAGTTAGCTGTACAGAATTATTTGCTGTAGTTGCTGCCCAGTTCTGTTGACGTGACTGTTTTTTCTGGGATTGTCAAAATTTAACCGAAATGCTGCCCAATTTTTCTCAGAATCTGGTTGTACCTTTGGATATTGTTCTTTTCAAATTCAGTGATCTGGCTTAGCCTTGGGGGGCTGTCCCTTGGTGGCATGTTTGATGCCTTTGGGAGGGGGCTGTCCTCCCGTGTCAAGTAGTTCATAATACAGGTGAATCCAACCCATGTACCAAATAGAAGAAAGCAAGAATGGATTTCACGTTGAAGCACCTGTGGTTCATATTTTATATCAATCAAGTGTGGATTTGTAGTTGGGATAAGGCATTAGATCAATCTGTTTGCAGCAAGTTCAAGCTGGGATATGGCATTAGATCAATCAAGGGTGGTCTGTTTGCAGCAAGTTCAAGCCCAATCACCCAAGTCATCATTTTGGGGTCCTCTCAAGCTACTGGCTGTTCATCCATAGGACCAATTTTTGTTCAAGCTCCAAGTTCAAGTTGAAGCCGTAAAGATCATAGTTACTAGTTTTTGAGGGAGTTTCTGGCCCTTCTTTTAAAGGTTTAGAAACTCCTTAGATTATTTTGTTTCCATTATGTGTCATCCCAATTTGTTTTGGGATTTTAATTTTTCTTCTTTCTTTTCCTTTCTTTTTTCTTTTTTTCTTTTTTTTTCTCCTAGGGTTTTTTCGGTTAGCCCTTTTTTATTTCAATCTAATTTACCAAAAAAAAAAAACTAGTACTATGTTCGTGTATTCGATTGGGATCAAAAGGGTTGCTTTGAGTTTTATTTTTCAAATGTAAAGAGCAGTTTTCTCTCTTCTGCCTTCATCTCTATTTCACTTTTGTCTCACCTTTAAAGTGTTCTCACGTTTTATGCTTAAAGTCGCCCTTTGTAGCTCCAATACCTTCAATGGACGTGAAACGACAATGCACATTTTCATGACCACGAAGTATGCATGTGTGAGTACTGTTTTAACGCAATATTTGAAAATGATCTGGTATTCTGTGGTACTGGTGTAAAGCATGCTTTATTGTCAATTTCAAGCTTGCTTGCTCCATCACCCGATTCACCCATTATTTAGATCCGCCAGTTGCTGTGTGTTTGGCAACACTGGTTTTTGGAGCACATTCGACTGGCTTTCTGTATTTGTGTCAAAATTTCTAACTTGTTTCCTGTGTTGCTTTATGTTGCTTTTCTATGCATGCCCTTTTTCGCTTCGTTATCCATGCAACCACTGGTTTCTGAACTTCTGACCAGCTTCGTTCTCTCAAAGTGAGTTCATTGTCCAGGAAAACTTGGAAGGTGGCACTTTCAAAGGAGTATGATACTTCTATATAGTTTTTTAGAGACGCAGATAACATAATTTCGAAGGGCTGCAAATTTAGTTGTTTATATGAAGTTTGACATTTCACCGACTTGCAATTCATGCATTGTTGTTTTACATTTTACATTTTGAGCGAACATTAATGGTGGGTGTTATATCACTAGTCTCTATCTTCTCATACCTTCATTCATTTCAATAACCTCTTTTATGGTTTGTTGCCGATGAAAATTACTCAGCTTGTCAAATTGTCTCCCTGATAACGTTCAGGAACCACCTTTGACTCAATAGAATTGCCAGAGAGGAATCGCAAATTGTCCAACAAGTTAGGAGAATTTCCAACGTTGGAGCTAAATTTCGGTAGCCAAAACTATTTTTTATTTGCTATAGCACTAGGTCTTAACATTTTTCTGGCAAAACTCGTCCATTGATTTAAAATCCATATTTTGGCTGGCCGACCATATTTGGTGAACCCAATGACAAACAACCCACACCCTAACTCCTAGCAACTTCCACCCAAACCCCAAGACCCTTTCTCGTCCCATTTTTCAGTTTCACCGACACAACGGATATCTTTAAAAAAATTATTGAATGACACCACTAACTAAGATTTCTCGAGTCGCCACTGTTCGTAACTTCATACTATTTAGGTAGACCTCGTTGTGAAGTACCCAACCGGATAGAAGTTACAATAATGGGCCAGGTTTAGTCCCCATTCAATAATGGGCCGAATCAAGGCATTGGCTTACATGGCCCACGCTTTAAATTACTCTAGGTCCAAAAAGGAAGCATCCAGAGCATAGCAGACAAATCTCATTTGTGAAACACTTGGTATAATTCCATACTTAAAAAAAAGTATTACTATAGTTTATCACACATTCAACACTCTTCCATGTTTGGGCATTACTATAGTTTTGTTCTTTTAGTGAGTCCTCCTTAGGCCAGTAGGTGTTATGAATTTCATTACTCCATTTTTGGGCATTTGATCCAAAGTGTTTTCATGTTCCAATCATTGAATTTGGTGCAACAAAATCATCAGCACCAACTTTGAGAATCCCATAAACAAATTCTCTCTCTCTCTCTCTAACTTTCACTCTCCCATGCCACAAGTTTAAACCCTAGTCGTCGCCTCTCGGATGGGAGGCCGGGTGCCTCTCGCCGGATAGTATGATGCCGGCCTCCCCTCCTCTTCCCCCTAGCTTTACTCGTAGGATCGAATAATCCCCTTCCCACTGCCTACCGCCATCGCCATGCCGCGCCACTGCCGATCATCACGATGACGATATAAATGACGCATGCAGCTCTTTTTGGGGAGATCGGATGTTGGATCTGGTTTTGATACCCAAAACCCATACTGCCGCTGCTGGAAGTCGGGGAAGGATTTCCGGTTCACGATTTCAATGGGTATGGGTGCTCTCACTGCTCTGTCCAATCCAGACCCAGAGATGGTTTTAGTTCTTCCTTTGTGGATTGTTGATTGAACCCCAGTAATTACGATTCAGAGATTGGCCGGCGAAGATTTCTATTAGATGGTTAAGTATTGGTTGTGGTGCTTCCATGACTTCTGATTTTAATAGTTAAACTGGGACTCATCAAGCAGCCATTCACTGTGTTAGAAAAATAACGGCACGGAGGTCACATTTTTCAAAATTGGTTCTCAGGTAACTATCCACAAACCTGGGTGGCGACTCCAAAATCAAATAAACTTTTCAAATCGGCAAAGTCGAGAGCCCCATGGCAGCGTCCACACTATGGATAAATATGTACTTGATATAATTAGTGATTACATGTTCTATTATGTTCACGCTATCCTCTTTTGCGTGTTCGAGTTGTATTACTTTTGAATCCAGGTGAGTGGTTAAACATGTTACGTACTTTCGAAACTTCCCCGAGTTCTTTAAATTATTACTTCGGAAAATTTATCATTTTTATTTGGAAACGTGAATTGTTTATATTTGGTCCTTTAAATTGGCATGCGAAAAAATATTCTTTTGGTGAGAACTTGGTGGATAATGATGGAAACCTTTATTTTTGGAAGTTCAGGGAAATTAATCCTCCGTGTGCGGGTGACTCTGGCCATTAGGGAAGAGACCATGTTGTAGTCGGTGACCCTAATGCTTAACGGCTGATTTTCGCCGGATCGTTCTCAGGAAAAAGTTCCACGGGCTGCCTACTCGTGGTGACTCTAAGTTTCGATATTAGATCCAATTCTGAGATTTTTGTTCACTGACACTTGGTACTATTTGGTATTGGTTGCGGTTCCCCATTGTTGTTGGATATCGTATTGTGATCACCATTGAGGCTTGTTATTGGTAAAAGGATCTATTGTTTTGTTGTACACCTCGCATGCCAAATTATATTTACATAGTAAAATATTTTTATCCCTACTTTAGAACTTTATTTATTATACATGATTTGCCATTCACTAAGCATGTCAGCTGACGGATTTATTCCAATAGCATTTTCAGGCAAATCGAGTTGATAGGTGAGGACTTTGGCGGCGTCTTGGGGATTTATTGTGTCAACCTCCATAGGACATTGCATCCTAATTTCATTATGTCATGTATTCGCTTCCGCACAGTGTTAAACCTTTTCGATAAATTACATTTCTGTTATCGATGCTGGATCATTTTATTGTTTGGTTCATGGGATGTGTGCCCCATGCTTATGCTGAGACAAATTTGGTTTGATTTTGTTTAATAATAAGAAAGCTCACTCGAAGTTTATAGATCTTATTTTTATCTTAGGCTTCATGTCCCATGGGTGAGCCCATGGTTCACAAGCGGTCATTTCCCATTTTGGGATGTGACACTTAAGTTTCAATAATGTCAAACCCTGCAGGTGAATATTTGTATCTGACATATTGAATAAGTTAAGTGGAAAGTCTCGAGGTATTTTATAAGATGTTAGTTCAATAAAATTATCATTAATTTAATCAACGGGCATCTATAATCTTAACGTGGGGAGATATTTAAATATTTTTTCATCAAGTTAGAAATAGTGACATGGACTATTAATTTAGGATGGAGGGAGTACTTGTCTATTATTTGGGGACGGAGAGAATATTTTTAAAGTTTGGCCAGATTTTATGTAGTCAAGTTTGGCACTACTCACGTGAGGCTCGAGTTTTTCTGGATTCCCGAATTCCCGAATTTAATTTTTTTTAACTTGATAAGGGTACATCGAGTGAAACAAAAGGAAAAAAACACTCATTGCTAGGTGTTAAATCGAAAAGGGTAGAAAGAAGCATCCAACAAAGTGTTGAATGATCAAACAAAGGGAAACCAAAAGTAAAAGAGAAACAAATTTAGTTAGAGAAAAGAAAATTTAATTCAAGAAACGACTATATATGTAAACAATAATAAGCATCTAGCACTTATCATGAGATAGAAACTTTTTTTGTTACTTCGCAAAGACAAATAATATCTTAATGGTTATGTAGTATAGTAAAAGTACTGTGAGGTTACCGTCAAACGCTATAGAGTGTAATTAGATAACCATTGTGAATATTGATTGAGGTGGAATTAGGATCGACATAGGTTCCTTAAAAAAAAAAAAAAAAAACCATGTGTACGTATGTGAGACTCATAAGTTAAGACTGTATAACAATCACACCATCATTTGGAAAAAAATTGTTCTCTTTGACAATCAAAATCTAAAAGGAAACAAACAAGCCATGCAACCAAAGGACCCTTGTCATGTTATCTTTTTTTTTTTTTTTTTTTGAAAGGCAAAGAACTTTATTAATCATATAACGAAGTTACAATGATTAGAGGGAGCCAAGAAAAAGGCATCGCAACACATGAAAGCATCCCAACTATGTTGGCAACCAAACATACGACAATTATGTGCCACTTGACCCAAAGACAGAAACAGTTGAAAAGGTATCAATCAAATAAACCATGTCAATACAAAGATACATCACCACTCCTAACAGATAAAAGCATCAATGATGAATTTACTCCTGGCATAGTGGTAGCAGCATGAGCAGATTCATCCATGAGATAATGTAGGATGTCCAAAACCACGAAAGATAAAGCAATGCAATACCAGCATATTTGCTTAATAGCAGGACATGATACCAAAGATAACGAAGTTACTTGTCTTGTTACCCATTGACTGAGGGAAACTACTAAATCAACATTTTGTGTGTACTTAAGGACATGATCTTATGGAATTTAGCCAGCCAATAAAGGATAAAGGGCATAGGGACCCATTATAAAGGCAATGAAAGACCAACAAATATGCCAAAGACCTCTGCCTAAATAAATGATTGGGTCACGTCCTTGTTATTTTCAAAGACACTAGGAAGGAAGCTTCGAAATTTCGTTAGATTTAGTTTAGCCATGTTTAGATGTACCATGAATGGTGTCGCTTATCATTTTTTAGCCAGACATGATTCTTTTGTTTTAGAATTTGATGTGTGGTTGGAAGTAGTCCTCAGCCGCAGACCCTTCATTTAATTGATTAACTTGAGAATAAAACATCACTTAATAATAATATTATTATTAATAAATGATTGGGCCCAGAGGGAGGATAGGGGGTTGATTTTATTCCTTTTTTTTTTTAACAACAAAGAAATTTTTATTAATCGTAGTAAAAGATTACAATGATTAAAAGAAATTAAGGAGAGGGCATCACAACACGTGATAGCATTCCAATTAAGTTGGCTCCCAAACACGTGACAATCACATGCCACTTGAACCCGAAGAGACCCAAATTGTTAACAAGACATCAACCAAGAGCATGAGAGAACAAAACAATACAAATCTAAGCCTCATGACCAGTCCTAAACAGCAAATCACCCATCTTGAGACCAGAATAAAGGCAATGGTGAAGTCCCATATAAATATTTTGATTAATTTTCAAAGCTCCAAAGATTCCTATGTTTCCAAGCACCTTCTTCTTTGCGTTTAGACATGAGAATGAGATCCAGAGAAGAGGTTCGTGAATAGAGATTGCGGAAAGAATCGCACGTTTATTCTATACGTAAAGGAGAACGAACAGCGTTATCACGTGATCCAATATTCCAATGTGATCTTGAAATCTTTGGATGTTTTGAAATTAAGCTACACGACATACACCACCCAAGCAGTGGCGGAGCCAACATTTCCAATCCGGGGGGCCCAATTAGCCATAGGCATTCGATAGCTCCGTCGATGCCTACGAGGAGGCCATAATTGCCCTCTCATCGGTGGCATTACAGAGAGATGACTAACATTCGTCCTCGCTCCTTAAAAAAATCAGTTATAACAGTTGCCAAATTAGCTTTGCAATTGCAAGCTTGACGGCTAATATGAAGAAAAAAAGACGAGTAATTCGTAATTTATTCATAAAAATATGTAAGTCAACATTGTGATTTAATTTTCATTGTACATTAATTCCTACCATAGTCTGTCAAGAAACAGAGTAAAAATGCTAAATTTTGAGAAAAAATTTAATGTCTAAAGGTGTCATGTTTCTCTCCATGTAATAAAAAAAAATTACAAACCTTGAGTGAGAGAGAGAGAGAGAGAGAGAGATGAGTAATATAGATGCAATAAAAGAAAACGGAGCTTTGCACTTTGGGAGAATCAATCCCAGGTGGGAAGGGTGGAGTAGGGAAGCCCAACCACTGAGCCAAAGCTCACTACTGGTTTAAACTTTCTGTGCTTTAAAATTTATATTGTTCTTTTGCAATTTATTTATTTATTTTTGGGGAAGTGGGGGCCAAGGCCCACCCCAGCCCTACTGTATGTCCGCCCCTGCACCCAAGCTTTGGTGACAAGCATATTCGTGGGTTATGACTTTGCTTGCCTTTGTTTCATATTGGGATTAGTGTTATAAAACCGGACCGGATCGGTCAAGTTCGACCGAATTGGCCCTTGACCAGGACCTTAGTCCCGGAAAGAAAATTGGTTCAACCTAATAACCGCTCTATTTTTCATGTCAAAAAGGTTTAAAATTGAAAACCCTTCAAAGTTGGAAGGTCGAAGGCTTCTCAGCCTTTTAATCCAACTCATATGAACCAAACTGGGTTGGTCAACCCGACCGGTTCAAAAATTTGAATCTAAATTTCAAGCCATTAATGTTCAAATTTTCAAAATAATGCCATAGGCGACACGCATCCCAATATTAATTTTGTAGAGAAATGTGTAACATTTGCACATAAATCCACAATATTAATTTTGAAGTCGTACCTTTTGGAGAAAGTCAACAATACACACATCTTAAACGTGTATATCATATGCATCTAATGTGTGGTCCAAATTGTGTCACCTCATAAAGATTCATAACATTTTAGTGCATCTCGTAACTTTTGTACTAAAAATTCGTAACTATTCAACAAATATGATGTATAACATTTTCACTAGGAATCATAATATTTGCTTCTCGTAACTTTTCAGCAATAAAATTCATAACATTTTAACTAAAAATCGGTAACATATTAGTGTGTGTCGTAACTTTTATACCAAAATTCGTACCATTTTGAAGGTCGGCACATTTTGAAGGTGCATATGGTACACACCCCCAAATAGAGGTGTGTATTGTAGCCTTACCTTTTGCTTTTGTATAAGAAATCCACAACATTTACAAAAAACATTCATCACATTAACCTTAAATTCATAACAAATGTTGTGACTTTTTCTCTTCCTGTTAGAAATTTTATACAATCATAATGCTATTGCTACAGCCTAGAGGTAACCTTAAAAATAACTAGCCCATGTGCGGGAATTTATAGGATAAAGGCTATTATGTCTAGTGGGCTATAGATTATACATGCCTTGATGGATAACAGCCCTTTCTGAAAACGGGCTTAAGTAAAAGAGGACCTCAGCAAATTCGCAACGAAACGGGTTATTTACTTGCAGGGAAAACGGGCTTTTTGCCCCCGAGGCCCTAACTCTACCAGAATAAGGCATGTTTGATGGGTGGGATAAGAGGGGTGGGACTAAGGAGGGACTAAGGTTGGGCCCGCATGTTCACCCTTTTCCTATAGTTCCCTATTGATTGGAGACAGGGTTAAAGCCGGATTTATTTGTCCATTTAGTACCAGGTTTGGAGGAATGGTGGTACTAGTTAGTCTCTGTCCGGATTATTTCCCTCTACATCCAATAGTCGAAAATAATCCTCATCCTCGTCATCTTTATGACTTTATCCTAGCTTAATTTATCTCACTCTAACCAAACACAGTACAAGTATTCATATAATCTCATCTATTATCTCGTGGATCCCACTTGTCCCCTTTATTTCCATCTTTAATCTCATCTTATTTAATCGATTGTAAAAATTATCTGAAAATCAAATGTGTTCTTCGAGTATTATCCACAAAGAGTGCGAACTTCATTTTATGAAACTATCCTTACTCAGAAATTTCATGGCAAAAAAAAACTAAAACATCCAAGTGTACATCCACTTTTACAAACACCTCTCACACGTGATGGTGAGACCCTTCAAATAGTGTTGTGGTTCCCACCATAAATTTTGAATGGGATATAAGAACGGATGTAAGATTAGCTGTGTCCATAGCATTAATTATTCATTTCAAGTATTTTGAGAAACTGAAGTGAGAAATTTCTCTATGATTATATATGGTCTTACTCTGTTTCTAAATCCACAAATATAATTTCAAGAAAAAAAATAAAAATAATTTTTAATAATCGCACTGGATTTGTAAAATATATTTCTCTCACTAGATTTGTAAAATTATATTCTAGAAAATGGTCCTACTCGTACTAGATTAGGTTATATTGCAGTCAGAAACATAAATATATTTGCAATGATAAATTTCTCAGTGTAATTATGGCCCCATTTGCTAACACTTATAAGATAGGCTTTTAGATTATTAACTTTAAAATTAGAATAAATAGTAAAACTATTTGTTAAACCTTTTTATAAGTTGTAAAAAAAAGTTTAATGTATTTTCTTGAAGAAGTTGTCAAATAGCTTTTTATAAATTAGATTTCTATATTGCCCTTAAAAAATTGAGTAATAATAATTTATTCACTTTAGGATTCTTTTGTCCATTAATATTTTAACAAATTAAAATATGAAAAAAAAGATTTAAATTGGACCTTAAAGTAATCTAGTTTTTTTGGTCAAATAAGCTAGAAAATCCAAATAAGTAATTGTCCATAATTTTTAACAAACATCCTTGGTCTCAGGCCTCGTTCCACTTAACTCTTCACTTTTAGATTTTCTTTATTCAATTTTTTTTTTTGTATTTGTTAGTTTACATAAAAAAATTTAGGTTTCGTGTTTCATCTCAACGAGAGAAATTGAAAAGTTACAAAATTATGACCGACACTCAAATAAAGAAAAAAATAATAATAATCCAAAAAGTACAAAAATCCACACAAATAAGTTAAGCGGAACGAGTCCTAATTTCTAAAATCAATGATTGCCTTTAAATATATTTTTCAGGAAGAAATATATTTTTTCCAGGACAAAAATATAATTTCCTATAAGAAGCACCATATACATAAATAAAAATACTTTTTCAACTTAACAATAATTATGTCCCCAACCAAGTACGCACTTGCACCTCATTAGTAGGTCAGGAGTTCAAATCTCCTCACCTGCATGTGGGCATTATTTCTCTTGCTTGTTGGGTTATTTCTCGCCTTAATTGGGCTATTAATTGGGTTGAGCTTATAGTGATTGTGGATTTTGATTCCAATTTGTTAGGTATTTCTCCCTTAATGAGGCTTTAGTCGGGTTGGACTGATAGTGACTGTGGATTTTGTTTCCAGTTTGATGTAATTCATATTCGTATTCTTCTACCATTTGGAAAAAAAATACGCATTTTAAATTTTTCTCCCACTTCTCACAAAAACAAAAAAAAAAGGTTTTTCTCCAACCAAAAAACATGTTACTAAAATTATTGCTATACGAAGCTTGAAATTATTGGTTGAATTAGAGACTTTTAATTAAACCAAACTAAATTATGATTCTCAATAGTAAGATTACCATCACCACATGTTTTTATCGAATTTTCTAATATATTCTTGTTGTTTAGGAAGAATTTATTTTATTTACTTTAGTATTATTCCGTTTACGCATGAAACACGCAAGAGAATTCGCATCTTTTGAGGGTTGGGATTTGGTCCGGGTTGGCCAATAAACATAAAAGGAGAATACAATAACACGTAAACATGATAAAGACGTTTATGCTCTAAAAAACGTTTTCAGTATATTCCATGCATATAATATTTAATTTAAATAACAACTCAAAAAAATTGTTTAGTGATCAAGCCTCAGACTCAGAATTTTGCTTGCCCTTCGGGTTTCACGTTCGAAATTTTGGAGGTGCTATTAGCACTAATTCATATGTACTCACTTCAAACAGAACCGCGCACGTTAGTCGACCGATCGACAGTATAATTGATTACCTAGGAATTAGTGAAAGTGCAACACTTGAGAAATCGAAAGACAAATTTATAATAATAATCTCTTATCTAGCTGGGAGCTAATCTTTTATTAAAACAAAACATGGGGATTATTGGTCTAATTATTCATCTTTTTTTTTTTTTCTTTCTTTTCTTATATATATGGTTGTAGCGAACTAGAATGTGGTTGAACTAATCGATCTATCCACATTTTTTTTTTCAGTACCCTAATAAGACAAATATAAATTTAAAGATATCCAAGATCATATGAAGATTGTGCATTAATTAATATAATAATAATGAGCAATGATACGTACCCGGAAAAAAATACCCCGAAAATGTGTGTGGGTTGGGTATTTTCGGGGTATTTTTTTCCGGGTACTTATCATTTCCGAATAATAATATAGTAGTGTACAGGAACCTAACATGAATACTCCCTCCCGTAAGACATACGTAAGAACTCTGTAAAAACAAATATATCCATTTAACAACGTTGAATTTTCGTCATAATTTCAGCGGAAGTGGACGGTTGAAGATTCTCTTATGTTTGCTCAATTATTGTGTCATGCTGTAAATATTAATCTATTTCCTTAAACTATGAATAAAAATCAGGTCAATAATTGACTCGGTCAAAGGCTGTTGTAGATAATTTTCATTTAATTTTTTAATTTACGTATTGTTTGACTCGTTGATGTACCTTTTGGTATAATTTTATTGAGCTGGCTAATATCAATGAGACACAAACCCTTTGCTGCAGATTACTTCGTTTCCAAATTGTTTCCAAATTGTTAATTTCGTTTCCAAATTGAACATCTTAATTTTTTTTACATCGGATGTGTAAATTTGTTTTCTCAGGTTTTATTTGGATATTTGGTTCTATATTAGAAACCCCCATCAATGCAGGTAATTCATAATTGAACACAAAATACTACTCAAAACAACAAAAAATATAGTTAATGACAAATATTAGAAAAATAGAGAGAAAAAAGTAAGAAAGTGATTTTGGCACTCCCCTTATGGACTTGATTTTGACACTCTCCAAATTGAACTTGGCACTCCTTTTTTGAGACAAGTGCCAAAATCAATTTCCAAAAAGTATTTATTGTTTATGTATTGCGCTCCTACCTCTCTCTGAACAACAATCAACTCTATATTTTTAAAAACAGGAGCATATATTAAAAAAATATCCGAACATATTTTCCACTTAATTTTTTATAATAAAAATAGTGTATTAATGAGCTGGTTTAATTGCGTGTCTCAAAATATAAAATTCCGCGAACAACAATTGTAATATCTTGTGTATTTTTTAGTCACATTATTTGTACCAGTATCTGAAAAATTTGTAAATATATTACTGGTTCATAGAGTAGGGTTGTGCACGGTTAGGATCGAATCGGATTCCTATGAATCCATCCTAATCCGCGCGCGAGTCACGAGTTTTAGAAAATGCAATCCGTGTCTGGACCAAAAGTCTTACGGGCCGATTCTAATCCAATGCGTGAGTCATGAATCAGTTTTGATTTTATCCACAAATTACATTGCATAAGAAGATAAGCAACCAAAAAAATAAAAAACTAGCAAGTCAACATGCCAGCCAGCAACCAGTTTCTGCAATCCAGATTCATGGTTCAAAAATCAAGTTAGGAATTAAGAATTAGGTTTTATGACTATAGTATGTAGTGTATGTGTAACATGTTTTTATCCCATTTAGCAAAGAATCAAACTTTACCCCCCTAAGTTTTATATGGATTTACACTATAACATTAGGATTCTTCTACCGTCCATTCACGGAAGAGTTTTCACTTTTTACACTCATTAAAGGCTCTGGTACAGAAAAAGTTAACTTTTCCACGGAAGAGTTTTCACCTTTTACACTCATTAAAGGCTCTGACACAAAAAAGTTCTCTCTTCCACGGAAGAGTTTTCCTTACCGTCCGCCCATTGGGTGACTGTAGAATTCATCATAACCTTAAGGTAAAATTTTAAAAAGTTAAAATAGTCTGGTCCGAGTATTCCACGGTTGCTAAATGCATGAAAATCCGTGACTGAATATGATGCATGGAGGCGTGTTGAAATAAGAACGCGCAACAAGGATAATCACGAATTTTGTCTGAACTAGATGTACTATCTCCTTGAGCAAACAATATTGAGAAAACCTCTCAAATTTTCATTAATAATCATAAACAACTCTCTTTCCCTAGGGCTTACATCAATTATTTATACTAGTAGCAACCCTAAAACTAAAAAGGAAATAAAATACTAGCAACCCTAATTCTTGTAAAACAAGAAAATATAAAATAGGAAACTGAATCAACCTAAAATTAAGAAACTAAATAACTTCATACTAGTAATCTCCTAAAAAATACTAAAATTGAAATAATGAAAACTTCAAAAAGCTATTTTAAATAATATTAATTTTCCATTATGCATCATTCTCTCCGGCTTAAAGAAACTCGTCCTCGAGTTTATACAGTAGAAGTCGTCGAATCTTGTCCGCATTGATCTTGTACTTCAAGTTGATTTTTCCGAACCCAAATTTCACGAAGGAATCTTGAAATTCTGAAGGACTAATTTTCATTAACAAAGCAAATTCACCTTCCTTCTCGATCGAAACAAATAGACTTTTAGTGTCTTCAACAAATTTCCAAAACGGATCAACATATTCATTAGTACTCGTCAATTTCACCGTCTTTCATACGAATCAAATTTAATTGATTCTTCTACATCTGTTTCCAACAATGCCAACATAGAAACCACTTCTTTTTGCAACTTTTTTTGATTTTCTGTAATTTTCTCCACCGGTTCTTCATAAAAAATTGGTGGCTTACTCCAATCCACTACTGGATCTGGAATAATATTTGAAGTGAAAGACCACTCAATGGTAGCCTCTCTTGTCCTCTCCCTCGGCTAATAGTTACCCGCCAAAGGTTTGGTGATAGAAACGTCATCTGATATCTCCACCTCTTTCGGAAACCGAGGTATAACAAGACGCCGGCTAGGTGGATTCCCCCCGAACAGTTAGAGCAGCAATCTGGTCGGCAAGGGCGGCAATCTCGTCCGACAAATGCTGCTCTAATTGCTGGAATCGCGCCTCTATTCGTGCTTCTCGTGCAGCTTTACTTCGTTCATACACATCTTCAGCAACAGCATAACGACCATAACGAACTCCTTGTTGCGCCATGATCCGGAATCGAGCGCAAGATCTGATACCAATTGATGGAGGGAGACATGTTGAAATAAGAGCTTGCAACAAGGACAATCACGAATTTTGTCTGAACTAGAGGTACTACCTCCTTGAACAAACAATATTGAGAAAACTCTCAAATTTTCATTAATAATCATAAACAACTCCCTTGCCCTAAGACTTACATCAATTATTTATACTAGCAGCAACCCTAAAACTAAAAAGGAAATAAAATACTAGCAACCCTAATTCTTGTAAAACAAGAAAATATAAAATAGGAAACAGAATCAACCTAAAATTAAGAAACTAAATAACTTCATACTAGTAATCTCCTAACAAAATACTAAAATTGAAATAAAGAAAACTTCAAAAAACTATTTTAAATAATATTAATTTTCCATTCTGTATCAGAATAGTGATTCATCGTTTTCTAGTTTTTTAATCTGTATTCGGACTATTAATGCATGGATCTAATCCAAAGCGTATAGATCGGTTTGGATCGATCCAGTTTCACGGTTCACCAAATGCTTTGTGTAGCCCTTAACACTCTATTTAAAATTTCAGGAGCCATCATTCACCTCCAGTTTCCGAATCCATGAATATTGCGTACACTATTCATTCCCCAGTCAAGTCAAGTATTAGGCTTATTTTGACCTAGAAAGTTAAACATGCTTTTTGATTTTTTGAGTTTCAAAAAGTCTTGTTTTGGGCTAATAAGTAACTCCTACATCATTTTAGGCCAAAATAAGGAGTATTAAAAAAAAAAAAGCTTTTTACTTTTCACCCTAATAAGTCAAAAAGCATGCTTAACTATTTAGGCCAAAATAAGCCTTAGTAAAGAGAAATAATAATGATAAACCACACTTCAATATTTGTTTTTTTATTGCTAATGTCAAGTTTATACTGAGCGTTAAAAAATAGATATTGAAGTGTAATTAATATAAAGTATATAGCAATAGTATTTTGAAACTGCGGTCCCTATAGCTCCCTTACGTGAGGGATCAATTGTTTGGATTTAAAATAGTAAAACTCTTCCAACAAAGAAAACTCTTTGTTAAATTTGGACTATTAAAAACACTTTTACGATTGAGATAGGATGCTACACCTTTGTGCACAGATGAGCGCCCTAAGGCTCTGTTTGATACCAAGGGAAAAAAACGGAAAGGAGAGGAAAAGGGGAGAAAAATTAACTAAACTAAACTATTTTAACTACCGTTCAAAAAAAACTATTTTAACTAAACATTTTCCTCTTTAATTTTCCTCACTATTTTTTTCTTCATTTTCCTTTCTTTTCTAGGGTACCAAACATAGTGTAAAGAAACCCGCTATATAGTATTTTTGCGGCTAAATATTTAATGAATTGCGGACATAGTAGGATGGCGGTAGAGGGCGTTGGTTGCAGTGGTGGTTGTTGAGGTGGCGGTGCAGCAGATGAGATGAGATTTACCTTTTGTCTCTTTCACAGCCCTCTCTCTCTCTCTCATTAATAACCTAGCACTTTATAATTACTATACTTTTGCCTACTCTCTTTTGCACTTCATATTCCTTTTTGTTACTCAATAATATAGGAGCATATGTTTTGCATTTATTTTCAGAACCTTTTTTCCCCACATCCCTTTCCCCGTTCACATTCTATCTGTATCTATCAAGCTCGCCAACCACTCTCTCTCTCTCCTGCTATTTGAGTTTGACCCGTTGCCACCTACCAGAAGCTCTCTCTCTCTCTCTCTCTCTCTCTCCAATGGCGACCCCACCCCCTAACCCCACCACCATCATCTGAAAATTTCCCAACTTCAGACTTTTCCTCTCTTTCAGAGCTCCAAACCCCCCCAAAAAGGGTTAAATAACCTCTCCTCTTCTCTCTCTTCTTTCTTTTTGCTTCTCCTAAACCCTACTTCTCATCAGCTTTTGGGAGTTGCGACCAAGGAGAAGATCTCTCTCAAAACTCCTCTCTCTGCGTGTGTGTGTGACAAGTAAAGATATTCAAGGGGTTTGTTGCTTCATAAAAATTCTGTTCGATCTTTCTCCATTTACTGGATCCCTTCTTGTTTGTTGATCTCATAATTTACTTCTCTTGGATTCTCTTTTTTTCACTCAGCAGTCAGTACTACTACTCCAAACTTCACAACCGTCCGTCACCATCTTTTTAGTACAATCTTTGAAAGATTACCGGAATCTTATTGATTGCAACTTTTATTTTTCTTCTTTAGATCTCCGCAAAACGCTCCATCCATCACCTTTATTCAGTTCAACTCACCAAAAAGTGATGGATCATTCAGAGAACAACAGCGGAAGTATGCAATCATCCAGCGGTGGCGATGACCAGGAGTACGAATTCAACTCTACTACTTTCGGCTCGATCTCAAACAACCGATACCCACCACAACCACCGCCACCGCCACCACTAGTGCAGCCCACTTTATTTGACCATCAATTACAAGCCAACAATAATCTCCACCACCCCTTTTCACATTCCCCTGCAAACCTGGATCTAGTCTGGTCCAGATCCGACGAGCCCAATTACTCTACCTTCGGTAACCTCACGCCCCTGTCATCATCGTCGTCATCATTTCCACCGTCAACCCAATCTCAGTTAGGTCCTGGTCAAGGCCCATTACAATCCCTTCATGACGGAAATACTACTCACAACAGGGTTGTTGCACCGCCGAATTCTGTTTCTGATCATCAAAACCAAACCAACGTGGGGAAGACTTCCAGGAAGCGGACCAGGGCGTCGCGGCGAGCCCCCACCACCGTCCTCACCACCGACGCCTCCAATTTCCGGCAGATGGTACAGGAGTTCACCGGGATCCCCGCGCCGCCTTTCTCCGCCTCGCCCTACTCTCGCCGCCTCGACCTCTTTGGTGGCGGCTCCACGACCATGAGGCCCGGTCATTTAGATGCACTGGGACCACTGTACCCTTTTAGACCGTCGGCACAAAAGGTTCAACAAAATCCTTTCTTATCATCAACTTCCTCTTCTTCGTCTCCCTCGATGTTATTGACTAATACTCTAGGTTCTACTACTGATAATGATGCCAGTACTTTTGCAAGTAGTTACCAAATGAATATGCAAAACCCAATTCTTAATTCTACATTTCAGTCCTTGTTACAATCTAGTGGGCCCCATTTTGGAACAAAATCTCAAGGGAGTTTAGGGATTCCTTCCATGGATCATGAATTAGGTATGGGTCAACAGCATGTGAATGCAACAAATCTTGGTGAGTTTTCAATGCAACTGGGGGGAAGTACTAACAATAATTTGACTAGATCAATGTGGAGAGGGGAAAATGGTGCTGATGATGATCAAGATCAACATTTGGGTTCTTTAAATGGGAACAATGGCCGCCCGCAAAATGGTACTGGTGGTATCTATAAGATGAACGGTTCAGAATCTGTGTCAGAATTCGGTTCTGAGAAGAGGATGGAAAATGTTTCCTCGAGGAACGAAGGTACGGTGGATTCCTGGATTTGTCCTTCGGATTAATTAGGATTTCATTAATTTTGAGGAAATATTGGAAATTGAAGAGGAGTTGTATGTGAATGATCATGATGGTGGTGGTGATTGATTTTGGCTGTCTGTGGTTGTTAATTATTAGTAGTAATAAACCCGAATCCACCACTTTTTCAGTTAAGATTCGGCATCATGTTTAATCGCCATGTTACATGTGTAAATATATACTCCTAGCATCTTTCCTCTTTTTGTGATCTTTCTTATCCATAATTATTTCATTATTAAGGATAATGCCATCGAATTTTATTCCACTTGGATTTTTAATGATATTAAGGATAATGCATTATTTTTTGTTTTTCTTGAGCTATACTTGGATTTTTTTGATATCAGCAAAAAAGATTTTATTTTCCTCCGGTTTTTCAGTGAGCAACTGCAGGTTTTCTTACTCAAAACAACCTTATTATTAAACTGAAGGAGTTTCCTAAATCGGCCAAAAAGTGCTAAAACACCTAAAACACCAAACTGAATTTTGACAATTAGCTCTCCTTATGCCTTTGCTCTTCCATTTCGACTATTTTACTGATAACTTTTCATCCCCATTTCAAACCAATTTTGAGCCTTGAAAACTGCCCAAATGGCACACGAGCTTCATCAAAACAATTTTGTTACCTTTGAATTTTTTTTTGCACGGCAAAAGAGAATATATTGAATCAAAGGATTTGTTTCTCCCACCCTCATAGGAGCAACACTGCGAGAGAAACATCCGTCAATCGTTTTCCTCTTCATCCTTCTTCTTCGACAGATTACAAACAAAAACCCCAAGCATGGTTGGCAAGAGGTCAACCAGCAAATCTTAACATGCTAGACAAATCACATGAGCCCTCTACATTCCAAAATAGAAAATCAGAAATAACATTAGATGCCTCCCGAAGAGCTTCTGGAATAACCAAGCCAAGATTATGAATCTCTGGTACCTTTGAATTATCATGGAAAGAACACAATGTTTCGAGTTCTATTCTCTAACAAATTAAAGGAAAAGAGAATGAAACAAATGTAATCATATGCTGCAACATTCATGAGATGGAGAAGTCAGTAAAATATTCTTAGTAACATGTAGTAATATTAGGAGCTTTCTATTATTTTGTCTTATTATTTTTGGTCTGTATTTCGCTTGAATTAGAAAAACATGATAATCCTATTCTTTCACGTGAATTAAAACAAAAAAAAAATCTGCGATAGAATGGCAAAGGGATGTGCAAAAATTGTTTTTTACAATTATACTGACTAGATAATACTCCTTGTCCCATTTTAATTGCTCTCTACGAATATCGATCCATGCCATTTTTAAACATTTATATCTTTTTATTTGTAGTGTTTTTAAAGTTTTTGAAAATTTTGTCGTATAGAACTAAATGAGATCTATCAAATAAGATCCATATTGCATGTAAAATACATTATAGATTGAAAACTATAAGAGTTTTAAAAAGGCACCGTAGGGAGCAATTAAATTGGAACGGAGGGAGTAAAACTTGTACATTCTCCACACACTACTTTTCCTGTCAAGCCCAACAATTGTTTACGAAATTTGTGACGTGCCAGTTTATTAACTTCTAATCGAGGAGTTAATTGTTTGATAAACAAATTCAGCACTTAATATTAAATATATTAAGTAATAAGTCATAAAAGTTGGTTTCATAATCATATTTGACCATGGTTAATATTTTAATTGCATCTCAAATTAAAACTACAAAATTACTGTATGAAAATTAAGTAGTCCAGTACCTACTTTATTCTAACTGTTTTTGTTAGTTGTTGTGTAACTCTTTGCTGCACCACCACAACGGCGGCTCTATGAGTTCTTGCGAGGGTGTTTAGAAATTTTCCTACGGTCCATAGAAAATCATAATTGTACGTAAACAAAAAAATTCTACTAATATCAACAATACCACCAAAAAAAAAAACATTGGCTTTGTTTGGTTAAGAATTTTAAGAAATATTTTTGAGATAGTGTTTGGATGGGTTTTTGGAAAAAATAATAATTAGAGAGGTGTAATAATTGGAGAGAGATAGAGAGAGAAATGAAAATAATGATTGGAGAGAGGGGTATGAGTAGAGAGAGAAATGTGATTAATGATTGAAAAGATGAGAGATGGGGAAAGAATCTTTTTGAAATTTTTTTGGAAATGTGAAGTAAACACAGTGAAAGTATTTAGCATATTACAATTGCCCTCAACGACTTTTCATATTATGAAACCGTTGCATAATAACATCAGTATCAACAGTACAAAACACATTAATCTCAATGTAAAACCAAGCAATCGTTCATCCACTAATCTCCCATTCGATTGTGAAGATTGCTCTTTATGTACTTCATGGCTGAAAAAATTCTTTCAACTGTTGCAGTAGCAATATGAAGAGTCAATACCAATGCCACAACCTGATAAACCAATCTATATATGACATGCTTATTTGTCTCTACCAACTTTGCAGCAACATCACCTATCCTCTTTAGTTCTGAAAAAATTTCATCAGATCTCATATCTCCAATGAAATTTTGGAGTTTAATGTCCAATGTCATTAAGACCACCTTAGAATAGTCAGACGAGTAGAGTTCTGTAAGACGGTCAGGTTGTTCCTATCCAAAATAGAAAATGAATTTCTACGATTCAAGCAAGCAATACAAAGTAGCAACTCAGTGTTTCCCCGTGAAACGATTGTTTAGCTCTTGATTTTGCATGTCTAAGATTGTATAGAATAGCTCAACGCGATAGAGATCTAAGATCGTTATTTTGTGGGGCTTTGCGTTGTGGCCGTTCACTGGATACAAACATTTCACTCATGTTCGGGCAAAGAATATTATGCTTGCTGCAAAACGAAGGCACTCCGGTCAACAAAGAGTCTCACCCATTGTCTCTCATCATTTACAATCGTTTCTTAGACATTTCAACATGTGTCATACATCTATTATATCTTGTGTCTTCTTTTGTAGTTCTATAGACAACTCAATTGTGATTCCCATCACATTTTTGACCAAGGGTAAGCTAAAGGAAAATTCAAAAGAAAGCATTGATTTCTTAACGGAACGAGCTTGAGCTTTGTGATCTGGTGATAAGTCATTCTCTTGAATTATTCCAAGTACCTCACTCGTAGAGGAAAACATCAAAATCAAGTTATTAAGTGTCCCATAATCAAGTTATCAAAATCAAGTTGTTCTATAATGGACTCTAATTGGGTTGAGTATTCAAATATTTTGTGGGCTTATTTATTTGGTTGGGTGTTCAAATTTTTTTAGATTGAGTGTTCAAACATTTTGGGTAGAGTGTTCAAAATGACAAAAAAAATTAAAAAGATTTTTACATGTATTTCTAAATTATTTTCTTTCAGGGTGTTCAGGCGACCACCCTCGGCTCAAGGTGGAGCCACCTCTGCCACCACCACCACCCTCCAACGACGCTACCGCCATTACCAGTACCACCACACTACCATTACTCTATCACCACCACTACCGCTACCGCTGCCACCATTATCCACAACCACCACTGCCACCACTACCATTGTCACCGTTACCACAACCCTATATATAAATTGAAATGGTTAAGTATTGTCAAGTCTACAACCATGATAATGCATCCAATAATTTGCATAAAATATTGATGAGGCAACATGCATTGCTGCATCAACATTAAACTGTTTGTATAACTTCTGATTTACAATAAACGTTGTGTTGGCAGACTTTCTTAATGTGAGTTCAATGACTATAAAATGAACTATTTTTCTATTTTTTAATTTGACGTACACAATGGAAAAATAATTTATTTTTCCTTTTTATCAGTATGAGGAGTCAGAAAAGATAGAAAAGAGAAAGTTATAATTAGGAATACCATCATGAGAAACAACCACCTAATTCACCGTTAGGTTTCGAATGAAATGTTGAAAATATAATTATTGGGTTAGTGAACTCTCAAAAAGGAATATGATGATATAATATAGACGGAAAAAACCCAATTGAAAAAAAAAATGTAGGAGAAAAAAAACAAAAAGCGAAAAAGGGTCGGATTTGAGTGATGATGATCTCTGGGATTGAGGACCTTTGGGTATTGGACATGCGGGACTCTCTCTTTTGGAATTATGGGGTGGCCCCTAAGCCAGAGAGAATAAGCTGGTTTTTAGCAATGATGCTTTGTCTCTCTCTCTCTCTCTCTCCAACATCTACATCTAACTTTAGTTGATCAGTTCAGCCCTCAGTGTCATGTGAGTGAGACTGATCTCAAGGCTCGGCACTGAAAAAGGCAAGGGCTAGGTCTCTCTCCCACACACGACATATACACACACATGTAGGGACAATGGACAACTATTACTTCCTCAAGAAAGGAAATATCTAAAACCAATTCCACAGAGGCCGATCAAAATCTTTGTTTTTTAATAACTAGGTGTGTCCGAGTTTTGGCTGTTTGCAACTCCATTGGTTTTGGATGACCAATCTCATCAGTCTACTTGCGGAGGTCCCATTTAAAGTCAAAACAAAGTTCCCTATGAACTGGCCAATCAAAATCATACAGACTTGTTCGACAACCTGGACGACCTCTCTAGCCGAGACCATCTCTCTCTAGCCGACCTCTTTCTTTCTTCTTTCAAATATGTTCTCTCCTTCTCCTCATTTTCCTCCCCATTCTGTGTGTTCATGCTGCCTTTCCACGGTGTTTTCTATGCGGCTGTCGATCGTTGTATGGGTGTGGTTCGGTCCTCTTGCCGTCGTCCGTCGGTAGCGTCGATCCGGCGCACTTTGTACTATTTCGGCGTGGTGGAGGCGACGTGGGGTGTGCTGGTGCGGTGGCGTGTGGCGGAGCAATAGAGCAAAGGGGTTTTTGCAGGCAGTCTTGCTCGGCTCGTAGGACAGGTCTGGTTTCCCCAGATCCAGTGGGTTTTGGTTGTGGGCAAATAACAACTCATCTTAACTCAGTGCAACTCGGTGACTCTGTAGACACCCCGATTTTGACCCGAGAAACTTATCAAACATTCCCGATGATGAAATAGACCAATCGTGCATACCTTGAGGCTAAGAACAAGGCTTGAACTCACCAAACCACCCTAAACCCTCCTAGAACAACCTTAAACCAACAAATATGACCAAAATACCCTTCAAACCATCCAAAATGCTCTTCAAACTAAACACAAGCCTACACCATCTTCTAGTACATTCAAAACCCTCTTTATTGATATATAATACGTCTCAATCCATTTTGAAATGAGGGAGATGTGCCCGTTTTACCAAAATGACTTGTTTTCCCGACCTTCCGAGGGTAAAATGGTCACACAATTGGATGTACAAATTATCTTGGGTTCAAACCACTTGGGTTAGAAAGTGCACTCGACAAGCTTTCCAACGCTTCAAACCACGCATAAAACGGAGTTCGGTAGCACTTGGGGCAACCCCGCAAAGTTTGGCCTGCAGGCCCTTCGAGCGCTCAAACCCCCACTTTGAGCGCTCAAACCATGCGCGAACTAGAAATTTTCAAGGTATCTTTCAGCTGGTTTTCCACCTAAACTATGGGCTTCCCCTGGTTTCTAAGCTTCGTTTTCACGCAAAATCCCTCTAATAACATTCCCTCTCCAACTTGAATTGCAAATTCCAAATCCCCCCCAAAACTCTCTATTTAAACCCCTCTTCTCACTCTTTTGGGACTTTTGGTTGATCTCTTACACTCTCACACCCTTCATCAGATCAAAACCATTCTCTCTCATCCTTCAATCACGTTTTACACTCTCTCTCATCTATTTCCATCATCTTCAACCTCCAAAACACCCAAAAACCTTCTTTTAAAGGCCTAAATCTCATGGGTCTTTGAAGAAACCACTTCTCACCAAGCCTACTGCCCTCAAACCTTCTTCAAATCCCCAAACTCACTTCAATCAGTCCTTATTCATCACTGATCATCCCATTTTAACCACTCAAACACTCAAAAATCCCATCTTTAAGACCAAATACACATGCTTCTTTAAGATACCAACTGATCCTAGCCTCTTTCTCACTCTAAAACTCCATAGTCAGTCCCTCTCTACTGTAATCATCCATCAATTGCAGCCCATCATCCAAAATCCAGTAAACCCACTTGATCATGCCAAAAATGTTCATCTAACCTCCAATACACCCCCATCCACTCAATCAATCATCCAATCAGCCCTACACTCACACTCCTCTGTCCAAAATACATCAACTCAAGCCTATATTCTAAGCCACTACTCAATCATCCATCAAAACCACAAAGTTCAAGCTTTGATCAAAGCCAAAAGGTAGAAAAGCATGTGAAAAATCATGTTTTGGTCATCCTGAGGGAGACCAGTGAGTTCATGGAGGTTCCACATACCTTCTATGAGCTCACAAGGTCTTAGATATCAAGAAAAACTGATTTCAAAAATCTGAGTTCGAAATGGTTCAAGCGCTCAAACCTTATGCATTGAGCGCTCAAACACTCTCCTGATTTGTCTTTGTTTGTTGCTTATTCTGACTCTATATTATGTTCTAAGTTCATTGTGTGTGTGTGTGTGTGTGTGTGTGTTGTTGTTTGGCTAAGCCAACCTGATCCTCTCTCTCTCTCTCTCTAATCATGCTTACGCATGGCCCAATACTCATTTCTTACACATGCAAGTCTTTCAAGCTTATTTATTGATGTTTCTGGAATATCATAGTCATTTGTATCATTGTGTATTGTGTTGATGTTGTTGATGAGTCAAACAGAGGCAAGAGGGTCCAGAAGGCTCAAACCATGAAGATGGTTTGAGCGCTCAAACTCCATGCTTTGAGCGCTCAAACTGTCTTCATACTCATCAAATGTTTTCATCATCTGAGCTGTCTAACATGGTTTTGGGCATTCTAGAATGTCTCACAGTATTTTATTCTCACTTCTTATGTCTTTATTGCCTTGTTTGGTTCATCATCAAGCTTCAAGTTTATGTTAACATGGTCATACCTTTCTGCTTAGTCATCAAAGTGTCATTTTCAAGCAGCTTAAAGTGCATCAAACATGTTTTCATCAAAACCAGAATCATCAAAAAGCATCATGAGAATGTGTGGGAGAAAGAGGTTTGAGCGCTCATACCGCTCTCTTTGAGCGCTCAAGCCTCCGAGGGAGGGTTAGATTGGTTTAATCCATTCCGCGTGCTGTTTATGTTATTTTCAGCTTTTAACTCATGTTTAGCATGCATTAATGATTGTTTCTCTGTTGGTTGTTCTTGTTTATAATTTGCATCCATCTATCATCATCATCATCACTCATGTAGTTCGCACCTCACATGCATACACCATAATCCATTGACATGTATATCATCGTTATATAGCTCCCATCCCCCATTTCCCATACTTGTTCAAAGTTGAGTTGCATACATTTCTTGTATAATCCCACAAAAGTCAAATAGAGACCGGTCTTCGAACCGGGCGAGGGGGGTGCCGTAAAACCCTTCCCCTCTCGTAACTGAGCTCCCGAACCTAAGACAGTATGGTGATGACAGACTAGTATCTAATCCTTATCCATTAAATGAGGCACGAGTCAATCGCGTTCGGTTCCTCGGGGACAATCCGCTAAAACCCGGGTGGCAACTCCGAATCGACGAGATCCTACGGAGGGCGTCCACAGACTCGACTCAACTCGGTGGGATTCCGGTAGCCTAGTTCTATTTGGGTTGGGATTTGTTGATTTTAAGTTTGTTTAGTCTTGTTTTCTTTGTTGCTTTTGATTCTGTTTTTCCGGACTGGATTTTCCAGTTTTTCCGGTGGTTGGTGGCGTATAGATTTTATCAGAGTTACTGTCAATGGGGTGAGTTGGGCTCTCATTTGGGATGCACTTCTATTGAATCTTAGACGGACTCTATGCTTCCACCTCGTGTTGGTCTGCTTCGTGTAGTACGACAATCCAGAGCCTGTAAACATCATTTGTGGTTTGTGCTCGTGTCTTGTATTTAGTAGTTAGGGTTCACTCCTGTATTTTGTTTGAAATCGTATATGAAATGAATGAATGATTCTCTAAAAAAAAAAAAAAAAGAAAGAAAAACCCGGACAATAGAGAATTGGGACTTGGAGAACATGGAACCGACATACTTTTCATTTATTTGCAGTCCAATGTTAATGGTTTGTGGGATTAAAGTAGGAATTGGATAAAACCAGGCCTCTTCAGTAAATACTAAATAGTCTAACTGAAAAATCAGGGTTCCCTAAAAATCCGTAAAAACCCTAACAGTATGAATGCGAATCACTAGTTAATACAACTAGCAAAGATTCACGCAAGCAGTCAAAACCCACAACACAGAAATATACGTGGAAAACCCTAAATGGGTAAAAAACCACGGGAATGAATCAAAATCACTATACTCATTGTGCAGTTACAGATATGCCTATCCAAACGATATAAATCCTCACAACGTTCTAAGTATCACCTGCCGAGTCAAACGTACACCGCACCCAATGATCTTGATCGCCAACGCCTTGAATCGCACAAGCCTTCCTTGGATACTTTCGGAATCTCACCAAAAGTATTCCCTAGAAATCACTTATAGATTGTAGAGAACTTCTTGGAGATGATCATGTAGTTGTACGATCGTTCGATTGCATTGAAGCTCCAAGGTAATCACTCAAAAGATCAAAGAACTTCTCTCTCTTTTCTTCCAAAAAGTCGGCTGCTATATGTTATGAGAGATACTAAAAAAACCCTAGCACATCGGTATTTATAATTGCAGAATCGGGCATTTTTTTCGGCTGTTTTGCTCGAGCCAAATATCCAGCAAAAACAAACAAAATGTTTTGCTAATAAAAGGGCCTTGTAATGCTTGAGCAAAACGTGCACCATCTAACTCTTTCCTTGTGAATTTTTGCCGACTGCTTTGCTCGAGCCAAACGTCCAGCAAACTTAACGAGAATGTTTTGCAATCCGTCTTGACTAAAAACTACCGCACTCGAATAAAAATACATAAAGAGATGATTCCTTTGACACCTAAACAAACACTCTAAAAATTAAAATTACAACTCGATGTAAATGTGTGTTTTGTCAAACGGAATTGCCAAAACAAAGAACACTAGAATTTGGTCCTTACAATCTCCCCCTTTGGCACTTCCATGACAAAACACACTACAAAGGCAATCTATCCTATATGAACGAGTTGTAGAGAGCCTGCAAACAAAACTTAACATCCAAATATATTAGAACAGTAGGCAACCTACTCCCCCTTTCATCATTCTCCCCCTTTTTGACATGGAATGACAAAGGGCGAATATGACAAACAATAAAGTAATAAATGTGGATGGGAGATAATCAAATAATTAAGAGATTAGTGACCAATACAGACAGCCAAATAAGAGATTGAAGTGAAGTACGAATATTATCATAAATAACATGACAACAAAATTCAATAGCGGAATAAAGAGCGAAAAACACACAAAACTCAATATAACATTCTTAAACGCAATGCTAAAAAATTATAAATTTTTTGATGATACGATCAATTCACTTTGAAAGTTATTGGTCCATTTTCATCTCCTTTCGACTGACGGCAGCAACCTTTCCGCTCGAGGTCCCGGCCGTCTTGCATCACCGATCTTAACAGCCTGTTTGCAAGGCCCGTCCACCTCGCAGCTCACACGACATAGTCTCAGCCGTCTTATATCACTGAACTTAACCAATCTATTTACAAGGTCTGTCCACTATGTGTTGTACATGCTTAGCCCTAACCACCAAGTTCTCTCCGCGAAGTTGGGGCGACACTCTCGCTGCACTACATTATTCATTTCAACCATTTTCATTCTCATCTCTATTTCTCATCAATGCTATTCAACCATTTTTTTGTAAATCGTGTCATGTCGTGAATATGCAACATGATTTATTAAACTCATTCCATGTCAATGCATCTTTTCTCGAAAAACGTGTTACTTATAAACATATCTTTTCTTATGCGACTTTCTCTCGACGAATGACATAACCAGGAAAGCCCCAGGTCGGATGGTCGGACGAGTCCAGTTAGAATTACCATTACTTCCTTAGACAACGCGAAGCTTGTCTTTTTGACGGACTTTCAAGGGTGTTAGCCATGGGTCTAGTCTAAAGTTAGTCAAAAATATTTGCATGTATGAAGTCACTTTAAAAAAAAGGTTTGGTCAGCCACATTTTCTTTTCAAAGACAGTCGGACATTATAACAACGCATTTTTGAGAAGTCAATTTTTATCCGGGCATTATAACGACTACGTGATATTTATAAAAATGTTTCTTTTATTACCGCTAACTTTTACCGTAAGCTAAGCACAAGTAAGTAACTTTCCAAAAAAATTATAACAACTATGGTAAGTAACTTTAAGGAAACTTTATAACGACTACAAACATTATAACAACGTATAAATTATACTTAGGAGAGGTTAGAAAATCTACCTTAGTTTCCGAGCGTTAATCAGAAGGTGAACAAGCTAGGTTGATTTTCCGGCTAGAATTACCGTAAGCGAAAACAAGTTTCTACCAACTAAGCTTCTACCTTTTGGATTGGAGGGTGGCTTTGAGTGGTGGAGCTACTTGAGTTCTAGAGTTTTTACTTGGAAAACTCCAGAACACAAGAACTTTCTAGCTTAGAAACTAACACAAGGGTTGAGAGTATTTTTGGTGTGAGAGCAAATGGGAGAAAGGCTCTCTATTTATAGGCAATGGGAAGCACCCTTCCCTCTCCCTTTGGCCGGCCTCTCTCCCCCGTCCCATGTGCCAAAATCTTCAAATTTTAATGCAAGAATAATATCCATGATTTCATGGGATTTCCAAGAATAAAATCCTAGGTAAATCCTAGGCTTGGTACAAGAAAATCCTGGTAAAATCTAAGGTTTTAATGGTAAAAATCTAGGGTAACTTTCTAGGAAATTTCCTAGGGTTCTAAGTAGTGTAGAATTTTGTATGGCCGTCTTTGTTTTAGGGAGTTTTGGGTACTAGTTTATGCTAATTAGATACAAGCCTAATTTAGCTAGTAAATCTATAGGCATAGGTTTTAATGAGAGAATATATTCTTATTCTCTCGTTAATGAGGGAATATACTCCCTCTAATAATTAGGAGAGAAAAACCCTACTAAATAGAGTTTTTGGTGCTAGTTATACAAACAAGTGTACACAAAATAGACATAAGCCTAATAGGCTAGTGAATCTAAGGTGAATCTAGAAAATATTTGGGTGAATCTTCCATTAAATGGAAAAATAAAATCTAGGAGAAAATCCTTAATTTTAGTGGATTTTATTCTAGGCAAAAAATGCACACATGCACATATATATATATATATATATATAGAGAGAGAGAGGAACTCTCTAGTCCGGGACCCTTGGGTCCGGATCTCATAGTTCCGGATCAAATTTTGACGATCTGAGCCGTCCAATGTGTTCAAAAGCATCAAAACGCTTCGGTCCGGGAAATCCGGGATCCTTGATAGGATCTCTCGTATATATATATATATATATATCTCACTCACACACACACACACACATTCTAGAACACAAGCCTCATATTCATGGGAGAAAGGAATAAGAATAAGAATAAGAATAAAAATATTCTTATTCTTAATTGGAGAGAAAGAAAATGAGATTTTGTTGGGAAAGAAGGTGACAAGGTTGTGTGAGGACTTTTGGGTAGGTTTTGGTAAGTAGTTTGTGTAGTACTTGGTTTTCACAATGAGGCACATGACTAGTTGTCCAAATTAAATAATTAAAAGGGATTTTAATAAATTAAAAATAGGATTTAATATAATTAATATAATTAAAGAGGGAATTATCAAATTAATAAATCAAAATTTTTTATTTACAAAAATTAGGGTCATTACAACCTATCCCCCTTAACAAATTTTGTCCCCAAAATTTCGGTTCACTCATATGATGGAAACAAATGTGGATAATTGTCTTTCGTAGCCTCTTCTCTTTCCCAGGTAGTTTCTTCCATTCCATAGTGTTTCCACAAAACTCGTACTAGGCGAATAGTCTTATTGCGGATACACTTCTTCACTGTGTCTTGAATCTCAACCGATTCTTCCTCAAAAGTCGCGTCTTCTTCTATATTGAGATCTTCCCAATTAAGTACATGTGTGGGTAGCGCCAGATATTTCCACAGCATAGAGACATGAAACACATCATGCACTCGGTCGAGCTGCGAAAGTAGTGCTAATCAGTAGGCCACTTTCCCAACTCTCTCCAGACTTTCAAAGGCTCCAATATATCGTGCAGAAAGCTTCCCCTTTTTTCCAAATCTAACTACTCCTCTTCGGGGCCGAATTTTCAGAAACACGTGATCTCCTATAGCAAATGATAAGGATCTTATCCTCCTGTCAGCTCTGAGTGGTAAGCAGTCTCTGTCGAATGGTCTTGACCTTCTCGGTCGTCTCTCTAACCATCTCTGATCCTAATAGTCCCGTCTCTTCACATTCGTCCAACAAATAGGCAATCCGCAAGGGCGACCATACAGGGCTTCGTAGGGTGCCATCTCGAAAATTGCCTGATGACTGTTGTTATAAGCAAACTCCACTAGTGGTAAGGGTCATTCCCAGTTTCCCCAAAAATCCAGAGCACAAGCTCGCAACATGTCTTCCAGTGTCTGGATCGTCCTTTCCATCTGACCGTCAGACTGCAGGTGAAAAGCAGTGCTGAGCCAAATATCTGTCCCCAAGGCTCTTTGCAGTCCTTTCCAAAACTGTGAGACAAATCTAGGGTCTCGATCCGACACTATAGACAGAGGTACTCCATGTAGTCGTACTATCTCTTGGATATAAAGCATTCCCAATGCCTCCATGCTTTCTATCATCTTCACAGGCAGAAAGTGTGTCGACTTGGTGAGGCAGTCAACTATCACCCACACAACGGTGTTTGACTTCTGCGATCTTGGCAGTCCAATAACAAAATCCATTGAGATATGCTCCCATTTCCACTTTGGAATTGGTAATCGTTGCAATTCTCCTCAAGGTCTTTGATGCCCGGCCTTGACTTGCTGACAGACTAAACAGGTCGGTACAAATCTTGCTAACAGACTAACCAGTAAATCCTTCGTAGGTCATGATACATCTTAGTACAACCTGGATGAACAACGAAATTCAAATGGTAAAATTCTCGAAGCACATCTTCTCAAAGTGTACCGAGATTTGGTACAAATACCGAACCTCGAAATCTCAAGCTGTTATCGGCAGCATGTACCGTCCATCCTGGCAGTTCTTTTCCTATTATGAGCTGAGATCGGATGAACTCACATTCTTGCTCGAATGTTTGTGCCAAGAGAATCTCACGATGTACTACTGGTTCCGCAATCAGTACAAACAGACGCACTTACTCTCCGTCAAATGATGGCCTAAGGTTAAACTCATTGAGAGTGTCTATCATTTTCCATTCCTTCATAGCCACCTTAGCTTTCTGTGCCCTGTTTTTTTGACTCAGAGCATCAGCTACTACATTAGCCTTGCTAGGGTGATATGACAGAGTGAACTTATAGTCATCTAGGTATCCATCCATCTTCTCTGACTCATATTCAACTCTTTCTAAGTGAACAGATACTTGAGACTTTTGTGGTCCGTGAATACCTCAAACTACTCACCATAGAGATAGTATCTCCATGGTTTAAGAGCAAAGACTACTGCTGCTAACTCTAAGCCATGAGTAGGGTAATTCCTCTCGTGAGGTCTCAGTTGACTTGATCTGTAAGCCACAACTTTTTTGTTTTGCATCTGCACGCAGCCTAACCCTTCTTTCGAGGTGTCGCAGTACACTTGATAACCGATGTCCCTTTCAGAAATAATCAGTATAGGTGCACTGGTCAACCTACTCTTCAATTCCTGAAACACCTTCTCACATTTGTCAGTCCATTCGTATTTGACACCCTTCTGAGTCAATCTAGTCATAGCTTGGCGAGAGTAGCGAAATCTGGAATGATTCTTTTGTAGTATCCTGCCAATCCTAGAAAACTGTGAATCTCAAATGCTGAAGTCGGTCGCTTCCAATTCAGTACAACCTCCACTTTACTGTCATCAACCGCTATACCCTCTTTAGACACTACGTGCCTTAAGAACTTAAACTTGTCTAGCCAAAACTCTCATTTACTTGCCTTGGCATAAAGTTGGTTGTCCCTAAGTACTTGCAATGCTACTTTGAGGTGTCCTTCATGCTCTTCTCTGCTGGCAGAGTATATCAAGATGTCATCAATGAACACCACCATAAATCTATATATCAAGATAGCGTTGGAATATCTTGTTCATGAGACACATGAATACTGCCGGAGCGTTAGTTAGTCCAAACGCGATTACTACAAACTCATAGTGTCCGTATCTCGTTCTGAAAGTGGTCTTAGGAATATCCTCATCTCGTACCCTCAACTGATGATACTTT
This sequence comes from Vaccinium myrtillus, assembly GCA_016920895.1. Classification (NCBI taxonomy): domain Eukaryota; kingdom Viridiplantae; phylum Streptophyta; class Magnoliopsida; order Ericales; family Ericaceae; genus Vaccinium; species Vaccinium myrtillus. The sequence continues at coordinate 22,411,967 of CM029276.1, forward strand.
GATCTTAGATCAATTTTTGAGAAACAGGTTGCTCCTTTCAATTGATCAAACAGGTCATTGATTCTAGGTAACGGATAACGGTTTTTAATCGTCATCTTGTTCAATTGCCTATAGTCAATGTATAGACAGAGGGTTCCTTCCTTCCTCTTCACAAATTGAGCAGGAGCTCCCCACGGTGATGTGCTTGGTCGAATGTATCCATTATCCAACAGTTCTTGCAACTGTGTCTTCAGTTCCTTCAATTCAGCAGGCGCCATGCAGTATGGGGTTTATTGAAATAGGTGCGGTCCCAGGTTGAAGCTCTATGGTAAAATCTAGCTCTCTGTGAGTATGCTGACGTAGTCTAAGCTCCTCTCGGTCAGATTCTTCCAACTGGAGACTACCTAGCCATCTGTATAGTGTAGAATTCACGGTATATCCCCCTTAAATCGGAAATGAGTTTCATCAGGGGCGAAAGTCGTTACTATCTTCTGATGTCAGTCTATTACTACTCGGGGTGCTGATAGCCAGTCTATTCCCACAATCACATCGAAGTCAGTCATCTCGATCACGCACAGGTCGTAGGTTAGTCGGATGTTAGTCACTCTTATCTCGCACCCTCTACAAATTAGGTTAACCGGTATCTTGCCCCCTAAAGGTGATGCTATCGTCATACTATTCCTGAAGGATTCAGTTTCTAATCCCAAAGCTGATACACAAGCAGCAAATATAAACGAGTGCGAGGGTCCAGAGTCAAATAAGGCTTGCATGCAAGTACTGAATAACAGTGGCGTACCTTGGATCACAGAAGGGTCCTGCTTCTGATCCTCAGTCTATAGTGCAAAGATGGACCTTTTGCATTCTAATGTGCCTTATCTGGTTGCTTCCCATTCCAATTGTTCAGAGGTGTTGGCCTAGCATTCTGCTGCATCGGCTGTTTCCCAAAGTTCTGGTACTCCTGAGGCAGCTGGTTTCCATAACCCATCTGTCCATCTTTCCCAGGGTGGGGGCAGTTGTGACTGATGTGTCCATATCTCGAGCAATTGTAGCGCCGCACCAGTTGACTGTCACGTCCCATCCCTTGTGGTTGTCCTTGCCTGAAGTCATTCCTCCTTCTATTCTGGTGGTTAGGCTGGACAGGGTTAGCTCTCACTGGGTACAGTCCACGGTTGTTGCCAATGTTGATGTTCTTACCAGTTCGAATAGGGCCACTGCTTCCTCCTCCTTGCTTCTTACTACGGAAGTCCATCTCCTTTCTCTCCAACCTCAGTGCACATTTCACAACTTCTGCATAAGTGGCTAGTCCGAGTCCCACAATAGTCTTACAGGTAGAGCTTAGTCCCCACTCAAACTTTTTAGCCTTTGCATCCTCAGTCGAGATTAAGGCAAAGGCATAACGAGACAACTCTTCGAACTTTGCAGTATACTGTGTTACAGTCATAGAGCCTTGCCGCAGATTCTGGAATTCTTAAATATTAGCTTGCTTGACTGGAGCAGGGAAGTACTTGTCCAGAAACAGATTTTCAAACTCCTCAAATTCATGATGGCAACATTGTGAGTAGTCTCAATTAGTTCCCACCAGTAACGAGTTTCTCCTTCCAATTGACAGGTTGCAAGCACTACACAGTGTCCATCTTCCTTTATTCCTAAGGTGCTCAGAATCACCTTAATGCTCTTGAGCCAGGCTTCCTCCACAGTTGGCTCAGATTCTCCATGGAAAACAGGGGGTCGCCGTTTGCAAAGCTCATTCATAGCTTGCATTCGGTTCATGGGTCCATGTGGGTTATTGTTAGGCGGGGGTCTATTAATGTTGAGTGTAGCAATAAATGCTTGCATCAGCTGGGCTATGTCAGCACCGTTAGTTCCGTTAGAAGGGCCTTCTCCATTTCCATATCCGTTCTGCGTAGTCACCATCTATGAGTTAGAAATTTGTTGGGGGTTTCTGTCTAGAATATTTTGCCGAAAAATTAAATTGCACAATATTTAAACTAGAATATTAATTTCATTGATAACCACGTCATTACGCTGATGATAACAACAATACAATAGCCGATAGCACAGTGCCAAAATACATAGTACCAAAATTGCATCATGCCAAGTACCACCATCCTACTACATCACTACTGATTCTAGGATCAGATGTTAACTTCCTACTACATTAGCGAGTACAGTCAACTTATTCTACTCCTAATATGCTAGTACAAACTACTGGAAGTGGTGGGAGTGAAAGTGAGCAAGTAGAGCCTTCTTGTGAGCATGCTCAGCACAAGTCAGCTCCTCCTCCTGGTGCCGCTAGAAGAGTGCGAAGACCTGGTCAGGAGTGAGAGCTGGCTCCTCCTCAACTAGGTTTAGCAGAGGCGACTCGAAGCGCTATGACTTAGTAACAAAGGGTGGAATGTCAGCTATAGCAAGGTCAAACTAGTAGGTTAGATCAATCAGAGTTGGCAAGGTCAAACTAGTAGGGTGGAATCTCGTAGAGCTCGCAGGCCAGAACTAGGTCGTACAACCCTAGGTCGGTAGAGTATGACAGGAGTTGGGTCCGGAATCACGAACAATGGGTACTGAGATGGACTAGGATCTGCTGGAGGTGAAACTAGACCAGAGGTAGTAGCCTCGATAGGTGGGTACAGTAGCTCCATCTAAAACAGTCCCGAGTAATAAACCCGCAGTGTGCTATTCCTTTCCACTGTCACCATCGTCAGCCCATAAGGGCCATAACACCTCCAAGTCATATTCCACCTCGGGTCCGGGTAGATCCATCCCCTCGGGTCATGGTGATCCTCTTCTGTGTAAGTCTCCACATCCGTGAAGTCCAAATCAAGAGAAATGATTCGGTGCTCATCCGCCGGACGGGTGCGAGATACATGCAAGAACAACACCTTGCTAGAGAAGACCTTAGCATATCCATGAGGCAGATCCTCGGTGTGTAGTTATTCACATAGGGCTCCAAGATACGCAGTGGACCCATATAGTACCTCTGGGTTTGTGCCTTCCATGGACATGGGTAAACAAATGCTATCTCAACATAGCAGTAGGTATTTGGAAGCAGGTTAGCCAAATGCCCATGCCACGGTGCCCAGTGGGGAAACATCATGCTCACATGAGGTGGGGTAGGGTTATTTAATTCACTTTCCGGCTCAGAATCTTGTGGGGCATTCTCAGGGTTCTCCTCTTAGGCTGCCTCAACTTCGATGGCTTCATAATCTGCTAGCCATCATCATCAAACTCCGTGTGTGACATACACCCCTCATCTCCCTCAGGTTCCTCCGGATCCTCCTCTTCACTGTCAGAATCACTAAGGACCTGTAGACACCCCAAAATGAGACTCTCGTACACTTTTATCCCCGATGATGAAAAGAAACTCTCGGAAAGCCTCTCGGAACAATACCTTCCAAGTCAAGGGAAGTCAACATGGTCAATAGTGTCGCACGTCACTCATCTCTCTCGTACATGACTCCTTTAGTCACACACGGTGTTCTTTTTGAGCAATGGCGATGGAAGAATGTCGCATGGAACAGTTTATGCACCGCACAGTAGAGTTACAGTGCCACGCGGCACTGTCAGGCATCAAATCCACTTTTACTGCAAACCCAGCAGCTCAAATTGTTGACGTTTCTTCCCTCCTTCATGATGATTTCGTGTGAGCAGCAAAACCTACTCCTAGTAGCCCACAAACTTTGAGAAAACACCAAGAATACTTGGGGACCAAGTCCTCCCCATGGCTATTTATACTCGATCAGTTGAGAAGGAAAAACCAACTGGAAAAACCATAAAATACTCCTAGATGCTTTGCTAAAATCTCATCCCTATCATACCCTACCTATTTCCATCACTCTCCTTCTCCAGTAATCACCGAAAAACTCCTTCAAAAAGAAAACCCAATCTGATTACCCGAAATCCCCGATACCCTGCTTCCGGTCCCAAAACTGTGTCCTAACCTATCCAAATTCCTTTAGTTCCTGTAATCAACCATCCTTGTTGCTGTACCAGAGTGAAGTTGAAGCCTAAAGGAGGCCAAAGCCGCAATCAAAGATTCCAGAAGGGGGTTCGTTCCAGGAGGTTGTTCGTTCCGAGGAGGCTCCGTTCTGAAACTTTCGTTTTCGCGCCAAAGCCTATGGCTTTGGTACTCTGAGGGGTGATACCGAGCACAAGGTGATTTCTCTATATCATTCTTGTGCTTTGTGGGTTAATTTTCCAGTAAGAATTCATGTTTTGAATATGCTTTCATTTTGTGTCTTGTCGAAAAACCAGTTTTTCAAACTGTTGCAGAGTAAATAGTGCCATACGACACTCCTTCTGTACCACACTATACACTTAGAGTGTTGCGCGGCATTCTTTTGAAAATCTAACTGTTGGTTATATGAGCAATATCGCGCGGCACCCCTTCTATGTTGCACGGTACACTTTGAGTGTCGTGCAATACTCTTTTTCAAATCCGAAATCTGAAATCATTTTCCACTGTGAACAGTTTGAAATCTTGATTTTCTGTTTAATTGTTTGTTGTTATGTTGATTGTCATGTTGTTTACTGTTTTTTTACTATTATCATCTGTGTGGACGCCCCCTCCGGAAGGATCCTCGAATCGATTCGGAGTCGCCACCCGGGTTTTAGTGGATTGTCCCCGAGGAACCGAACATCGATTGACTCATGCCTCATTCAATAGATAAGGATAACTGGCCCGTCATCACCATACTATCTTAGGTTCGGGAGCTCAGTTACGAGAGGGGAAGGGTTTTACGGCACCCCCCTCGCCCGGTTCGAAGAACCGGTTTCTACTTGACTTTTGTGGGATTATGGGAAATGTTTATAATTCGACTTTGAGCAATTACGGGGAATGGGGGATGGGATCCATGTAACAATAATAAGCACAACAATGGAATTTAAGTGTATGCATGTGCGGTATGGACTACATGAGTGACAATGACGTGCAAATATGAACAAATAAGAACATCTAACAGCCAACAACAACATCAGGATATACAGAGTGACAACAGAATAAACAGAAACAATACCACAAGCCAACACAAAAATAAACCAATCTGATCCCTCTGTCAAGGGCTTGAGCGCTCAAAGACAGGGCTCGAGCGCTCAAGCTCTCTTCAACTCAAACATGCTTTTGATGCTCCTAATGATTCTGGTTTGATGAAAACATGTTCTGACCACCATTGCTTATTCACAAACATCATTTAGCTCATTGGACAGAATGACATAATCACATAATCATGGATTTAAAACTAATTCATGGACCAAAATAAGGCAAGCAGTATAGGAAGAATGGAGGAACAATGCTTTAAAACCTTGCAGAACACTCATGATGCCAAAAACAAGCTGAAATAAGAGAACAATTTGATTGATTCAGAAGACAGTTTGAGCACTCAAAGGGATACCTTGAGCGCTCAAGCCATCTTCTGGATTTGAGTGTTTCTGCAACGTTCAGCCCCCATCTGGACCACAAACTAGTTCAACATGATATATGACGATGCATAATGTGTTGAAATTCTCTTATCATGAATAAAATAAGCTTGAGGTGTTCATGTGAATGGATAACGAGCATCAAGCCACACATAAGCATGATTAGAGTGAGAGTGATTAGAGTGAGAGAGGAGATCAGGTTGGCTTAGCCAAACATCACTACACACACACACACTCCGAATATTAGGTTGGCTTAGCCAAACATCAACACACACCTCAACATACACACACACTCTGATATTAGGTTGGCTTAGCCAAACATCAACACACACACCTCAACAAACTAAAAACAGAATACATAACTGAAAGCAAACAAGATTCAAACTTCAAAACTGGGAAAGGCCAGAGCGCTCATGGTGATGGCCTTGAGCGCTCAAGCCCCCTTCAAGGGGTTGTGAGCTTTTGTGACTTCTGATCTTCCTTTGATGTTGTTATGAAGTTAAAACTTTCTGATCATGATTAAAAAGGGGTGAGATAAACTATTTTCTTTATGAAACAAGATCATCCATGACTAGATAATGATAAAACATCCTTTTCATGGCTTTTGGGTTCATTGATCGATGATCAAAGACAAGATAAGCTGATTTTAAAGTTATTAAACCAACAAACAACCACAAGGATGATATCATCAAGACAAAACATTATCAGAAGCCACAAAAACACAAAGGGTGTTCAAATGGGTTGAGCGCTCATGGTCTTAGCCTTGAGCGCTCAATCTGTTTGAAGTTGGGGTTTTCAAAGTCTATTTTCTTGCACATTTTAAGATCTTGTGAGTCCATTAGAGGTATAGAGGACCTCCATGAACCCACTGGTCTCCCTCAGGAGTACCAAACCGTAACTTTCACATGGATTTCTACCTTTTGATTTTGATCAAAGCTTGAACTTGGGATTTTGATGGATGATTGGTTTGTAGATGGGTTTGTAAAGACAATGTGGGTTGTTTTTGGACAGAATGTGATAGGTGTGTAGTGGCTTGAGTTGATTTGGAGTAGATGATGGTGTATTCTAGTGAGAAGGTTTGATGATCAAGGGTGGGTTTGATGGATGAATAGGATTTAGCTTGAAGTAGTGGATGGAATGGATGAAAAGTTTCTGGAAATGTAGTTTAGAGAGTGGGGGAGTGATAGCTCAGATGATGAGAGGGTGTCTAACCTCTAAATGGTGTGGAAGAAGGGTTTTTATAGAGTGAAATAGGGGTGCAAGTGCAAGGTTTTGAAGTGGGGGGTCTAATGGGGTGTTTTAGGCCTACCCTGAGGTCTATCAGTTGCATGTGAGCAACATAAAAACGGCTGGGTGGCAGCCATTCAGTTGGAATCTCATCATTAGATGCTCTGCCACCGACAGACTGGACAGAGCTTGAGCGCTCAAGCCGGGGCTTGAGCGCGCCCCCCCGAGCACAGTGGCTGGTTCTGGTTTATGTTGGTATTTTGAAGGGTATATTGGTCATTTGGATTGGTATAGGTTATTTGTGAATGATTTGGAGTGGTTTGATGTGGTCCGGGATAAGTTCAAGCCTTTCTCTTAACCTTAAGGTATTCACGGGTGATTTTTCTCATCATCGGGACTGCTTGGCAAGTAACCCGGGTTGAAATCGGGGTGTCTACAATCTGCTTTGCATGATTTAACTGTTTATTTGAATAATGTTCGACACTAAAGTATTTTCTAAAAATCCCACAAATATTTAGTAAAGACCGATTTTTAATCGGGCGAGAGAGGTGCATTAAAACTCTTCCCCGTTCGTAACCTGGCTCCCGAATCCAAAACGATCTCTGGTTTTCAAATTGTTTTCGAAATCATTTTCCAATCAAAATTGGTTTCTCGGGTCCTAAACCATTTTCCAAAATCCCGGGTGGCGACTCCTATTTTTCAAAACAAACAAGTTTTCCAAAACCGGCGTGGAATCGATTGTCCACAGGACCATAAGTGGTAGTCCTCTGTGACGCCGAATATAGTTGGCTATGAGAGGGAAGTTGTTGATGTAGCTAAAGTTGGGACCAATCTCTTAAACCTGCGGATTTCCTCAAGTAAAGCTGCATGGTTGGGACCCATCTACACAGAAAATAGTTCAAGTCAGTACCATTGCACAGACTTTGACTAATTTCTTCGAACAACTCCTAATATGGTTTCTATCAGTTTTTAAGGAATTTTTTTTACTAGCCTAGTGTCTACCCATTTACCAAGGCCGAGGGTTAGGGCTCTAATTCCAACCTGTAACACCCCCAAATTTGGGCACGTTAATAATATTACAAATTAGTAATAAAAAGTAATAATTAAGAGTCTAATACAAAATCCTTTCTCTAATTACTACATTAATCTCAACTGGGCGGGATCTATGGCTTCTTCTATCCCTCTGTCTAGTTGTTCCCCAAGTTGGCAGCTCCTCCGACTCCGTAGGCCTCCTGACTATAGAACTCCTCCTGTTCATCACGGTAATTTGACATAATACGCAAGAGTTGCGGAGCAACATCGTGGTATTATGCCAAAGTCACACAAGTGTAACACCGTGAGCGACAACACCCAATAGATAGTTCTACCCAAACCTTAACTAGCAATTCTATAACTTATATATATATATATTGGGTATTTCGGGACTCTCTCTCTATCTATTGGGTGTTGTCGCTCACGAGAGAGAGTCCCGATCCAGTCAGGGATCCCGAATCCGGGATTCGTAGTTCCGGATCAAATTTTCACGATCATACAGTTTTTCTGAAAAACTGCTTGGATCAAGCCCTTCCCAGTATTTGTTTTTGATGATTTCTCGCGGGGACCCTTAAAAACACCTTTTAAACACATTGGACGGTTCGGATTATGCAAAAACAATTTTTAAAACCTCCAAAACACCATTTTTCTTCAATCCGGGACAATCCGAGATCATTGACAGGATCGCCGGTATATATATATATCCTATCAGGCCTCCCGGGACTTAGAAAATTCGGACCAATCGATCTCTGCCGCTGGATTATATCCAACGGCTGTGGAGGGGTTCGCGGGTATAAGTCGGGTAAAAATAGGTCGCAGGTTGTTCGGGTCCTATTACACACCCGGGTAACTCCTCTCCCTCTCATTTTTAAAAATCGACAGAGATAAGAGAGAGAAAGGCGATTCGCGAAGAGAGCTCTCGCGACGAAGAAGACGAAGTGCAGAACTCCATCTCCAGGTCTCTCCTCTCCCTCTCCCTTTCCCTTTCCCTCTCTCTTTCCCTCTCTCTCTCTCTCTCTCTCTCTCTGTATCTCCAAAACCCTAGGTTTTCAAAATCAAAACCCTAGATCATGATTCACTCTCTCTCTCTCTCTCTCTTCTCTCTCTCTCTCTCTCTCTCTCTCTCTCTCTCAAAAGTTGCATATCGAAATCCGAGACCCCACAAGAGTTTGACGAAAGATGGGTAGAAGTAGTGGAGAAAGCTAAATTGACTTCCAATGAATGGTTAAATGGCATGTACAATATTTGGGAGAGATGGGTTCCAGCTTACATGAACCATATGTTTTCCGCCCACATGACTAGGAGCCAAAGGGCAGAAATTTCACATGCTTTCTTCAAGAGGTATCTATCTCCACATAATTCTTTGTGGGACTTTGTCACGCGGTTTGAGAGGGCACTTGCAACTATACGTCATAACGAATTGGATTTGGATCACAAGGATATCAATGAGAAGCCAATCTTGAAAACCATGTGGGGCATGGAGGAGACAATGAATCAAATTTATACACATAAAATGTTTTACAAGTTTCAAGATGAACTCTTTCAACTCGGGGCATATGAGGTAACTTTAACATTTGAGGATGAACATCAAAGGTTGTACAATGTTAAGAGGGATGTAGAGAATGCTCCAAAGGGTCGCGAGGTGTCAATAGAGAAGTCGTCACACTATGTTACTTGCAGTTGTAAGATGTTTGAAACTGATGAGATTCCGTGTCGGCACATATTGGCGTACTTCAATTTCGTGCATATTAGGAAACTACTTGATACTTACATCTTAAGGAGGTGGACAAAATCTGCAAAAGCTGGTAGAGTTAGAGACGACTTGGGTGGGGGGAGTAAGGAAATATGTGACACTTCTGTGTTAATGAGGCGAGGTAAGCTTTTCCTTCGTTCTTCAAATGTAATTGATGAAGCCGTATTAACTGAAGAGGAAACTGAAATTTACAATGAAGCGTTGGACTTTGCTGAAAAGAAACTCGCAGCCCTGAAGATAAGTAGGGGGAAGATGGCGAACAGAGTGTTATTGAAGTGGTTGTTCCTCATGGAAATGAAACTTGTAGTTTGAAAGAACCAAGTGTTGCTAGGACAAATGGTAGTGGTAAAACACTAAAGGGAGGGAAAGACAAGAGTGTCAACAAGAAGAGTAGGCATTGTAATGGTTGCGGATTGGTAGGAGGTTCGCATGACAAAAGAAATTGCCCCAAACTTCTAGCCATGTAAGTGTATATGTTAATATGTGCATTTATAATTTACATTAATTGTTCAAATGTTAATTTTGGTAATTTTTTCTTGTTCCCGTAGGTCTTCGCAAAGTGTTAGGTTAAATGACGAGGATGACAAAGACGAAAGCATGGACTATGACGATGATTGTAAGTTTGCTCATTGTATTCTGTTGGGGGGACAATCTGTTTTTTGCTTAATTTTCTGCTTAATTTTCTTGTCAAACCTGAATTGGTTGAAGTCGGAATTTCATAGAATTAAAATGTTCATTTTAGTTCATTTACAATTTTAAGTGGATTTCATTGCTCATTGGAAATGCTTGGTCACTGGAAATGTTTACTAGATTTGGTCACTAGAAATGTTTACTGGATTTGGTCATTGTGTAATCTGTTGGTAGTCCACTGGAATTGGTAGTCCACTGGAATTGCCCACTGGAGTCACCAAACTCTTCTAATTTGTAAGCCATTCATAGTACATGTAACTTTGTAAGACGAGGGGAGGTCACTGGATTATGCAATTACTCATGCTTTGTGACATGGTGCACCTTTGAACCAGCAATGAAGCACTAGATGTCTTTCTGTAGCACCATTTTGTTTCATTTGCAGGAAAAAGTAATCACATCTTTTATACAATAAGGTGATACACTATGTCCACAGCTCATGGTAGAGCTTGCAATAATGACAATATGTCAACATTGAAGGTGGTTCTTCTGTTGTTAGAAAGATGGTTCTTAATCAAGGTTCTAAAGTGAGTATTTGATTGTAAGATGGTTCTTCTATTAGAAAGATGGTTCTTAATAAAGTATTCTGAATCTGTATTTGCATGCTCACTGGGATTAGGATTTGCTTGCTCACTGGAAATGCGCTGAAAGGGATTTAGTCACTGGATTTAGTCGTTGTTGCTGCTGCTGCATTTGCTCACTGGATTGATGTTGGACATGGTGTACCTGCTTTCAAAATCTGGAGACGGTTGTTATGTTTTATGTTTTCTGAAAATTTGTAGAACATGTTGCTGTTATGTTGCTGAAAATCTGGTCACGGTTGTCAGGAGTTGGTATGTTTTCTGGACACAGTTGTTATGTTTTCTTGGCACGGTTGTTATGTTTGTAGAACTTGAAAACCTTGGTCATGTTATGTTTTAAGATCAATTTGGTTGGCATCCAGTAGTTGGTACTATTGAGAAGGAAAGTGCAAGTCATGTTTGCTTAATGCTTTATACGATTCCTATGATTTTTCTAGTGGAGTGCAGAAAGCAGCAAACCCTTTCTTGGTTAGAAAATATAGCAGGGAGCAAACAAGTGTTGCTCACTTGGCAGGATTATCCATGGGATTGTTTGCACATTGCAGCAAAAACCATTTTAGTTCGGCTCAAGTGTGAATACTGATTCATATTCATTGTTATCATGATTGAAAACTAATGTTCAAGTCCAGAAAATTGTATTCTCAGAGAGTCCATTTGTTAGCTTAAGAAACAATCATAATTCTTGACAAACGATCTAACAAACAGTCATAGTGTGCAAACTTTAGTATTTATGGTCTTCTTGAAATGCATGATTTCTGGCCTCCTATGTAAATTAGAGGCCAAAATCTGTGGTTGGCATATTTGGTTTTTGTATGGCATGGCTTGAAAATATTTGCATCTGATAGAAAAACATACTTAGGCCTCAAAGCATAATCTTCCTCAAGGCCCTCACATAGTCACATATAACGGATAATGATTCATCTCCATATCAGGGAATTGAATAAGGAATATGATTCAGGAAATTTCTAAATTCTTTTCAAACTAGCAATTCCTAAATCTTACTCTAGGCTGGAAGGATTCAGAGGAATTTTTTTGGAGAGATACTTATTTCCAGATTATTATCTGCAAGAGGAAGCATACAGTATTAAATCGACTAGCTATATTCACTTTTATGTGAAGGAAGATGCTCAAGAACACACACATCAATCATCCAATGCTCAACCACACATAACACAAGGCAGGTCAGGCTACGTAACTAATGCAATAACAAATGCAACTCAAAAATATCAGTCAAATGAAGCATCAAGTACCACCTAATTTCTTTCCAGTTAGTGATAAATTGCAGTTACAACTTCATGGCAGATAGTTGCCATTTCCAACAATTACACTCTTCCTTGTTAACCACAAAAAGATGCATGCAGATACAAGACACAAGCACTTCCATTTGTCGGAGACCATTACACCTTCAACTGCCATCAACTTCTTGTTCAGCTTTTTGTTCTTTTTCACTAGTTCTTCACACTTCAAATGTAAAGCACGATTTTCACTTTCTAAAGCTTCAATTTTGTCCTCCATTTCTTACTCTTTAGGGGCTGGGTCAATCCAATAAAAGTAATCGCAATTTTTTTTCCCTTTCTGCGATAGCATAAGAATCAATTTAGAAATCCACCTTAAATGGTACTGAGCATTCATAATTACAAAGGTACTTAGCATCCACAATTACAAAGGTAATTTATTACCTCATAGTTGCCACAACCTAAGAACCTCCTTCTTGGATTTTCTTTAGTCTTTGACTTCCTCATGGGGAGCGCTTCCCACAATTGCAAGTAGGGTATTCAAGTTGGAAGGTTGAAGAGGCAGAGAACGACGACGGCATGGCTTCCCCCATTCATGCAATGAAATTAATAAACTCTGCTTAACCAATTATATGCAAGTCTACAAAATTCATAAACTCATAATAACACTAAAGCACAATTGATAAAAGGATAAACAGAGAATGAGTATTCACTATCAAAACTACGCAGTCCACTCCATATGAATTCACATGCTAGAATTATGAATTTAAAAGATAACTTCAGTCCACTCCATATGACTATATCTTAGTCCCCCAGAAACAGGACTACCAAAACTACGCATCAAAAAAGGGAAACTAATAGTGAAGCCATAACTTGAAGCTTCTGCTATCAGATTCTGTCAATCAAAGTAGCAAGTTTTAGTAAGATTGCATTTCACAATCACTGAAAGTGCAGCCATAATTCTGGAAAGTGCAGCCATACATTTCACAATCACTGAAAGTGCAGCCATACATTTCACGATCACTGAAACCTTCAAAGAGAATATATTTGTGGACTAGTGAGAATGAGTTCAAGTGTATACTATGTGTTAAACTGCAATTTGCATGAAATAATGACACATTCAAACCAAAAAAATACAGTCAGTCGGTCGCAATGCCTTCGCAGCTTCAGTCACTTCACTAACAATGCACAAATACAGTCAGTCAATTCTCCTATTATCATAAACCAAAAAGGATCAATCATTGTCCCAAACTAGAGTTTTCATAAATACAAAACCTAGCCAGAAAAAAGAAAGGAACATGAATATATACATGAATACGTGTCCATACAACAAACCCTATTCACATTGATTCACAACAAACCTTAGAAAATCGATCTAGGGTTTTTTTTAAAAAACTAGGGTTTCGATTTGTTGAATACATCGAAAAAGAGAAACAGTGATGGATCGAGAGAGAGGGAGAGCGACAGAGATAGAGAGACTTGGTTGATGGAGATGGAGATGGAGAAGCTCGATTTTCTCGCAGAGCTTTCTTCGATCTACTTGGCTACAAACAAAAACTAGGGTTTTAACGACCCTGGTTCGAGATAAAGAGACATGAGAGAGAGAGAGAGAGAGAAGAGAGAGAGAGAGAGAGAGAGGGAGAGGGAGAGAGGGAGAGGGAGGGAGAGAGAGACGGAGATGGAGTTCTGCACTTTGTCTTCTTCATCGCGAGAGCTCTCTTCGCGAATCCCCTGAATCGCCTTTCTCTCTCTTCTCTCTGTCGATTTTGAAAAATGAAAGGGAGAGGAGTTACCCGGGTGTGTAATAGGACCCGAACTTAGACCCGCGACCTATTTTTACCCGACTTAGACTCGCGAACCCCATTTAATTTCCACAGCCGTTGGATCTAATCTAACGGCAGAGATCGATTGGTCCGGATTTTCTAAGTTCCGGGAGACCTGATAAGATGGGAATTGTATATATATATATATATATATATATATAATGAGTCCGGTTCTAGTCCGGGAGTCCCGGATCCGGGACTCCACTTCCCGATATTTTTTTGACGATCCAATCCGTCCAATGTGTTCAGAAGGTGTTTTCCAAGGTCCACGCGGAAAATCTTCAAAAAAAAATACCGGGAAGGGCTTGATCCAAGCAGTTTTCGCAAAAACTTTATATTTACAGTTTTTGCGAAAAACTACATGGATCAAGCCCTTCCCGGTATTTTTTTTTGAAGATTTCCCGCGTGGACCTTGGAAAACACCTTTTGAACACATTGGACGGCTCGGATTTCCCCAAAACAATTTGTAAAAGCATCAAAACACCGAAAATGCCTCAATCCGGGAAATCCGGGATCCTTGACAGGATCGCCGGTGTATATATATATATATATATATGTTTATCGAAAACATCATATCTCATGAGTGCAAATGTGTCAGTGTCAATGCAGATTAGAGTATATCGTGCGCAAGCAAACAATATCTCGTATTATCTTTTATGTGTTAGCATTCTTTTTCAAATTTACTAATCTGGACTGCTTCCTACCACCGGGCCAACAGTCAATTCACTCTGAAAGTTATTGGTCCGTTTTCGTCTCCTTTCGATTGATGGCACCAACCTTTCCGCTCGAGGTCCTAGCCGTCTTGCATCACTGACCTTAATAGCCTGTTTGCAAGGTCCGTCCACCTCGCGGCTCACACGACATAGTCACGACTGTCTTGTATCACTGAACTTAACCGGTCTGTTTACAAGGTCCGTCCACTATGTGTTGTGTCTGCTTAGCCCTAGCCACCAAGTTCTCTCCGCGAAGTTGGGGCGGCGCTCTCGCTGCACTACAATATTCATTTCAACCATTTTCATTCTCATCTCTATTTCTCGTCAACGCTATTCAATCATTTTCTCGTAAATCGTGTCATGTCGTGATTATGCAACATGATTTTTTAAACTCGTTCCGTGTCAATGCATCTTTTCTCGAAAAACGTGTTACTTATAAACATATCTTTTCTTATGCGACCTTCTCTCGACGAATGAAATAACCAGGAAAGCCCCAGGTCGGATGGCCAGACGAGTCTAGTTAGAATTACCATTCCTTCCTTAGACAGCGCGAAACTTGTCTTTTTTACAGACTTTCAAGGGTGTTAGCCTTGGGTCATTCTATAGTCTAAAGTTAGTCAAAAATATTTGCATGTATGAAGTCACTTTAAAAAAAAAGGTTTGGTTAGCCACATTTTCTTTTCAAAGACAGTCAGACATTATAACGGCGCATTTTTGAGAAGTCAATTTTTATCGGGCATTATAACAACTACGTGATATTTATAAAAATGTTTCTTTTTATTACCACTAACTTTTACTGTAAGCGAAGAACAAGTAACTTTCCAGAAAAATTATAATGACTACGGTAAGCAAGAGAGAGAGAGAGAGTGTGTGTGTGTGTTTCTAGTCAGAACCACTTTCCATTCGGACCCGTCCGAACGAACCCCTTCTCGATCAAATTTTAATGATCAGTATCGTCCAATGTGTTTTAAACACATTTTGCCCAACGATAAATCATCAAAAAAAAAAAAAAAGACTGGGAGTGCTTGATCTGAGTAGTTTTTCATAAAACTTTCGGATCATCAAAATTTGATCGAGAAGGGTTTGGTCCAAACAGGAGTGGATTTTAAGGGGTATGGATGAGAACATTGGTGTGTGTGTGTGTGTGTGTGTGTGTGTGTGTGTGTATGTGTATTTATATGTACTGCATATGTATATATATGTATATAGTCCCCCTCCCATCCAAATGCTAAAAATGCGGACTTCGTTCGCACCTCATAGATCCTGATCCGAACCATCTAATGTGTTTAAAAGGTGATTTTATGAAAACCTATTCAGATCAAACCCTTCCCGGTATTTTTTTTTTGGCTGATTTCTCGTAGGGACATTTAAAAACACCTTTTAAACACATTGAACGGTTCGGAATAATGAAATTCGATCAGGATCGCGGACGGAGTCCGCATTTTAAGGGTTTGGATAGGAAGTTTTTCCTATATATAACACATATACGGTAAATGATAATGTTAAAACTGTTTTTGTTAGTGCCAAAACTCTAGAGCATAAAATGCTTGTACCGTATGCAAAGTACAAGATTTTTATGCACCGACACATGAGATGAGACAAGATATTCTAAATAAAAATCATTATCTATTACTCCTATTTATTACATTCAGAGCCTTCTATGGGTGTTTCTAATTTTGATTGTGTCTTCTGCTAGTAGACGATGAGACCAGTTTCTCGAAAAATTAGTTGAGGTGTGCATAAACTCTAAGTTATTAAAAGAAAAAAAAAACATAGAACAATCAAATGCAGTGACTAGACATGACTATTTTAGTTCGGTTTACCATTTACCATTCCTTGAACTAATGCTTGGAAATTTATTAGGAGTGTAGACTCTGTTGAAAGGGTTGAACATCATGTGTGGCGGAATAGGTTCCCATACCTTAACTTTTTCCAACACAATGCAAAAAGTTTAGCTAGAGTATATATGGACACCAATAATGCCTAGGCCAAAAACCTCTCTCTAGGTAGTATTAATATTTCAAAGTATGGCCAAAAGGGCCAAATTTTGTACTCCAATGCCTATAGGTAGTATTAATTAAATTGAAGATGGGTTATGAACAACAAAGAAAAAAAGTGAAGGATTGGCTCTTAGACGAGTCTCTATCCTATATGTGCATAGAGTTAGGTAGCCCCACAATAGAAAAGTCAATCCCTTGCAATAAACAATTCGTTGCCATAAAACTTGGGATTTTCAGATTTTATTATCAACGATATACCTAGTACTTTGATTTCTCACTAAAAATAAAATTTTTCGGACCACCTTCCAAAACTTTCGAGAAATACATGTGGAATGGATATCGATCGATATTTGGTGCGACTACTCAACTTAAAGGTTACATTTCGTGAGCTCTCAGCTTTAGAAATTTGTGAGAAAAACAATAGTAGACCCCACTTAATTTCCGTATACAATTCAGATATATATATATATATAGGGAGAGGATCCGGTCAGGACTACCGCATTTTATAAAATGCGGATTTCCTTTTTCATGAAAATGGTCTACGGTTTGGGAAACCGTTGGATGTGTTTAATTTTTTTGCGTGTTTTCAAGGGCCTGAAAAGGTTTGACAAAAAAATGACATTTGGGGAAGGGCTTCATAAAAGCGATTTTCATGAAATACTTATCCTACGGTTTTGTTATGAAAACTGCCGGATGAAGCCCTTTTGAAGCCATTTTTTTGAAAATCTTTGCGTAGGCCCTTGAAAACACATTTTAAACACATGGACTGGAAATCCTTCGACCATTTGGCCGGAAGGAGCTTGATCCAAACATTTTTTCGCAAAATTTGCCAAAATTTTGCAAAAAACCTTCCCTATTTTTTGTTTATTTATATATATACATATAATATATTATTAAGCAAAATATGTACCGTTACACTTAGCAGGTCTAGTTGTATAAATTTTTTTTTAACAAAATATGTACCGTTACACTTAGCAGGTCTAGATGTATAGAATTATTTTTTTTTTTGGGAACAGCGAAGAAAATATAAAAAAATTCGGACCACCTTCCAAAACTTTCGAGAAATACATGTGGAATGGATATCGATCGATTTTTGATGCGACTACTCAACTTAAAGGTTACATTTCGTGGGCTCTCGGCTTTAGAAATTTGTGAGAAAAACAATAGTTTACCCTAGTAACCCCACTTAATTTTCGTAGGCAAATTTTCTAGTAAGGACCTCCCGTGAATAAGAAAAAATGTAATTTTTTCACTTTAAAAATTGTTTTTGGGAAATCCAAACCGTTCAATGTGTTTAAAAGGTGTTTTCAACGATTCGCGTGAGAAATCTTCAAAAACAAATACCAGGAAGGGTTTGATCCAAGTAGTTTTTCGCAAAACTGTATATTTACAGTTTTTGCGAAAAACTGTTTGGATCAAACCCTTCCCGGTATTTTTTTTTTAAGATTTGCCTCGCGGACTTTGAAAACACCTTCTGAACACATTGGACGGTTCGGATCGTCAAACAAATGCTTGGATCACAGAGGTCCGGAAGTCCGGAGTCCAGATAGGAAGCGCTCCCATATATATATATATATATAAAGATTAAAAGATGCATACACTTAGCAAAATATGTACCGTTACACTTAGCAGGTCTAGTTGTATAGATTTTTTTTTTTTTTTTGGAACAGCGAAGAAAATTTTACTGTATTGATCAAAAGATCAAAAGATGAAATTACGCAATAAGAAAAGAAATGCATGAGAGAGGTTCAATTAAAGAATGCAAACTCTTTTATTACTGTTACTCACAAATACTAAACCTACATCCAAACCACTCATGCCTTTTGTTTATAAAAAAAAAAAAAAAAAAAAAAAGAGAAAATAGACACATTGGAATTATTATTTACTACTTGATGATATAGTCGCCCTAGTAGACTGACTTCTTATTTTCTAGAAGGGTTGATTCATTCTTCACCCATTTGATTACCCTAACCTTTGTTTTCAGCTATGACTATACCCTTGGAATTCAACTATATTTAGGTTAATCAAAGTACATGTTCATGTACGGCACATTTGAATATATGTCATTGATCATTTGTGTTTTCACACCACATACCAAAGGGATTGTTGCCTTTTCTTTTAAATGGTTCTAGGAGCTCTTACTTTGTGAACTTATGGAAAGAAAAAAAAAAACTTACGGAAATTCACATTAAATGGAATTTTAACCTTGTTTCATATGAATTATAACTACCTATATCTTAAATGGTTCAAGCGTTAAAAAATATGTACAGCTATGTCCTAAGAACAGTCAAATTAGTTCACGTCATTAATGTCTAGTAAGTATTAATGGTACTCGAGGAACAACCAGAGCCGACTATGAGATTTACAGGGTCTAAAGCAAACTTTTTGAACAGGGCGCTAAAATCTTAATATGCTTTGCATAGTCAAAAATATTTACGGAAAAGAAAATCATCATAACGAATTCATTACAAGCATGTGAGAGTATAAGTATCCAAAATTAATAACCAGTGCATTATCCCAAAAACTACTTAAGCCTTTTTTATTTGCAAAGGTTAATTAAACTTGCATAATCATATTTTTTCTACCATATACAGTTTTTTCAATAGACAACAATCAATCCATTAAATTTCTCCTATGACATTGTTGACCGAAGATAGGTGTTTATTATGGACTTCGATCAACTTGGAAAAGATATTTTTGCTAAGCCAACTGTAATTAAAAATTAAAATAGTCAACAAATGTTTTGTATGCAACCTTACACTTGGAAAACATTTATCCTTTTCCTTCACGTAAGTGATCAGCACATCAATGCACTGTCTTAGTTCTTTTGGTGAAACTTCTCTCAACACTTTTGATTTGGATTATAAATCCCACCCATCAGTATTGGAAAAATCATGTTATTTTTTCTATAAAAAAAAAATCTTTCGGACTTGCAAAATAGGACACCGAATTATCTCATGTAATTTGGACTATTTCACTGGGGTTTTACTATGACTTGGGCCCTTAAAATTTGTATTCAGGAAACTAGTTTTTATGTACGCCTCACTTTTATATGGGCCTATATAACAAGGGAGCCCAAAATTAGTCAAGGGGGCCTAAAGTGATGGCGGCTTTGCAGGCTTTAGCCCAAAGCCAGGGAACAATGGAGATAAGAAAGATTCTCATTTGCATAAAAACAAAAAAACAATAAGAAAAAGTAAAAACAAATACAATATAATTAGGCAAGTGACGTGGTAGCTAAGTTGGTAGGCACCTTGTACCCCATGCATAAGACCCAGGGCCGCCCAAGATTTTTAGTGCCCTATGAAGGTTTTAAAAATGATGCCCTCAACACTTGACAGTTCTTACAGGGAGAAAAAAAAAAAAGGGAGAAACGGTCAAAATACGAAAAAGGCAAAACTATAAAAAAGTCCTACTAATTGTTATATAAGAACACAGCTTTGGTTGTGGGCCTGTGGCACCAGTGCAGCACACACGTACACACTCCCAACCCATTCAATACACGTACAAACAAATGCACATATAGATACATGAATCCAAAGATGAGATTAAATAAACATACAAGTTAATGTTTGGAGATCCAAAATATTCTTTGCAATTAAGAGATCAAAGATTAGTCTCCTACTCGAAACTTCAATCACAGTGCTTGCAATGCTTGTGAGTCATGCCGATTTGTTGTCTCATGGGTAGGACTTGGGAGTCGTTGAACGTCGTTTGCATTTTTTTTTTTGTGGGGATGGCCAAAGTGTGAAAAGGGTAAAATGGTACCTGGGTAAAGGGTTTCTGATCAGGTGAATTGGGGGAAGCGTACAACCTAATAGTATAATTTTTTATTAGGCTATTTCTTATGTAGCTCTTCTTTAGCTTATTCCAGCAACTCAATGGGCCACCAAATGAGCCTTTGCTTTGTGTGTACCATTTAACTTCAACAAAAAAAGATTTAAAAGCCCTAAAACCAAATGGGACTACTTGTTTGGGCTTCAAAAGACCCCTACCTGGACTAATACTAAAATTTAGTGGGGTGCCCCTTTTTTTGGGCTATTTTTTTGGTCCCTGGGCCTGGCCCTCTTGGGCATTGCCCAAGCGCAGACCCTGATAAGATCAAAGGTATTGTCACGACCTTGATCCGTCCCTATAGGCTTAATCATAACAACGTGCCAGTGAAATCATCACTTAGGCCACAACATAGCGTTAAACAATCGATAAGCAAATGACCAATAAGGGACTCACAGAGTTATGCAGCGGAACTCAAGCATGTATTAACATTCAAAAACCATAACAAGTCTATACAACAGGATCTCAACTCAAAGTACATCCCAGAGCTGTGCTTAATTTACAAAATTTACAGCTAAATACACATATTTACAAGCCAAAAGAGTAGATATATACAACATCCTATCTACGTCCTATCTACAACATATCCACAAGCCACGGCTCCACACAGATTATGCTACGGCACCCTACGCTTCGCTACCTGAAAGGTGGGAAAAACATTTACATAAGCTAAAGCTCGTATGAATGATTATTACACAAGCCACACGCTTCCCATGGACTATATAAAATCATGCATTTTAGATAATCCAATTTAAGCTTCACATGTTCCAGAAGGAATCACAATTCACAATATAATTTATAATGCACATCCCATTTAATTCACAACGCTACACCAGGCGTCCCCGGTGCGGATAAGCTAGACGTCTATCGCATTATCCCACAGCATACACAAACACATCTTGCTAGCCTTTTAGCACTGTCCCCTAGCAAGCTGGGACGTAAGGGATGTCATTAATAGATAACAAAAGTGTCCACCTTTCATTTCAAGTCCATGGAGTCCACATCATTGAGCAATTCATGTAAATAAAACATAAATTTCACATTTGAAAACAAACATGTTTAAAACCGCATAACTTGGGTGTTAATCACTCACCTCGGTCCACGTGTCCACTCGAACTTCCAAGTAAAACTTCAATTCTAACAACCCTGGACCTCCTCTTAATTTCTCCCCTTTCTTTCTCCTCTTCTTCTTCTTCCTTCCTTGTATTCTCTCACTCTCTCTTTGTCGGTTCAGGCGGTGGTGATATTATATCAGAGGGAAAAAAATGTAGAACTCCCCTTTGTTCCTTTTAGACTCCTAGGAAAAATGATCTAGTGCGACAATACCCATGTAACTCCTATTTTGTCTTACTAACTATTCTAGGAAAATCATCCTACGCAGTCAAGTGTTTGTGTTCCCACGTACCATATCGTGTTAAACAATAACACAAAGACACATGAGCACCATCAAACACAAAATTAGATTAAGCTAATTAACCCAACACTCTTTAAATTATAAATGCGATTACGGGTCAAGGGTATCACACCCTCCCACACTTAAGAAAGTTTGGACCTCCAAACTCTACTTACCTTGTATCGGAAAAAGATACGGATACTTCTTTAGCATATCTTCTTCCGTTTCCCACGTTGCTTCTCCTCCCCGATGATTCGTCCACCACACTTTCACTAAGGGTATTACCTTGTTTCTGAGAACTTTCTCCTTCCGACCAATAATCTTGACCGGTTTTTCTTCGTAGCTCAAATCTTTCTGAAGCTCAATAGGTGTGAATACAAGATACTCTTCACTAGAATTGGGCAAATACCGTCTTAACATAGATACGTGGAAGACATCATGAACATAAGATAGTTCCGGCGGTAAGGCTAACCGATAACTCACTCCCCCGACTTTCTCCAAAACTTCAAATGGACCCAAATACCTCGGTTGTAATTTACCTCGCTTTCCAAATCGAATCACGCCCTTCATTGGTGAGGCTTTTAGAAACACACGATCTCCAATTTCAAAATTTAGCGGTCTCCTCTTAGCATCCGCATAGCTTTTCTATCGACTCTGTGCCGTTTTCAACCTTTCCTGAATTATTCGAATCTTTTTCGTGGTATCATCTACAATTGCCGGGCCTTCCATTTTCCTTTCTCCTACCTCTGTCCAGCATATCGGTGATCGGCACTTTCTACCATACAAAGCTTCATAAGGTGCCACTCCAATACTGGCGTGATAGCTATTGTTATACGCGAATTCTACTAATGGTAGATGTTTCTCCCAACTGCCTGAGAAATCCAAGACGCAAGCCCGTAGCATATCCTCTAGCACTTGAATCACCCTCTCGGACTGTCCATCGGTCTGTGGATGAAATGTTGTACTAAACTTCAATTCTGTACCCATAGTTCTCTGCAAACTCCTCCAAAATTTGAAGTGAACCTCGGATCACGATCTGATACAATGGAAACCGGTGTACCATGGAGTCGAACGATCTCCTCAATATATAACTCTGCATATCGGTCCATAGAGAATGAAGTATTGACAGCCAGAAAATGCGCAGATTTGGTTAACCTATCCACAATCACCCATATTGCATTATTTCCCTTTTGGGTTCGTGGCAACCCCACAACAAAATCCATGGTGATATGTTCCCATTTCCACTCCGGTATCGGAAACGGCCCGCTGGTCTTTGGTGTTTTGCTTTCACTTGCTGACATCGAAGACATTCAGAGACATTCAGAGACATACCTCGCCACATCATTTTTCATCCCCGGCCACCAATACACTTCCTTAAGATCTTGATACATTTTTGTACTTCCTGGATGAGCGGAAAATTTAGACTTGTGAGCCTCCTCTAAAATCTGCTTCCTAATCTCCCCCACATTCGGCACACATATCCTGTTTTTGAATTTCAAAACATCATTTTCAATTACAAAATCTGGTTTTGGTCCAACCTTCACTTTATCTGCCATTCTTAATGAACTCATCCTCCATCTATCTTTGTTTCACCGTCTCGAATAGTACAGGTTGAACTGCAAAAGCAGCCAACATGGCATTTGAACCATGAACAAGTACTTCAAATTTCAGCTTTTCCATATCCTTAATTAACTCCGGTTTTGTAGTAAGCAAATAGCACAGTTCACCCGATGATTTTCGACTCAAAGCATCTGCAACTACATTAGCTCTCCCCAGATGATATTGAATCGTCAATTCATAATCTTTCATAAGTTCGAGCCATCTCCTTTGCCTTAAATTTAGTTCCTTTTGAGTAAATAGATACTTCAGACTTTTGTGATCGGTATAAATCTCACACGATGCTCCATACAAGTAATGTCTCCATATCTTCAAGGCAAAAATTACAGCCACCAATTCCAAATCATGTGTAGGGTAATTCTTTTCATGTAATTTCAACTGACGTGAGGAATAAGCAATCACCTTTCCATGTTGCATCAAAACACAACCCAAACCTCGAAGTGATGCATCGCTGTATATCACAAACCCTTCTGTACCCGACGGTAAGGTCAGAATTGGCGCTGTCACAACCTCTCTTTCAATTCTAAGAAACACGTTTCTCTCTCCTCAGTCCATACAAATGGAGTCTCCTTTCGCGTCAACTCTGTTAATGTACCAGCAATTTTGGAGAAATCTTTAACAAACTTTCGATAATACCCGGCCAATCCCAGAAAACTGCGGACTTCTGTCACGGTGGTCGGTCTCGGCCAATTCATTACTGCCTCAATTTTCTGTGGATCAACTGTAATGCCATCCCCACTGATAACATGCCCCAAAAATGCAACACTTGTCAACCAGAATTCACACTTCTTTAGTTTAGCATATAGTTTCTTGTCTCGTAGAGTCTGTAACACCAATCTAAGATGCTCGGCGTGTTGCTCCGAGCTCTTAGAATACACCAGTATATCGTCAATGAAAACAACCACGAACTCATCCATATAATATTTGAACACCCTATTCATTAGGTGTATAAACGCAGCAGGTGCATTAGTAACTCCGAAAGGCATAACCAAGAACTCGTAGTGCCCATACCTTGTTCTGAAAGCTGTTTTCTCAACATCTTCTGCCTTAACCTTCAATTGGTGATATCCCGGTCGAAGATCAATCTTAGAAAACACTCGCGCTTCTTGCAACTGATCAAACAAGTCATCGATTCTCGGAAGAGGATACCTGTTCTTGATCGTCACCTTATTCAGTTCCCGATAATCAATGCAAAGTCTCATAGTTCCATCTTTCTTCTTTACAAATAAAACTGGTGCTCCCTACGGTGAGATACTTGTCTTAATGAACCCCTTGTCAAGCAACTCTTGCAATTGGATTTTCAATTCCTTCAACTCCAACGGTGCCATTCTATACGGAGTCTTAGAAATCGGTTGAGTCCCTGGAACAAGATCAATCACAAACTCTATCTCTCTGTCAATTAATGAACCAGGCAAATCCTCTGGAAACACGTCAGGAAATTCATTAATAACAGGAATATCTTGCAAAGTTGTTGTACCCGATTCAGTGGTAAGAACCGTACAGAGATAACCTTTACACCCCTTGTTCAACAACCGGCAAGCTCGCATTGCAGATATCAAATAAGGCAGTGAAACTATTGCTCTCCCTTCTAAAGTAACTTCAACCTCATCTGGTATCTGAATCATAACTCGCTTGGCTATACAGTCAATGGTAGCAAAATTAGAAGACAACCAGTCCATACCCAATATAGCATCAAAGTGACCCATATTCAAAGGAATTAAATCTACTAGTAGACGTGCACTTCCAATCAATATATCACATGCCCTATAGACAGTGGAACACACAATATTGCTACTCATAGGTTGAGACACATACAATTCATAATCAAGCACTTCAAGCGGTCTAGCCAATTTAGTAGCAAACTGAGTAGAAACGAAGGAATGTGTAGACCCCGAATCTATAAGAACATAAGCTGAGTGTCCATAGATTTGGAGTGTACATGAAACCACTGAGTTTACATTCTCGGGATCCCCTGGGATTAAAGCAAAAGCCCTTGCATGTTTCTTCCCTGCATCCGGTTTGGTACCCGTACTTTGCCCTGAACTTGTAGTAGCTGCTGGTGTTGCTACACTCTGCTTCGCCCAAGTCGGACAATTCTTCATCATATGACCTACTGCGCCACACTTGAAGCATGCCCCCATATCTCTATAACACTGACCCCGGTGCATCCTCCCACATTTTGGACACGGTTGAGACCCACTGCTAATGCTACTACTTCCACTCTAACTCCACCCGGACATATTCGTAATTCGTTTCTTGAAAGAGCTAGCACCCCTCTGATCTTTTGGTGGCATGTAGTTGATGCGCTTTGTTTGTTGTCCCCCGTCACTGCCATGCATTTTAGCCTGCTCTTCCTCCACCATCAAAGCAACATTCAGTACATCCGTATATGTACGCTTCCTACTCAATTTAACCTGCAATCGGTATTTATCGTTCAACCCATTCACAAACCTCTGCGCCCTAAGAGCATCTGTGGCTACTAGGTGTGGTGCGTATCTGCTCAATTTTGTGAATTTCTTGTCACATCCCGCCGTCAACATACTATACTATTAGGCTGTTGCAAATTGCTGAACTCATTAGCCTTGCTATCCCTAATCGTCTGCGGGTAGTATTTTTCATGAAACACTTCCAAGAACCGTCCCCAAGTCATATTAGCCTCTCATTCCCTTTGTTACAACCACCATCTGTGTGCCTCTCCCTCAAAGTTATAAGTAGCGAGGACCACCTTATGTGTCTCCGGACATTGAGCTGGAGTCATCACCGCAAAGATCTTCTCCATACCCAATTCCCAATCGTCTGCCCTTGACGGATCAATTCCCCCGCCAAACACTGGAGGCTTCATTTTTTGGAAATCTTTAATACTTATAAGTTCAGCCCTAGGCGGTTCAGGAGCTATTGGAACACCCATAACAGGAAGTGATGGCGGTTGATTATGTGTCTGTTGATTCATTACACCCAACAAACCCTCAAGTATCCGTTCCATTCGTTCCATTCTGTCCACTGAAGGTTGCGGAGGTTGTGGAGGTTGTGTTCCCTCCGGCACATCTCTTCCGTGTTCCATTTACTAATTCAAAAGAAATGAGTTCACATATACAAATAATATCACAAACATATAAAATATACATGTTCACCCATGAGATATCACATAACAGAACACTTAAAATAAACACATAACACGCAACTTCATTTATCCTATAGCTTTGAGAGTACGTGTGTGTATGGTCATCGCTAAATGTGTAACTCTTTTCTAGTTCATTGCTCTGATACCAAAACTTTGTCACGACCTTGACCCGTCCCTATAGACTTAATCATAACAAAGTGCCAGTGAAATCATCACTTAGGCCACAACATAGCATTAAACAATCGATAAGCAAATGACCAATAAGGGACTCACAGAGTTATGCAGCGGAACTCAAGCCTGTATTAACATTCAAAAACCATAACAAGTCTATACAACAGGATCTCAACTCAAAGTACATCCTAGAGATGTGCTTAATTTACAAAATTTACAGCTAAATACACATATTAATTACAAGCCAAAAGAGTATATATATACAACATCCTGTCTACGTCCTATCTACAACATATCCACAAGCCACGGCTCCACACAGATTATGCTACAGCACCCTACTCTTCGCTACCTGAAAGGTGGGAAAAACATTTACATAAGCTAAAGCTCGTATGAATGATTATTACACAAGCCACACGCTTCCCATGGACTATATAAAATCATGCCTTTTAGATAATCCAATTTAAGCTTCACATGTTCCAGAAGGAATCACAATTCACAATATAATTTATAATGCACATCCCATTTAATTCACAACGCTACACCAGGCGTCCCCGGTGCGGATAAGCTAGACGCCTATCGCATTATCCCACAGCATACACAAACACATCTTGCTAGCCTTTTAGCACTGTCCCCTAGCAAGCTGGGACGTAAGGGATGTCATTAATAGATAACAAAAGTGTCCACCTTTCATTTCAAGTCCATGGAGTCCACATCATTGAGCAATTCATGTAAATAAAACATAAATTTCACATTTGAAAACAAACATGTTTAAAACCGCATAACTTGGGTGTTAATCACTCACCTCGGTCCACGTGTCCACTCGAACTTCCAAGTAAAACTTCAATTCTAACAACCCTGGTCCTCCTCTAAATTTCTCCCCTTTCTTTCTCCTCTTCTTCTTCTTCCTTCCTTCCTTGTATTCTCTCACTCTCTTTTTGTCGGTTCAAGCAGTGGTGATAATATTTGAGGAAAAAAAACGTAGAACTCCCCTTTGTTCCTTTTAGACTCCTAGGAAAAATGATCTAGTGTGACAATACCCATGTACTCCTATTTTGTCTTACTAACTATTCTAGGAAAATCATCCTACACAGTCAAGTGTTTGTGTTCCCACGTACCATATTGTGTTAAACAATAACACAAAGACACATAAGCACCATCAAACACAAAATTAGATTAAGCTAATTAACCCAACACTCTTTAAATTATAAATGCGATTACAGGTCAAGGGTATCACAGGTATACTCTCACTAGCAACATGTAACGACTAACACTTCTTGCATGTCCTAAAAATAATAATAGTGCATATAATCAGGGACAAATTACACTTTACACCTTGCATTTTTAATTGAGTTAGTCGTATGTTTTAATAGGCAAAAGGTTTATTTGTGAAATCTTGACAAAGGGTAGGTCAAGAATGGCGAGAGAGGGGAGGGGGCTCCATCCAATGGTTGGTGAAATTAAAACCCCCAAACAAAGTAAGCCCATAAACACCCAAGGGACAAAGCCCACAACACCTAATGGCCTAAATCCAAATAGGGCAAACCAAGTAAAGCAATGAAGCCCTAAAAAGCCCGAACCTAATCCACAAGAAACTCTAACCATCAACTTCCGTCGCCTCCACCTTGAAGCCGGTGCCCACCATACGCCACCAGAACACGACCCACAAAGAAATTATAGAAACTGGCAACAAACCAAGCTGTTAGGCCAGAAGCCGATCCATTCAGCAATGAGATAGAAGGGGAGAGCTGAGGTCGCTGAAAAGAGAAATGGAGGAGACCCAGACACCTATCAGTTTGTGGACACCCCTCCGAGGAATTCGACTCATAGTCGTCACCCGGGTTTTAGGTTTGCCCTCGGGGAACCGAACTTGAATGACTCATACCTCATTTTGGATAAGGTTTTAAATACCAGTCCATCGTCACCATAATATCTCAAGTTCGGGAGCTTAGTTACGAGAAGGAAAGGGTTTTATGGCACCCCCCTCGCCCGACCTGAGGGTCGGTCTCTACTTGGTGTTTGTAGAATTTATAAAGTGTTTATACTTCAACTTTGTTCATGTAAGGGAATGGGCAACAATTAAACGAGGATTGAAGAGATAAACACATAACGATGGATATTTGTGCTAAGTGTACAATGTGTATATTAATGAGATGCAAGGGTAATCTAACAAGATAATCAACAATAAATAATAACAGTAATGTAAACCAGAGATCAGAAGCAACAATATGAATTAATATGAGAATGTGGACTGTTTTTTAACAAAAATTAGTTTGAACCTCTCATTTAGGTTATAGCGCTCAAAGGATGGTTTGAGCACCCAAACCAGTTCCCACTTGCAACTTCTGTTTTGGTTCTAAAAACCCTATTATTTCTTCAAAACCTAATGTTTTATCACTTATTTAGGACCCAAATAACTATTTAGGCAACATTTTGATCTTGCTCAAAGGAAAACTATAACGCCCTTAATTTTGGGAACGTTATATTTATTTAAAAAATAATAGATAAGTCTTACAATAATATTCCACTCGGAAATTACATAATTCTCCTTTCAAATACTTTTATTCAACACAGGGTCAACTAGTGTTTCTCTTCTCCATGGCACGGCCAGCCCCGACAGTGTCCTGATCAGTTCCATAAGCTCCCAAGCTGTAGTATTCCTCCTATTCATCTCTAAAGCCTAGCATAACACGTAAAAATTGCAAAGCAACATCGTGGTATTATATCAGGTTCACACAAGTGCAACACCGTAAGCGATAACGCTTAGCAGAAACCACTAAAAGGAAGGGGTGGCTAGGTTAGGTTTTTTAGAGAGAGAAAGAAGGGAGGGGGGGGGTGGAGAGAGAGAGAGAGAGAGAGAAAGCTACTTGGCCATGGTTATCTTTTGTCTTTGGCAAAATATGCGATAACCTTATGTAGCTTATCTAGTTTTGCATTAGTTTTGCTTTGTCCAATATATTGTAATGAACTCCATTGTATAAGTGTTGTTAACCAGGGCAGTTAGTCTAGTGATTTTGGCTTTATCCAAGATATTGTTATGAACTCCATTGTATAAGTATCGTTAAAATGGTTGTGTAGCAATAATAAGTATTGCGAGGTTTTAGGTTCCAACCCAATTAATTGTTGATGGTTTGGGTTGGGGTTAAGGTAAAAGTAGGTTCGTCGGTAGCATGAAAAAAAGAAAAAAAAAATTCCGTTAGGGATTTATTAGTACTCCCCTCATCGTGCAAAGTTGGTCCTTTTGGGTATTCTAAATTTTTAAAGGAACATACACTAATTTATGTCTCCTTTCAAAATAAGTATTAATTTGTACTCTCTCCATTCCAAATTATTGGTCTTTCTTTTCATTTTTGGATGTTCCAAAATATTTGTTCCATTTCTAAAAATATTCATCAAAATAGGGTCACTTTACAGTTTTACCCTTAAAAAGTACTTTTTCCATCTCAATTTGCTTGTTCATTATCTTTTATTTTATAACGGTTCTTATAATTTTGAAAATTTTGTATAATAAAACTAATTGATATCTATCAAACAAGATCCATATTGCATATCTTTTGAGTCTCATATAAAAAATTAGCCCCACAAAATTGGACAAAGTAATATTGACTGGACTTAGGGACAAAACAGAAAAGACAATACAAAATTTTCACACCCCTTAAAAACTCACTTCCCCATAAGATGCAAGCAAATTGGAGCGGATGGAGTATGAACTTTATGGGTGAGAGAGTTATAATCTTACTCCCTCCGTCCCAATTTAAATGCCTCCTACGGCAAATCGACCTTTTCAAAAAGTTAAAATTTGTCCTCTAAATTTTCAAAAGTAACCTTAAAAACTGTGAAGTCAACTAAATGTATTTAAATTTCTTATATCCTTCAATATCGATCTCAAAAAATATGTACTAATATGTATCTCGTTTGATAGATTTCAATTAATTCTATTATTCAAAGTTTTTTAAATCATAAAAAATATTATACGTTGAAAGATATTGTCAATTTAAGAATGATATGAATATCAAAAAATTGTCAAATCAATTAAGAATGAAATAGTACTTATTAGGGGTAGAATTGAAACAAAAATGATACACGTAACTTCTCCAACATTTTTCTCCAACAGCCAAAACGACGTCATTTTGGTTGTTCCCAAAAAAGGAAAAAAACCCAAAAGAGAGAAGAAGGCGGCGACCACCACTGCCAACCCACCTCGACCAAACACAGGGACAGATCGACGACCACCACTGTCGACCCACCTCCTCCCTCTCCTCTCATCCTCCTCCTCCTCCTCCTTCCTCCCTCTCCACCTCCGGCGGCTGCTGCCGCCACCGCAAAATCAGAATAGAAATTCGTGGGAACTTTGACAAAAAGAATAAGAAAGGGATTGGATGAGAGCGGGAGAGGAGAGTAAGATACGTGATGGTGAAATCTGGAGCAGCAGCGGAGGCTGGGACGTAATCGTTGTCGTCGGATTCAGTTAGGTCAACAATGAGGAAGCTAAAACGAAGGATTTAGAGGCCGGTGCCAGCGTCTTAGATCTATCGTCGTCGGCGGAGTTATCTGTGACGGCGAATTCAGGTTTGGTCTCTCTCTCTCTCTCTGTGTGGTCGAGTGATCCGTGGCGGCGGAGGGGAGTCCCCGATCTGCTTTTCAATTTTTATTTTTTATTTCTTTTGGAACAGCCAAAACGACGTCGTTTTGGCTGTTGGAGAAAAATGTTGGAGAAGTTGGGTGTACGTGTATCATTTTTGAAATTGAAAGTTTGGTATATTTTAATGGTTATGTATAGGAACTGGACACTTATTTTGGGATATTCCAAAATAGACGCAAAAAAAAAAATAAAAAATGGAGCGGGCCACGGGAGCGTGTACTTTGTTAATTAAAAAAAAAAAAACGACGCAAAGAAGGACGTCAGTAAAGCTAAAAATGCTGACGGTGCTCAAAATGGAGCGGGCCACGGGGCAGGAAGCGCAATTTAAGGGCTTAAATCCACGTGTATGGTTCGATGGAGATTGACCCAAGTGGGCATCTCTCTCTCTCTCTCTCTCTCTCTCTCTCTCTCTCCTGTTAAAATGTCACCCCCAGTTTTCATGTGGACCCCGTCGTCGAAAATGAAAGAGGGAGGGGCGGTGCTAATGCTATGCAGGGAATATCAGTCTCCCAACTGGCACGATTCCCGCAATAGATTACGATGGTGATACTTCCCTTTGTTTTGCTAGAAAAATGATTGAGTGCTAGTGAGACATGGTTACGTGGTGATCTAAGATTCTTAATCAACCTACGATCTTCAAAGTGTTTTTTGTTTTCCTCTTTTGAACTTAATCATGCAAAGTAATAGTCCTACCGTTCCTCTTTTTAACTTAGGAAAGCACTTGTAACTTTTGAGTTAAAAAATAGTAAATCACTTTCGTTCGTAATTTTTTAAAACTTTTTTGTACCAAATTAAAGAATTAATCAAAAATATTTAATTTTGTACCGAGAAACAAGTATTTTTTTATCTAAAAATTGCACATTTTTTAGTCGTAAACTTTCATTTAGGATGGGGCTTGGGGGATGGTGCAGTGCACAAAATGCACTACACCGTGTAGTGCACCGTTCGACCGTCCATTTCGATAATGGACAACTCGGATTTAATCCGAGCAGTGAATTGAATCCGACCGTCGATTGTTTGGATTAAATTCAAGCCGTCCATTGTCGAAATGAACGGCCGGATGATGTGCACTGCATCATGTAGTGCATTTTGTGCACTACAGGGACCCCTCGGCCTTAGGATGGAGGGAGTAATTATGCGGTAGATAAAGATCCTAAAAACGCTACTAGTCATCCCCATGGACACGGAATAATTAGGGTGAGTTCCCCTCAATTTTTTGTCTTTAATGACAATAGATAAGTTGTTTCGGCGAAATCATACTTTATCTGATGTAGGCAAGTAAAACGACTTGTCTTAATATTTACCCAAAAAAAAAAAGACTTGTCTTAAAATCCGTAAAAACATGGGTTTTAAATCCAGATTATGGATTATTAGATTATTCGTTTGTCTTTATTCAAATTTTTTTTGCATTTGTTAGTTTTGCATCAAGATTTTGTGGTTTCTGGATTCCTCTCGACGAGACGAATCTAACAAATATAAAATTATGGTCAAAACTCAAATTTTTTTGAATAAAGCAAAAATAGGTGGATTTTCAAATAGGAGAAACTCAAAAGTTTAATTTATCATTTAATTTAATCATTTTAGATAATAGGAGAAACTCATAGCTCTTTTAATTTAATCATTTTAGATAATAGGAGAAACTCACCCTTTTCTTTTGCTCAATAGTCAATTGTGTGATCCCTCTCTTGCACTTGCATTCATTTTGAAATTATTTTCGCAAATTCACATTTCACCTTTTAAATCTTTTTTAGTCATGGTCAAAAACCTTTTTTCTTTCCTTTTTTGAGTAAAAATATCTTTTGTGGGGATAATCGTTTTGCATTTATGAGCCATAGGATGGATTCAATAAATTGGATAAATATGATCTTTGTGGGGATAATCGTTTTGCATTTATGAGCCATAGGATGGATTCAATAAATTGGATAAATATTACTCCCCTCTGTCCCTAAGATGATAGTACCCTACGAAAAAATGTACAATTTTCGTCTAAAAAAAAATTACTTTCTTACATAATCTTTGAATTTTTTTTGCACCAAATTTTTTTTTAAAAAAAATCCTTAATTTTTTGTGAAGAAATTTGATATAGTAATTCATTTTCTTTTTTTTTTTTAACCCAGAAAACATAAACTAGTAGTAATTCATTTCCTTGAATGGGGTTTCAGTTTGCCACCCCTGTACATTTTCACAGGGTAGGTAGGAGGGTTTAAAAAGCAAGATTGATTATTCTTTCTCCTGAATGAATGTTTTTTTTTTTTTTTAGTTATTTGTCCTCTTAGTGGACTTTCAGTAGAATTTAAAATGATTGTGGGCTTGTATCTCTTTAAGTCAGATAATTGTATTACCAATAATGTATATAATTAAAAAATAAGTTGAATATATCTCCGATAAATGAATTATAAAGTTCAAAATAACTATAAGTTATGCATTGTTCAAATTTAGTACACCAAAGACCAAAAACACAATAATTTCTTTTTACTATTTTAGTTATTTTTAACGTTTTCAAAATCCATGTTTAATGTTATATCTACAAATTCTCGAATGTAGATGAAATCACAAGATTTGAAAAAAGAATGATTGACAATAAGTTCAAACAAGATGAAAATTCTAACAAAATAAAAAGTAATTTTAGCCCTTACCTCTGTGGCTCTGTAGAAGTTGCAACATGCACAAAGCTCCCTCTGCTTATCTTTTTCATAGTACTTCCCTCCGTCTATTTTTAAATGTGTTGCTTCATAAATCTAATTTGTTAAAAAAATATCATCATTATAGTTTTTTATATCAACTTTTACTCCACTTTACACCTCTCACATCAACTTACTCTTTATCCATTAACTTTTCAAAAGAACAAATTAATAATTATACAAGCTTTACCCATTAACTTTTAAAAAACAAAATAGAATATACAAGCTAAAATAGAATATTCCAATAATTATACAAGCTTTACCCATTAATTATACAAGCTTTACCCTAGCTGTTCAGCGGATCATCCGATCCGCCAATCCGACCAATCCGAACCGATCCGAACCATTCGTTGATCCATCCGTGAATGTTCGGTTCGGTTCCGGATCGAGAATTTCTTATCTGGCGGTTCCGGATCCGGATCGGATCGGATCGGATCCGCTCAATCCGCTCAATAATCCTTCTTTAATCCGTCAAATCCGCCCGATCCGACACAATCCGATCCGATCCGTAACCGATCCGTCAATGTTCGGTTCGGTTCCGGATCTTAAAAACCATAATCCGCTCTGAGCGGATCGGATCGGATCCGTATCCGATCCGTCTGGATCCGATCCGTGAACACCCCTACGGCAAGAGAAAACCTAAAATAGAATATTCCACTTTTATTTGGGGACGGAGGGAGTTTGATTTATTCAAAAAGGTCATATTAATTATGTGATGATCTCGTATGTGAGGCAAAATATGATCTACAGTGGCTCCATTTGGATCAAAGACATTTAGTTAATTGAACTTGGACTCAAAATACCACCAGCCAAAGTGGTAGCAAAGTGGTTGCCAGGATGACAGAGGTGAGTGAAATAGATTTCCTCCCTCCACGTATGGAATTCTAACCCTGCGCTCCCCATCTTTTTCCTTTGGTGGTAGGTGGTGCAGGTATTAAAGCTCACTTTTGCGTGGAGGGTCATTTGCCATCTTGTACCAAAGTGGAGTCTATGGTGACGGTCTGTCCTCTTGGACAGTAACTATGGCTCATACCAGGCATTCCACAGGCGGGTCAGGAGCCCGTATGGTTACGCCTAAGGAAACTTGCAACACTGGTCGCCCCCTTCCACCTTTTTGCAGATCAAAAAAAAAAAATCTTAGACTCAAAATCATCCATTCAGAAAATTGATTTGAGCACACATCAATCAATGCATGCTCGATCATAAACTCCATGCATCCTTGTCTACTATTGTATTCTGAAAAGTCAAAGAATAAGTATAAATACATTTCCGCAAACTCACCCTAGTAAATGATTTAAAAATCAATTTTAGCTGTTGAAAATAAGAGATAATATTGAAAATCTAATCGAACTTTTAAGGAGGTATATATACATTAATTACAACTTCTCTTAAAAACTTGAGCTTCCGAAGGTGGACAGGCAATATGGGACAATAATGAATTGTTAAACCTGGACATTACTATGCAGACAAGTAATATTGTTCGTTCCTATATACTATAAAGATGCCTGATGACTTAATGTAAATAAGAAAATCTTTAAATGAACGACTTGAATCATGAAATGAATTTATAGCAAGTCCAACTGTACGTCTAACAAGACTACAAGAGGATCATGATTTGCCGCCACCACCACCAACAGCCTTTTACCGGACCACCCGCTGCTGCATGCTCTCTCCTCTTCCTCCAACTCCTACCCACCCTAGTCTTGGCCTTACATCAACGCTGCCTCCCTAGTCCTCCTGTGTGGTGTGGAGGAGTAATTAATTAATGAATTAATGTATAACAGGTTTAGGATCACAATAATGCTAGTAAGAATATGTATTAATTACCAGCTAGAGGTGTTATGCAAGTGATCATTTACAATTTCTATATCCCTTTAGAATTATTAGTGTGAATTAACTTGCGTTTGGAACTCTTTTTACCAGACATTATACGTCTGACTTTCACGCTTCACCCCACCTCTTTCTCCTAGTGCCCATGGAACACCACCTGGCAATGCCGTGGCACCTGAAAATATCCTAATATGTACCCGTGTTTCTGGGTGTGCTTCAAACGATTTGTGTTATTGTTTTTCTGTGTTGAAAACTACAAATTACTATTGTTGAACTGCGTCTTGCCATTGATTAAACCTAACAAAATAAATAGCAGGGGCCACATCAATCTTAAATTAATATATAAGTACGCCAATTGAAGATCAAAAATTTAATTTTTTGTTTCAATCCCATTAATTCAGGTTATTTGTAATAGTTTATTGGGAATTTTAGTTGGTCCACAATGATGGTAAAAATAAAAATAAAGCAGGAGTAGTTGTTGCCAATATATCACTTAATAGGAATCCACAATTAAAAGTAATCGATGACAGGACTTGGGAGACATCATCATATTCATGTTGAAGTACTGCAAAAACTTTATGCTCGGAAAATGATTAATGGCAATGTTTTCATCAAATGTGTGTGATGTGGGCTATCTTATACTGCTGCAAAAGATTTCACAGATTTCATTCCTTTTTCACCTTTGATTTGAAGTTTATTAGCAAAAAAGTAAGGTATCAAACAGAAGTACTTCTTGATAAGAGATTACTTAATTTTCAAGTAATTTTGATGCGATTCACAAGGGTTGCAATATATTATCATTCTTTTTGATAAGTTTGGTGGGATTTGGTCCAGAATGATTTACAGCATTATGTGTCAGTCCACTTATATAACCAAATAATTACAAGGTTCTAAAAGTAGCCTCCAATGAAAGAAACAACATTGGATTGGGTTTTTGAAAACTCAATATTGGATTGGGGCTGGCCATTGAAGGTTTGACCTTGTGACTACAACATTTTGTATAGTTAGCCTTTTGCTAACTGGATTTTCTTTTCCTGGTTGTTTTTGCTTTAAAAAAAACAGTGAGAGGTGGAGAGATAGGTTGAGAATTTACGAATTGCAGTAGCAGGAGAGTATTGTTCACTCTTCGAGGCGATTCTCTTCTTATTGTACTAATTTCATTTTGTATCGTTGTGATTAATGAAATTCTTTTTGCCGATATACAAAACAAAAAAATAAAAAAATGAGAGGAACAACATATTGACCTTAATTTGACCCATCCTTCATGCTGCGAATACATGTCCTCCAAAATGACAGCAGTAGAATCCTCTAGATAGTACTCCATCCGTTCCTAAATAAGATTCCAATATTTCATTTTGGACTGTTATTTAATAATTGTTCATTTTTAAAAAAATAATGTGTAGAAGATTGTATAATTATTAGAACAATGAGTAAAAGTGGAAGATAATTTTGAAAAGTTTAGGTAAAAGTTAATGCGAAAAGTATCATAACGATGTCTCTTAAAATTATGAAGCTTGACATTTAAAAAGCAATGAGTACTTGCAGCAATTATGATGAAGCTCTTTCAACTGGATTCAGAGCCCTGCTGTGAGCAACCTCATAGCAAGGTTGGTTGCGCCTCAAAATAGCGCCATTTGGGAGCTTTGGGTTAAAAACCAAATAAGATAAACTGTAATGGCACCGTTTTGACACGCAACCAGCCATACTTGAATAAAGAGCAACACACAGCAAGCCCCCCGAACACCTTTCAGAGGTGAAGTCTCTTTCACGCTCTTTTGTTTGTGTGTGTGCGCGTGAGAGAGAGAGAGAGAGAATTTCACCATCTTCCAGGTTCATGGCTCCCAGAAGATTCAAGATTTTACTCTGAACAGACAAGCTTGCATATTTTAAGGATGGTAGAATAATAGTATTCCCTCCGTCTCTTTTTAAATGTGGTACTTTGTAAATCCAACTTATTAAAGAAACATTTATCATTACACCTTTCACTTCAACTTTGTCCTCCACTTTACACTTTTCACATCAACTTTTACCTCTACTTTCCAAAATTATCCTCCACTTTTACCCACTAACTTTTCAAAAGGGCAAAATGATAATTGTACAAACTTTTACCCATTAACTATTCAAACACACACTTATTTAGAGACAGCCAAAAATGAAAAGTTAAACACTTAAAAGGGGACGGAGGGAGTATCATTTTAAAGAACATTTGGGTAAGCTTTTTCTCTAAAAATGTACAACCCATTATTACTCCCTCCGTTCCAAATTTCTTATCACTTATACTATTTTGGGATGTTCCAAATTGTTACTCCCCTTTGAAAAGTCAAAACAATATTTACTCAATCTTCCAAAATAACCCATTTATCAACAACAATAATTTCATTCAAAAGTTGAAATATAAGGGCATTGTTGGAAATTAATGGATGTCTGTAATTTTGCGAATAAGAAGACTTTTTTATATCCTTATGAATCAGATGATATTATTTTATTTTGTCTACTTCTATTGACTTTATTTACTTTGTTTGTTGGAGCGATAGGAATTTCTTTCGATCAATCCGTAATGGGTTTGGATATATTGTCTAAATGGTTAACTCCATCGATAAATCTTTTACATCCAAATTTTAAAAATTCTCCGAATTTCTCAGAATTTCTACAGGATACAATTTTTTCCGTCAGTATAATTTCTGTTGGAATATCTATCGCACTTTTTTTCTATAAACCTGTTTATTCATGTTTTCAAAATTTAGAATTAATTAATTCTTTTGGTAAACTATTCTCGAAGAGACTTTTTGCTGATAAAATTAGAAGTGTCATATATAACTGGTCATATAATTGTGGTTACATAGATGCTTTTTATATAACATTGGTCATATAATTGTGGTTACATAGATGATTTTTATACAACATTCTTAACAGGAGGAATATATCTTGTTTTTCTTCAAAGAAAAAGAAGGATTTTCATTACTAGTGATTCTTAATAAGGTTTCGAAAAGAACACTTTTGTTAATCAAATACATTAAGAATGTTTTGCTCCACAGAGTCGCACACCACCACGAACCAAAAACGAAAATTTAACATCACCTGCAGTATTTGAAAATACAAATCTTGGACCTGCTGCATACACAATCATATAGTGCAACTTATTTCGAGAAACGATGAGAGCAACAGGAGAAAACCAAATGTTTAACTCGGTTTTGTAGCAGAAATCATCACAAAAAGTTTATTCCTGGTGCATGTAAAACCCACAAGACCACAGGCATCGCAAAGATCTTTGAGTTCACGTTCATCTAGGAAGACATGGCCGCCAGAGATTTGCCAAATATTCTACATTGAGAAATACAAGTACCATTATCACCAACGAATGAAAATTCTGATAACTTGGGGAAAAAAATCAAACAATCAATGTTTGAGCAAGTGTTTTGCTGTTTTCTAGTGCTGCAGCCCGCAGCATGACAAAGGGTAGCCAAAGTGAAAATTGGAAGCAGAGCAGTTTCAAGTAAATGTGTACTCAGAGATAGAGTGCGAAAAAAGAAATTTGACTTATTTGAAAACAACAAAAATGAAACCACTTATTTTGAAAAACAAAACAACTATATATAATCAAGTCCGATAAAAGGTCTTCCTAGTTTCCAACAATTACAATCAGAGGTTGCCCACAAAAGACGGATTGCAGAATTGAGTCTGAGATCATGGCATACATCACTTCTTGGAATATGAAAAAGTCAGATAAAAATGGTTTATTGTTTACTCATCGGAGGACCATGAAAATGGATTTGTTTCTTATTTGTAGTCTTTAGCTGGACTTTTCCTTTGCATCTTGGTTCTAATTTGTCAGCAATTTCTGGGGAATGCCTCCCGGCTCCTCTAATCGGTTGTTTAAAGGTTACCAAAAAAAACAATATCTTCTGGTGGGGCTATTACAGGAGCAACATGGGAGGAAATTGATGTAATCTTAGTCCATAGGATTCAAGCCCTTATTTTCACTTTGTTATTCGCATCTATCCCGTTGAATAACACCCAAATGAGTTGAAGAAACCTACCTGCCACAGAGGCCTCAAAAGTGGCAGTCCAGAATAAGGACCATTCAGAATAAAGGTGGTAGCAACAAAAACACCACCAGGCCTTAAAACTCGACTTATCTCAGCCACCTGTAAAACCATAGCTGAAATATGAGGGAGCATCTATGCTAAATGGCATCAACTATATTACAACGTTAGACACTGAAATAATATTGATTATGAAGGGCAACAAACTGGGACCTTCGAAGTTTGCTAAACTTATTACGATTTGTCGGACCACTTTTCCACCACCTCCTGAAACCAATTGGTGTTAGGAATGGCTTCAATTAAATCTTTTATGGCATTTGACATCGCCCACAAGTCTGTTTTTAGAGCGGTTGCAGAGAATGACATTATGTAACCAAATCCACGGGGGCACTCCGGGCCCAACACGATTCATGTAGGCGGGAGTTTATTTGTAAGTAAGGACCAGCATGATGTTGGGACTGTCATGAATCGTATTCTTGCTCTGATACCTCATGGAAAACAATTTCGCCTAATCAGCAAAATCCAGTCTCCTAGCTTAACTTGAAGAAATTAAACAAGTCCATTACTGATTGGAAAAGGATAATCTAATGAATATTTTGAAATCTTTGACCACCTTAATTATGAAAGCGAGGAACAGAAAAACCAGCATGCAGCATCTTTCAGAATACTTCTTCGTCCTGAAAAAGGGAACTAATCTTTGAGCATATTTGACTACTAGGCCCACTTGGTAAGACCAAAATGTGTTTTCAAAGTGTTTCTCGCCATTTAATGAAGTCCTTGCTAAGTTGAATGAAGATTTCAGCTTCTTCTCAAGGTCCAAAAGCTCTGCTCTGGTAAAATAATCTGAGAGATCCATGACACAATCTAGTTATGACTGAACGAGATAGATCAAATGGACTTCTTTGTCACCATAAAAAACCAGTGACTTCTTTGAAACCATGGTTCACCCAAGTCTTTACTACCTCCTCGGTTAGCAGTGCCACTTATTGAAGATCTGTTAGCAGTGCCACTTATTGAAGATCAGAGGTAAAGAACCTCAACTATACACGCATGTGGACAAGGTTCCAATTCTTAAACGGGATAGCGAGCTTCAATGATAGTTTGTGCGGGGCATGTGCGCGGGTTTTTATTTTTCAAGCAGACTGCCACCAACGTCATTTTAGGAAAATGCAGAACATAACTCAGGATCTAGGAGAATCCGCAGGAAGAAACATTTACAAAAATAAAAGATGTTTCTTCCTGCGGATTCTACTGTGATAAAGAATAACAAGAGCATTGCATCGAGTTGTACTAAGATGCAACATAAACATATACGTCAAAATCAATTGCATCGAATTTTAATGATCTGAACTGTTCAATGTGTTCAAAACATGTTTTTAAGGGTCTCCGCAAGGAATCACACAAAAAAATAATAATAATAAAATGACTGGGAAGAGCTTGATTCCAGCAGTTTTTCATCAAAATATGGCCAGGAACTATGAGGTCCGCATTTTAGCGAAATGAGGGATCCCTCATTAGATCCAGACTGTATATGTATATACTTATGTACGTAGGTATGTATGGGGCAATTCTGGAGACAACTTTTTGACACAAAAATAAAATAAAATAAAAATCAGAGCCCCACGCTAATAATTGGGGCCATTCGATTTGTTTAAAGTATGTTTTTAATAGTAGCCGTAAAAATCAACACATTCAGATATCAGTAAGGGGTTAATCGATTCATTCAGTTTTTATCCTCTCAAATTTAGAGACAAATATCAATCAAGCTCTTACCAAGATCCGAATGAGTTGATTTTTTACAGGAACTCTTAAGAACATGCTTTAAACAATATTTACCCAAAAAAACATGTTTTAAACAAATTGAACAGCTCTGATAATTTGCATGGGACTCCAAAATGGATCCCACACAAGGTGTTGTACATTTTGTGTCAAAAATTGTATACCCGACACCGTATCCTCATAAATAAATATAGATATATAGATATAAGAAAAGTAAAAGCCACTAACACATGGAAATACCAAAAAAGGATATTCTGCCTTTTGGGACAGAAATCACAACTGGCAGTGCTGTAGATGTTCGCCCTAATTTTACCAAGTTCTGTTCCCCTTAGATCTTTTAAATTAGTATATGGATTATTTTATACCAGGAGTGCTAGAATTCTAATGCAGTAAGCAGTAACATGTTCTCCCTGATACAGTAGAAAGATTAAACATTATTTGCTTTAAAAGTAAAAGATTAAATTATACTAAATACTTACAGCTGTTGATGGTGAAGGCCAACAGTGTATCGCCGCACCAGCATGCACTGCATCTACAGATCTTGAAGGAAATGGGAGCCTAGAAATATCGGCCCTGACCAAGATGAAGTTCCTAAAAAAGAATACATTCAGAAATAGAATCCAATTTACAATCCGGAAGCAATTCATTGAGAGAAGCTTATGAAGAAGAAGTTGCACGCGAAGAAGCAGCTTAATATATCTAATTACATACTCTTTGGGAAAGTTCTCCTCCTGCTTAATAAATTTATAGCATTGCCGAAGCATGTTCTCTGAAAAGTCCAAAGCGACAACAAGAGAAAAAAGTCCACTCTTGGCAAGACGTCTTGAAAACAACCCACTGCCACAACTTGCATCAACAATGTTGCCACCCAAGACTGGCTTAAGGTACTCTTTCATTAATTCAAACTGCAGTGTCAATATCATAAAAAGGTACTAAATAGTTAGCATTTCAAACATCATGGAACAATAAGAATGTGCATAAACACGACCGATCCAACAACTACATATTACTTGGACCAAATTAAATCCCAATTCCTATACATGACTTTTAAATGTTGGTTAGTTGGGTCTTTGGACGCTGATTAGATTGATTAATATTTAATAACGGTATATTCCACAGCATTTAAAATGATTATATGTTAGGCAGCAATTACCTGAACATCTTCAAGATGGGAGAGTTTAGGAATTCAGGAAATTACTTGTTTCAATGTTTTACTCCCTTTGTTGTCACGCCATAAAACAACGGCGTTTGTTGTATATGATTGAATTATCTTCTGATTATAACGCAAGTACAACATTTGATTATTCTGAAGGGGCAAACCCGTGTTACTGAAATATGAATTCAAAGCGAAGTAGCTACTAGTCAAAGATTACACAAGGCTACAAG
Source organism: Vaccinium myrtillus (assembly GCA_016920895.1). Taxonomy (NCBI): domain Eukaryota; kingdom Viridiplantae; phylum Streptophyta; class Magnoliopsida; order Ericales; family Ericaceae; genus Vaccinium; species Vaccinium myrtillus. The sequence goes on from CM029276.1 coordinate 22,454,903, forward strand.
CAAACTTGCACAACACAATGAAAGATTTAAATAAAAGTTCTGAAAATTATATACAACACAGTTACCTCCCCCTCTGGGCCTGGAAACCCACCCCATACTGAAAAGCTTTGTCGCCAGCCCCGCTCATAGAGGAATGATACCAGAGGGGTCCTGTAAAAATGCACTATTGTGATTATCTATCATACTAAAGACGGAAATCCCATTCATTGTGTAATTCTACCTCCCACAAATTGTAGTTGTTCCTACACTAGTTAATTCAAACACCACAAAATGAAAGAGCCTTAATGTCAGAACAACTTGGTTCATTTATAAGAACTAAAATGCAAGAGAACTTAATATGGGAGCAACTAAAATTTTCTGGAGACAAGAACAAGTATTGATAAATTGATAATTGTCTGAAACAGTGGATCTTTCTGATAAGAGACAAGTTTCTGTAGCTTTCTACTGCAGCGTCAGCTGCAGTGCTAATGCATGAATTAATCAGGGCATGATTCAAGCCCATCGAATCAGTCTACGAACATACTAAATGATAAACGGGGTCTTGTCGAGTGCAGTTATTACCATACGCAACCTAATCAAATAGAGATGAAACCCTTCATGGAGCCTGGAACTCTAGCCCCTTTAAAAGCTACAAGCAAAAGAATAATCCAAGGTTGTTGTCATATGAAGCAATTTACTTGACCAGCCACCCAGTTTTATTTCGAAGATAGGGAGTCACTTTAGATGAGGGATATTAAGTTAATGGGATTCCTTAATGCCATTTGGCAGAATGTGAACAGAAGTAACATGAAAAATATCAAAATGGTGACCCCACCTTTCTGTAATCAGCTAAACTTGAAGACTGGTTCTAAGCTTAATTTCAAGTATTAATATTTGGTTATAGGATGTCGGATTTCAATGGACATTCCAAGCATGCCTATATGTTTCCTGAATGTTAGAATACCATCTTTTGGGTGACGTTACTATCCATTTAATTTCAACACAAAACAATTAAAAAGTACCAAGATCAACTATTATCCGGAAGCATTATGGTGAACAGTCAACAATAGATTTTATTCCTTCTTAATGATATGCAAAAACGTAAGAGATGCAAATCATTCCAACCCTCCATCTGATGCACAGTTCAACCAACCCATCTCCACTCAACTAGGAGCCTAAATATGTAGAAAGTTACCTAGGTATAAGGTGACTTCGTAAACATACCAGTATACTTATGTCTATACTACTGCATAAAGCTAACCCCGCTTTGATGTGAACTCAAAAATTGAGTCTGCCTCACATTTTCCTATTTCCATAATTGCCCAACATTAAACGTTGCCTTACATTTCACAAAAGACTTATCTTCTTTAACCATAAGGCCAGACATGAAAATCAACCAACCAAAATACTTGATTAGTAACTGCTTCTATTTCGAACAGATCTATAATAACTGCTTTGGAAATTGGACCGTCAGTTACCAAATCTTTCAGGACTATTTCTTTTATCCTTCATTGTTCTGCAATCTCCATTGTTTTTTCCTTCATGCTACTCGGATATCATGGTCAATCAATCATGGAAGAAGGCAACCTAGTTTCAAAGGTCATTGTAATTTCTCGGTTTTGTAACCATATTACGTTTTGTTTCAACTTTTCTTATTCTCACCAGTTAGTGGAAGAGTTCCAAACATCTTAGAATATGTACGTTCCTTCTTCTGTTCTACCATTATTCTGATACTTCATTTATTAGCCCATATTTTTTCATTAAAACATGAGATGCATATGCCAACATCTGCTATGTCTATTTTGGTACCTGAAAATATATGTGGACGCTGGCATAGCTTCCCCGTACTCTTTGGCCCCACTAGCTACTGTCAGATCAAGATGCGTTTCATTGCCAAAATAAGATTTCTTACAGGTGCCACATTGAAAACTAGACCGAGGTGCAGAATCCCTGTGACATATTCATCAAAAAGAAATACAATAAGCATTAAAGAACACTAGCAGCCAAGAGAGCAGCTTTGCAAAGAAAGCTAAGCTGATCAAAATTAGAAAATAGCATCATTCACCATACAGATGAAGGATGGAGACGGAGAAAAAAAAAAACAATCAAGCAAGAAGCATCCTAAGAAGTTATGATCGGGAGAACTTACACAGATAAAACTGGATCACCATTCCAAATCAATGGATAGTAACAAATTGGACAAGCTAAAATATTCTTGCGCGTGCTGACCTCCTGTACATCTGAAATTGAATCCTGAAATTCAAAATGTAAGAGATAAACAAACATGTGTTTGGAGAAGAGAAGATAAAAAAGATAAACGGAGAATTTAACAAAAAATTTGCTAAAACACTTTGTAAACCTAGGCCTTCCACGCAAAAAAAAAATAAAAATGTAGTTGAAAGAAGACAATCTCTGCTCAGTAAAAGGGAGAAAATCCAGTTGATGTACTGTGAACCCTTTCATCAACTGCATGCATGTTTGTGAACAGGCTTGATAAATCACAAGTATAGCCCTTTTCTCTACAGTAGAGTTGATCAGTGATCAGTAATGAGATTCCCCACAAGTTCATCCCAATACAGGCCATTGACCAGGCTTCATCTCAGTACAACTTCACCTTGGTTGACTATTCACCAAATTGAACCCAGATAGAAACAAAGCATATCATGAATACAACTTCTCGACATTCAATTTGTTTTCATATAGTGAACCCCTACGTTTCGCTTTGTGCATAAAAAGTTACCTCAGCAGCATGGATACTTCCAAGAAGGTTTGTGTTCATCTCCGGTGGGACACTTCCATTAGGTATTGGACTTGTTTAAATGTTTCCTATCATTTTTAGTCATCTTAGAAATTGACACTTGGACACACACGAGATATGGACACTTTGTTGGAATTGTGCCTTGAATTTTTCCTTGTTTGGAGAATTCCTATTGTGTTTAGGATTTTCTGTTGCGTTTAGGATTTCCTATTGTGTTTAGGATTTCCTATTGTGATTAGGATTTCTTATTGTGTTTCTTATAAATAGGAGCCTTGTGGCCTCCTAGGGCTTTGGACTTCTTGAGTGAATCCCTTTGAGGGGGCCCCTATGGGGTTTCCCGTAGTGTGTTAGGGTTTCTTGGTCGTTCCATTGATAGTCTTTAGTTCATGGGAGTGGATATTAGGGTTTTGTGTGTCTCTATTGTATTTGTGAGACGTTTGATGCTCTGTAGGTCGCTCCTCATAGATTTGTCCCTAGATATCTGTTGGGTGCTTCAACTGAGAGTTACGGGTATAGCCGACTCTGTGTATTTCTCCACGTTCATAGTGAATCCTCTCTCGTTCTTTGCCAGTGGACGTACCTCTAGAGCTTCATGCTTGGGGGGGAACCACGTAAATCTTGTGTCTCGTTTCCTTTGTTGCTTTGTTATATTCTCATACTTCGGGTTTTGTCACAACAAACTAAGAAACACAATCAAAGCATTACCATAGAAGTCTAAACACAATAGGAAATCCTAAACGCAACAGGAAATCCTAAACACAATAGGAATTCTCCAAACAAGGAAAAATTCAAGGCACAATTCTAACAATTGTCCACCTTGACTTGAATTCCATTGAACAAAACACCATAGAGCAATCCTCTCGCCAAACCACTCTTCTTCAAACACCCCTCGCGGAGCAGCCCCAAACAAAGCAATCACCAACGGCACCAACGGCACCAACTAGCAAAGCTCAAGCACAACTGCTTGACCTCGACTCGAGAAACTCAGCCGCACGTGCCTCCAAATTGAGCCTCCATCTTCAAACGGCCACCTCACACCTAATGCACCCATGATTGATGCCAACGAAGATCCGCTCAAGCTCCACCCGGAGCTAAACACCGAAACCCCTCACAGAGTTAATAACCAAAACTCCACCACAGAGCTAATCACCGAACGAGCAACCATCTTCCACCGAATGTGTACCGAACGCATCCATCCCTGATGCCAAAGAAGACGTGCTCGAACTCCACACGGAGTTAATTTCCCAAACGAGTAACCATCTTCAAACGAAAGTACACCGAATGCATCCATCCCTAATGCCACTGAAGACGTACTCAAACTCCTCACGGAGTCAATATGCAAACAATGCATACCCCAAATAGTTGAATCCGAATTATTAGTGGACCCGAATCTCCACGGTGATACCCAACATGAAGGACCCCAAACGGCCTCTACAACGGTATCCAAAAGGAGCATAACCAAAAATAATCCGAATCAACTCATCAAAATAGTCTTTAATGGGCATACCTCCTTCATACAAAACGCATAAAGGCGCTGCTTCAAATCCAAAATTCTCCCCGAAAATACCTTCGCATAGAGATCCTCGAACACATTATCCTGCATATTAGCAGGCTTCTTCAACTTTCCCCAACAAAGTCTTGTGTATTTCTTGTTGCACCAAACTTCTCAATCTTCGAAACGAGTCGCCATGAAGACACACCAACGCACAACCTACGCATCGGAAAAACAAAAGCCTCGGATTGAACCCGGAGCTCTGATACCAGTTTGTTGTGACAAAACCCGAAGTATGAGAATATAACAAAGCAACCCCCAAGCACTAAGCTCTAGAGGTACGTCCACGGGCGAAGAGCAAGAGAGGATTCACTATGAACGTGGAGAAATACACAGAGCCGGCTATACCCGTAACTCTCAGTTGAAGCACCCAACATATATCTAGGGACAAATCTCTGAGGAGCGACCTACAGAGCATCAAACGTCTCACAAATACAATAGAGACACACAAAACCCTAATAGCTCTGATACCACTTGTTGGGAGTTTAGTAAGATGCATCGATCCCGCCATCGCTTCCGCTGCACCGGCATGCACAAGGCCCAAACTTCTGGGGAGTATCAACGGAGTCCACCACATTCGTTGGGCCCAATCTACATTAAATAACCCATATCCACTTAAAAAGCTTAAAAGGCTAAGCCTTGTAAGTGGTGAGTCATCCAATTGTATATTAAGATCCAACCCTTTTTCTATTTTTCCAATGTGGGACTTAATCTTCACACATGTTCCAACAAATCTCTCCCCTTGCCCGTTTCTTTGCATCCAAGCTCCCCATTGATTCTGATCTACTACTCTCAACCCAATCTTCCAAACTAGGCTTATTCTGCACCAACTCCAACGATTCAGATCTATCCATCAAATTCTCCATTGAGAGCCAATGTGCCCATTCACTAACACCATTCTCCCCGACGAGTCAACGTGCAACACGTGTTCCATTCGCTTGCATCACCTTGCAGCGGGCACACCGCATTACTTGCACTGTTGAATTTTTTTGTTTCCATCACTTGGAGTTCACCATGCAAGCCTATCCATGGCGCGCCGAGAGTCTGCCCATAGATCAGCAACCATCGGCTCTGATACCAGTTCGTTATATTCTCATACTTCAGGTTTTGTCACAACAGACACAGACACGAATATGGACAAGGGAATTCTAAAAAACTAGACACGGATACAATGGGGGACAGGGCCAAAAAATAAAAAAAAACTATGTATATAAATAATATACATATATGTATGCAGTAGAAGTTTATAAGTAGATATATTACACTTTTCTTTTGATATGTAAGATATATACACTATTCTGTACTGGTATATATACCAAGACACGCACATATATAAGACATACATACACACAGCGACAGAGTATATACATTGAACAAAGACCCGTACATACATAAATATGGGGGAGTGAGAGCGAGAGTGAGTGTGTATGTGGGACAAGCGTGTCCCACGCGTGTCACCATCCACAGAATACTTTAAGTTAAGGGATATGCCACGTGGCGTGTCCAATACGTGTCCCCCACGTCTCCCCGTGTCCAATACACAAACACGGCGACCTCTAAAAGTATCGGTGCTTCATAGGTACAATATGGGAATCTCTCTCTCTCTCTCTCTCTCTCTCTCTCTCTCTCTCTCTCTCTCTCTCTCACACACACACACACACACTCCCTTCTCTATGAAGCAGAGACATTCCTAGAGGTCGCCATATCCATGTCCAACACATCGGGGACACAAAACACATTGGGAAAACAGCAAAACACGTATGGGACACGCTACGTCGTGTGTCCATTATTTAATTTTTTTTTTTCTTTTGAGAGGGACTAGTATTGAGACACGGAATGGGTTAAATATGCATCTTTTAAAAAAAAAAATAGGGGTAAATGTGTACTTCAAATATTTTAGGTTAAAAGTGTAATATGATGTATCTACATGCTTGTATATATAAATTGATGCTTCATGCTGCAATACATAACTATGTTTCCATTGGATTGGAAAAATATGATTAATAGATGTATCTATTATTTTTGCGTCCCCTGCCGTGTCCATATCCCTATTTTCATTAGAAATTACGTCTCATATCCGTGTGTGTATCCATGCTACATAGCCCTTCTCCGTTTGACTTCTTATTTTATATTTCTATAACTCAAGAACTTCAATTCTAAAGTTTCGATATGACTAAGTACAAATGTATTTCTAATGTAAAGTCAAACAATTTGTTATTCTCCATGCGGCGCGTCCAATACATTTTTATATTTTTTGCACGGGGACACGGGAGGGACTAATCGGGGATACAAAAAGGTGATTTTTCTAAAGTTTAATAGTTTTTCGGTCAAATATTTATAACTTCAAAATGTTGGGCCAAAATTGTAAAATAGATCATAAGTTAGGCCTATAGTCATACACCATCTGGCGATAATGCAATCAAAAAGAGTCATAACCCAGAGTCGTACCCTGTCAAAGTAATACTTGCTATTATACAAGTTAGCTTGATGAGACTTATTGTCATGCTTATCATGCTTTACAATTAAGCTATAGTGTAGCTTTTTATATAATGAGTCCTGAGATTTAGCTATTTTTTCTACCAAACTCTTAGGCTTAAATATTGTTTGTAATGACATTCAATTAAGCCATTCAACTAATTTTTTATTCAATTTTCTACTTGTTATACATATTGTCTTTCTTCATAGTACAAAACTATTTATCGAAAGATGTACCCTAGCTGTACCTGTACCATACTTCTCTTAATTTTGTCGTACTGATGTAGCACCTGTATACGTACCGGTACCTGTGCTTCATAGCTCTGGGCTCATTCTTTTATGCTATGCTTTTTAAGGCGGCTTCTAGTTTTGAATATTTTGCTCTACCATTTTTTTTTTTTTTGACCCTTGGGAGCGTGTATTGAGCTTCATTGTACATGGCTAATATACACAATTATCATGTTTAAATAAGCCAAATAGCAGAGTGTTTAATGAACCTTGAAGAGGTATGAAGTGCAGGTTTTAGTCAAATTCAGGGTGAGTTTCCCATCTGATAAAATCAATATTTGCTAAAATTAACTCTTGATTTTAGCAAATGTGAAACAACCCCTCAGTTACAACTAGAGATAGAGGGCAAAGAATACCGGCTCGGTTAAGACGACGGCAGTCGAAGAGGCAAGCAATTTTCCCGTGAAAGTGGTCTTCACAGTTGAAGACGCAGAGGCTGCCATAATACTCCTCTCTCAAATTCCTTACAATGGTCGTCGCCGTCTCTCTCTCTCCCTCTCCCCCTCTCCCTTAGAATCCCAAAGGTTTTTTCCGGTGAAATATAGACCCACTGATACGTGTATTCCACTGGCGAGGCCATGAGAAGAGGACGGAATTCGAACTTGGACGTTGCGTCCACCAGAAATTATTTCAGCAGTATTTTATCATCAAATTTTTGTTCTGTTTCTGGGTAGTGGATAGTATCTCACGTCACGAGATTCAGGAGAAGCATGTGGGAGGCCGACGACGAGACCCAACCGAAGCACTCATCCTCTTTTTCTACTTTAAATGAAACACATCTAAAATACTCAAATGGAGCTCTCATCCTCTTTTTCTTTTTAACTAACACAGTACTATTTATTACTTAACACGTAAAATTGGGTCATATTTTTATCACTTTTTGTCATGTAACACAATCATTATGCGACGGATTAGTTTTGGGTAGATTAATGCTTTGGCTAAATAAACTAAAATGATTTTTTTTGTCTTTATTCACAAAAATTTTACATTTGTTAGTTTTGTTTCGATTTTTTTATGGTATATTGGTTCATTTCGACGAGAAAAATCTAAAAAGTAGTGTAAAATTATTAACCAAATTTAATTTTTTTTGAATAAAGACAAAAATAATCCAATAAACCACATAAATTTGGATTTTGTCTTTAGTGAACTTTTTTTAAAAATTGATCATAGTTTTATACTTTTTAGATTTCTTTCATCGAGACGAACTAATAAACCACAAAAAATCAATGCATGACTAACAAATACAATTTTTTTTTTAATAAAGATAAAATAAAAATAAAAACCATTTTGGTTTATTTAGCCAAAGCAACCATTAATAGTGAGGGTAGATAAAATAGTACGGGGTATATTTAGTTATGAAATATGGACCCAATGATGTGATGTTTATGAAAAGTGGATAAATTAGTAATATTAGGTTTGGATGATTTTGTAAGAAGGGATTTGGGTGGATTAAGTGTTGCCCTTTCTTTTTTCCTTCTCTGCCCTTTGGTATTGTTGTTCTGTTGGGAGATGTCACGTGCTAGTGTATTTTTTTCCATCTGACTCCTAGGGGTGTACAAGAAAACCGAAAAAATTGCGAAACCGGATCGACTAAATTTAAATTTTTGTTGGTATTGTTGTTCTGTTGGGAGATGTCACGTGCTAGTCATTTCATGCAAAAAGTTAACACTGTTAGCCTTAACATATCTGACAATTAGTTTGAAAAATAAGGGAGAGCAATAGAATTTTTTTCTGTATTTATTAGAAACCTTAGGGGCAGTAGGTGAAATTTACCCATTTTAAGACATAATTTTTAAAAGAAATATTGAGGAGAATTTTATATAAAAAAAAATACTACTTTTTCAAAAAAAAATGTTGAAAATAGATTTTTGAAGGAAAAAAAAACTAATTTTGAAAAAAGTTTTTTAAAACGGTTTTTTGAATACGAAAGTTTTGAAAACATTTTTTAAACATTTTATTGGATAAAAACTAGTTTCTGGAAAACCGTTCTATTAACATATCTATTGTTTTTATTTTATTTGTTTTCGACTTCTTTTTATAACTTTTTATAAAGAGAAGTAAAGAAACAAAATGAATAGTAAAAGTAAAGAATGATTCCTTTTGAATAATAGATTCATTATTTGGGTTTGTGACTAATGGAAGTCGAACGGTGGTGAGATGATACTTCATCTGAGGATGATACAAGGAAGGCGTAGGGTAGGTTAGAGAAAAGAAAGAATGGAACAGAATAATAAATAAAAGAATTCTTGATTGGATCAGGAATCCTATTTTGGATTCGATATGGATAAAAGACCTTCCTATGGTATATACTATTCAATTCTCGACGATGAATTGATTTGATAGGTCTGATATTGTTATTCATCTCACGATATTGATCCGATTCAATATCATCGAGAGGGGTAATTCATCCATTGAAAACACAACTTTTTTCAAAATTAGTTTTTTTTGCACAAAAAACTATTTTCATAAGTAGTTTCTTAAATTAAAAAAAAATCTCTTTGATACTTTTTGTTTAAAAACTGTTTTTTAAAAATGAAAAACGGTTTAATTGTTTTAGAAAAACTATTTTAGCTATATTTTTTTTAAAACATTTGTTTTGGAGAATATATACTAAGGGTACTACAGTCATTTGACGTAAAAGTTAATAATATTAGCCTTAAAGTAATGGCGGGGAAATTTGGAAATTAGTTTGCATAGCAAGGGAGGATAGTGGAATTTCAGAAAGTGTAAGAGAGGTCTCTGTATTAGTCAGAAACCTCAGGGGAGGTAAGTGAAATTTACCTTTTGGTAAAAGTTGATGTGAAAGATATAATGATGATGTCTTTTTAAAAAATTAAAATTTTGAAGCTTGAATTTAAAAAAGAAAAGCAGAGAGTAATACCTACTGCATTTCTTTTTTTTTTTTTTGTACTTCGGAAATATACCTACAGGAATTCTGATCAAGCTCTTTCAGCTGAATTCAAGAGCCCGATTGTTTGCAACCTCATTGTAAGGTTGGTTGCGCCTCAAAATAGCGCCATTTGGAATTTGGAGCTTTGGGTTAAAAACCAATCAGATAAACCGTAATGGCACCGTTTTAACACGCAACCAGCCATACTAGGAGTAAAGAGCAATGCACAAGCCCTTCGAACCCCTTTCAGCTAGGTGAAGTCTCTCTCTCTCTCTGTTTTTTTTTTTTTTTTTTTTGTACAACGAAAATTCATGCATTAGAACAAATGGATAGTTACATGCGTTACAGACAGTTCAAAAGCAAACATAACTAAGGCATAAAGCTAATCCCTAAGATGACTAACACCCAAGCCATCTTCAAGCACAAAGTGACGGACTGATTGAGGGGATTCCTCGGAGACTACCAAATTTTCAACCTGTTCTGCTCCAACCTAGCCATATGGTCAGGACTTCTATTGGCTTCCATGTAAATGAGTGAGAAATGACTCAGTACGCCTGAGTATAACATTTGACTCCCGAACGATGGCCTGATTGTGGTGATCCTCCGGTACTCCCTCAAGTATCAATTGAACTGCTATTAGAGAATCAGATTCAATGTGCACATTGTTTTACCCTTTTTCTAGCATGATTGTAAGGCCTCTATAAAAGCCCCAAATTTCCGTCTCCAAACTAGAATTGCACAAGTCCCAAAGTATCCCAACAACCACATGCGCATATGGTCACAGAAAAGACCTCCAAATCCAGCTTTGCAATTGCTCTCATACAAGCGAGTTCAATAATTGCCTCAGTCAGTCAGTGAATCCAATAATTCTCATAAAATCAAATTTCAGCTAAGTGAGTCCAATAACTCTCAAGAATATCAAAATCGAATTTCACCATCTTCTTCCAGGTTCATGGTTCCCAGAAGATTCAAGATTTTCCTCTCTAAACAGATAAGCTTGCATATCTAAGGACAGTAGAATAATATCATTTTAATGAACATTTGGGTAAGCTCTCTCTCCCTTTATTTATCAAGAATGTTTTGCTCAACAGAGTTGCACCCCATGAACCGAAAATGAAAATTTAACATCGCCTGCAGTATTTGAAAATACAAATCTTGGACCTGCTGCATACACAATCAAATAGTGTAGCTTATTTTTTAGAAACGATGGGAGTAACACAAGAAAACCAAATGCTTAACTTGGTTTTGTAGCAGAAATCATCACAAAACGTCTGTTTCTGGTGCATGTAAAACCCACAAGACCACAGGCATCGCAAAGATCTTTGAGTTCACGTTCATCTAGGAAGATATGGCTGCCAGAGATTTGCCCGATATTCTACATTGAGAAACACAAGTATCTATTATCAGCAACGAATCAAAATTCTGTAAATTGGAAAAAATCAAATAATCATTTTTTTTTTGGGGTACAACGGAAGTTCAAATAATAAATAATCATTGTTTGAGGAAGTGTTTTGCTGTTTTCTAGTGCTGCAGCCCTCAGCATGGACAAAGGGTAGCAAAAGTGAAAATCAGAAGCAGATCAGTTTCAAGTAAATGGGTACTCAGAGATGAAGTGCAAAAAAGGAAATTCGACTCATTTGAAAACAACAAAAATGAAACAACTTGAAAAATGAAACAACTTGAAAAACAAAACAACTATTTAATCAAGTCCGATGAAAGGTCTTCCTAGTTTCCAACAATTAAAATCAGAGGTTGCCCACAAAAGACAAGATTGCAGAATTGAGTCTCAGATCACGTCATGCATCACTTCTTGGCATATGAAAATGTCTGATAAAGATGGTTTGTTGTTTACTCATTGGAGGACCATGAAAACGGATTTGTTTCTTATTGGTAGTCTTTAGCTCGACTTTTCCTTTGCATCTTGGTTCTAGCCTTCTAGGTATGGCTGTTGCTGCAGCTGTGTTTTGTTTAGGCTTCTGGTTTAATAACTGCTGTTGTTTGTCGGCAATTTCTGGGAAATGCCTCTGTGCTCCTCTAATAAATTGCCTCTGTGCTCCTTTAATCGGTTGCTTAATATAACTTAGGTTACCAACCAAAAAAAAAATATATATATAATATATATATATATCTTCTGGTGGGGCTAATACAGGAACAATATGGGAGCAAATTGATGTGATCTTAGTCCATAGGATTCAAGCCCTTGTTTTCACTTCATTATTCGTATCTATCCTGTTGAATAAGACTCAAATTAGTTAAGCTGTTTCAAGTTGAAGAAACCCACCTGACGCAGAGGCCTCAAAAGTGGCAGTGCAGAATAAGGACCATCCAGAATGTAGGTGGTAGCAACAAAAACACCACCAGGCCTTAAAACTCGACTTATCTCAGCCACCTGTAAAAACATAGCTGAATATTAGGGAGCATCTATGCGAAATGGCATCTACTAAATTACACCCTAGACACTGCAATAATATCGATATGAAGGGCAACAACACTGGGACCTTTGAAGTTTTGCTAAACTTATTACGACTCATGTAGGCGGGAGTTTAATTTGTAAATAAGGACCAGCCTGATGTGGGGAGTGTTGGGACTCTCATGAATCATATTCTTGCTTTTTGATACTATGATAACCCGATTTTTCATAAATAAAATTTGCATTTCAGAATTAATTATCTTAATAAGAATTTCGTTGCCGCAATCCTCTTAGAATAATTTTCCTACTAAAAGTTGAATTTCTAGTATTTTTTCGAGAAAAAAAGTCCGTACAACGTAATTAATCAAGGACTAGTCCACACGGTAGGTGGAATGAATTTGCGTGTCAACGGTGTATCGTCGGTGGCATTATTTGCCTAGGCAAAAACACAGTTGGGAGCTGAGAAAGTTAAGGGGCCAGCCCCCACGTGCCATGCATGTCTCTTTTTCCTCTTTATATTTTCTTCCTCTTTTTCTTCTCATCACAGAAATTAAAACCTCTCCCTTCTTATTATTGTTCTTTCTTCAACCACAAGTCCCTAGCACACCGCCTTTACCATTTTTCAGCAGCTTCTCCTCCTCGATCAGTGACTTGATCAAATAGTGCATTAACGGTAGAATAAAATTATGTGACGCGAGCAGGGTCGGTGTCCATCGATAAATTATATGAGCCCTATTTTATGGTTCACGTTTCAAAGGTGAGTTACGTATTTATTTTGGTTAAATGTTTTCTTTAGTTGTTATATGAAATGCGTTATTCCATATTTTGATGAAAGGACGTGTGGATTTAAGTGTTGAATCGAGCATAAATTGCTAACAGAAAAGACATTCAAAAGTATCATGATCCTGGGTTCAATTGAAAAGGAAGGAATTAATTGGTATCAAAGCATCTGAACCTGAGCCTAACAAGGAGAAATGTATTGGTGGGTGAATAGCGAGAATAAGGGGTAGGGTACGACCGGGTGCTCTAAGGAATTGATATCATTTCCTATGTGATTATTGGGTAGCTCCCAACATACCGGTGTCCGTTCAAAAAGATGTTTGATACGCAATTGTGGTTTGATGATAAAAGGTTGAACAGTGAACCTATTTGCAAGCTGTGTTATAATCCCTTTTAATTAAATGTTTTTGATATTCAACAGATGTTAAACTTGTAACCTTTGTGTAGGGGGTGTAATTCCACGTTAGCCTGTATCACGTGCAAGCTTGGCTCGACCCTAAATCTGCAAGACAAAGAATAGGTTAGAGCACCCTTGCCTCTATTGGCAAAGGCCCTCCGATGCTTAAGTTAGTACTGGATTACTCATCAAGCCAAGAACACAATGCGTATAACTGGGTGTTACAACGTACCTTTTGTCATGGTTGTCGCCTTGTATTTATAGGTGTAGACCTTCATCATCTTAGGCATCTCGTGCCCCCTGTTTCCTACTTTCTTTAGGAAACCTTCTCCTAACAGGACTTTTCCTATTAAGAGATAACTTCCATATCCTGCTAGATTTCGTCTAGCAGAGGTATTTCTTCCCATATAGGATTCTTTCCTATATGTGGTATACTCCTAATCACGTTAGGACTTCCCATATTAATCCCTTTCTCTACGGGATTGCTCCTTATCTCATAAGGGGCCACCTTTGTGGAATATTTGGGAATGTCTCACCGCCTTATTCGTGGCGGTGCCGAGCTTCCTCATAGCTCGGAATAACCTGTACATATCTCAAACCCTTATTACGCCGAGGTGAACTATGTATTCCGAGAAGGTTGTTTAAGCTATACACGTAGCCCGTCCGTTCGGCCATACGGGGACACCTCCCTATGTCCTATGCCGAATCGGTGCATCCTGATTTAGTAGTTTGCTTGATTATTCGACCTTTTTCTGTTTAGTGGCTCAAGGCACAGGCCTAAGGACTCCTATGTGGTGCCGAGCTATTCACCCTCTCGTGGTGACCGTTATAGGCACGTCCTATGCCTAGTAGTAGGGTAATCGGACTTTACCCTCCAATTGCTCCCCTGGGCTGCCACTGGTTGTCATTCATCAGTAGTGCGCAGAGCTTCAACGGTTCCTGATGCATCTCCTGCACGCTTCCCCTCCACGTGGGGGTAACGCTGGAAGTAATCCTAATCCCAATCTTGCCACTGATGCTAGTCAGCACGGTGAAGGGGCTTGATGCCTGTTTATCATTTCTGTTTATAGTCTGAACTTCATTTGTGGCCCTGCGTGGTCCTGATCGGCCGGGTGTGGCCTCTCAAATACTTTTTCAAGTTGCTCGTACTTACTTGTGCTTTGTCTGTTTCTTGCATTATAGATTTTCTGTCAAGCACCTAAGTGTCTTCATACTTAGTCGTCTAAGTTTCCTCGTACTTAGGACCCATTGCAATATTCGTTGCAAGTCTAAGTTTATTCGTACTTAGTGTTTTGGTGCACTTTTCGTTGCACATCTAAGTCTCCTCATCCTTAGAATAATTTGGCAATATTCGTTGCTCCGCTAAGTGTGTCGTACTTAGAGATCCCTTGCATTATTCGTTGCAAATTCCTAAGTTTATTCGTACTTAGAGATTCCTTGCATTATTCGTTGCAAATTCCTAAGTTTATTCGTACTTAAAGATTCCTTGCATTATTCGTTGCAAATTCCTAAGTTTATTCGTACTTAGAGATTCCTTGCATTATTCGTTGCAAATTCCTAAGTTTATTCGTACTTAGAGATTCCTTGCATTATTCGTTGCAAATCCCTAAGTTTATTCATACTTGGGAAAATTTGGCAATATTCGTTGCTTATCTAAGTTTTTTCGTACTTAGAGATGGTTGGAGCACACATATTCTCTGCTCCCCAGCTTGCAGGATGTCATCTTCCACTCGTGCATGCTCCTGGATCCTTTCCATAAGCTTGGCCACGGTTTTTACTGGATGCATGGTAAGTGATTCTCGTAGCTTGCTGTGTATGGGCAAACTTGTCTTGAATGTTGCCAGAGCGTACTCTTCACTGCAGCTTTCAATCTCGTTGAAAGTTTCCCAGTAACGTTTGGAATATTGCCGCGAGAGTCTCCTCGTCCCTCTGTCTCATAGGTCGGTGTATCAAAAGTCTTTGGTCCGCTCTAGTGGTGAGGAACCGAGCAAGTAAATTCTCGGCTAGTTGAGCCCAAAGACATGATAGACCCTTCGGGAGCTTGTGGTACCAACTCGGGGCCACCTTCCCAGCTGGATGGGAACATTTTGCAGAGCAGGGCATCATCCTGCTCATGCATGAACATCGCTTGTTGATAGTGCTGAATGTGGGCCACCGGATCCGTACTGGTTTCGTAAGAGATAAATGCTGAGTGCTTAACCCTGCTCGGTGCCTTTTCTGCTCGGATCCAGTGGGCCAGTGGTGACTTTGAGATCTGGCCTAGGGCTTCCCTGGCCGCTTCTCGTGCAACTTTAGGGCCTTCATTAGCTCGGTCAGCTTCTCTTCGTCTCGCATAATGCTCGGGGTGATGCTCGTTGGAACCAGATCTCTCGTATCTGTCCCTGGCATGTTTTCTTCTTTCTTTCTTCTCAACGGACTGTTCGGTCAGCGGAGACATCGTTATAGTGATGACTCCTTTCTTGCACGGATCTCGTCCGTGAGCGTAGGTCCTTCTCTTTTTCCTGGAGTTGCTTTTTCAGGTCATGAATCTCTCGCTCTCGTCGAGTGACTTCACGGGCCAGCTCTTCCACCTCCTTCCTTCTTGGAGTGCTCAATAAGGGTTCTGAAACCACCATTTTTGATGTTTTCTAAAGGAATGAAGCTTTTTGTAAGATTTCCCACAGACGGCGCCAATTGTAGGGGGTGTAATTCCACGTTAGCCTGTATCACGTGCAGGCTTGGCTCGACCCTAAATCTGCAAGACAAAGAATAGGTTAGAGCACCCTTGCCTCTATTGGCAAAGGCCCTCCGATGCTTAAGTTAGTACTGGATTACTAATCAAGCCAAGAACACAATGCGTATAACTGGGTGTTACAGCGTACCTTTTGTCATGGTTGTCGCCTTGTATTTATAGGTGTAGACCTTCATCATCTTAGGCATCTCGTGCCCCCTGTTTCCTACTTTCTTTAGGAAACCTTCTCCTAACAGGACTTTTCCTATTAAGAGATAACTTCCATATCCTGCTAGATTTCGTCTAGCAGAGGTATTTCTTCCCATATAGGATTCTTTCCTATATGTGGTATACTCCTAATCACGTTAGGACTTCCCATATTAATCCCTTTCTCTACGGGATTGCTCCTTATCTCATAAGGGGCCACTGTGGAATATTCTGGAATGTCTCACCGCCTTATTCGTGGCGGTGCCGAGCTTCCTCATAGCTCGGAATAACCCGTACATATCTCAGCTTATTACGCCGAGCTGAACTATGTATTCCAGAAGGTTGTTTAAGCTATACACGTAGCCCGTCCAGTTCGGCCATACCAGGGACACCTCCCTATGTCCTATGCCGAACTGGTGCATCCTGATTTAGTAGTTTGCTTGATTATTCTGACCTTTTTCCTGTTTAGTGCAGCTCGGCACAGGGCCTAAGGACTCCCTATGTGGTGCCGAGCTATTCACCCTCTCGTGGTGACCGTTATAGGCACGTCCTATGCCTAGTAGTAGGGTAATCAGACTTTACCCTCTCCACTTTGTATATCGTAATGCTCACTGGAATGGTTTTATATTTATGAACCTATTCCAGGAAAAAAAGGGGTAAAAGAAAGCTCTATGGACATGGCGTGGTTACGGATTTATGGTTGTTGCTGCTATCTTAACATAATTCAGATACAATGGTAATAAAATTGTGGGCCTCATAAATTGTAATACTTTTTGATTTAGTGGTACCAATAGTAGTGGGCCACAGGGTTGTAATGTAACGCCAATGGCGAATATGTATTCTTAAAGTCGGCTCTGAATGTATTTTGTTTAATACTTCCGCTTTTCAATAATTAAACTTTAAAACCTCTCCCTTCTTATTATTGTTCTTTCTTCAACCACAAGTCCCAAGCACACCACCTTTACCATTTTTCAGCAGCTTCTCCTCCTCGATCAGTGACTTGATCAAATAGTGCACATGAGCCTGACGAGGAGAAACGTATTGGTGGGTGAACAGGGAGAATAAGGGGTAGCGTACGACCGGGTTCCCTAAGGACTTGATATCGTTTCCTATGTGATTATTGGGTAGCTCCCAATATACCGGTGTCCGTTCAAAGAGATGTTCGATACGCAATTGTGGTTTGATTATAAAAGGTTGACAGTGAACCCATTTGGAAACTGTGCTATAATCCCTTTTACTTTAAATGATTTTGATATTAAACCCATATTAAACTTGTAACCTTTGAAAAACATAATGCTCATTGGCATGGTATTATTTTTATGAACCCATTCCAGGAAACAAGGGGTAAAAGAAGGCTCTATGGATATGGCGTGGTTACTGATTAACGGTTGTTGCTACTGCTATCTTGCGTAATTCAGATTCAATTGCAATAAAATTGTGGGCCTCATAAATTGTAATACTTTTTGATTTAGTGGTGCCAAATAGTAGTTGGCCACAGGGTTGTAATGTAACGCCAATGGGTGAATATGTATTCTTAAAGTCAGCTCTGAATGTATTTTGTTTAATACTTCCGCTTTTTCAATAATTAAACTCAAACATTGAGAAAAGTCTTATAAAGGCTTTTTTTTTTTTGAAAGAGGCCTGGTGTGATTAAGTATCACTAGCCGGTCATGATTTTTAACCCTCCGGGTTGGGTCGTGACAGATACCTCATAGAGAACAATTTCGCCTAATCAGAAAAATCCAGTCTCCTAGCTTGACTTGAAGAAATTAAACAAGTCCGTTACAGATTGGAAAAGGATAATCTAATGAATATTTTGAAATCTTTGACCGCCTTAATAATGGAAGCGGGGAACAGAAAAACCAGCATGCAGCATCTTTCAGAATACTTCTTCGTCCTAAAAGAGGGAACTTATCTTTGGGCATATTTGACTACTAGGCCCACTTGGTAAGGAAAAAAAAAGAAGTGTTTTCATAGTGTTTCTCGCCATTTAATGAAGCCCTTGCTAAGTTGAATGAAGATTTTAGCTTCTTCTCTAGGTCCAAAAGCTCTGCTCTTGTAGAAAACATCTCATAGATCCTTGACACAATCTACTTATGACTGAACGAGACGGATCAAATGGACTTCTATCACCATAAAAAACCAGTGAGTTCCTTGAAACCATGGTCCACACAAGTCCTACTGGCCCTGTTCGGTTTGTAGTTTTGTTTTAGTTTTGGTTTTGATGACATCATCATTTTCCTCATTTCTCTCTCTATCTCTCTCCACTCATTACACATGCTTACATCATCAAAACTAAACTAAAACTCTAAACCAAACACAGCCACTACCTCCTCGGTTAGCAGCGCCACTTATTGAAGATCAGAGATAAAGAACCTCAACTATACATTCATGCAGACAAGGTTCCAATTCTTAAATGGGATAGCGAGCTTCAATGATAGTTAGTGCGGGGCATGTGCGCGTTTTTTTTTTTTTTTTTTTCCCAAGCAGATTGGTACGAATGTCATTTTAGGAAAATGCAAAACATAACTCAGGATCTAGGAGAATCCGCAGGTAGAAACATTTACAAAAATAAAAGAGCAACTACGTCCACGAACACTACTAATAACAAGAGCGTTGCATCAGAGATGCACTAAGACAACATAAATATAGATGTGAATATAATAAATAAATAAACGCGCGTGCAGACATACAAAACATGTTTTAAACATATTGAGCGGCTCGGATCATCAAAATATGGCCGTGAGAGGGGAGGTCCGTAGTTTAACAAAGTCAGGGATCCCTGGTTGGATCCTGAGTGTGTGTGTGAGACACAACATTTGTAAAACACCCATTTTGAAGTCTCACGCAAATGATTGGAGCCGTTTAATTTGTTTAAAACATGTTTTTAGAAGTTCCCGTAAATAAACTCATTCGGATATCAGTAAGGGCTTGATAGGTATTTGTCCCTACATTTTTTTTTTTTTTTGGGTCATTCGTCAATCCTAATCTATTACATGGGGGAGGGGGAATGGGACTCTATCCCGGGATGCAGTGTAGAGCATCCAAGAGCTCTACTGTATGAGCTAGCCACCACTTGCTCCCTACATTTGACATGATAAAAATTGAATGAATCAATCGATCAAGTCATTACCGATATTCGATTGAGTTGATTTTTTATGGGTACTCTTAAAACCATGTTTTTAAACAAATTGAACGGCTCCGATTCATTCAGATTTTATCCCGTCAAATTTAGGGAAAAATATTGATCAAGCCTTTACCGATATCAAAATGAGTTGATTTTTTATGGGTACTCTTAAAAGCATATTTTAAACAAATTGAACGGCTCCAATTATTAGTTTGGGGCTCCGATTATTTTTGCGGATAATAAAGGTAAAAGTCACTAGCGTGTGAAAATACCAAAAAAACCCTAAGGATATTCTGCCTTTTGGGATAGAAATCGCAACTGGCAGCGCCATACATGTTCCCCCTAATTTTACCAAGTTGTGTTACTCTTAGATCTTTTAAATTAGTATATGGATTATTTTATACCAGCCGTACTAGAATTCTAATGCAGTAAGCAGTAAAATGTTCTCCCTGGTACAGTACAAATATTAAACATTGGTTGCTTTAAAAGTAAAAGATTAAACTATAAATACTTACAGCTGTTGATGGTGAAGGCCAACAGTGTATCGCAGCACCAGCATGTACTGCATCTACAGATCTTGAAGGAAATGGGAGCCTAGAAATATCGGCCCTGACCAAGATGAAGTTCCTAAAAAAGAATACATTCAAAAACAGAATCTGATTTATAATCCGGAAGCAATTCGCTGAGAGAAGCTTATGAAGAAGAAGTTGCACTCAGAGAAGCAGCTTAATATATCTAATTACATACTCTTTGGGAAAGTTCTCCTCCTGCTTAATAAATTCATAGCATTGCCGAAGCATGTTCTCTGAAAAGTCCAAAGCAACAACAAGAGAAAACAGTCTACTCTTGGCAAAACGTCTTGAAAACAACCCACTGCCACAACTTGCATCAACAATGTTGCCACCCAAGACTGGCTTAAGGTACTCTTTCGTTAATTCAAACTGCAGTCAATATCATAAATAGGTACTAAATAGTTAGCAATTCAAACATCATGGAACAATAACAATGTGCCTTAACACAACCGATCCAACAAATACATATTAATTAGACCAAATTAAATCCCAATCCCTATACATGACTTCTGTATGTTGGTTAGTTGGGTCTTTGGACGCTGATTAGATTGATTAATAGCGGTAGATTTCACACAGCATTTAAAATGATCATATTTTAGGCAGCAATTATCTGAACATCTTCAAGATGGGAGAATTTAGGAATTTAGGAAATGACTTGTTTCAATGTTTTACTCCCTTTGTTGTCACGCCATTATAATGCAAGTACAACATTTGATTATTCTGAAGGGACAAACCCCTGTGTTACTTAAATATGAATTCAAAGCAAAGTGGCTACTAGACAAAGATTACACAAGGCTACAAGCAAACGTGCACAACACAATGAAAGATTTAGATAAAAACTGTGAAAATTATATATAACACAGTTACCTCCTCCTCTAAGCCTGGAAACCCACCCCATAATGAAAAGCTTTGTCGCCAGCCCCGCTCATAGAGGAATGATACCAGAGGGGTCCTGTAAAAATGCACTATTATGATCATCTATCATACTAAAGACGGAAATCCCATTCATTGTGTCAATCTACCTCCCACAAATTGTAGTTGTTCCTAGTTCCTATGCTACTTAATTCATACACCGCAAAATGAAAGAGCCTTAATGCCGGAACAACTTGGTTCATTTACAAGCATTAATGCAAGAGAACTTAATGTGGGAGCAACTAAAATTTTCTGGAGACAAGAACAAGTATTGATAAATTGATAATTGTCTGAAATAGTGGATCTTTCTGATCAGAGACAAGTTTCTGTAGCTTTCTACTGCAGTGTCAGCTGCAGTACTAATTCATGAATTAATCAGGGCATGATTCAAGCCCATCGAATCAGTCTAGTAACATACTGAATGATAAACGGGGTCTTGTCAAGTGCAGTTATCACCATAAGCAACCTAATCAAATAGAGATTGTGGTAGCATCGTCCAAACAGTCCTCCTGATTTGACCCTTTTCCACCATGAGTCGGCTTGTCTGACTCCTTAGGTAGCTCTGCACCAGTGACATCCGATGTTAGTGCCAAACCCGACCGGAAGTTGGATAGGGAAGGCACTCCGACGGTCTAGTAAGAGACTTAAAGAGAAGTCCAGATCAGTCGAGAGTTGTAAGTGTAGAATTGTGTACCTCTTAGGGTTCCCTTCACTATACTTCTATAGGCACTTCTAACCTGGGCTCCAAGTTCAAGTGTGGATCGTACACATGGCTCGGCTGACGTCACACTACGTCACTCGCCAAGTCTGTTATCATTGCATGCACATGCCACGAGTCTCTGACGTCATTATGACGCAAGAGGGGTGCAGTTGCGTGCACATGGCCTGTCACGAGCTGAACACACATGGTAACCATCTCGGATGACGTCACCCATGACGTGTTAGACAAACTGCCTTCTGCGTTCCTCGCGTGTCCTTTCGGTTTTACCCGGCTCATCCAGAACAATATTGTTTTGGGCGAAACTCCGGTTCATCTTCCTTGATAACCGAGACATACCGTAGCGGTATGATTATATTGGGCTTTTATCTAGTCCGGCCCATTCGTTAATGAATGAGCCCGGCCTTCTTGGTAGATGGGCTTTAAGCCTGGACCAACCTTGACCCTTATGCTCCATTATATCTCAGCCCACCAATATAGCCCCTCAATTTCTTCCGAATCATTATCTTGAGGGAGGAGTTGACATCAATGCGGGCCGTATCATTTTGCTATGCTCGGCGAACCGAGCTCTTCCTTCTCAGCTGGCTTTATTACTGCAGAACGAGCTGCCATGCCCCAGCAGACCTTCATCCCGCGGTCTAACCTAGAACACACCACATGTCGCCCTTTGATTAGGGTTAGGAGCATGAAAGGACGTCGCCCACGTGAAACGTCAGGCGACTATACTGGCCGTCTTATCTCTGCCAGGTGGGGCACCTACTGGTCGTAGCCGAAGCCACTTCAATTCCCGGGCGCATTTTTCGGGACTCAGAGTGAATCTGGTGATGGTCTATCGAAGAACAACTCCTAGGAGGGGTAAGGTTTGGGTCCTTAGAAACTGATGGCTCCACCAGATTCTGATCACTACCCATGATTTTCAAAGGAAACGGTGGAGGGAGAGTGGGAGAAAAGTAGAGGAGGGTTGATTTGGAGTCTTAGCACCGGAGTCGGGCTGAGTCTCCCCGAGTCGCCAATTGTGGTGGCGTCGTCCAAACGGTCCTCCTAAGTTGACCCTTTTCCACCGTGAGTCGGCTCGTCTAACTCCTTAGGTAGCTCTGCACAAGTGACACCCGAGGATAGTGCCAAACCTCGCCGGAAGTTGACCAAGAAAGGCACTTCGACGGTCTCGTCAGAACTTAAAGGGAAGTCGAGAGCAGTGGACTAGAGTCGAAAGTCGTAAGTGTAGAATTGTGTACCTCTTAGGGTTCCCTTCACTGTACTTATATAGGCACTCCTGACTTGGGCTCCAAGTTCAAGTGTGGATCGTTGCGGCTTGACTGATGTCACGCTACATCACCCGCCAAGTCTGTTATCATTGCATGCACATGCCACGAGTCTATGAATGACACGTATCCTAACCGCTCAGCCTACATCATTATGACCTAAGAGGGGTGCAGTTACGTGCACATGGCCTGTCACGAGCTGAACACACATGGGAACCGTCTCGGATGACGTCACCCATGATGTGTTGGATGAATTGCTCGCGAGCCATTTCGAATTTACTCGGCTCGTCCAAAACAATATTGTTTTGGGCGAAACTCCGGTTCATCTTCCTTGCAAACCAAGACATATCGTCTCGGTATGATTATATTGGGCTCGGTATTTAATCCGGCCCATTCCTTAAGGGATGGGCCCGGCCTTCTTGGTAGATGGGCTTTAAGCCTGGACCGACCTTGACCTTTATGATCTTGGCCCACTACAGAGATGAAATCCTTCATGGAACCTGAAACTCTAGCCCCTTTAAAAGCAACAAGCAAAAGAGGTATCCAAGGTTGTTGTCAGATGAAGCAATTTACTTTACCAGCCACCCAATTTTATTTTGAAGATAGTGAGCCACTTTAGATTAGGGATATCAAGTTAATGGGATTCCTTAACGCCGTTCGGCAGAATGTGAACAAAAGTAACATGAAGAATATCAAAATGGTGAGCCCACCTTTCTGTAATCAGGTAAACTTGAAGACTGGTTCTAAGCTTAATTTCAAGCATTAATATTTGGTTATAGGATATTGAATTTGAATGGACATTCCAAGCATGCCTACACGTTTCTTGAATGTCAGAATACCATCTTCTGGGTGAAGTTACTATCCAATTAATTTCAACCACAAAACAATTGGAAAGTACAAAGATCAACTATGTTTACATTTGCTAAAACTAGAAAAAGAATAGGCAAGACAAAAGTGGAGGGTGGTTCCAGATGAAATGACTTCAGTATCCGGAAAGCATTATGGTGAACGGTCAACAAAAGATTTTATTCCTTCTTAATGATATGCAAAAATGTATGAGATGCAAATCATTCCAACCCTCCATCTTATGCACTGTTCAACCAACCCATCTCCACTCAAGAATGACCCTAAATTTGTAGAAAGTTACCTAGGTATAAGGTGACTTTGTGAACATAACAGTATGCTTATGTCTATACTACTGCATAAAGCTAACCCCGCTTTGGTGTGAACTCAAAATTGAGTCTGCCACACATTTTCCTATTTCCCTAATTGCCCAACATTAAACGTTGCCTTACATTTCACAAAAGACTTATCTTCTATAACCATAAGGCCAGACATGAAAATCAACCAACCAAAATTACTTGATTAGTAACTGCGTTTATTTCGAACAGATCTATAATAACTGCTTTGGAAATTGGACATTCAGTTACCAAATCTTTCAGGACTATTTCTTTTATCCTTCACTACTTTGCAATCTCCATTGTTTTTTCCTTCATGCTACTCGGATATCAAGCTGAATCGGTCATGGAAAAAGGCAACCTAGTTTCAAAGGTTTGTCATGAAATTTCTCGGTTTTGTAACAATATTAGGTTTTGCTTCAAATATTCTTATTCTCGCCAGTAAGAATAACAGTTCCAACATCTTAGTATACCTACGTTCCTTATTCTGTTCTACCATTATTCTGATGCTTCATTGAATAGCCCATATTTTTTCATTAAAACGTAAGATGCAAATGCCAGCATCTGCTATGTCGATATTGGTACCTGAAAATCTCTGTGGAAGGCGGCATAGCTTCCCCATACTCTTTGGCCCCACCAGCTACTGTCAGATCAAGATGCGTTTCATTGCCAAAGTAAGATTTCTTACAGGTGCCACATTGAAAACTAGACCGAGGTGCAGAATCCCTGTAACATATTCATCAAAAAGAAATACAATAAGCATTAAAGAACACTAGCAGCCAACACTGCAACTTCGCAAAGAAAGCTAAGCAGATCAAAATTAGAAAATAGCATCATTCACCATATAGGTGAAGGATGGAGATCTAAAAAAAAAAAAATCAAGCAAGAAGCATCCTAAGAAGTTATGATAGAGAGAACTTACACAGATAAAACTGGATCACCAGTCCAAATCAATGGAAAGTAACAAATTGGACAAGCTAAAATATTCTTGCTGGTGCTGACCTCCTGTACATCTGAAATTGAATCCTGAAATTCAAAATGTAAGAGATAAACAAACATGTGCCTGGAGAAGAGAAGAAAATTGAGAAAAATGGAGAATTTAATAAGAATTGTGCTAAAACACTTCGTAAACCTAGGCCTTCCACACAAAAATATGCAGTTGAAAGAAGACAATCTCTGCTCAGTAAAAGGGAGAAAATGCAGTAGATGTATTCTGAACCATTTCATCAACCGCATGCCTGTTTGTGAACAGGCTTGATAAATCACAAGTATAGCCCTTTTCTCTTCGGTATAGTTGATCAGTGATCAGTAATGAGATTCCCCACAAGTTCATCCCAATACAGGCTGTTGACCAGGCTTCAGCTCAATACAACTTCATCTAGGTTTGACTATTAACCAAACTGAACCCAGATAGAAACAAAGCATATCATGAATACAACTTCTCGACATTCAATTTATTTTCATAGTGTGAACCTCGACGTTTTGCTTTGTGCATAAAAAGTTACCACAGCAGCACCGATACTTCCAAGAAGGTTCATGTTCATCTCCAATGGGACACTTCCAATGGGGATTGGACTTGTTTAAACGTTTCCTATCATTTTTAGTCATCTTAGAATTTGACACTGCTCGGACACAAGGGAACACACGTCCATCACCTAGACACATGTTAAACATATTTGGCCTTGTTCTCTAATAGATTTTCAATAGATTTTAGGTAGATTTTATGAAAATTTAATAAAATAACCATTTTATGGAGATGTGATAAAATGAAGTTGTTTTCCCAACTGATAAAATGTAGTAGTTTTCCTATAGATTTTAGGAGGATTTTATGAAAATCTCATAAAATGACTTTTACAATTTATGTGTTGAGATTGGAGTGTCACAAAATGTGAAATTTTATGTATCTAAAATCTATTGGAGAACAAGGCCTTCGTAGGAATGATTAATAAACAAAAAATTACGAAAAGAAATACTGACAAAAAGTTTATGGAGGGCTCCTTTGCCAAAAAAGTTCACTAACCCTTTTTTGTTTTATCTTTATTAAAAAAAATTATATTTATTATTTTTGCGTCAAGTCAAGTTTTTTTACTAACAAATGCAATTTTTTTTTTAATAAAGACAAAATGAAAAACCTAAAAACCGTTTTTTTTCCATTTTTTTGCCAAGGAGCCCGGAGCAAAGTTTCAACATACAGCACTAAACGCGTGAATTTAACTACTAAAAAGTCCTCACAGGAGACCAAAAACATCTAATTCAACAAAGAATACCGGCTCAGTTACGACGGCGGCAGTCGAAGAGGCAAGCAATTTTCCGGTGAAAGTAGTCTTCACAGTTGAAGACGTAGAGGGAGAGATCAATAAGGGCTTGAAGTCAAAACTTGTGAAGTTTCTACCGATTTTAGGACCAGTTTTCATCACCGAAACTGCTGAGAAGCCGCTTAGATTGACTGCCGCCATAATACTCCCCTCTCAAATTCCTTACAATCGTCGTCGCCGTCCCTCTATCTCTCTCTCTCTCTTTAGATCCCCGAAGGATTTTTTCCGGTGAAATGTAGACACACTGATACGTGTTTCCACTGGCGAGGCCATGAGAAAAGGACAGAATTCGAACTTGGACGTTGTGTACAGAAATGAAAGCAGTATTTTTTTTTTAAAGCAGTATTTTATCCACCCAATTTTTATATTGGTCCTTGAAATGCTGGATAATATACTCGTAGTATATCTTATGTCACGAGAAGCATGATGTAGGGTAAACAGTGGTCTTTTTTTATCCGTGTGGGAGGCTCGACAAGAGTCGAGACCCAACCTAAGCGGGCCTGGATCCATAATTAAGAAGGCCGTTACAATAATTTGGCCCCACCAGCAACTTGATCTGGTCCAGCAGAAAGAGTGGCGAATGAAAGTTACAACTTACAGGCCGAAGCCCAAACAAGCATTCAACCCGAAATTGAAAGATAAGAGCCTCTCCATTTGACTATTTTACCTAGGGGTGAATGAAAAACCGACGGACCGAAAAAACCGAAAAAAACTGACCGATCGGTACGTTTTCGGTTGGGGTGAGGGCAGTGTTATGGATTTTATCGCGAACACCTGTTCAATCCTACAACGAAAACGCCCCTACGGATCTTGGGAACAATGAATCACAGAAAAAGCAAACAAATATGTGCGTAATGAAAAACCGGAAAGAAAGCAAGACACAAGATATACGTGGAAAACCTCAACGTGAGGAAAAACCACGGGAGCCACACCAGTCCACTATGAAATCGAATCAAGGAGTACAAGTCTTCTCACAATCTCTCTGAGATTGGTTTTCTCTCGCCTCTCTCTATTTTTCACGCTCTGAAAAACTATACTTCAATCTGACCAACACACGAGTCGGTCGAAACCCTAAAAGGCATTTTAAGGCCTCGGTAGCGCTACAGGTAAACACTTGTAGCGCTCCAGAACTCTCTGTCCCGAAATTAGGTCCTGGGTAGCGCTACCCCATTTCCTTGGTAGCGCTACCAGTGTTGTTATCTTCACTTCCCAACAGGCAGTTCGGTAGGCTTCGGTTTGGACCGAACCGAACCGATCAATTTTCGGTTCAATCTCGGTTTCTTGGAAATTTCTTCAGACCGAACCGAACCAAACCGAAATACCCCAAAACCGTACCGATTTGGACCGATCAACAAGAAAAAACAACAAATCTCAGCCATTCATTTCAATCTTAACCGTTAATTTCAATTTTAACGTCGGGCCGAAAAAATCGACCGGACCGAACCACCCAAACCGATTTCGGTCTTTTTTTTTTCGGTCTGTATCGGTTCCCGGATAAATTACCCCGAACCGATCGGTTCGTTCCCGAACATCCCAAAAACCAAACCGAACTGATCGAATTTCACCCCTAATTTTACCCTACTTTTTTTTTTTTTTGAAGTGTAAGACTTTATGTAGCTTACAAAGATTTTGAAGTTTCTTTGCTCCATTTTGACAATTTTAGATATTTTTACTGACTCAAAATTTGAGTCATATTCTAAGAGCATCTCCAATGGCCAATGGGATGACCCAAAATTGAATATCATACGGCATTATTTGATAAAAATAAAACTCACTTATTGATTGATAAGTAGTCATTTGTTTATTGAGTTGGTGATCACTAAAATAGACGAGCTAAATTTACAGACAATTGTCCAAAGGGACAAATTTGAAGCTTTAAAGGGTGTTTAGTCCAGCTTAATTTATTTTAAGGCCTCCAATACATTGATAGAAATTTTTTGATGGCTCAAGAACAACACTAGACAAAAATACCCTTAATAAACTCTTTGGGCGCGTCCTTTATGCATTGTTATTATAAAATAAAAATAAAAAGGCCCGAAGTCATACTTGCCCAGGCACCCATCAACATCAACCCGTCACTTTCAATCCCCCTCTCTCTCTCTCTCTCTCTCTCTCTCTCACATACACACATTAATTGATGACACATCACTTTCAATTCTCTCTCTCCTCTTTTTCCTTTTTCCTGCATGTAAAAATTGTTGGGTGGGACAAATTGATTTCTCTCTTTTCAATTTTTAGGTGAGTTCAATTTTAGGGGGTTTAAGATCTTTAGGGTAGGGTTTAGTGAGTTTAGGTACTTAGACACTTTTAAGGAGACTATGGTATCACACAGGACTCAGTTGTTTCGTTTTCATCAATCGGTCTATATCTCTATTTATATTGTTCAATTCAGGCTACGTAATTTGTTATTGTTTTGATATTGGAATAGAATTATTCTTTGGAATTCCCGATATGCTATATTTTTCCAACAAACTTAACAAAGATTTTGATCACGTGATTGGCAATCGAATTTCTAGAAAACGATATCTTTGGGTACTAATTGTCTAATTGCAGATCAGGTTTACAAATTGAAAGAAAAAAAAATCAGTAGTTTGGCTTTGGTCGAAAATACAATACCAGGTTGATATCCAAGTTCATTTTTGAATTGGATAAAATTGAAATAGTTTTCCAACTTAGTCTATGGTTTGGACTTTTCTATTAGGAAACCTATTGGTTTTATAATTTTTCCATATGACTTGTTAGTGATATCTTAATTTGTTAAAAGGGTCGGTGGAGAATATCATGATTTGAATTATGATACTCATCTGGAGGTCATGTTGTTGTTTCCAAAGATTAAAATTTTTTTCCTCGCGATTGCTTTCCAAAACAATACAGGATCTTGGGAGTTGGGTTTGTTAATAAGTTTGGGTTTTTGGTTCTTGGCTTTACGACTTGCTATCGGAATATTGTACTAAACTTTTAGTTGCAAGGATGGATTCATGATCGAACTATTTTCGTGATGAAGTAAGTACCACTAGCTTCTAGTGGTAATAGCAATTTGTTCGGCAAATTGTTCATTGTTCGATACGAGATTCATATATTCAGTTCGGCTTCAGCCTAAGTCAATCGTGCGCGATTGGACTTCTATGCTACTTTGATGGCCACGGCCTAGACAAACGTGCACGACTTTGCCTTGGAACTGGATGGTTGGCCACAATCACTTTTGTGCTAAAATGTGTATAATGCATGCCATTTGTGGTTGGTGTTAAACCACTTTGGGCTTAAAAATTTTAGATTGCAAATCTACGCTTATTGTTGATATTGTGATGATCTTTCACTGATATGTGATTGATCTTATTTTTCAGGTTAAGATGTCGTCTGGCAATACTGGAAAGAGCATAGAGACTCAAACCCCAGTTTTGGAAGTTCGTCTTTTCTCATCCCTGGAATTCCCTCTATTCCGATGTCGCATGTGGACAAGCCGGGGAAGTTTGGGGTGGAGTTGATTTCAAAAGGTGGCAACAGAAGATGGTGTTTTACCTCACCACTCTCCATTTTGGCTGGGTATTTGAAGGAGGATGCCCCAATTGTCGCCAAGACAAAAAAAAAAAAAGATAATCATAAGCGTATGGCGCTAGCAAACTAGAAGGATGGTGATTATCTATGCAAGAATCATATTCTGAATGCCCTGGAGGACTCATTGTATTTTGTGTACACTGAGGCAGTATTTGCTGAGCAACTGTAGGAGTCCTTAGATAGAAAGTTCAAGATTGATGGGGCCGGGTCCAAGAAGTTTCTTGTTGACCAGTTTCTTGACTTCAAGATGGTGATCTAAAGCAAGCGCCTAAACAATGGCATGAGAAGTTCGACAACGTGGTATTGTCTAGTGGCTTTCGAATCAACAAATGTGACAAATCTGTCTATGTCAAGGACACTGACAAGGGGTACGTTATTTTGTGTCTCTACGTTGATGACATGCTCATTGTTGGTAGTAATGACAGAGTCATTCGGTCTACCAAAGATATGTTAAACTCAAAGTTTGACATGAAAGATATGGGCCTTACAGATGTGATACTAGGTGTTAAGATTACCAGAACATCTGACGGACTTGCATTGTCTCAGACACAGTATGTTGACAAAATTCTTGAGAAGTTCAGCTAGTCTAACTCCTGCATCGCAAGGACCCCCGTGGACTTAAGTGTCCATTTATCCCTTGGGGGGGTTGGAAGGGGTATCCCAATTAGAGTAGAGTATTCTCGGATAATTGGGAGCCTCATGTACTTGATGAGTTGTACAAGGCCCGATATAGCCTACTCAGTTAGCAGGCTGAGCAGATAAACAAGTAATCCAGGGCATGATCACTAGAAGACGATAGTTAGGGTGCTACATTATTTAAGGTATACTCGTGGCATTGCACTATACCAGATATCCGGCAGTACTAGAAGGCCTCGTTTGATTTGTGGATTATGAGGGTGGGATGAGACTATTTTCGTCTAATCCCGTGTTATCCCTTGTTTGGTTCCCGGAAAATGGTTTGGAATTACTAATCCGATATAAAAATAATACATATATGTATGGTATTATATAATACCTGGGGGGGTGTGGGATTATTTATCCCGGACAAGGAAACGTGCGTCTATAGTGTAGTACATATTACAATAATGCCATCCATATGTTTTTCCCAAAACGTCTTCTCCTTCTTCTTCTTCATCCCGCCTCTCTCTCTCTCTCTCTCTCTCTCTCTCTCTCTCTCCATGTTCGACCATAGTTGGGTAGCTAAGATCGATTTCCTCCAAGATCTCCCAATTTCTGTGTCTCGTTTTCTGATTTTTCAACCTGGGTGTGTGATTTCTATTGATTCGAGCCCAATAACATCACCAAGGTCAAGCTCTTCGACGCCGACCCAAATGTCCTCCAGTCTCTCTCTTGTACCAATATCTACGTCACCGTAGGCATTCCTAACTCGATGCTCAGAAGCTTGAACGCCTCCAAGAAAGTTGCTGAGAGCTGGGTCCACGATATGACGATAACCTCACCCGTTACTTCTCTGATTCCCGAACCGGGGTTCGAATCGAGTATGTTTTTCACTTATGCGTTTATTTAATTGATGATGTTTAGCGGAAGAATTGGGGTTTGATTCCCTATTTGTTTTGTTTTGAAAAAAAATGATTTGAAAAAAATGAATTGAGTTGGTTGGAATTGGTTTGAGAGATGGAGAGAGTGAGAGAAAGAAATAGTCCTGAAATTAATCCTGAAATTTAGTTTAGGGAATCAAACATGGGATTGGCCGAAACATAGGATATCTCAATGTTAATCCTGCACGAATCAAACAAGGGATTGTGTGAGATTCAGTACTAAATTAGTCTCAGGACAGATAATCCAGGACTATCAATCCCAAGACTATCAATCCCACTTATTAAAGTCCGCGAATCAAACGAGGCCGAAGGGCACTGTGATGCGAACTGGGTATTAGATGTGAAAGACTCAAAATCCACGAGTGGAAATGTCTTTACATTTTGTGGTGCAACTGTTGCTTGGAGATCTTCCAAATACACGTGTATAGCACGTTCTACGATAGAATCTGAGTTCATTGCTTTAGATGAAGCAACGGAAGAGGCCGAGTGGCCACGCTAGTTTCTAGAGGATATTCCCAAGATGGTCGAAACCTGTGCCATCGATTTCTATCCATTGTGACAGTCAAGCTTCGATTTGTAGGTCACAGAGTAATATGTATAATGGAAAGTCGAGACATATACGTCGTAGACATTCCATTAGGCAACTGCTCTCAAGTGGGGTTGTCACTATTGACTACGTAAGGTCAAAGGACAATATCACGGATCTGCTAACCAAAGTGTTAACCCGAGAGCGGGTTGAGTAAGCATCAAGAGGAATGGGGCTAAAGCCACTACGCTTATAGTACCGTGATGGTAACCAACCTAGCGGTCTGGAGATCTCAAGATCTAGGTTCAATGAGACTACTTTTTGCGAGTATTTAAGAACGATTACTGAGGAGATATTATGTAGAACAGTGATGCCTATAAAGTGGAAGAAGTTAAGCATTGCTTTTAATGACTCTTATCTGTCGGAATTGTCGAGTGGGGTATAGTAGGATAGGTCACCTATGTGAGTATGAAGTGGGGTCGCTTCTTTGAGAATCCTAGCGAAATTCTTGAGAAAATACTTGCAGAATCGGGAAGCGGATGTCATGGCCAAAATGAACCCAACAGTGAGAACTGTACTACGTCAGGAGAAGTCTTGTGTGCGACGTCTGTTGTCTCAGTTTACACTAGTGGTAGAACAGTTCAAAGCGGGATTGCACACTGGTCTGCTAGTAAACTCGATAGGCTATCACAAAGGAAGGTTCAAAGCCAAAAGCTACCTATCCTATGCAGGAATTATCCGTTGCCTCTCTCTCAAGTCAACTTTTGTACTCTGCGTCAGTTTGCCTACCCATTTCATTCATGGGGGGATTGTTGGAAATTTTACAATTTCGAAATTAATTAAAATGGGCATGTGGAGGATTTCTCGAGGCAATCGACATGTTTCATTATGTGTACATTGTATCAGGACAAATGGGAAGAAACTCCTGTAGTTCATTTCCCTTTGTGGTGAGGTTAATTGGCTTCATTTAATTCGGCGATTCATTTTCCACATTTGTTCCATGCAAGCCAAGGCTATTGACTTGGCCATTTTTACCTTGGAAGCTAAGGGATTGACTTGGCCAAAGACTTGCCTGTTGACTTGTCTATTGACTTGCCTATATATTGCTCCTTCCAGACTTATTGATCACACAAGAATTTCACACTCCGTTACTCACTTTAAAAAAAACAGTTCTTTGAGAGAGAGAGGCAGATGCAATTAAGTTTGCCAAGGCAGTCGACGGTGGTGTTCCATTGACTTGTGGTTTAATCGTTTTATCCTGGAACAAAGACGCCTATGAATCCTACAACACACACGGTAGGCTACGAATCTTTGTTAAGAAGACATGGTATCAAACAGGACTCGATTGCTTCGTTTCCATCACTCTGTTTGTATCTCTATTTATACTGTTCAATTCAGGTTATGTAATCTGTTATTGTTTTGATATTTGAAATGAAACTGTTCTTTGGAATTTTTGAAATGTCGTATTTTCTAGGAGTGAAAGCGGTTCGGTGCGGTCGGTTTTAACCGGTTTTTAGAACCAGATTTTCGGTTCAGTTTCCTATTTCCAGAGGTCGAAACCGACCGAATGGGTAATCGGTTTTTTCGGTTTTGGTTTTCTCGGTTTTGATCAGTTGTCTCAGTTAATTCGGTTTCTTCGGTTCTGACATTTGGGCCTCATTTGGGCTTCAAAACATTAAAAAAAAAAAAACCCATCAGAAATGCAAGATTCATACACCTTGCTCCGAAATAAACACAAACCCAGATATATACAGTCAGAGATCTGAGAGAAAATTCAAAAGCAACTGGAATAAAAACTCGAAGAAGCAAACATGTCAGATCCAGTGATATTCGTCCTCTTCGCCGGCTCCATTTACAGTGTAAGATTTCTGAACAAACCGCAAAGGGAGAGATTCGAGACAGGATGTGAGGGAGAAGAAGCAATATATCTGAGATCTTACAGTTAATAACTGGAACTCAATAACCAAAATCGATCTTCAAGGCATGCAAGAGAGAAATGGAGTTGATCCATCCTCAGAGATGGAGTTGATCCATTATCGAATGGAGTTGTCTGTGTTCATTATTTTCAACTTTTCGGAGAGAGAGAGAGAGAGAGAGAGAGAGAGAGCTTCTGTTGAAGGCTGCAATATGCCTCTTTTGGGTGTTAAAAGTGAAGGAAGTAGGTTAGAAGAATTTTAATGGTGGGGATTCGCTTTGATATCAACGGTAGAGATCAAAAGGTGTACAGGTTATTGGGCCAAGGATATCAAATCCGGTTCGGTTCGGTTAAACCCAACTTTAATTTCTGAAAACCGAAAACCGAGCCGGAAAAAATACTTCTGAAAAAATAAAACCAAACCGAACCGGTTAATTCGGCCGGTTCAGTTTTTCCAGTTAAATTTTCACCCCTAATATTTTCCCAACAGGAAGAACATGGGAACATGGCTAATACTAATTGCCATTTGGGCTCTATAAAACATGTGACGAAGACAGTGAAGAAAATTCCGGACCAGAAATTTGCAGAGCTGACCGAAAATGGCATTTTCAAGGGAGATGTTCCCCCATCATCTGTTGATAAATCACTGAGCTCCACGAAGCTGCGAGAAATGAGTGGCAGTAATATTTTTGCCGAGGGGAAAGCAAAATCTCTAGACTATTTCGGTGGTGTACCCGTAAGCCTCCCGGTGGCAGCAACAATATCGGTTGGGTCTGACTTGTTAAATCTAACTGAAATGATTTACCTCTATTACTTCTTGTGCTTGGTTTCAACCATTGTTTTTTTTTTTTTTGGGCTCAGTATAATGGTTGGGAGGGGGAGAGCAACCCCCTAAGGGAAGAGCAGCTTCCAACCGCCATAATATGTTCGGCATGTCAACCAGAGGTTTGAAACAATTGGGTAATTTGTTTGTGCAACTCAGGTGTCTGTCTTTTTTAACTGCATGGCTGTCATGTTACATTTTATTGCTTGGGAAGCTCATGTAGTATTATTGAGAATTTTGGACTAGCTCAACGTGAGATTAATCTTTGACTCGAAATTCGTGGTCCTAAATATTCCATTGTAGTACTATTCAAAAGGGTTCTAAGGAGTACTACTCAAAAGGGTTCTAAGGAATGATAGATATATATGATTATCTTTTTGGTTTTGTGTCACGTGATTAGCATAATTCTACAGTTTTGTATCTTGGATTTTGTTGATACATAACTCTTGCTATACTTTTGCAGTTCTATGAATTTGTAGTCTAATCTTCTGCACGCTGGTGGATTGGATCCGCATAGGGTTTGCTGGTGACGAACATTGAGAGGGATGAAGAGATCCCGGCAAATTTTGTGTGTGTATGCTCGCGTGTGAGAGAGAGAGAGAGAGAGAGAGAGAGAGAGAGAGAGAGAGAGGCAAAGAGAGAAAAATGAAAGCAGATAGGTAGATCAAGTTAGTACTGTATTACCGGCGGATTTCTGTAGTGTCTTGACTTGAGTTTAATTGGTTCACGAAGTTGTCCTCTATTTTGTTACGAAGCATTGCCCTGTATTTTTCTACTTTCCTGCCCTTGGGTATTGCTGTTTTGTTGGGAGGTATCATTTAGTGACAAGTGAATTTTTTTCCATCTGGCTCCTGTCGCCGTTGGGTGGTGATTCCGGAAAAAAAGTTCGCAGTTCATCGTAGAAGTGCTAAGATGGGGTTCGGATTTGTCGCATGATAGCATTTCAATTACAACTTTCTCTAAGCCTTAAAAGGCAGTTCAAGAATATTGGGGAGAGTTCTTTTAAAGGCATTTCAATTACAAGTTTTCTTGAAGCCAATTTCTTGTTGAAGCCCACAGATTAACGTTTACGTTGTTCTCTGCTTATGTATCCCTTCATGTCATATCTTTTCAATGTTAGGCATACGGCTTTCTGGTAGGCAGTGCTATGCTTGTATTATGCGGCGGTTTAGTCCTAAATTTGCTTTGCTTTCCAGGGCTGTAATTAACCATGCAAACTAGCCAGTCGCCATCCATGAAGTTCTTCTAATGACAAGAATTATAAAATCACCTGGCTAACAGCGTTATAAACAACACTATGAATCAATCAGATTGTTGGAATGTTAGGTATACGTGCCTAGAGAAGCCAATAAATAGCAATAGATAGGCGCTGTCTTAGGAGGGATTGGCCGGTCCTATGCCGTGAATTTACATCTTATCTAGCAGAAGAAAGGAAGAAAATAACTTAAATCTAACCATGTTAGCAGCCACAGAAAGTACAGTGAAAAGAAGTGAAGTGTTCACTGCGTAAAATCTTAAAAAGTTGATTTTGAATCAATTACTTCGAAAGTTCAAGGTGTCAAATCTATCTACCGCAGAGGGAGCATGTGAATTAAGGTTAATACTGTACAGTATTATTTTTTGAACATAATCAGGTTAGTTTTCACTCTTAATTATTCATCTTAAAACCTCAACACATACAAGAAGGAATACAACAAAAATACAGACGACACCAACCATGGTTCAACAACTGAACATACCCCGTGATTTTCTGAAATTATAACACATAATGCTCGGAGATAGTAGTAGTGAAAGAAATCATCCATATTGACACATGATGCTCAGAAATAGTAGTAGTGAAAGAAATCATCCATCTTACAATGAAGTAGGTTGAACAAAGCTTACGCATTTATCCATCATACCCTTAATAAAGCCGATTAAAAAAATAAAAAACCCTTACTAAACCACATAATATAGTGCGTAGCAAACCTTAGGCAAAACCGAAAAAAACAATCACTGCATGGCTAGCCTTCAGCCGAGTGTATATCCATCTTAATGGCTCTAAACCAGCTGATACCCCTCATTGAATTAAGCAGGGAATCCCGGAAATCCAACCCATACTTAGCATTCCATTAGATACGATGTCCAGCTTATTTCCCTCAATCAGCACCAGAAGGCCGAAGCAATGACCAATATTATGACAATAACCAGTGACAAATTAATGGACAAAAGGACATAAAGACATGGGATAATGAAAGAAGATTGGACAAATGCAGTACAGAGGCTACTTTAGCAATTCAAAAATCAAACGTAATTAACAACGTTCTATAGAAGCTCCACCCACCAGTTTAAACAGTAATAAAGTGGTTTCCCCACCTAAAATCGTTTCAGTCAGAAGATGTATACCCATGTAAAATCTAATATCAGGTAATCGAACTTACTTCTGCATCAATAGACGTCAGGAGGAAAGGAAAGGAAAGGAAAGGAAAGGAGGACACATAAACTAAACTATAAGTCTATAAGCCAACCAAGCTATGCCTACAGACATGAAGGCTTAACCAAGCGAAGATTATTTTTTTTTTTCGAACTAGAGCCCTTGACGAGAAGCAAAGAACAAATCTCACTGAGCAACATAGATAAAGAAAATTTCTTCGTAAGATATCATTCTCAAACTCAGGTGCCATCAGATAACACAGAATGCAACCAAAGCACTAGTAATGAGAGAAAAATTCAAAACTGCAAGAACAAACAAACGACCAGGTGACAGGAAGGACAGTTGGATGAGTCCAAAAAATACCTCTCAGAGCAATGCAATGGACTACAGAACCCAAACCTAAATTTTGGCAGCTGCAAGTTGTCCTGGAAGGCATCAAAACAAAGCACAGCCAGCAGCAAACAGCTACCAAACCAAGCATCACTCGTCAACATGAAAAAAGGCAAGACCGGATTCAATAGTTATCAGCAAGAAGTGCAGCAACAACCGTGTATTGGCTATCACTTCATACTTACAGTCACGATCTCAAGTGCTGAAACAACATGCAACAATAATCAGCTAAAAACACATTCATTGGAGCTTGTACCAAAATGTCTTGGAACATGCTACAGCAATAGGTCAACAATCTAATAGCCAAGAATAGATGACGGGGAGCCTAACCCAAGTAACAGAATGATGT
This sequence comes from Vaccinium myrtillus, assembly GCA_016920895.1. Lineage (NCBI taxonomy): Eukaryota > Viridiplantae > Streptophyta > Magnoliopsida > Ericales > Ericaceae > Vaccinium > Vaccinium myrtillus. The sequence goes on from CM029276.1 coordinate 22,492,963, forward strand.
ACACAACTCTGTTACCCTGTGATATCTCAGGTTCATATTAGAATCAGCAGTATGTTATATCTGGTTCAGCATTTTAACTGCATCAGCTACATGCTAAGGCATGTGAACAGCAACGATCTTACACAGCTACTAAGACTCCCTTCCAAACCCAACATTTATAATCAAAAGAAAAAGTAAGGATCATCAGGTCAAAAGCCAAATCCAATAGGACTTCAGAAATATTCAAGTTTTAACCTTACCAATGGTGACATCATCACAGAAAATTGCAAAACCATCTTACTATGCAACCATCAAGAAATGCTATCAACCAACCGCAACGTAAACACAGCATCAACAGCTGCATCAACAGCTGCTACATCATCGGCAAATCAACCACATTCACTCTTCCCGTACATAATATAGACGGCCAGTACATGGTCCATCACAAGTTAAAAAGAAAAAAAAAATCAGTTACCTGAACAGATAACCAGCACACCAACAAAATTATTTATATCTTAAACTTGGAATAAGAAGAAGTGAGCAATGTTTAAGTCAGCCAAACCACTAACATAATAGTGCAGAAGTACCATCAAACTTAAGGACACACCAAGTACAAAACAAAATAGTCAACCTTAAAAATCAGCTCAGGCAATCGATTCTAGCATTTTTGACAACATAGAAATCTCAAGATGTCATCTCCATAACAGCTGCATCTAAAAACAGCAGAATGGCATGCATAATACCAGCTCAAGAACCATTCCATAGACTAGCACTCTCTTATTCCTACAAAGGAAAAAGCCAAAAACCCATCAAACCCACAAACTTCTAGTCCAATAAGCAATCAACTGTAAAATGGAGTTTAATAGCTCACATCAGCATCGGAATGTGGAGAGGGGCTTCGCGAATATGATCTGCCCCTTGGTGAAACACTTTTGGGTAGAGGTGAGCGTTCTTTGCGATTGCGCCCATCAACACTTCCACGAGGGCTACGATGAGCAAGGGAAGTAAATCAGAAAACCCTTATGAGATCGGTTTCCCAAGGCAGTTCAATGTGTGTGTGTGTGTGTGTGTGTGTGAGAGAGAGAGAGAGAGAGAGAGAGAGAGAGAGAGAGAGAGAGAGAGAGAACCTTCCAGAAGACCGACTCCCACGGTCTTTTCGATAATCAGGGCTTCTGCTGCGGCTCCTGCTTCGACGACGATAATCTCTTTCTCTTCCCCGGTCATACCTATCCCTACTTCTGCTGCGACTTCTCCTCCTGTAATCCCTGTCCCTGTATTCATCCCTGTACCTAGAATCTGCTCTCCAAATATGAGATGTGCAATTAAACATGTGATGGATAAATATACCACTGAATCTTTTATCTGGGACTAGTAAGGAGGGTACCCATGTAATGCATGGGCTATTACGAGCTTAGTTGCATGAAGAGGAGATGGGGGAAAAGGAATGGAGTGGGGTCGGGGTCAGGAGGGCAAAGGATCATAGAAGCTCTTTGTTTTTGAAAAAATTAAAATCAATGCTTAATCAAGCAAATATTTTTTTGGATCTTATCACTACATGTTTTCTCGTGCCTAGTATCTTTCTTTTCTTTTCTTTTTTTGTATGGGATTTACATGGTTGAGAGGTTCTAACCTAGTTGAAAGAGGTCTCCTTACTCAACGGGTATGAAGTTCCTAGGATATTTTACTCCATGGGTAAGAAGTTCCTAGGAGATTTTGACTTGCAAGCGCAGAAGCGAGGTTCGAAGGTGGCTCACCACCCGGATAGGAGGTTTCTACAACTAAGTTTACAAGCATAGACAGTAACCACGTTTGGATTGTTACAAAAGAAGCTTTTCAATACTCCCTCCGACCCATTTTGTTTGCTCATCTTTCTTTTCTGGGCCATCCTAAAATGTTTGCTTCATTTCCAAAAATAGCATCCGAAACAAAGCAACCAACAGCTATACCCCATAAAAAGTTTGGTTAGACTTAAATTGCATGGGGTTGCATTTGTTTTTGATGGGTAATTGTGGAACTTAACAATTTGAAGGACTCCGTAAAAAGATGGAATCCCCATAAAGAGCAAAAAAACAGGAAGGAGGAAGTATTATTTTCCGAAGGTGGTACATAATTTTTTCAAACCTTTTTAGATGGTCCCCGTCTAAATGCCTCTCCCAACCTAGGATATCTAAAAATCCCAAATATCTATAAACCTATTAAAATCTTTAGTCACAAAAATCTAGATTTCCAAAAGAGTAGATTACCTAACCCATTGCCAAGGACAAACTATTAAATCGTATCCAAGACCCAATAATCATTATTCCCACTAACCACCAATGCAAAAATACCATTGGACATCATATGCGCTTCATGAATAATCAAGTGAGACTTCCATGAAAGAACCTTAAGAAGTTAGAAACCTTAGCAATTGAATCAAATTGGTAAAGTAAAAAATTAGAGCGTGAAACTGATAAAAAGAAATTACAGTTAAACTTAAACTTTAAAGTAAGTTAAAGGTGGGAAAATGAAAATTTTTGATCAAGCAAGCAGTATACCAAAGGCCATGACCAATAACCTGGTCACTACTATTTGCCATTTGGAATATCTAAAATAATTATACAATGAAAAAGGAACGAAGATTTAAAATTTGATGCAGGAAAAAATAACAATTCAAAGCTGGAGACGACGAATAGGGAAAATATTCCTCAAGTAAGGCATCTACTATACTAGTTGATACTTGAAGATTTGCTATGATGTAGAAGAAAATTTCAAAAACCAACCACAAATGACATCAAGTTAGACATCCAAAAAGAAGGTAAGTTTATGCAGGAAATTGGGAATAGACCAGCTACTTATTGAGAGAGAGAGAGAGAGAGAGAGAGAGAGAGAGAGAGAGAGAGAGAGAGAGAGAGAGTAGTTGTCATAACTAAAATGCAGAAATCACCCGTAGAATATAAGGGCAGGGTATATGTCAGAGTACGAACCCCTAGTATTTATTGCTTTAATATAAAATGTAATGTTCCCACAATACTTGTGCAAACCAACTACTGGAGTACTGGTTTGTGAACTACCTGTTGACTCTGTTCTCAATTGGCTTAGGCGGCACCCAGCCATCTCGACTAGGGGCCTAGGCATTTAATTAGGTGCCAGGACGATTAGTCGGCCACTAGGCGGGATAAGTCGGAGACTAATCGGCCAGGCGGGATAAGTTGGAGACTAATCGGCTAGGCGGCTGGGCAGGATTAGGCAGCTAGGCGGGATTAGACGGTGACTAATAGGCTCGGCGATATTAATCAGACAATTAGGCCGCTAGGCGGGATTAGCCGTGGTTAAATATGTGATTTTTAAAATTTAAGGGGGTTATTTGTTGTGGTAATATACTACAAGGAGTTTTGGAGGTATCTAGAAAAAAGAAGAGTAAATGACTAGAAATTTTCAACTAAGTTTTTATTTGATTTTGAACTTTGTAATTGACTAGTTACTTGGTACTACTTGGTTTCATTTGGTTGGAACTATGAACATTGAACTTTGCATTATAGATTAATTAGTTATTTGGTTGTATTTAGTTTCCATGTCTCTATCTAATATATATTGAAATATTTGATTTTGATGGATGGATAGATGGATGAATGTTCAATGTTTTCATTTTGGACGTTTTTTAGTGTTTTGTTCTACTTATGTTGTTTTACTCACCCAAAACTTGGGGAGGCAGTGGAGAGTATTTCAAAAAATAAAAAACTAATCTCTAGGTATCGATTAATCCCAATTAATCAGCCTAGGGGCTAGGCGCTGCAATGCCATCCGACTAGCGCCTAGCTACTTTAAAACACTAGCTGTTGAAGTAATGGTTAGTGAAACTACATGTTGAAGTAATAATCATCCTCGTGCCAAGAAATCAATAATTAAAAAACATCCAAGTAAACCAGCTCTATAATGTGTAAACATCATTGCCATTGTAGAAATTAACAGAGAAAGTTAAGCATCCCAACGTTGGGGGAAAATATTAGGAACTAGTCTACTCAGAGAGATTAGTTCACGGCTATAGCTGCAAAATCAACTGTAACCACAGTTGTTCCAATGTAAAAACATGAGGCACTTTGGTTATGAGATGCATTTACTCGCACATCATCAGCATTCCCCGAGAAAAAAATACGCATACCTTGGTCGGGGACTCCGGCTTCTTGACCTTGATACTGGTTCTACTATCCTCCCTTTATCGCTGGAAAGCAAAACTATGTCACTTGGTCAAACATATCCAACAAAGAAAACATAAGTTGTCAAAATAAGCATAAAATGTACCATTTCCAAAATAATAGAAGTAAAGGTCAAGGTTAGTTAAGCCAAAGGCTTGGTTCTCCATTAAATAAGTTGTCCCGACCTCCCCGCAGTGGACCAAGCCGGAACTACAGAAAGAATGTCAAGACTAGATTCGAAAACAGGGAAAGGAGGGAGGAATGTGGGTAATGTTCATCCACATATGAGATTGGTGAAACTTACTGCAGTAGACATAAAGCAGACCACGAGAAAAGTTTTGTCATAACAAGTGACAAACAGAAATACAATGCTCAACAAATGGCATTAGAATAACATGGTCCTCTATGGGGGGAAAACAAGCCCCTGCCAAGTAGCATTGGTATTGGAGCCAGCATAATACAGACAGCTTCATCACTTAACTAAAAAAACTCAGTAGTTCTACTTTTGAGATGCTAAAATCCTCTAAGTAACGGAACTTACAACAATTTATAGCGACTCGACCCATGACTAAGAAATCCATAAACCATAAAAGGTCTTCTAAACAGACACAAAGAGAAATATAACAATAACTACAGTTCTTACTCACATTTGCTCGGCATTTGGTCCATACTTAGCAAATTGAACCATTATCTCTCTGCCATCAACAACTCGTCCTGACAAAATGCAAACCAATGAATAAACACCCACCTCCAGACTTATCCATACATGCTATTATAAACAAAACACTGCTGATTTTTTTGGGATATGTTTTCCTGAGTTGAACTTGCCATCAAGCTTATCAACTGCCTTCTGAGCCTCATCAGCATACTTGTACCGAACAAATGCAAAACCTCGGGAATCACCAGTCCTGAATCAATATAAAATTCCATAGAAATCATTGAGAAATGAAATATAAGATACAATTTTTATTACCATTTTCCCTGCTTGTGATTGGTTTCATGAAAATTAAGCAAGCAAAACCAAGTGAATCCTATAGATACCGATAAAGTGACATGATATATGGCAGCCCTGTTAAATTACAAGCCAGAAACAACAATATACCAACTAGAAAATTTCGGAAAGTATACAGCAAGACCCATATTGAATACACTCTCCAGCCCTAAGCCCCTAACCCATTCTTTTACCCAGATTTGGGTGAAAATTTGGGTCGAAAGCTCTAATTTGGGCAGGCCTTCTACAAATGCTAGACCTTTTTTTTTAACCCAAATCTAGTGTTTAGGTTTTCCCTCCAAAATTTGAGTCACAACGGCACATTTTGTAAATCTATTTCTATTCTAATATAGAAAGGGCGAACCCATCTTTGGTGTCTTCTTTTTTTTGAGATTGGGTATAGTTTTACTATTCCAATAATGCCCCTCTCCCAAATCAGTTAATGCAGAACTTATAACTTGTCATTTGGGTGGTTACACTTGGGAAAATGAGTAATTGACTAAACACCACTTTATTATACCTACTAACCACTATACACAACAATCCGAAACATGTGCAAACAATACAACCTTCTAGTACTAAGAACGTGAAAAGATGTGTTCAGAAAAAGGGTTTGGAATTGGGTCTCCCTCAGTTGGGTAAGAAAAGGGTAAAAACTCAAAAAGGATAGGCAAAAAGAAAAAGGTACGCCATTGGAGATGAGTTTTTAGTGTTTTCACTCAAATTAGTCTACATCTAGAGATCTGTAAAGTTGTACATATGTAACGTGGGTAAGAGTTGGAAACCTTCGATCTCTTGGGATGAAGACATCGACGACCTTGCCATACTTGTCGAAAAGAGGGAACAAATCATCTGCACTGGTTCCTATTGCAACAAAATGGAACAAAAATAATTATCAGCGAAATCGAAAAATAATTATCAGCGAAATCGAAGAATAATGATTTTAATGGAAACGAGGACGAACACAAAATTGGTGGGAAGGTTTAGGGGTATATACGGAAGGAGATGTTGAGGACGAGAAGAGAATAGGTGTCACTGATGTCTGGAGGGCCAGCTCTTCCGAAGTGCGACATCTTCTTCTCCTTCTATAGAGAGAGAGAGAGAGAGAGAGAGAGAGCTGGGCCAGGGTTTTCCTGCTGGGGTTCGAAGGGGCAAGGGCTATACGGGGTCGATCTGGTTTAATAAATTCGAGCAGGACAGAATGCCCAGGGACAGCCAATCATCGGACAGATTCTAACTCCAAGCTAGGTGCCATTTATGGCTTTCAAGAAAAATGTTAATGTGTGCCCAGTAAACACACATTAAAATTGAAAAAAAAGGATTGAAATGTATGATAAGTGTAATATGTGAAAGTGTATTCAAATATATAAAATGTGTATAAGAATGTGTGAATAGGATGTGTGTTTATTATTTGCCTATTAGGCTCACGTTAACAAAACTCTTATATTTTTTTTATTTCCGTTTATTGGACGAACAGCTAATACAAAACTCGAATAGTCGAATCTAACAAAAATTGAAAGAGTAGTATTGAAAGAAAACTACCAAAAACATAAACTACCTAGTCAAAATGTTAGCCCATTTGGTAGTTCTTTTGGTAGCTTTCTTTCAATTTTTGTTAGATTTGAGTTTTGTATTAGCTGTTCATCTAATAAATGGAAATCGAGAAAATATAAAAATACTGAACAAAGTTGAAAAATTCTTAAAAACGAAAAAAGTTTGAAAAAGACACTTTCAGCGTTTTTAATGCTAGCGGTTTTATATGGATTTTTTTTCAACTTTAGGCTCTGTTTGGAGCATGCGGAAAGAAAGGAAAATGGAAGGTAAATGGAAAATTTTCCCTCTTCTTGTTTGGTTTGGAGAGAATGATGAGGGAAAACAAAAAAATTAAGTTTTGTAAATAGTGAAATTTTCCTCCCACTTTCCTCTTACTTTCCTCTCATTTTATTTTCCTTCCATTTTCCTTTCCTTCCTCATGTTCCAAACATAGCCTAAATATCTATTTTTATACTTTTCTGATTCTCCTTATTGTTATGAAGCATTTGATGTAAAAATTGCGACCAATAACTAAAACAAAGTAACTATAGTTCAGAAAATAAAAAACTAAAAAAAGTAATTGAAGTTAAATATAATACCGATTGCCATTAACAAAAATTAAGTTAGTCCAAACTCACTCTATTCCCATCCTTTGTTTGGGATATCGATTCCAATCCTTCTGACTCCTAGTTCTTCCCATAACTTGTTTGATTGGGTTATAAGTTATAACCGTGGACTGGTCATTGGGATAATCTCTTCCCATAACTTGTTTGATTGGGTTATAAGTTATAACCGTGGACTGGTCATTGGGATAATCTCTTATTGATTTAGGAGTTCAAATCCTAACCACACTGGCCTCAATTTACTCAACCAATTAGTCAATACTCTAGCACCCCGTTTGGATGCCGGAAGTGATTTGGGTGGATTTGTAATGAGAGTGGATTTGAAGGTGGATTTGTAATGAAGGCGGATTTGGTAATGAGGGTGGTCCCACCTCATAAGAATGGTGGATTTGTTAGTGAGGTGTTTGGATGGTATTTTGAGAAGGAGGATTTGGAAGGTGGATTTGGAAGGTGGATTTGATAGGTGTAGGGGAGGTCAGCGCGAGACCCCCCGTTGACCAGAATCAACGTTGACCCACCATTGAGATCATGACAAGTGTCACCCAGGTGGCACGATGTCCGCGCGGGGGGCCACTGACGTGGGCACAAGTCTTCGCGTGGGGGGGCAATTGGCGCGGGACCCTCTTGCGCAAGGCGCCTCCACAGCGCGCACCCCAAGCCTAGTAACGGCGATGCTTGGACAACCATGGGCCATCCGAACAGGAGAACAACCCATGGCCCAGATGACTAGCGCGGCCCAGAACGTGGGCGAGAACGCTAGAAGCTAGTCTAATTAAGCCCAGGTAATTATACCTGCTGCGGTCTGAAGGCAGGACCCCGGGCCCCCTGAGACTTGGTTGCGGTATAGGCACGACCGAACAAGTCATGACTTTGTCCTTACGGGAATACGGGAGATTTAGTGGCTTGGTGGCTATAAAGAACAGGAGGATCGCTGCGCGGGGGAATGGCTTGTCACCGCGTGGGTCAGCTACGCGGTGATGACGTCACCCATACGGTCATGTTGTACGGAAATGACACGTGTTATCATATTATAGGGGAACAACCTGACACCTGATCATTGGTCCATGGTGCCTATAAATATGGGACATTCCCTTTCAATGCCCAGAGGTTGGTGAAATCTTGGCAGAGGCATATGCCATTCTAGAGAGAGAAAAAGGTAATCACTGAATGAGAGGAGAACATTCTCTCTAGTGAAATTCTTGCCCCATCTCCTAGGTCACCAAGGGTATCACGGATTAGACTGAGAGCAATCCACTGCCTTAGTTCTTTCTGTGCACACCTGCTCTGTTCTTCACCCTTCCTCTAGACCACCTTATTCTCTTTCTTACCGTGTCTTTACTGTTGACTATCCATACCTCTCCAGCTCATCATATTTGGCTAAAGCAAGAACCATCACCTACATTCAGGCGACTCTGCTGGGGAGGTTGTTTAGTTGATGGTAAACACGAGAAGTGGTCTACAAACTTCAGGTATGGCAGCACTAACAAATCACGCCAACATCGTTTTTTACGGTCCACCGCTGATAGAAGATGCTACATCCAGCCAGGCGGGAAACGAAGCAGGAGGAAACTAGGGAGCTCCAGCCATGGAGATAATCCACGCCATGCAAGCTGGAATTACACAAATGCAAACCACTCAGACGCAGTTACTCGCCGCCATAGCTGACCTCACAGAGGCCATCACAGCTGCCTTACCTGGAGCCCAACCAGCGACGGTGACTCAGCAGATCCATGCTGAGGGGGGAGTCCAACCACTTGTGCTTCCACGGGCTGAACAGGCTCATGGAACTCAGGGGGTGGCACCTTTAGTTGGTGGCTCTGGTACCCAAACCCTTGTTTAGCTAGTGATTCCTGTTCATCCTGCCTTGCTAGAAAACCCTGGTCTGCAAACCACAGGAACGGGTTCCGTACACCAAAGGGCGGCACTAGGAGAGAACGTCGGGCCATTGGCGGTGACCCTAGCAGAAGTACAGGCTCTGCTACGAAGAGAAAAGATGAAAACAACGTTTCCCTCCCTCCCTAGCCCAAATATTCAACCACCATACCCCATGGCCATCCTTCAAATTCCATATCCAGAAGAGTACACCCCACCAAAGTTCACCAAATTTGATGGCAAAGAAGGTAACGCTCAGGAGCACGTGGTGCGGTTCATTGAAACCCTAGGGGCCTTTTCTGGAGACACAAATCTCAGGTTAAGAGAATTTTTGAAGTCTCTAACCAATAGGGCATACACGTGGTATGTGAACCTCACCCTCTACTCCATAATATCATGGGAGGACATGGTTAGTCGCTTCTACGCCAAGTTCTTTCAAACACGCGAGAAGATAACCAGTCTATCCCTTGTCAAAGAAACTTAGGGCCCTAGTGAGGATATCATTGACTATATCAAGCGGTTCCAGGACCGCGAAGTCGATTGCCTTGAGCCAGTAGAGGAAGAATATCTGGTGGAAATTTGTACAACAGGTCTCCGGGGCGAGTATCAGCCATTATTGGTTAATGTCAAGATTCACACGTTTGCTGCGTTATTAGAAGCAACATACAAGCTGCGCCACACTGTAAAGCCACCCGCGCGAGAAGGCTGGAAGCCTAGAAAGTCACACTCCGTTGCCTCAGCCGCAACTTCCGCTCCGTCTTCGCGTAAGTCGTAGGGGAAGAGGCAACGGCAGAAACGGCAACGGACGTGTCAGATGGAATGGAAATGGTAATGGGCGCAGCGATTGGAAGAAACAAAAAGTATACAAGGAGAGCGCGGCGGCCCCAGACTATCCCTGCAGTATCGAAGAAGTAAAAGCATTAGTAAAAGAGTGGATCACAGATGGTGGCCTTACACTACCAGATATCGAGGTCGCGCCATCACGCGCAGACAGAGAAAGCCCTAACTATTGCATGTTCCACCGACACACCAAGCACCCCACTAGTGAATGCTAGACCTTGAAAAGGATTTTCAAGAAGAAGCTAGACAACAACGAGTTAAGAATCACTACCAAGGCACAAGATGTGCGCACGCATCCCTATCCCGAGCATGGGACGGCCAACATGGCTGAATGCTTTGAATTCATACGTGAAATGGAGGAAGATGATTATGGTTATGATTACGATTATGATTATGACCATGATTATGATTACGAGGAAGTATATATGACATCTTTCTACGATGAGCTCGATGATATTGCAGGATATGATACTCCGATGGTGGCCACTCCCGATCCAGAGAGTGGGGTCAAAATCTTGCAGAACAGCACAAAGTTCAGACAGTTCTATGATGGAATGGGGTTCACGCCCAACGCAAGATTCCTAACGACAAAGGCTATTTTGGCTATCGCATAAGAAGGCCACGAAGCATGCGCCGTGCAAGGAGGATCCCTCCCTAGAACGATCAAAGATGAGTCGAATGTGATCTCATTCTCTAACTCTGATAGAAGAATTCTGCACCCACACAACATGGCCCTATATGTCACGGCACGAGTCAATGGCGTGGAGCTAAAGCGAGCTTTCATGGATGGAGGAGCATCCATCAATATCATGCCAATGTCCACCTTGCAAAAGGTGGGAATCCCGGATGACCAGATAGTGAAGTTGCTGATAGGGATCACTGGGTTCCAAGGAAACAAGAAGGAATCTCTAGGGTACGTTATCGTTGATCTCGCAGTCGGCCCTCTCCGCACTGCTACTAAATTCCACATTATTGACGCACAAACAAACTACCACATAATATTGGGCCGCAGTTGGATGCATCGCTTCGCGGTCATCCCATCCAGCTATCATCAGTGCCTGAAGGCGATTTGGGCTGGAAAGAAAGTCACTATTGCAGCATCTGAGAGGTCATTCAAAGTGAATGAAGCTCACCTGTCTGATTCGGTATACTTCACCGAGATGTAGGAAACACTGAGCGCGATGGTTGCAAAGCCGTTCAGAGTCAAATTGCCCAAATGGGAAGATATCAAAGACGAAGGAGCGGTCTCCGTGAGCAAGCGGGAACCATTTACAGAAAGCGCTTCGGGGCCAAGGAAGATTACCAAAGTCAAGGAGGGAGGAAAGACCGTGTATTGCTTGTGATGAGGCGGCGGGCCGGATGTCTTAACGGAGGCGTCTGACCCGCGGTGCCTAGAGGCAACAGGAGCAGAAGAAGACGAGATGGTTAAACCAGAGCCAACCCTAGAATGTATGCAGGATGGCCCTAAGCCGCAACCTAAGATGTTGGAGGAAGTCAACCTCAGGGAAGGAAAGGGCACTACGAGGCCCGTCTTCGTCAGCGCGGCACGAAAAAAAGGCTCATTCAACTATTGCAGCAATACAACGATGTATTCGCTTCGCATTACGAGGAAATGCCAGGGCTAGACACCGAGTTGGTGGCACGCCATTTGAATGTCTTCCCAAATTCTAAGCCGGTCAAACAGGGGTGCACGCAAGTACCAGCCGGAGTTGGAAGAGAGGATCAAAGAAGAAGTCGAGAACTTAAGGAGAACCGGATTCATCCAGCCTATACAATATCCGATGTGGCTGGCGAACATCGTACCTGTGAAGAAGAAGAACGGCTAGATACGTGTGTGTGTCGATTTTCGCGACCTCAACAAAGCATGCCCAAAGGATGAGTTTTCTTTGCCACATATCGATACATTGGTTGACTCCACGTCGGGACACCAGATGTTCTCCTTTATGGATGGTTTTAGTGGCTATAATCAGATTAAAATGGGGGCAGAAGACGTGGAGAAGACAGCTTTCAGAACACCGTTAGGCTACTTCCATTACACCGTTATGCCCTTTGGCCTCAAGAATGCTGGCGCGACATACCAGCGCGCGATGACGGCAATCTTTCACGATATGCTGCATCACATTGTAGAAGACTATGTAGATGACCTCATTGTAAAGTCAAAGGAGAAGTTCGATCACTTGGAAACAACGTTTATAAGGTGTAGGAAATTCAACATGAGAATGAATCCATTAAAGTGTGCCTTCGGCGTCGCGTCAGGGAAGTTCCTGGGATTCCTGGTCCACAGGCACGGGATAGAGGCGGACGATGCAAAGATAAAGTCCATTACTGAAATGCCGCCCCCGCACTCCCAGCGGACACTCAAGAAATTCCTAGGGCGGGTTTCCTATCTACGAAGGTTTATCCCCGCGCTGGAAGAAATATCATCACCCTTTAGTGACCTGCTAAAGGGAAGAGCAAAATTTGAATGGCGCGCGGAGCACCAGCGTGCATTTGGAAGAATCAAGACTGTCTTAACCTCCCCGCAGACCATGATCGCACCACAGAAGGGCAAGCCCCTTGTCCTGTACCTGACGTCCACCCCGAGATCCATTGGGGTCCTGCTCGTGCAGGAAATTGATGGCACGGAAAGGCCGGTATACTACATTAGCAGGAAAGTGCAGGGAGCAGAAGAGCGTTACACGCCAGTAGAGCGGCATTTCCTGGTGTTGATCTTCACCGCGCAAAAGCTACGTCACTACTTCTTGTCTTTCAAGATCCACCTCGTCACGAAGAGCAATCCAGTACGCTATCTGCTAGCGCGACCGACCCTCACTGTCACGCCCTGAATTTTCATCATAAATAAATAAAGATTTTCTCCGTGGAATACCTCAATAAAACTCTTATTAGTCTAAGATCACCTCACGACCTCGATAGTCATAATAAACGACACCACTAATTTAGGTACCCACATCCCATATCAAGGTCTTAGAATATTACATTCTTGCAAATTGATAAAGTTTTACAAAAAAAAGATGTATGTCATGCTATCAATGGTCAAGCACATCAAGCACTCCACATTATGGTCCTCGGCTAGTACCTGAAAACAAGGACAAAGGGGTGAGCAGTCACTTTGCCCAGTAAAGGTTTCTTTAACAAATAGATATATGCATAAGCAAGGCATAACAATAATGATGAATGATACATTTCATGATTTTATAAATAAACTTCTAGGCATAATACTCATCACTACTGCCAGATTACCCATCCCTCATACCTATCTTAATCACCCCGCACGACAAGAACTTTAGTCTATCCGCTAAAGCACTCCCATCACTCCGCGCGACTCATCTTATTTTTTTTACCATGGTACTTCGAGATTTTGCTCAAGACCCAACAACCAGATCTAAGAACCATCACAAACCCATCTTTGAGACACCATCAAGGTCAAACTAACACATTCACCAATTCTCTTCCTTTCATTTCAATAACTTTGTAATCACAATTTCAGTATCATCCATTGATTCAAGCATGATAAGTTTCCCTCTTTCAAGTTTAGATAACAAGTCGTCAACTCGCACTAGTCAATATCACTAGTGTAGCTACTATTCATATCATAGCATTTACATGCATAAACAACTCATAAACACTCGCACATCATACATAAGTCTATGTATCCTCCATACATCCACGTGTCATACAATACTCAACAAGTACCTCCCCATATCCAACAAGTACCCACGTATACAACGTGTGTGTTCAAAAATGCCTAATCGTGCCCACAATTAGTAGTAAAGTCGAGATGTATCATAACTTCAAAAAATTCGGAATGGAGTTTAACAACCAAACCATCGTCAACAGGCTACAACTTTCTATAGATTCAGAATTTGATATCGAAACCACCACAATTAAAAAGAAGACTTTCAGTACATCGATAACGATATAAAATTTACCCTGTTCGGAGTCCGGGTGACCAAGATATGCTTGTTCAAAGTTAAAACCCAAGGTTGCAATTTCAGCAGAACACCAATTTTGAATCTAAAACTGCTATTACCGAGAAGAAATTAAGACACTTCTTACATAATTTCGAAGGTATACGAGTCTCGTTTCTAAATCAAAAGGGGGATTGAAGTTTCAAGCTTCCTAGACAAAAATATGGTCATTCCCGTAAGATGCGACAATGCTGTCAGCACTGTTGTTTCATTACCACAGTCTGGTAAAACCTTTTTCCTATTTTTTTGTACTTCAAATCTATCTCCTAAAATTTTACAAAATACAGTAGACTCAAGAACGTATCTATTATAAAAATCTCAGAAATTTGCAAGCTGTCTAGGTATCCCAAATAAGTTTGGTGAAATCCATATTTGAGCCAAAACAGCAACAAAACAGCCTCGTGTTCCAAAATCCATTAAAAATCACATACTCAATATTTTTCAATGATTCCAACACTAAAACGATGCTAACTTATCAGGGTTTTAGATACATGAGGGCCTATACCCAATAGACTTGTTAACTACAACGAAACCAACGAAATACTCAGCTCCCGTAATCTGCCCAGATTTCTAGATTCTCAAAACGCTGTTTGGTGCGAGAATTGTTTAAAAATAACCCCTTCATATTTTGCTCAAATTTTGGACACGACCTAGTATACTCATATATAAACATCATATAAAAATCTCAGAAAATAAGGAGGCGGTTTACCAGGTCTAACACACTAAAAACCGAAGGCCAAAAACACAGATTCAGCAAGACAGCAAAACAGAGCACAGCTCGGTGCGTGATTTTTTCTACACTTCGTTTCAAGGAATTTGGATCTGAAAATTTTACACAACGTATAAAACTCATAGAGGGACATTCCAGAAATCTTTCGTGAAATTTGAAGATGTGTAACTCTGTCTAAAAATTCGTGGATGTAGAGTACGAAATTGAACATTTTCTGTGACAGATTTTCCTGAACACGAAATATGTGAAGAGGATGAAGAAACCCCTACCTCGCGTGCTAGACTCCAAATTTTGGCTCCAAGAAAATCCTAGCTCTCCAAATCTCAAGTTCCATTGAACCAGAGCTTCCCCACACGATTTCCCGGACCCAATAGCGTATGTATGTGGTGTTGTTGATGGATCTTTAGAGGGTTTGAGGATTTAGGGCTGAAATTTGGTGGGAGGAGTAGAGAGCCGAGAGAGTTAGACGAGAGAGAGAGAGAGAGAGTCGGTGAGAGTGAGGGATTTTTTCCCTTTTCTAATCTCTCTCTTCCCATACCACACATATACATACAATAAGATAATTACACTTATCCCCCTCTAATTCCTCATATGCACCATCAAGCCCAATCCAAGTTATATTGCACCTAACTCCTTATTTAAATACGTTACAAGTTTACACCAAATCCCAAGTTTAAATTTTCGGAGTATTCTTGTTAAATTCAAAAAAAAAAAAAAATAATAATAATTTACGGGTTTTTACACTCACTGGGAGAGTGGCTCGTTGGCTTTTAGCTCTGGCCGGATTCAAAATATTATGCGTCACTCCTAAGGCGATCAAATGTCAAGCACTTGCTGATTTACTCGCACAATTCCCTAGTGGACAGTGCGAACCAGTCCAGGAAGAGTTACCAGGAGATGGTTTCGAAGAATTAGCGGTCGCGTTAGTCACTTGGACGCTAAACTTCGATGGGGCCGCAGGAGGTGGCGCGGGAGGTGCCGGAATAGTCCTCACCTGCACGGACGGCCAGCGCGAATACCTCGCATACAAGCTGTCTTTCCAATGTTCAAACAATGAAGCAGAATACGAGGCCTTGATCCTGGGGCTCCTAGCAGCCATTGCAAAAGAAATAAAGACCCTCAAAATTATGGGGGATTCAAAGCTGGTAATTCTACAAACAGAGGGCGTCTATGCACTTAAAGAGCCTACTCTTGATCCATACAGGGCCACGGTACAGAGGCTGATGCAGCGTTTTGATAAAGTGGAAATCATTCACAAACCCAGATCAGATAACAGGTTCCCTGATGCACTTGCCACACTGGGAGCGAAAGTTGAGTTCAATGAAGAAAAAATAGCCATAGAAATCGCCAAGAAGACAGAACCATCAATCGCCGATGAGGTGAACAAGGAGCAAGCCGTCGAGGAGTGGCAAGAAAAGTTGATGAAACAGTTAGCTACCGGGCAAGGCGACGTCCCTTTGTCAGAATTGGCACAATTTACCACGATTGGGAATAAGTTATATTTCCGCGGCCCTCAGGGGTGGCTCGCACGATGCGTCGGGCTTCAAGAGGCCAAGACCAGGTTGCGTCAGATCCATGATCCAACTTGTGGAGAAAATGACATCTCTCTTTACCGGAGGGTCCAGAGACAAGGCTACTATTGGCCTAGCATGAAAGCGGATGCCGCAGACGTATTAAGGAATTGTGAGAGATGCACCCTAGCCATCCCAGTGCAAGAATGCTGTTTCTCAGTGGAGCAGGACTGGAGCCAGAAATATATTGATTTCCTATAGGAGGGCGCGCTACCTGTGGAGAGGGAATATAGAAGGCAAGTTAAGATGACCGCTAGTCGATTCTTCATAAAAAATGGAAGTCTATACAGGAGAGCCTTGGACCATATTCCTTTACGATGTTTGTCCAATGAAGAAGCTGAGGAAGTGTTGTACAAAGCTCATGAGCTAGAGCATCAGGGCGGGCGGAAACTATATGAGCATATTATCCATTTGGGATATTACTGGCCGCGGATGGAGTCTGACGCCAAAGCGCACGTACGCCGGTGTCATGCATGCCAAAAGTTTGGAAATCTAGTTCACGTGCCAGCAGTGGAACTTCAAGCAATCCGCGCGCCATACCCCTTCCATACTTGGGCGATGGACCTTGTTGGACCCATCTCACCACACTCACACAGGCATCAGTGGATTCTGGCAGCCACTGAAGTCAGTACAAAGTGGTGGAGGCAGTGCCATTGAGGAAAGCGACTGGCGCGGCGGTCGCCCAGTTCATCAAAGAAAACATCATATGCAGGTTTGGCATACCCAAGGTAATCCTGTCACACAATGGGACCCCATTTATTAACAAAGATGTGGGCGAGCTACTCCAATCCTATTCTGTGGAACATCAGACTTCAACACCATATTACCCTCAGGGGAATGGCCAAGCTGAGGCCACGAACAAGTCTTTGGTGCGGATCTTGAGCAAGCTGATGGACGAGAAGGGCGGAATGTGGTCAGATCACTTGATCACGACGTTCTAGGCATACCGCGCGGCTAAGAGAAAAGCGACGCGGGCTAGCCCTTTCAACTTGGTCTATGGTGCAGAAAATGTACTCCCTATCGAGGTTAGTGTACCCTCTGCGTGGCTGGCTTTGTCGACAGAAGTCACAGCTGCAGATAGGGCTGCAAATGAGCCGAGATGTTCACAAGCTCGGCTCGGCTCGGCTCGGTAACAGCTCGATTCGACTCGACTCGAAGTCTTAATGAACGAGCTTGAGCTACGTTTTATGGCTCGTTTAATACACGAGCCGAGCTCGAGTTAGGGAAAGCTCGCTCGAACCGGCTCGCGAGCCAGGGTATATATATGTAATTCTAGGGCTTCTACACTTCTACCCTTAGTTCCCCAGTTGTTTTTTTTCGTTCTTTTCAAGAGAGAGAGATATAGAGAGAGGCGATCTGGTCTCCTTCTCTTCCACGGTTCCACCGCCGACCCCAAATCGTCTCCAGCCATCTCCGGCCACCTCCGATCGTCCAGCAGCAGAGAGGGTTGTCGATCTTCTTCATTATCTGGTAACAATCTCTTCATCCTGCCTTTTGGGTTTCTCTCTTGCATGAGTCATTTGAAAGTTAAAAATGTTCGGATCTCAATGTTTGCATGTGGTAGCTTTGAATGTCATGGGTACTAATCTTCCACATTTTCTATTTTCGGCATCAGATTGCTTCTTGCAATTTCTGTAGATTTCTAGCAGTTTTGCTAGGTTCAAATATGACTATGGCAAAAAACCTATTCCCATAACCCATACGTATTTTAGGGATGAAAGTTTTTCTTTTGGATACACTAGATGTTTTTGGAGAAACAATGGTCTGCTTATTTTAATTTTCAGTGAAGCAATGAAGAAAGGATAATGTTCTTCAAGCTTTAACCAAGGAAAAGTACATGTTCTTAGATCCCTTCCAGTTTTATTGTTGGAAAATTACTTTTAGAAAAAGTAAATGCTCATGTAGCAACTAAAATATATTTGTTACATTTTTTATTATTCCCCAACTTTGATTCAAGAGTGTTTTATATGAAAATTTGTTTTGCTTTTGAGCATTGTGCCTGGTAATGCTTTTGGGCATTTGTATGAGTATGAATTTATCCTAGATGGAAATCTATCAAAAATATGCCATAGCCTCTGTAAAAAAAATACAGAGTCTGGAACAGCGGAGATAAATGCATACTAAAACAATGTATTTTTGGGTCCTCTATATTGTTGGCTCCACTTCTAACTAATTAACATAGCAATATTTTATGGTTTAATCTCAGGTCTGTTCTGGTGAAGACTGGGATTGGGAGATCATCTTCTCTCTTCGATCCACTTTGGTGTGGTTAGTTATCTCCTCGTCTACTTGATATTTTGTAGACTAATAATTAATTATTTATGTTTCTGGTTACTTGTCTTATTGCCTTGTCTCTTTATTTTGGTTGTAGATATGTCTGGTAGACAAATACATCTCACTTCGCCAGAACTAGATTCGGGTACACAATTTTCATCGTTTGAGGATTCCTCAACTAGTCCACTCATGGCTAATGAGAATGCAGATGTGAATCAAGCAAGTATTGAGGTGGATGCAGAGCAAGCAGAGGGCACTCAGACTCAAGCCACCGACAATCAAGTTGAAGAAGAGCAGAACCCATTTGACAAGAAATCAAGAAAACGCACATCACAAGCTTGGAACGACTTTGAGACCATCACTCTTCCCGATGGAAGCAACAAGTCTCGGTGCAAATTTTGCAAACAAACATTTGCTATTCAAGCATCCGGTGCTACCACTACTTTGCTTAGACATTTGGGCAAGTGTGTGCAATGTCGACTTGCTGTTGGAGAGCTTGAGAAAAAGCAAAAGACACTATCATTTGAGACCACTGGATCTGATAGCTGCAATCTTACGACCTTCACATATGACCATGCTAAAGTTAGAGAAGCTGCTTCACATATGATACTTTACCACGAGTATGCGTTTATGCATATGGAGCATGCTTTGTTCAACAGGTTCATGAAGACAGCGACTCCTCATTGGCAAAAGATCAGTCGTACCACTGCAAAAAATGATTGTGTCTCAACTTACAATGTGCAAAAGAAGAAGCTGAAGACAATGTTGAAGACTGTCAACAGAGTTAGCATCACAACCGACATGTGGAAGTCGCCGGGACAAAAGATCCACTACATGGTTGTGACTGGTCATTTTGTCGATAATGATTGGAAGTTACAAAAGCGCGTCCTTAGCTTTTGCTACGTGCCACCTCCACACAATGGGGTAATAATTTTTTATGCTCTTTACAAGTCTATACTTGATTGGGGTATTGAAAATAAGGTGGCTAGCATCACAGTAGATAATGCTTCATACAATGATGTTGCTTTGAGGAACTTGAAAGGGACGTTCAAGTTGTTGAAGAAAAAGTTACTCTTTGATGGTAAAATTTTTCATGTGCGTTGCTGTGCACACATACTTAATTTGTTGGTGCAAGACGGCCTCAACACAATTAAAGACATCGTTGATTGTGTTCGGGATGGGGTGAAGTACTTGGTTGCATCTGAAGCACGCCTTAATCAATTCAGTGAGATTGCTAAGCAGCTGCAATTGCCTTCTAAAAAATTGGTATTAGATTGCCCCACAAGATGGAATTCTGCATATTATATGTTGTCTGCAGCCTTGGAGTTCAGGGATGTGTTTCCTAGGTACGGTGAAAGGGATGTGGGTTTTGTCTATGTGCCTACCTATGAAGATTGGGAGAAAGTTGATAATGTTTGTAAATTTTTAGAGATTTTTGATGACGTGACAAATATTATCTCTGGAAGTGAATATCCAACTTCTAATTTGTTTCTCACAGAATTTTGGAGGATAAAACAAACCTTGGATAAATGTTCAGAGGAGGGTGAGGAATACCTTTAGACAATGGCTTTAAAGATGAAGACGAAATTTGACAAGTATTGGGGTGAATGTAATCTATTGATGGCTCTTGGTGCAGCATTGGATCCAAGATACAAGATGAAGCTCGTGGGGTTTTGTTTTCCAGAGATATACAATGAGGTGGATGCTAGTGCAAATATTTCTATGGTGCGTGACTCTCTCTACCAGCTTTATGATGTCAATGCTGCTATGCATTCTGAAGCATTCAATGGAGAAAGTTCTCAACAAAGCACTACAGAAGCTGGTTCTTTTAATAGTGGTCCAAAAGGTAAAAAAGTTGTGTGGACGCACCCCTCCGGAGGGATCCCCCGCTGGGATCGATTCGGAGTCGCCACCCGGGTTTTAGCGGATTGTCCCCGAGGAACCGAACATCGATTGACTCGCACCTCATTCAATGGATAAGGATTACTGGCCCGTCATCACCATACTATCTTAGGTTCGGGAGCTCAGTTACGAGAGGGGAAGGGTTTTACGGCACCCCCCTCGCCCGGTTCGAAGAACCGGTCTCTACTTGACTTTTGTGGGATTATGGGAAATGTTTATAATTCGACTTTGAGCAATTACGGGGAATGGGGGATGGGAGCCATGCAACAATAATAAGCACAACAATGGAATTTAAGTGTATGCATGTGCGGTGTGGACTACATGAGTGACAATGACGTGCAAATATGAACAAATAAGAACATCAAACAGCCAGCAACAACATCAGGGTACACAGAGTGACAACATAATAAACAGAGACAACACCACAAGCCAACACAAAACTAAACCAATCTGATCCCTCTGTCAGGGGGCTTGAGCGCTCAAAGACAGGGCTTGAGCGCTCAAGCTCTCTTCAACTCATACATGCTTCTGATGCTCTTGGTGATTCTGGTTTGATGAAAACATGTTCTGACCACCATTGCTTATTCAAAAACATCATTTAGCTCACTGGATAGAATGACATAATCACATAATCATGGATTTAATACTAATTCATGGACCAAAATAGGGCAAGCAGTATATGGCAGTGCTTTAAAACCTTGCAAGACACTCATGATTCCAAAAACAAGTTGAACTAAGAGAACGATTTGATTGATTCAGAAGACAGTTTGAGCGCTCAATGGGGTACCTTGAGCGCTCAAGACATCTTCTGGATTTGAGTGTTCTGCAACATACAGCCCCCATCTGGACCACAGACTAGTTCAACCATGATATATGATGATGCATAATGTATTGAAATTCCTTAGACACGGATAAAATAAACTTGAGGTGTTCATGAGAATGGATAACGAGCATCAAGCCACACATAAGCATGATTAGAATGAGAGTGATTGGAGTGAGGGAGGAAATCAGGTTGGCTTAGCCAAACATCACTACACACACACACACACCAACACACACACACACACTCCGATATTAGGTTGGCTTAGCCAAACATCAACACACACACCTCAACATACACACACACACTCTGATATCAGGTTGGCTTAGCCAAACATCAATGCACACACCTCAACAAACTGAAAACAGAATAGCAGAACTCAAGATAAACAAGATTCAAACTCCAAAAATGAGCAAGACTTGAGCGCTCATAGTAAGGGCCTTGAGCGCTCAAGCCCCATTCAAGGGTTGTGAGCTTCTGTGATTTCTGATCATTCTTTGATGTTGGTATGAACTTAAAACTTTCTGATCATGGTTAAAAGAGTGAGATGCACTGTTTTCTTTATGAAATAGGATCATCCATGACTCGATGATGATGATATACTATCTTTATGGTTGTTGAGTTCATTGATCGATGATCAAAGACAAGATAAACTGATTAAAAAGTTTTTGAACCAGCAAACAACCACAAGGATGATACCCACCAGATGGTACATGATTAGAAACCACAAAAACACAAAGAGTGTTCAAATGGCTTGAGCGCTCATGGCCTTAGCATTGAGCGCTCAAGCTATTTGGAGCTGGGGTTTTCAAAGTTTGTTTTCTTGCATATTTGAGACCCTGTGAGTCCATTAGGGGTATAGAGGACCTCTATGAACCCACTGGTCTCCCTCAGGAGTACCAAACCGTAGCTTTCACATGGATTTCTACCTTTTGATTTTGATCAAAGCTTGAACTTTGGGTTTTGATGGATGATTGGTTTGTAGATGGGTTTGTAAAGACAATGTGGGTTGTTTTTGGACAGAATGTGATAGGTATGTAGTGGCTTGAGTTGATTTGGAGTAGATGATGGTGTATTCTAGTGAGAAAGTGTGGACGGCCCACTGGAAACCGATAAAAATATGACTCGTTGCCCGTTGAAAAAGATTTTACTAGCCATCGTGAAACCAAAGATTTCTCGGATTCGGGGGTTTGGTTACGAGAGGGGAAGGGTTTTACGGCACCCCTCTCGCCCGGTCCGTGAACCGGTCTCTACTCAACATTTTGTGGGATTTTGGAAATATTTGAAATTCAATTTATTTATGTACACGGGGAATCGGGGATGGGAATTACATAAACAACAAAAACATAAAATGTATGTCTAAAGTGGATGCTTGTGCTTGATGATTGACATGAATGGTGATGATGATAACAAATGAAATTGCCACAAATATTCACAGTAAATGAGAAATTACAGAAAACATACAACAATTCCAGAAATTATGAACATGTGACTTAATTTGACTGTTTCACAAACTGGATCCCAGAATAGGGATTGAGCGCTCAAAGACAAAGGCTTGAGCGCTCAAGCACCTCAAACCAGTTTGAGCGCTCAAGGCTCATGGATTGAGCGCTCAAACCAGTTCCTGGCTTCTGTGTAATTACACCCTTTTGCAGCTTCGTTATGAGATCAAACACTTATCAAACACTTTATGGTGAGCGAATAACGGGGAGTACGGGAATGGGAAAACACATAAACAAGTATTCAAATATGAACAAAGTGATTGTGGATGCGTATGCAATGTACAATGCGATGGTGGAATGATATAAACAAAGAAAATGACAATGAAAGAGAGAAATAGGACTTAAAACACCATTTTGAACAAAATTATTTATCTTTCCGACACTATTTTCATGTTTTGGAGGGTTTTGATATAGAAATGAGAAAAACATAAAACTACAAAGTTGTAGCCCTTCAAATTACCTACGTTTTGATATATAATACGTTGAAAACGGAGTTCGGAGTAAAAAGTTATGGCTGAAACACTGTGACTGACTTTCTGTTGGGGTTTGAGCGCTCAAAGTGGATTGAGCGCTCAAGGTTAAGGCCTTGAGCGCTCAAGCCCTTCCCAGATCGCCAAATTATGCTATTTTATGATACTTTTCAGACCTTGTAGACTCATTTCAAGTATGAGGAACTTGAATGAGCCCACTGGTCTCCCTCAGCAAGACCAAAACAGTGATTTTCACATGGTTTTAAATACCTTTTGGCTTGATCAAGGCTTGAACTTGAATTTGGGCTTGATGGTGGTTGATTCTAGAGGTTTTGGTTGGTATTCTAGGTGAATGAGACAGTGTATATGGTTAATTGATGATCAATGGTCGGATTTGAAGTTTGAAAGGTGGTTTTTGCAAGTGGTTTGGGTGGTGAATGGGTGGTTTTGTAGAGAGAGAGAGAGATGATAGTTTCTGGAGGAATTGAGAGAGCTGGAGTAGGAATTGGTAACCTGAAATCAGTGGGCAATGGGTGGTTTATATAGAAGGGAGAGTGGGAGGGAAGTGTAGAGAGAGAGAGAGAGAGAGTGTGGGTTTTGATGGAAGAGCTAGATTTGGACGAAATTGATGGAGTGTATGGGCTGTAAATGGCTTATTAGAGTGAGAGAGGGGCTGTTGTAGTTGATTTCTCAAAGACCCATGTGTTATAGGCCTTTTAAAGAAGGTTTTTTGGGTGTTTTGGAGGTTGAAGATGATGGAGATGGATGAGAGAGAGTGTAAAACGTGATTGAAGGATGAGAGAGTGTGGTTTTGGTCTGATGAAGGGTGTGAGAGTGTGTGTCATCAGCTAAGAGGGTGGAGGAGGTTTATATAGAGAGAAATGGGAGAGAAATGAGTTTAATTTTTGAATTGGGTTTGGGGGGTGATTGAGGAGATGTTCAAGGGTCTAGGAAGTGTATTTAGGCAGTAGAAAACATAGGTAGACGCTCCTCTTGCAGTGGAATATCATTATTAAATGTTCTGCAGAAAACTGATCTGGAACAGAGTTGAGCGCTCAAAGCCATGGGCTTGAGCGCTCAAGGTGGTTTTTAGGGTTTGAGCGCTCAAGGTTGGGGCCTTGAGCGCTCAAGGCTGCTGCTCAAAAGGTAAAACTTTGCAGGGCCGCCCCGGGTGCTACCGAACTCCGTTTCGTGCGTGGTTTGAAGCGTTGGAAAGCTTGTCGAGTGTACTTTCTAACCCAAGTGGTTTGAACCCAAGATAATTTGTACATCCAAGTACGTGACCATTTTACCCTCAGAAGATCGGGAAAACAAGTCATTTTGGTAAAACGGACACATCTCCCTCATTTCAAAATGGATTGGGATGAATTATATATCAATAAAGAGGGTTTTGAATGTACTAGAAGATGGTGTAGGCTTGGGTTTGTTTTGGAATGGTTTATGGATGGTTTGAAGGGTATTTTGGTCATTTTGGTTGGTTTAAGGTTGTTCTAGGAGGGTTTAGAATGGTTTAGGGTGGTTCGGTGAGTTCAAGCCTTGTTCTTAGCCTCGAGGTATGCATGATTGGTCTATTTCATCATCGGGAATGCTCGAGCGCATCCTGGGTTCAAAATCGGGGTGTCTACAGAAAGTTTGATGATCGGTTTGATGGATGAATAGGATTTAGCTTGAAGTAGTGGATGGAATGGATGCAAAGTTTCTGGAAATGTAGTTTAGAGAGTGGGGGAGTGATAGCTCAGATGATGAGAGGGTGTCTAACCCCTTCAAATGGTGTAGAAGAGGCTCTTTTATAGAGTGAAATGGGGGGTGAAGTGTGTTGATTTGAAGTGGGGGGCCTAAGGAAGTAATATAGGCTCACCCTGAGGTCTATCAGTTGCATGCGAGCAACAGAAAAACGGCTGGGTGGCAGCCATTCAGTTGGAATCTCATCATTAGATGCTCTGTCCCCGACAGACTGGACAGAGCTTGAGCGCTCAACATGGACCTTGAGCGCTCAACACCCCCTTGAGCTCAGTGGTTGGTTCTGGTTTATGTTGGTGTTTTGAAGGGTATTTTGGTCATTTGGATTGGTGTAGGTTATTTGTGAATGGTTTGGAATGGTTTGAAGTGGTTTGGGACAAGTTCAAGCTTTTCTCTTAACCTTAAGGTTTTCACGGGTGGTTTTTCTCATCATCGGGAATGCTTGGTGAGTATCCCGGGTCAAAGTCGGGGTGTCTACAAGTTGTCACGGGTAAATCGAGATACGAGTCTTTCGTTAGGATGTCCAATAACATTCAGCCCATCAAATCTGATTTGGACATTTACTTGGACGAACATGTTTACATATGCAATGGCTTGGATTCCCATTTTGATGCGGTGGAGTGGTGGAAAGCAAATAATCTCAAGTACCGTATACTTTCTAAGATGGCATGTGATGTATTGTCTATTCCTATTACCTCGGTGGCTTCGGAGGCCGCATTTAGTGCGGGAAGTAGAGTTATTGATCCATATCGTGCATCATTGGCAACGGAAACGGTTGAAATGTTACTTTGTGGGGGTGATTGGGTGGGTGCACTATATGGACTAAAGAGGGGATCTGAAGTAAGTAAAGTTTGTTAGTTTTATGTAATTGCTTATTTGTGTGATAAATAGATATTGAGATGAATTTTTTGTATATCTTTTGATAGGCGAAAGAACCAAAGCACAAGGAGTTCACCCTACCTTAATGGAGCGACTTGGAATGTCCTAGCTTTTTGCTTATGTGGTACGTATATGATGTCAAGCACTCACATATTTATTGGTGATTTGGTGTGTTGCATATGGAACCCAAGGCTGTTTTATTTTCTGTATGTTTCCTTGTCATAGTGGGTATCAAGTAGTGTAGTTTTGTAAAGGTATTGGGTTTGGTCGTCACTCATCAGGTTGATGATGAATTCCTTTTGGTTTTTCCATGCCTCAGGTTGGTGGGCATTTTGCAAGTAACACGGATCAATGGGCAATCAATTTTTTTGGAGCATTATTGACTAAAGACATTTGGCATACAATAATACATATAGATCACACTAAGAAAATTTAAAAGATCACACTTTTAACAAAAGTGTGATAAAGAAATTGAGAGGGTTTTTTCAATCACACTTTTGTTAATAAAGTGAGATGGTAGGTGGACTCTATCCCGGTGGTACTAAAAAACTCTGGTAGTTTTTCTCTTTCATCTCGCTTTGTATTCAAGCGTGGTTGAAAAAGAAAGCTTGCCCTTATCCGCTTCACACGCTCCCTCGTTCACACGTCTCTCTCTCTCTCTCTCTCTCTCTCTCTCTCTCTCATACCGTCATCAACATGGGTTTGTCGATTTCAGATTTCGCTTGGTCTGCCTGTTTGGGGGTTCTCGCCTATTCTAGCTCCATTTTTAGGGTTTCTCTCAGCTATGGAGCTTCCGAGTGTGATCAGTGCGAAATTGTTCAGGGGTTCTTAGGACTGTGGCTTCTACTCTCCGATCTAGGGTTATTGGGCAGTGCGATTCGTATTCCGTCCGAATAACAAGTTTGGGGTTGATTTGTCTCTGCGATTTTGAGGGTTTCAGGTCTAGCACTATGCTTTCTGGGTTCGATCTCAACGTTTGTGAGGTACCGTCTACCGTTTCAATCTGATTTTTATTTTCTTTATGTGGTGATTTTTCGTTTATACAGTTCCTTCGGATTGTGATGCATTTGTATTTCCTGTTGTGTGAACGTTTTAGGATCTCGGGTTGGAAGGTTTACTGAAGTTGTGTTTATTTGTTTTGGTGGCTGTTGTTTATCATTGTTCTGGTCTATAAGTATTACAAGAAGGGCGAGCCTCCAAATAGCCTTGTATGAAAGAAGGCAACAAATAGAAGCGAGATAGTTATATTTTGGTTCTTTTGCTTATAATGTTTCTGTATTTAATTGTTTCAGATTACTTTAAGAAGTGCATCAAAATCTTACTTGAAGATGGTGGAGAACTCCGACCTTGATAGTCCTGATGGGGTAATCATGCGCAAGACACATGACACAAATATTATTCGATTTTTGTGATTTAATAAGCAATTATTATTGATATAACAAAGAAAAAAAGCCATAGGTTATTAGTTAAACAAGAAAAAGAATTGCCAAATCTGATGATTGAAGTTGGCCATGTTTTTCAGTTTACAAAGCTTATGGACAGGGTTGAAGCCACATTCATCAAGCATTTTGCAAACTCAAACCGCAAAAAAGGGATGAACATCTTAAGGCCAAAAGTAAAGATAGAAAGGCACATGGTAACATTTTCCTTGGGAAAGATATCCAACATACTTATTATATTCAATATGCCTATGGTACAAAGTAAAACTAGTCAGTGATTGTATAACATTTGAATCACTTAATTTGCTGGTCTTAACTTTTCCTAAATCTCGACTGTAAATATTTCAGGTTTCTTGTTTGGCTGCGCGGTGGCTCTCTTAGTTACCCTTTTTCTGGTTATACGTGCACGCGACCTCCTAAATCACCCGAATCGGGATCAATACATGAAAACTATGCTGCCCCTTTATAGGTAATTTTGAACTTCCCCAATGAGGTTTACATTAAGCTGTTCTTTTGTTTGTCCTTATAATCCTTGTGTATAGCTATTTCTCCACTTCCTTCAACTTAGCAGAACAAATTAAAAGACAATAACACAGAAATTTTGAGACACTGCATATTTTACTCCGAAACACAATAATTTCAAAAAGAGCATTCAGTATTTCAGGCATGAAAATTGCAATTTGTTTGCCAAAGAAAAGTTTTGGCATACTAAAAGGTAATTCAGCTATGCGTGATACCTCTGGGACTTTAGTGGTAAGTTCTGCATAATCTGGCTCTATCCTGCCTCTTTGCCTTATTCCCACTTCTTAATTAAGACTGATTCAAATCTATAATGGTTTCTTTCTTTGCAGCTACTGCTTGTCGTATTGCTCTGCCCGTTGAATAGATTCTTCTTGCTCGCTTGTTTGTTTCACTGTTTATGGTTACCACTGGTGCTTTGTTGATTGGTTACCACTGGTGCTTTGTTGATTGGTTACCACTGGTGCTTTGTTGCCAATGGCCTATTTTCCCGATTTGCGTGGAGAGTTTATGGATCATGAACCTGCAAAGAGTGATTAGTATTGTTAATTTGTTTATGGCAACTATTCTTTTGTGTTTACAATCAAACCTTCTGGTAGTGAAGAAGAGCTTCTGGTAGTGAAGAAGAGAAATAGACGTTACACCCCAATACCTGGTAAAGAATCGTATATACTAAATGTGTTTTCTTAAAGATAGTCGGTATTGAGTTAATTTAACCCTATTTAGTGTATTGTGTCGTATCCTGGATTTTAGTCTGGCTGGATTCCATTTATAGGGAGTGATTTCTTTTTACGTTCTTGTAACTTTGAGTTTGCAGAGGTCATTTATGAGTACCCAATGTTTTCATAGCTTCTTCATAGACATTAGATACTTTCCTTCATTATAACTTTGTTTTCAATGCTTCAGCTACAACTTTTACAAAGTTGGCATCTGCTGGTCACATTTTGCTCCTTTCATGTGGCTTTATGGATGCAATTTTTTGAGCACAAGCCTTTTGATCCAAAAGCTGTGATGGGCTTTGGCATCCTGAATGGGGCTGAATCTTAGCTTTGGATATGTATAAGAGGGCAGGGAAACAGGTAATACATTTTTTCGAAATGATATCTAAGATCTCTATATACTTGATTAGTAAATAAACCATATACGGATTAACGCGTAAGTTGTGTCCTTGTTGACAATTGTGTTCAAACTCTATCCCATGTCGGCTCTTGGCTGTCAGAGTTTTATGAAATATGTAAAAGCATCGACATTGGGAGCAGAGAGAGAAATTCATTAAGATTGAACTGGTTTGTGATTGCTCTTGTGATGCTTTCTGGAAATTCGAGTCCCGTGGTTTTTGCCTTTTATTCCGTCCACATCTTATAATTTGCGGTTGGTTGATTGATAATGAAGGCACCGCCATCATCTATTCAAAAGATGGAGTATGTGAGAAGCTCCATGAGGTTCAACATTTCGCAAGGATCAGGTATGGGAATCCTCTTCGGTATTTACTCTCTTATTCCTCTTGTTAGTTCCATGAGTTCACTCTCTTATTTTGCTTAAGCTGCTACTGTGGATTATCTTATTTAGATTTTCCTTAATTGATCAGTTGTTTTAAAGCCTAAATATGTGGTCATGGTTTATCGTCGTTTGATGGATTTTTAGCTCCGGTGATAACATTGTGACATTGCAATCTGGTTGGTTAGAAGAAAGGATCGCTGAAGTGCTGCGGGATTATTTTGTTTGGTAGTTTTGTAGTTCTCTGTTCAAGGCTAGAACAAATTATGTACCGATGTTACGAATGACCGGGTAGTTGTATATTTGAATTTATTGTTTTAACAACAGGAATTATACACATGTATTATACGGGGGAAAAGTAATAGTATATAGACTTTGTGAGTTAGTAAATGTAAATTCAATTTCTTTCTGATTGTTGTTTACATTTTGTGGTGAGACCGATCAGATTTTGGATGGAAGAACAAATTTTTTTTTTTGGGTTTGAAACAGCTATACATCACGCTTTATAAGCGTGATCTAAGTTTTTTTATCTCAATTTTTTTACTTTTAATCACGGCCAAAAACCGTGATTGTAAGGACAGGAAATATCATCACGCTTTTAAAGAAAAAGCGAGATCTAAGATCAGGAAATGACACGCACAATGGTTTTCCATCTCAGTTTTTACCCTTTTTAATCACGCTTTTTGGGCGTGATCGTTTTGGACTTTAGATCACGCTTATAAAGCGTGATCTAAAGTAAGGACTTACAATCACACCCGGAAAGATCACGCTTTTGGAAGCGTGATTGTATGCCTTCAGTCACGTTTAATAAGCGTGATCTTTATGTGATTTTGTAGTAGTGTGTGTTTTTTTGATGGATTGTCCTAATTTATGATGCTCTGTATATATTGGAATTTGGGAGAAAAGACTTGTTTTTTTATTTCTCATGTAATGTAAGAATTTAAGATCCCACACTTTGGTAAACTTTGATAGATTTTGGGTTCTTATATGTCTTAGGTATGCACCATTTGTTGTGGTGATTATGATAAAATTATTAGTGGTTAATTGCTTTTACTTTTTTTTTTAATGTGAAATCTAGATAATTTCTTTTTTCTGGGTGTAACTTCTTAACGAGCTCGAGCCGAGCTGGCTCGTTTATCTATTACCGAGTTTGGACGAGCCGAGCCCGAGCCTTGCAAATCCTTGACGAGCCGAGCTCGAGCCATATTTTTGTAGCTCGATTCGAGCTCGAGCCTTCCTAAAAATGACCGAGCCGAGCTTGAACATGTTAAAGCTCGGCTCGGCTTGGCTCGTTTGCATCCCTAACTACAGAGCGGTGCGCAGATCTGGAAGCCTTGGAGGAAAGGCGAGAACTCGCCGCGGAACATCAGGCCAAGTATTGGGAGTCGGTATCAAAATTCTACAACAAGAGTGTGGTTCCGCGAGAATTCAAGGTCGGAGATCTAGTCTGGAAGTCAACCACAGACGTGATGAGGAATGTTAAGCTCCCCAAATTCACTCCGAGATGGGAGGGACCGTATCGGGTCATCAATGCAGGGACAAGTGGTCACTACAGGCTGTCCAGAGTCTCGGATGGGTTCCTAACAGGATCGATCGATATCAAGTTCATGAAGAAATATTACCCTTGAATGAAAAAATGTTTTGTTTAGGTCCTCAAAGACTATTTTTCGTTTTGTAATTTCCTTCTGCTATTTCGGAAAGATAATGAGATGTTTCGTTACTCATGAAAGATTATGAGCAGAGATTCCATTTCATGCAATAACAAGTTATAATGAATGGATTATTTAGAGAAGTTAACCATAAAAGCACATGCATGGAAAACAATCAACAAGGAATGTATCATAAGCAAAAAATCCCTTTGTATTCAAATCACTCCCATTACAAAGAAAAGAAAGTCATTGCGGCGGGTCAGGGAACAAGCCCTTGGAGACACGGTCATTCTTCCCAAATATTTCCCTGCCCGCAGCTTCAAATTCCGCCTTCTCACGCAAAATGGCTTCCAGCTCGGCCTGTCTCTCTCTCAAGTTCGTTTCCCTTTGAGCAAGGGCGGCGCGCGTAAGGTCCACTCTCTCCTTGGCCCGCTCAACCTCTCTCTGCTTCGCTTCAACCCGGAGCAGAATCTTGAAGGCCCGACGAGAGCTATGCATGCGTTCCATGTGGGCAATGAGCCAACCAACCTCCAATCCTCCCAAATTCTGAAGGTCCATGAGCGCCCCCTGCCATCTTGTAGTGAAACGTCGCCAAACTTCTTCAGAGGAATGACCTCCAGGGAAGTAATAATTGTGGCCAAGCTGTCTAGAAGCATGCCACCACCCAAAGGGCTTTGTGCTCGGAAGTTGGCGAAGGTCTCCGGATGAGTTCGTTGAACAGCCTCCAGGACAGGCAGGTTTGTATCAGCAACACGGAATGATAGGAATGGCTCCACAGATGCAGGCATGGCGGGAGGTACATGCTCCTGGCAACGAGAATCGCTGTACTCGGATGCGGACTCCTGCGGCGCACCGGACTCTGCTCCCTCCGGTTCCTCTAAGCTATCATCAATGGTTGTGGTCTCTTTCTGATAAACGATCATCTGCCCAACACCCTCTTGCGGAGCGCTGGACTCCACCTTGCTTTTATCCTCTCCCTCAGGCGCATCCCCCTCGTTAATGGCGGCCAGCCGTTCCTGCTGTGTCTCTCCTTGCTGCTCGGCTAAAGGCCCTTGCTGTTCTGAGACAGACTGGTGAAGGGCGGCTTACATCTCCTGCACTCTTCCCTGAGGGTCCTCGGCGGCTTCCAATTCTGAAAAGTCATCTTTGAACAATTCATGAATAATCGGATCAACCGAAGTTGGCACAAATTCTCCTATACTATGAGTAGTGCGCGGCCTAAAACTTGGCCCCACATGAATGTCACCCCCTATGTTCTGGAAGGCGCTGGAGGAATCAGGATGATTACCTTTCTCGACTGATGATGCGCGCTGAGGGGCAGACTCAGTTGGTGCATGGGAGCGAACGGAGGGCTGGCCTGTTTCAACAACGGTGTGAGGGCTCTGCTCGTCTTCACTATCAACATAGGGTCGCAAAAACTCTTGTTCAAAACCCCTGCCAAAGCCTTCAGCGGTGCCCTCCGAGCTCTTCTCTGACTGCAGCCCCGGAGCACGACGTCCCCCAGAATGAATCCCTCTTACTTCATCCCCTCCTGAGCCGCTCGCACCACGCGGAGCAAATACCTCAGCAATCGAGGGGCTAACTCGCTCCTCTATTCACATTATTTCCAAAAATGCATGCCTCTCTGCTGCCTGCGGGTGCGGTGTGGATTCTTCATCAAATTCTGAGGGCTGAGCGACTGGGGAAGGAGTACGGGTGACCTCCGCACGTTGACCAGACTCCGGCCCACCAACCACAGCCCTTTCACGCCGCCGCCAAGGAGGGTGCTGATTGGGAGATGATCACCATTGCTGTCACTATCCCCTACGGACCGCTGGGTAGGGATAGGGGGATCTATGGCTTGACTCTGAGTCAACGCTGCAGCACGAGCCCTCAAAGGCATATCGTCCGTATTAGAAGCCTGGTCCGAGCCGCCGATTTGCAGGGAAGCTGTACGCTCTAGCGATCCTCTGACACGCTCGCCAGTCGCCGCTTAAAACGAGTAAGAAAAAAAATGGTGAGTAGAAGACAGTATCACAATCAACATAATGGATAGATCGAGCAAGAATGTATCACATACCCTGTGTAGCCTACGACGAACAGGTGACCGCACGACCTCTTCCTCATCTACAGAAGATGTCTGAGCCCTTGCCCGGGACCTGGCAACGTGAACGGCGGATAGCGGCGCCACAACCCTAGCCTCTGAGGGAGCCGCAGTAGTACTCTCCTTCAAAGCCTAGCGGCTTTGTACACCTCGCCAATCGTCGAATTGAGGCTTGGGTGAGTGGAGAGTGAAGTCTGGCTTGAACACGACACGTGGGGTGGCTTTGACGACCTCACCTTGCACAAAGGTGAAAAAGGAGTCCAGATTCCTGCGCCAATGCAAGCGGAACTGGGTGGAGGCAAGGGGAGGACGAAAGGACTATGGAAAACGTCAGCGGCCAACCCCGTCTAAAAGTATATCCGTATAGGGGACAAGAAACTGATTGAAAGGGCCTGAAACTCCAAAGGCTTCGGCCTAGCTGCGGGTACCACCAAATCATACCCCAACTGGCGCGCCACCCTGTCTGGCCTATACACCACTGTCCGCCAATTCTCAACTCCAAGTGCGGACAGGTAGGCCGGGCGGCTCATACAGTATACACTGACAAGAAGGTTACGCTGCGGAAGACTATCGTCAGAAAAATGAACCTCCTCTGGGGTGCTCAGGTTATAGTTGCAAATACCATCCAAGGTCTGGGTGTAGGGGTGCGGATAGAAATGAGACTCGTTATACATATGCTCCTCCCAAAGCTTCATTGTGGCCGTGTTGTTCTAGCGGAGGATAATAGGCCATATTGGACCCTCAAGAGTGTACCTCTGGCGACCGTCATCCTCCTTGACCGGACGACCCCTACTGTCTAGGACTGGCTTGGACACGTGCGCGGGAAACTTCTTGGGCTTTGGAGCAATGATAGGAAAATGCTCGTACACCAGTGCAGTTAGGAACTGAGTATGCACCATGGAAATGATGTCGTAGCGGCCTACGGAGAGCTCAAAGTCCGCGGACAGGCGGTCCAGCTGCTGGTATAAGTGCCCAAGAAACAGAGGGCCCAGCGGAAATCTGTCCCCTCGCGCAATCCTCACCGCGAGATAAAAAACAAACTCGCTTGGTGCATCGATGGGAAAATCTGGAAATAGAAAGAATGAAAGAAAAAAAGAGATAAAGGCGGGCAAGTACAGATCACCTTTGTACTCTGGGCCATCAATGGCCTGGCGTTCCGCGCTCCCAGATGGCGCGGGCTGAAGATCCTTGAAGAAGTACCTTATCCAAGAATCCCGAAAAGTCTTCTTTGGGTTTGTCATGGCCCTCTTATGCCCGCTCCTGTCCCACTGCGAGCCCCTGTGGCCCGCGGCCTTGTAAGCCAACTTTAGCCTGCCCGTCAACTCTTGATTTGCGTAGTCAGCCTTGGTGGGCTCAAACTCCTTTTGCCACGAGAAGAGAGGTGTAGGAGTGCATTGGTATCCTGGAGAGTGGGGCCAAACTCTCCCCACGGAAATAGAAAAGTATGAGTATCCGTACTCCACCGTGACATCAGAAAGTCGATATTTTCATTCCTCCTGTTCAACGTCAAAACCTGGGAAATCTTGATGGGCTCCAGTATTTGAGAATGCTCCAGGACCTTCTTGTAAGCAGCGTCCCCAATTACGTCGTTCACCCACTCGCTCCAGCCAGCGGGGGGTACAGAGAGAGAAGAATACTGGACCGAAGAGAAAGGGAAGCTCCCCCTCTCTAGGCGAAGACGAAGAACAGGGGAGGGTGGCACCATGTTTCCATCCTCAAGCGGCAAGTCCGGATGAATGCACAAGACGTCGTCCAATTCGCTGCCCACTGGATTGTATGACTCCACCTTCTGCCAGAACGGGTCACCCTTACCATGGAAATAAGGAGCCCTACGCCATTGGTCCGACGGAGGCACTGGACCACCTTGAACGGTGGGTCTCCCTCCTGTCACTTGCTCACGACGGATCATCTTTGTGTGAAGATAGTTTTGTAAGAGATGAAGAAGAAGAGTTGCAGAAGAGAGGACTTGCAGAGAAATGAAATTACAGAAGCAGAAGGGGCTTGAGAGCTCTGAGTTTAATCGAAAGAAACAGAAGTGAAGAAATGGAGGAGAGGGAGATATTTATAAGGAGGGTAGGGGGTCCGAACGGTCGCAATCAACCATCATGTCGGAAACGGAATGTCAGCAATAATGATGACCTCGGACAGCCGAAAAGGCGCCCCTAGACGGTCGCGTCAATTAGCCGAAAAGGTGTCAGGAAACGGATAATGCGCTGACGTCACGTGCGCGTGGGAAAGCGCGTGAAAAAACACGCCACGCCTACGTGTTCCACACGCGCGTGTGGGCCATTGTAGGGGAGGTAAGCGCGAGACCCCCCATTGACCAGAATCAACGTTGACCCATCGTTGAGATCATGACAAGTGTCACCCAGGTGGCGCGACGTCCGCGTGACACGTGGCACTCTTCGCGGAGGGATCCGTGCGGGGGGCCACTGACGCGGGCACAAGTCTTCGCACGGAGGGCCATTGGCGCGGGACCCTCTTGCGCAAGGCGCCGCCATGGCGCGCACCCCAACCCAAGTAAGGGCGGTGCTTGGACAACCATGGGACATCTGAACAGGAGAACAACCCATGGCCCAGATGACTAGCGCAACCCATAACGTAGGCGAGAACGCGAGAAGCTAGTCTAAGCCCAGGTAATTATACCTGCTGCAGTCTGAAGGCAGGACCCCGGGCCCCCTGAGACTTAGCTGCGGTATAGGCACGACCAAACAAGTCATGACCTTGCCCTTACGGGAATACGAGAGATTTAATGGCTTGGTGGCTATAAAGAACAGGAGGATCGTTGCGCGGGGGAATGGCTTGTCACCGCGTGGGTCAGCTGTGCGGTGATGACGTCACTCGTACGGAAATGACACGTGTTATCATATTATAGGGGAACAGCCTGACACCTGATCATTGGTCCATGGTGCCTATAAATATGGGACATTCTCTTTCAATGCCCAGAGGTTGGTGAAATCTTGGCAGAGGCATATGCCATTCTAGAGAGAGAAAAGGGTAATCACTGAATGAGAGGAGAACATTCTCTCTAGTGAAATTCTTGCCCCATCTCCTAGGTCACCAAGGGTATCACGGATTAGACTGAGAGCAATCCACTGCCTTAGTTCTTTCTGTGCACACCTGCTCTGTTCTTCACCCTTCTCTAGACCACCTTATTCTCTTTCTTACCGTGTCTTTACTGTTGACTATCCATACCTCTCCAGCTCATCATATTTGGCTAAAGCAAGAACCATCACCTACATTCAGGCGACTCTGCTGGGGAGGTTGTTTAGTTGATGGTAAACACGAGAAGTGGTCTACAAACTTCAGGTATGGCAGCATCAGCAAATCACCCCAACCTCGTTTTTTACGGTGCACCGCTGATAGAAGATGCTACATCCAGCCAGGCGGGAAACGAAGCAGGAGGAAACTAGGGAGCTCTGGCCATGGAGATAATCCACGCCATGCAAGCTGGAATTACACAAATGCAAAAAAAAAAAAATTATATATATAGAGTCCGGTTCTAGTCCGGGAGTCCCGGATCCGGGACTCCACTTCCCGATATTTTTTTGACGATCCGATCCGTCCAATGTGTTCAGAAGGTGTTTTCCAAGGTCCACGCGGAAAATCTTCAAAAAAAAATACCGGGAAGGGCTTGATCCAAGCAGTTTTCGCAAAAACTTTATAAAAACACCTTTTGAAGACATTGGACGGCTTGGATTTCCCAAAAACAATTTTTAAAAGCTTCAAAACACCAAAAAACCCTTCAATCCGGGAAATCCGGGATCCTTGACAGGATCGCCGGTGTATATATATATATATCCTAAAAAATATCCGGGAAACCGAAATAGTAAAAAAAAATATCCTAAAAAATATTGAAACCGAAATAGTAAAAAAAAATCAGGGAAAGAATTAAATATTTATTAATTTGTTAAATTAATACAAGACAATTACTTGTTGATTTGAATGGTGGGTACGTTATATATCTAGTCGAAACCTCCCGAAAATAAGAAAAAAATGATTTTTTTTGTGTTGCAATTTATTTTTTGAAAATCCGAGCCGTCCAATGTGTTCAAAAGGTGTTTTCAAGGGTCCACGCGAGAAATCTTCAAAAAATAATACCGGGAAGGGCTTGATCCAAGCAGTTTTCGCAAAAACTGTAAATATAAAGTTTTTGCGAAAATTGCTTGGATCAAGCCCTTCGCGGTATTTGTTTTTGAAGATTTCCCACGTGGACCCTTGAAAACACCTTCTGAACACATTGGACGGATCGGATCGTCAAAAAAATGTTTGGATCATGGAAGTCCGGAAACGGGAGGTCCGGATTAGAAGCTAACCCTATATATATATATATTTTGTTGAATGGAGAATAGATGGTAGTTGAATGGCTTTTGTTTGGTGGAGTGGTAGATAGATGATTGAATGGTGGGTTTGTAGTTGAATGTTTGATAAAATTTTGTTTATAAATACCAAGCAACATGTCTTATTTGTTTCACATTGTTTTTTTGAGTAAAAAAAAGTCCCTATTTCATTTGTGTTTTTAACTTTGTTTCATTGGCACATCATGGTTGGACCGAGGTGGAGGAGGAAATTTTGCTCCAATACCTTACGGCCCTTGTAGATGACTAAATCACAAAAATAAATTTAACCATTACAAAATTTTTATTAATAAGACTATTTCAAAAAAAGAAAAATAGGGCTAAAAATCCGGGTCGTTACAACAAATACCTTGGACATAGCCCCACAACCACTTTGAGAAACCAGTAAGGATCCTTTTCTAGAACTAGCAAGAAAACAACTCAATTGTCAGACAAAAGAATTAGGAAAATATGCAGAAAAAGTCATTTCAGGAGTACCTTATGGTACAGTAACGTGTGCTCTTCACAAATGTTAAATGGCAAAAAAAGATATGGGATCTTTATCTCTCACAACGTGTACTATCACCCTATTTGGATGGTAGAAAGGTAGATTTGAAAAACACCGGATTACATATCCTGGTCCCACCTTACAAGCCCTAGACTTGGCTCACTGTTGGGAGATGGTACCCGGGTACCATCTGGATTTGGTAACGACAGCCTTGAGCCAAGTCTAGGGCTTAAGGTGGGGAGGATTTGCTTCTTTCTCTACCCTTTTTTCCAAATCCGGGTGATATACACACGCATCGAGGGTTTAGTGGTAGTGTTTTGCATGAGAGAAGAGAAAGAAAACATGTCGATCGGTTTGTATTTTTGTTGCTCATCATTTGATAAATTTAGTCTTCAACCTTACCAGTAATCAAAACGATTATTTTTCAAAGTTGATCATTTTGTCTGACAATTGCTTTGTTTTCATCCCATCCAAATCCATCAATTTGACACTGATTTATAACAAAAATCTCACTTCCAAGCGTAATCTTCCGTTCTATATGAATTTTTGTTATTTTTCTTTTATGAAAACAAGCTTTCTCGATTTTTAATAAAATTTTTGTAATGGTTAAATCCAAAATTTTTGCCATTTAGTGGTCCTAATCTAGACTAGATTATCCTAATCCCATTACACTATCCGGTTACTCTAGCCAAAAATTCAAAACTATATTTTGTCCCAACTAAACCCAAAACCCATACACATCAAATTCAAATTTCCATCACATCTATCCATCACTCTTGTTTTGCCATTTTTGGCCATCCCTTTATCTCCTCCAATTAGATCTTTACACACCCCAAATTACTTTCCCTTAACCCTTGAATAATAAGCCATACTCACACACTCCATTAACCACTAGATTTTGGCCTAACCAATAAATCCCATTCCCATTTCCATTTTTCAGAGAGAGAGAAGCCATTCCTCATTTCATTTTCGGGTAGCCCATGTACGCTTCATAAAACTCCATTTTTCTTCAACTTGGAGTGGTTTATAGGCTTAAGTTTCTAAACAAAAGTTGTAGAGGGCGTCGAGCACTTCGATTTCGGTATAAGAATCATCCAAATCGGTTGAGTTTTGAGTGAGTTATAGCCTTCCAAAGTTCAGTAAAAATCTCGGGCACATTTTCCAGACAGCTCTCTGCTCTTCCGTAAATCTCCATTTTTCTCCTCGGTAAAGTGGATTTCGGGTTTAGATTCCTTCACAACGATTGTAGATCACTTCAAGTCCTTCGTTTTAGGTTCAAGAATCACTCAAAACGGTTGAGAAATGACCACGTTATTGCGGCCCGAAGTTTCTGGTCTAGTCAAACCGAGCAGCTCACTGAATCTTTACAAATCTTCATTTTTCTCATTGTTGGAGTGCGTTTTAGGCTTAGACTTCTTCATCAACGTTGTAGAGCACTTTGAGAGCTTCGCTTTAGACACAAGAATCGCTGGAAACGGATGAGGTTTGAACCCGATAACGCAGCCCAAAGATTCTGTTCGCAATGGAGTTCTTCATTGCCACTCGAAATACCACCGGACCTTACCGTCGAGCTTTTCGTCCGGACCAAAGGTAGAAACTCGTACCCAATCTATTCCAAGCTTTTGAATGAGTTAGAATAGTCTAGGAGTAGTTTATAGTTGATGGGTTAAAGCCCCAAGTCAAGGGTTTCACGAAACCCGAACAAAACACATGTTGCTTTGTTTTTAGTGACGATAGTCCGGACCACCCTTATCCCCGTCCGGACTATGGGTACAGAATGTTCCCTCCAGTTTTGACTTAAATTCTGTAATTACAGTTTAGCCCCTTGTGTTCCTAGTTTCGACGGTTTTGACCCTAAACCATGTTTTTCATGCATATTAAGCCCTAGATTCATTTTGGTTCATGTGTTTAACTTCTCAAGCATGATTAGGACTTATTCAAAGTGTTTATGTGAGATTTAATGTGTTCATGTTATGTTTAACCTTGTTCTTGTTCTTAGTTTTAAACTTAAGGGTTAAAAGTGTAGTTTTATAAAGTATGTGACTTAATCTACAAAGATATTTATGTTCCTACTTTTTATCAACTAAATGTCACTACTGGAAATTTAGGAGTTTAACGAAATGACCAGAATGCCCTTCGGGTGTAAAATGACCATTTTGCCCTTGTGTGTGTAAATTACATAATGTGTAGTTTTGTACTTAGTAAGAAAATCAAGGAATTGCGTTTTGTGACAAGTTAGGACTTTATTAACCAAAATAAAGTATCTTTACGTATTTACCCTTGTCGGTGGCAAAATTTCATTATTGCCCTTGTATTATGTTTATTTACAAAAAGGCCCCCAAAGTTTGTAAATTACGCTAAGGACCCTAGAGTCGTGAAATTATGTTGGACTCCCTTGTACTTATTTAAAATGACGTTGGTGACCCTTACTTTATTTAAGTTACGTTTGGACCACAATAGTTTGGTAAATTACGTTTTGGTCCCTGTAGTTTGAATTTATTACGTTTATACCCCTGGTTTTCGATTACTTGAATTTCGTGAACTTGTGAATTGAGATATTCGGTTGTGACCCTTGAGATATCGTTATCGCTTTGCTTCTACTGTTAAGTGCACTTTCCATAAACGTGTTGAATGTTAGAATGGACAACTAGGTTCCCGGGTTGGGTGATCGTACGCGGATATCACATAGACGATGAGGTTAATGGAAAAGTGAATTGGAATTGATTGATGGGGAGTTACCCCGAGATTGTTGTTGAATGGCAGTTTCGCCAAGTGATTTGTTTCGGAGGATTGTTTGGCAGCCTGCCTTGATTTCGAAACCCTAGGATGTGACACTCTGTGATTTGCTTCATTTGAATTCTGAGGCATTATAAGGGTGGAAGTATTATAGACCAGTTTCGGCTATATACCTACAGGACCTGGCAGTTGCCATACGTAGCCCAGTGGTACAGTTTCGTCCCTGGGAAATTCATCCTTGCGAGGCGGCTGACGGCTGGATTAAGTACGTAACTTATACCTTCCGTCGGGGCCCCCGAGTGAAGGGCAAGCAAGGGGGGAGTAAATCACAGTTTGGTCATAGTCCTTAGTGGTTAACCGGGAGGAAAGTTCTCTAGGTTGAGAACTTAGATGAATATGTAAGTTAATGGCTAGTAATGAAATCAGCTATGTGCTTTACGATTTATTTCCTGTTTATTCCTTTAATTATTGCTTTTCAATCATATATGTTGTACGTGCATGTTAAGCAAGGGTTGGGAGGGTTAGAGTAGCTATTGAGTGATTTATCGCTCACGGTGTTACACTTCGTGTGACCCTGGCATAATACCATGATGTTGCTTTGCGACTCGGACGTATTATGTCAGATTGTGATCAAGCAGGTACCGTTGGTGCCGTAGGAGACGATTATTTCGAAGTCGAGAGTTTTTCCGGCAGAACAAGCTCAGGAGGAGCCGTGGAATCCAGAGTTAAACCTTAATCTGTAGAACCCACCCCCTTTTATTTTAATGTTGGATCTGTAATATTAATTTCTCAAACCGTACTAAGTATTTTGTAATGGGCTGCACTTCACGTTTTCCAACGTGCACTCTGATGGAAACTCTTTTTATTAAATTAATCCTTATTAGTTATCTTAATTAATGCTTCCGAATTATCGGGGCGTTACATTTGTGGACCTTCCAAATCTATAATGATGATACAAGTCGTCCATTTTTTCAATATTTCGTTGAGAACTTCATTACTTTGATATACGTTAACCAAATATCAAGGTGCATTACAGGTACATATAAAAAAACTCATAAAAAGACACTTCATCTCGGTATTTGAAATTAAGGGCTGAGATTAGAATTTTAAAGTTGCACTTTCTCTTCCCTCCTCTCCATCTCACCCTCTCTCTCTTTTCTTGTACTCTCCCCTTTCAAGTCCAACTAGCGCTATCTCCTCCCCTCTCAACTCCGGCCAGCCTCATCTTTAAAAACACGAGGCGGCTGCCGTTGCTAAGCTCAGTCCACATGAGGTTGTGAAGTCCTAGTCCATACACCAAAAAATTGCACGGAGACTTCATCTGGAAGACTTTGATCAAAACCAAGACCTTCTTCTTTCGTTTGTTGTGGGGTTTCGTTGGTGTTGTGATAAGGGTGTGATAGGTGCTTAATTGTACCCAATTAAGCCCTCTAACTTATACTTGCGGGTCCATTTATGTTGTTACTTGGTGCGGATTAATTAGTATAATGTGTTTGCAGGATTTGGAGATCAATTAGCCAAATAAAGTGCAATTTGGAAAGGAAATCATTCAATCCCGAACTGAATAGGAATCTGGACAGCATTCAGTGTTTTGGCCATATCTTTTAGCTTGAGTGTCCGATTGATGCAAGGTTTGCGGCACTGAAAAGGAAATTCAATTTGCTACAACTTTCCTGTTTATGAGGTTTCCAAATTCCAACATATTGAAGGTCGAAATTGGACTGGAAGCGGGCTGCAGAAGACAAAAACGGGAAGTTTGGGAAGTTTGGTTGAGATTGGACTTCCTAAACTTCTTCTTTTACTTGGACTCCAATAGGTTTATGAGCACTATAAAAGGATAATCCTAGGTCATTATTTTGGGAGTTCAGAAGTTGAAGAAAGGCTCCATGTCCGGGTAAACCACCCATCTAGGGGAAGATGAAGCCCCGCTCCAAGTAACTTATTTATGCGTAGGGTTTGGTTTTATTTATTCGGATCGATTGCATAACTAGAACTCTTTTGATTTCAATTGTACAGAAGGAATTTTAATGCTTTCAATCTGTTTCGTATTCATACCCGCGGTTTTCGAATACAAGTTATGCAATTGTTTTCAATGTTGTGCTTGGAGTTCTGAGATAGGCTATGCTCGTGAGACGGATCGTGCCGTTGGGTGGAGTGACACCGTGCCAGTGAGATGGTCCGTGCCGTGGGATAGTTTATGCCTTTTAACAATCACAAATATTTTCTTGACTATTGTGATTCGAATAGTGGCCCTTACCTATGCATAGTTTTGTTACGTGGCCGGGGTGGATTTGAAACCCTAGATCTCCTCTCCATCAATTTCATCATTGCTTGTTTTAATTTAGTAATTCACAACACCAATCGATCAATTTTTTTCTTGAATTAAACTAGAAATTAATCGAAGCTATTGTAACTTAGCCAATCTGTCTCCGTGGATCGATACTCGGACTTAACCACTATTCTCTGGAGTAGTAGTTAATTCTTAGTTATTATAAATATATTTTTGACTCGGCACGACACGGTCAGGGTGCGTGTCAATTGTTAGGCAATCTGTTGATGATTTTAATTTATCTTCATAATTTTTTGAGTTATTTGATGAGGAGAATATTGTTGTTCCAACACGGATCAAATTGAAGAGGATTCAATTAATTTTTTCTTTAAACGAAGAGGAAATTTTTAGGAAACATAAATGGATCTCACACACATACAGAAATTTAGGGTGTGTTTGGAAGTTAGGGAAAGAAAGAGAGAAAAGAAGGAAAAATAATTAAGAAGGAAATTAGAGAGAAAATTGAAGAGAAAATGGGAGGAAAGTTAAATAGGGATTTGAATATTTTCCTTCCTCTTTTTGTAGAACCAAACAAAGGAAGGGAATTTTTTTAAATTTTCGCTCCCTTTCTCTTCCTTTCCCCAAGAACCAAACAGAGCTACTCTCACACACTTTCAATTTGAAATCAAAGCTATTTTTGCTTTGAAACAGAGACACATTTGGATCTTTGATAACTTTTCTAGGTTGTTTTTGGGATTATTGAGCAAGAGAGAGAGAGAGAGAGAGAGAGAGAGAGAGAGAGAGAGAGAGAGAGAGAGAGAGAGAGAGAGAGAGAGAGAGAGAGAGAGAGAGAGAGAGAGAGAGAGAGAGAGGAGATGAGAACTAATTCTTTTTCATTCTCAGCCATTCGTCGGAGATGGGGCTCGGACATGGGTTCGCCAGAGATGGGGGTACGTGATATTGAGGTGCTGGGATGGGGAAAGGGGGAGGGGAGAGATTGGGTGGGTTTTTTCAAGTGTGGGCATGTTATGGGAGATAGGTGCTGTTTTGTTAAGTTTCAATCTCAACCCTTGATTTCAAAGACTAAGATGGATTGTCTTTTTATGTGTTTTTTTTTATGTGTCCTGGAATCGGCCCCAAATATCAATTCGTATGTTTTT
The DNA here is from genome assembly GCA_016920895.1 of Vaccinium myrtillus. NCBI lineage: Eukaryota > Viridiplantae > Streptophyta > Magnoliopsida > Ericales > Ericaceae > Vaccinium > Vaccinium myrtillus. The sequence goes on from CM029276.1 coordinate 22,537,026, forward strand.
AGTATATATTAGGTTGTGAAATATGAGAAAAATAAATGTTGAATTACTCAATCAGAGATCATTTTTCAAAACATAAATGTGTTCAGAAATCTTATCAATCAATTTTTGATTAACATGATTTTTGACGTTGTTATGTTCTCGATGAGTTCTAAAAGTGAATGTTTGTGATTATAAAGATGGATCCATTAAGAACCTAGAAATACTTGGACGGGACAGAAACTAGAGAGGATCCCCACTGCTAGTTCTTATCATGTTAAAATTGTTGGTTCGATTTTTGATGGAGTCATTGACTATATTTTGATCTAGTAATCCCCGCATGGACAGCGGTCCGGTTCGCTAGCACTCATACGATCCGATTGGATGCCGGATTAATTTTTGGGGTATTATATATGGAGGGGGCATAAGATAGTGGGGGTAATAAATTTGGAGGGTGGCACCACAGTGATGTGACATTTATGGAGGGGGGATTAAGTAATACTTGGTTTGGATGATTTTGGTAATATGGGAGGAATAAATAGTACTCCCTCCGTCCCTTTTTAAGTGACCACTTTCACTTTTTGACTTTATTTTTAAATTGTCTATAACTTTCAATCTATAATATATTATGTACTTTTGAAAAAATTGTATTTAGAACTCATTGATTTCTATAAAACAAGATCCATATTGCATATTTTATATAATATAGATTGAAAATTATAAACAACTTTCGAATCCAGCTGGAATAGTAACATCATCAATTAAATAGGAACGGAGGGAGTACTTGGTTTGGATGGTAGTTTAAATGGGGGTATAAGGATATAAAAAAATGTCAAAAGGCGAAATTAGCCTTGTGCGTGCCCATATTACAATTTACGCGTTTGTCACTTAATCAAATACAAAACATATTAATTTATTACCTTTGTCAAAAAATAAGCTATAATAACTAATTGCAAATTTTTTCAAAAAAAACTTATTATATATGACAACGTTTTTTTATAAATTTGGCAAGGTATATGTTACTCGCTCCGTCCCTTTTTAAATATGTTACTTCGTAAATCCAACTTATTAAAAAAACATCATCATTACATCTTTCACATCAACTTTTTCCTCCACTTTACACTTTTCACTTTTCACATCTACTTTTACATCTACTTTCCAAAATTGTCCTTCACTTTTACCCATTAACTCTTTACCCACTTACTTTTCAAAAAGGCAAAATGATAATTGTACAAACTTTTACCCATTAACTTTTCAAACCACACACTTATTTAGAGACAACCCAAAATGGAAAGTTAAACACTTAAAAAGGGACGGAAGAAGTAAAATTAATTGTAATTTCCATATACAATTCATTTCTCAAATTTTTATATACCATATATACAAAATCAAAAAATGGGCAAAACTGAAGAGTCATAATTTAACTTTCCATTTACACATAATCATTATGCAGAGAATTGAATGGTAATAGAATCGTGCCTTTGTTTGTCACATGAGTTCATACACTTTTTCCCTAAAAATTTAGTTGCAAGCTATCCATCAAGTCATAACTGGAATGTCAAATGCAAGGGGGTTGTGTTCTGCTCAAAACGTAACTTTCCATTCAACACGCAGAGCCTAGAAATAGAAATAATTCATAATTGTGAAAGTCTAATTTAACTTACATAACACCATACACCCAAACTGTGTTTTCACTTACTCGAATTACATGGATACACGATACACATTTTATGTTCCCAAAAAAAAAAAAAAACATGTAAACATAAATACAACTACCATAGGACCATCACCACACAGGCCCGGCACTAGGGTAAGCCCAGCAAGCCGCTGGGCTTGGGCAACGCACCTCTTCTTACCCTTTTTTGCTCCGGCATTGGCCGTGGGAGTGTTTTGGGTGGTCGAGGTAGGTGGTGCAGAGGTTTGTGGAATGGAGCTCGACAATGTTGGGCTATGACATGGTCCACCGCCAAATTGTTCATCGAAATGTGGAATGTAGCAATTGGTCGTAGCAATCGGGTCAGCCTCAAGATCGATTGGTATTTCATTCTCAGCCATTTGTGTGGGATCCTCCGCTAATTCCCCGGTTGCCCTATCTTTTCCAAATATGATACACCAATCATCGTAGTATGGGAAAGCCCTCCCATTAAACCCTTTCACTTTCTTATCGGCCTACAAAGACATTGGAGGTTACATAATATGTATAGGAAATACCACACCTTAAAATATAAGGTAAAATATTAGATTTTATCTTCTCATAGTCCTCCCACACCGATGCCTCATCTACGACGATGCATTTGTTCACATCACTCAAAGAAAATCCACTTACACAAAGTATGTCTGTGATTAGATTGTAAGTAGTTTTCCAATACTTGACTTTGGAGTCAATGTGTGGGTTGGCTCTAATGTCGGTGTTGGCCAATAGTTTTGTCAATTCATTTTCAATTAAATCGAAAAAACCTGCTCTGAACCCATTTTCCGCGCTCCACTTATCGGAATATTCATTCCTCATGCAACGGATAAGGGAATCCTCTTCGGTTTTCTTCCAAGTTCTACGTTTTGCCTTTGTTTCGGCAGTAGATTGTTCAGTTGATTCAGGATTCATTGCTGTAAATGCACATTTTTTTGGTACAACCAACATCAATGAACGTTACAAATTCATAACCATAAACGTGCAATTTGATAACCAAAATAGGAAGGTAAAACGCAGTAGCGGGAATGTAAATAACCAATGTCAATATTACAAGCCTATGATATGGCTAACAAACGTCTCGTAAAATCCAACTAGGTGAGTTAAAATGAATTACAAACGTTCAAACATTCTCCACATGTGTACCATTGGCTAACCAATGGTTGTACATGTTGGTTGCCAAGGCATCCCTCCAAGCCATCTATTGAGTCGAAGTCTCAAGTTGAGCAATGTGCATGATTCTCTACCTCCACATTATGTTGGTTTTCTTGTTCCCACCTCGTGTACTCTAACTCGATGCGATCATTCGACATCTCTCTTTTAATAAGATTATGGAGGAGACAACATGTTGTGACTATACGACATTGTGTCCATATAGGGTAATCGACACACACCTCAAAATTGCAAATCGCATCTTCAATATCCCAAAGCTTCTCTCAATTACATTCCTAGCTGCGGAGTGCTTCATGTTGAAGTATTCCTCATTCGATTGCGGAATGTGACCTTGCCTCCATATGTTTATGTGATACCGTTGACTCCGATATGGTGATAAAGAACCCTCTCCATTGGGGTAACCAGCATCCATAAGGTAGTACTGCCCTGGAAGCAATGGTAATAGTATTTACTACAGTATAAGTGATGGGTAGGACAATGACAATAGTGGAAAGGAATATGGATTTTGGATTTGTAACATACCATGGGGGACTTTTAGGCCATTTGGTCTTGCAATGGCATCTCAGAGAATTCTAGAATCAGTTGCGGACCCCTCCCAACCAGACAAAACATAGACAAATTGCAAGTCGTGACTACAAACACCTAAAACATTTGTAGTGACCTTTCCCTTTCTAGTCCTATAGCGGGCCTTATCGGCAGCCAGGGGATAAACTGGCACGAACGTCCAGTCCAATGCCCCCAGACAATTCTACGAAAACAAAGTTTGTTAGTAGAAAATATTAGTAATATGTGGGGGAGAAAAAACAAATACAGGAAGGACCAAGGTACAAAAAATTTAGTGTACGAAACCAACTCCACCTATTGTCATCGTGGATGGGGGCGGGGGACGGGCTCGGGGACGTACTAGAAGCATCTGTGCGGGCGCAACACAACATGGAGTACTACATTGAAATGTCTGCTAACTGTTTCACTCGATCTCCAGAACTCAAACTTTGTATGCCTTTGCTTTGTATGGTGCGATAGAATCCACAGGAAAATGGCTACTCTCCCCTAACCCAACACCTCGGACTAAGCAACACAACCTCAAAAAGGTATGCATATTTACCCTCAAATGGCCATGGCAATCACAATCATTGCCCCTTACAATCCTATTGACACAAACTATTTGGGTCTGGTGAAAGTTAGGATTTGGAGGCAAATGCAAATGGGTCTCCTGTAACACACTAGTGATGAAGAAATAAAGTCTAAACATTCCCAAGGCAGCGGTAACAAAATTGTAGAGAGCCATGAATGCCTCTTCCTCTTCTCTCCTCATCAATTGTGCTCCGTTTAAACGTGCCATCCTACATATGATTTCATATGAATGTGAGGCATCTCCCGTATTATTAGATAATGAATGTATGCTGTTGCAAAAAATATTTGGGTAAGTTTATTATCTGTTTGTTCTGGTATGGTATGTTAGTACAGAAATTCAAAATGCTGCTTTTTTTTGTTTTTTTTTATTGGCAATTCCAAATGGTGCTTTTCATGCATTTATTTTTAGTATGGTAATTTTGTTTTTGCCTTTGTTTCTTTTACTTTGTCTTGTTAAAACATACTTTACAACAAGTACAACTATCCTGTTGAAAAAAAAAAAAAAAAAAAAAGGTCCTACAACTAGTCAATTAAACTAGCTGATGTTAGGCCGAAGAAAACTTTTGGAAAAATGAAAGTGCAAGGTACTCCCTCCGTCCCTTTTTAAGTGTTTAACTTTCCATTTTGGGCTGTCCCTAAATAAGTGTGTGGTTTGAAAAGTTAATGGGTAAAAGTGGAGGATAATTTTGGAAAGTAGAGGTAAAAGTTGATGTGAATAGTGTAAAGTGGAGGAAAAAGTTGATGTAAAGGTGTAATGATGACGTTTTTTAATAAGTTGGATTTACGAAGCAACACATTTAAAAAGGGACGGAGGGAGTACTACTTTTTCCATCTAAATATAACTGTTTTTCTTTGGGTAGAGGTTTATGTAGAGATCGAGTATTTGGAGCCCATATATCGAGTATTTCGAACACACATAAACATAACCCACAAGTCCATGGAGTTTTTTGAACAAAACAAACATGGATCTACAAATTACAGACAACAAGAAATAGCTGGAGATCGGAAATTTCAGCCATCGATCGCGTACCTTGAACGAAGAGTAGTCACTGGAGTTGAGATGGATGAAGTCGAACCAAATCGCCTGAATTGCCTTTTTGTTTCTCTCTCTCTCTCTCTCTCTCTCTTCCTCTACTGAAAATAGGTTTTACACGTGAATGATGGACCTGGGTGAGGGAGAGGAGAGGGGAATTATCTTGGGCATTTTGGTAATTTTGACAGGGGTATTAGGGGGTGTTAAATATGGACACCCCTTGGGTTGTCCATAATTCTAAGCTCAGATTTGTCTTCTAAAATACGTTTTTTTGCGAAAACACGTAATTCAAGAATACTTTTGTAAACCAATTGTCAATTTCTTAAGACAAACCCTCAACATGTAAGAAGTGACATTGCCACCCTTGTGGATACGTGCAATTTTGTTCACCCTCCCTAAAAAAGGGTTATCATTATCTTCCCTCTTATGCCTGAGTCACTTTCCTCCACATAGTTTATTAAATGGTGAGCAAGGTATGTGTACGGTGTACATGCATATCTTCGCCATTCACAGAATAACAAATTATATGTACTTGTGTTTTTGTGTACACCAGAAGACCATTATCCCAATACATAATAACAAAGGCATCTAAATATAATGCAGTTAATGGGATATAAAAAGAAGCTACAAACCATTTCCTGTTTATAGAAGCCTTTGCCCTTCCTAGACCACCTCTGCCTCTTTCTCTTCTTCCTCCATTCCCCCTTGTTATTGTTGGCGCAACATGTCCTATTGTTGTCCCTCCATTTCCCCAAAGCCCCTTCCTCTTCCTACATTTGCAGGGCTTTCGTCTCACTATGGCCTTTTGGAAAGTCTTCTAATGACAAAATTTTCCACAATTGAAACACTGATCACTATGCAAGACCTTGTTAAGTCAATTAGTCCTAGTGCACTTTCATCATGTAACGCCCCGATTTTTGGAAGCATTAATTTAAAACATTTAAATAAAAGATTAATATAAATAAAAAGGATCTCATTAATAAAGTAGCGGAAATAACGTAAGTATCTTAAGTCAATTACAAACAGAAACAATGATTTATTGGGAAATTAAATTACATTGTTCCAACACAAAAATAAGAAGACTCGAGGCTTCTAGAGGTTCAGGTTCTCCTCCTCAAATTGCTCAGCAGCAAACTCCTCCGTCTGGTAATACGGCTCCTCTTCTGTACCTTCAACACCTGGCGTAATATGCCAGGGCCATAGCAGCACCATGAGCGAAATAATCACTCAATAGTAAAACCTACTCGAACCCATAACATACAAATAGTAGGATATAGCATGCAATCAAAGTAAAGAACAATTCAATTTAATTACTAGCCTTTACTTAGTGAGTTCTAGAATCTCATCCGTTGAGAAACATCCTCCCGTGTCAACCACTAAGTCTAGGCCATTCGTGATTCAACTCCCCCTTGCTTGCCCTGACTGGGAGCCCAGATGAAAGGTCTAAGTTATCTACTTAGTCGGATTCATCAAACGCCTCACAAGGATGAATTTCCCAGGGACTGACTGTACCACTGGGCCCACGAGGAACTGACTGTAACCTCAGGAGTATATAGTCGTGTCTCGGTCTATAATACGAATCACCCTTATATCACCAAATAATTCAGTATGGAGTAATCACAAAATGCCACAACTTAGGGTTCCGAATCTCTGTCAATCCATAATCACAATATCTCCATTTTCAAAATCACTGGCTCTTTGCCATCCATCTCACCAAATGTCATCGGAAATTCTTATTCAATTTTCCCATTTACTTAACGTCTATGTGAATTCTAAGCACGATCACCAACCCGGGAACCTAATTGTCCATTCTAGCAATCCAACAATCTAATAGTAATTGAACACAACATGCGAAGCAAAGTAATAATAATGCATTGAAAGTAAACAATTCACCAAAAAAAAAAAACACGATAGGTCTTTGTGACTATTGAGGGATTAAAGTGTGATTTAATACTAATAACAACATGTCATTTATTTATCATAATTTTAATTCTATAAAATAATTTACGACAAACGTCATCTAAAATACTCCTTTAATAAACGGGACCGAGATTCAACGGTCGCGAGGTGGCCGAACAAATAATCTAATGTGACTAGAAAAATATAATGGCCCAAGAGGAATTTTTTTTATTAGTCTGCTTAATTTATGCCAATCGCCCAAGAGAAATAGTTTTAGATGGCCCAACTGGATGATTTAAAATAATGGCCCAATTGATTTGATTTCTAATGGCCCAAGGTGATTTATTGCATAATGGCCCACGGTAATTTATTTTCTAATGGGCCAAGGTCATTTATTTTTGGGGAAATTGCTTAAAAATGGAAGTAGGGGCAAGTAATGGCAAACTCATGGTGTACTTTTTCGAAAATTGCTCCCAACATGAAAAGGAAAATTTTAATTGCACATACATGGTACCAATTTTTGTGTGGACCGAAATACCCTTGTCTAAAAAAAACCCCATAAACCAACCCCCTCACTCTCCCTCCTTCTACGCCTGTGTTGCACCGTTCCTACATCTGTATTGCACCATTCATAGAATGTGGTTGGACTCTTCAAAAAATTAATTGCACCTGAGTTGTTCCAAACGGGGTTGCAGTGTGTTGTCAGGTCACACTTTCTGGAAATATATTCTTCTTCTTGCACTGTTCCTACATTTGTGTTGCACCATTCATGGAATGTGGTTGCACTCTTCAAAAAATTAATTGCACTCGAGTTGGTCCAAACGGGGTTGCAGTGTGTTGTCAGGTCACACTTTCTGGAAATATATTCATCTCCTTGCACCGTTCCTACGTCTGTATTGCACCATTCATGGAATGTGGTTGCACTCTTCAAAAAATTAATTGCACCCGAGTTGGTCCAAACGGGGTTGCAGTGTGTTGTCAAGTCACACTTTCTGGAAATATATTCTTCTCCTTGCACCGTTCCTACGTCTGTGTTGCACCATTCATGGAATGTGGTTGCACTCTTCAAAAATTTAATTGCACCCGTGTTGGTCCTTGAGAATGAAAAGAAAATGCATCTTCTTTGAGACATTTAACCAAACACCTTGTGTGCGTGATAAGTTTCCTAGTTTCACATTCACAGATGTACCCAAAATGTAGCCACTTAATTTATTAACAGCTTTATTGATCACACTCACAAACAGTACATACACAGAATGAACAAAACATATCATTAGGTATACTCCAGGTTACCAATTCAAGACACAACACGGCCAACAACTGGGTACTTAGCTTTGAACTTCTTCTCCCAATCATTGAGCACGCCCATCTCCTTATTGGACAGGCCGTGGAGAGATCCGACGACGTCGCCTTCGTCCTTGCTCATCTTAGCTAGGGCTCTGCTCGCGTCCTTGCCAGCGAACATCGCGTAGTCACCGCAGAGAGAGAGAGAGAGAGAGAGAGAGAGAGAGAGAGAGAGAGAGAGAGAAGGGTTGGGTTTGTTTTTTTTAGCAATTTCCCCTTTGGATTTGGAAAGATTGGGTGTTTTGTTTGAGAAATCTTACAAGTGAAGGGTATTTGGGTAAAATTCTATTTGCCTTTCCATGTATTTGCAAATGTTTTTCTCCTTACCATGTTTTTCTAATTCCAGAAAAGTACACCATGAGTTTGCAATAAGTTGCCCCTACTTTCATTTTTAAGCAATTTCCCCTAAATAATCCCCTTTATTTTTCTAATGACCCAAGGTCATTTATACGGTCCAGAATATTGGGAGGGCGGCAGCTAGGCCGGTGGAACGGCCGGAAGTGGGTTTTCTTTTACAAAACGGCTGGAAAAACTCCATTTTTCCCGGTAACGAGCTCTAATTCACACGATTAACAATCTAAAAACAAAATGCACACCTTACAAACAATATTTATACTTAGGGAGGTAGATTTATCTACCTCTCCTCCGACGAAAAGAGCGGAAAATCGATTTGGCGAAAATGGGTTTGTTCACCGAGAAAAGACAACCGGAAGATGAAGAAATCCGGCTCGGGGGTGCGGGGTGTGCTACGGGCTTCCTCCTCTTGCTCCCCTTTCTCCCAAAATTTCTTCTTCTCTCACTCTCTTTCTCTCTGCCGTGAATGGTGTGGGGAAAAAAAAAATAAAGCTAGGGCAGGGGATTTAAGGGAATGGAAGAGAAGGTTTTGGACTGGTTAATACTCTAGGAAATAGTATCCAGGAGTTAGAGGAAGGTCCCCAAGTGTGTTGTTGGCTTGCCATTGGCCAAGGAAAAATCCGGCTGAAAATGGCTGATTGACAAGTGACGGGCGGAGATAGGGAGGGGATGGGTCAAAGTTAACTATGTTTTCTACTTTTCTTTACAGACAATTGGTGTAAGGCCCTGATTTAGTAGTTAAATGGGCCAAAAGTCCAGCCTAGGTTTTTTTAATGGGCCGGATCCATTGGATTAGAAATAATCCTGCCGGAGGTCCATATGTGGACAAAATTGCCCTTATGATATGGGGTATAAAAATACGTTCTTTTCAAAATAGATCAGTACTGCGTCGTGCGCCGTCTCTCTCTCTCTCTCTCGTTGCGATTTCCGGTGACGATATTCTCCGGCGATCTCTCTTCGATTTTCTTCTCTGGCGATCTTCTCCGGCGATCTCTGTGCTCGCGATCTCGTTGCGATTTCAGATCTGTTTTGTCGTCGTGATCTCTGTCCTCCAGCGATTTCTGTCCATCTCTGTGGTTTGAGGTTGAAAACGAGAGGTATTCCTCTCTCTCTCTCTCTCTCTCTCTCTCTCTCTCTCTGTGTGTGTACTGTTGTTGTTTTTGGATGATAATAGAGATCTTAGCATATTATTGATTCAAGATTTTTAGGTTTAGATACTGTTTTTATGCATTATGTACTGTTTCTGTTTTTTGATACGAGATTTTTAGGTTTAGATACTGTTTTTATGCATTATGTTTGGAATATAATGCAGATTAACATAGATTATGTTATTTTTTTCTGTTACTGAGACAGATTATGCAATCTACTGTTGTTTTGTTTGGAATATAATGCGGATTAATGTAGATTATGTAATATACTGTTGTTTTGTTTGGAATATAATGCAGATTGATGTAGATGTTGTAATCTACTGTTGTTTTCATTATTGTTGTAATGCAGATTAACATAGATTATGTTATTTGCTGCTGTTATCGATTTTCTGTTGTTTTTATTTGAGGTAATGGTACTGTTGTTTTCATTTTTGCAGTGAAATTTTGTTTACGAATGGAAGCTAGTATTATTCTTCTTTGCAAGTATGGATCATTCACTGTTGTTGTTACTGTGACAAGAGATTTTCGATTTGATGATCTTGTGCAAAGTATTTGTAAGAAGTGGCAGGATTTAGAATTGAAGAGATTTCAGCTGTTATATGCTGTGTCTGATCACCATAATTGTCACTTAGATAATGATGTTGATTTTGCTAATATGTTTGCGTTGGCCGGGGCATATGGTGTTAGTTGTGTGGATGTAGGTGTTGAAGTGCTCTCTACTTGTTCAGTTGAAAGTGGTGAATTGGAAAGTGCTGAAAGTAGTATTGTACATGGAGTGGAAGAGGATCCGTTGGAAAATTTTTGTCCACACCATGAGACTGTTCGTCTTTCTTCTGGCTGGGCTAAGTTGATTAGTCATGTCGGACAAGAGTTTAGAGGCGGAGTAGATGACTTTAGGAGTTGTTTGGCAAAGTTTGCTATTGAAGTCGGTTTCGTGTATACTTTTTTGAAGAACGACAAGACTAGGGTAATAAATGGTGTGTTCAAAGAAGGGGAATCAGTTGTGAATGGTTTATTCATGCAACATTGAATAGAGCAAATGGTTTCTTTCGTATTAGGGAGTTTGTTAAAGAACACAATTGTGTTGGTGTTTTTGCTAGTTCCAAGAATCCTCGAATGAGTTCAAAATTAGTTGCGCAAGAGATTAGGGAGGAAGTTCGTAGTAAGAAATTGTATGCACCGATGCAAGCTGTGAAATTTTTTGAGAAGTATTATGGGAATAAAATCAGTTACAATCACGCTTGGCTTGGCGTTGAGAAGGCCGGTGAGGAGTTGTATGGAGACTACGCATTGTCTTTTGACCAGCTCCGGTGGTATGCTGAGGTAGCAAAGGAGAAAAACCCAGGAAGCATCATTGATGTTGAGTATTGTGAGATGACTCATTGTTTTCGAAGAATATTGGTTGCGTTTGATGCATGTATCAAAGGTTTTAACTACTGCCGCCCTTTGTTGGCACTTGATGGTACTTTTCTGAAGGGGAGGTACACAGGAACTCTTCTGGGGGCCACAGGAAAAGATGGCAACCAAGGTTAGTTTTTTTATTTTTTTTAGTTTTTATGCACAGATGTATACATATATTATGTAATCTGTTATTGTTTAATTCAAGAAACATAGGCCAGATGGTCAAAGATTACCATATGTGTCTGATTTGTTTGCTTTGTACAGAGTCCAGATCCATACATATTTGGTAATCTGTGATTGTTGCCTTCATGAAACAGAGACCAGATGGAAAAAGATTACCATATATGTTAGCTTTAAATGCATGATACTGACTGCTGATCTGTACATTTTTCTTATGTTGTTTTTGTGTTATTTTTTGTGGATTAGGATTATTTCCTGTGGCATTTGGTGTTGTTGATTCTGAGGATGACGAGAATTGGCTTTGGTTTTTGAGGAAGTTGTCGGGAATTCTATCACCTCGTCCGATTACATTCATTACTGATCGGCATTCCGGCCTTTTGAAAGGCATTCCGGAGGTTTTCCCCAACGGACATCATGCGTATTGTTTGCAGCATTTGAAGAATAACTTGAGGGATAAGCTTACGGGCCGATTGTCGAATGGCTTTAGGGAGCAAGTGATAAGTTTGTTTTCTGACTGTGCATATGCACCAACCCTGTTAGACTTTGAGGAAGCTATACAGGAACTTTATACAGTTGGCGGGGCAAAGGCGAAAAACTTTGTTGAATCATTGCCGAGACAGAATTGTGGCGAATGCTTATTTCCAAGGCAAAAGATATGGAGAGATGTGTTCAAATGCAGCTGAGTCTTTTAATAACTGGATTTTAGAGGCGCGTCACCTTTCCATATTGAGTGCAATCGACAAGATAAGGATTCAATTGATGACACAAATGTGTGTCCGGAGACAGAAGTCGACAAAAATGAATGGGATTGTGTGTCCTGAAATGGCCTATTTTTCTTCACAACTTTCTCAAAGCATGCCCTCAGACTAGGAATGGTTATTATCCTATCATGCTTGGCGCAAATTTGGTCAACAAACTTTGTATCTGGTTTCTTTGATTTTGGAGCCAATCTAATCCTGTTGGGGCCGGATTGTAGTCCAAATATAAGGGTCATCTCCTTTTCTGTTATCTTGACAGTTTTGCTCCCCAATTTGAAACTTCCTCTATGGCCTTGGTACTGATTCACCAATTTCAGAGTCTCAAAATCACTCTTCTTAACGTAGCTCTCATCCATCAACTTCTCAATAACACAAAGAAGAAGATTACCAAATGGTGATTTTCTAATCTCTTCTTTTTGCAATTTTGAGAATTCTATTCCCCTTACAAGTCTTACCAAACCAACGAGGTTGGACCTGCAAGAAATTTGCAAGGAAAAAGATTAAGCAAAATGCTAGATATCTCAGACTAAGTAGGTTAGGACTGCAACAGACTACCATATATGTTCATTATACAGAGTAATATTTGGTAGTCTGTTTTGTAAGGCATGAAACAGAAGTGAGGTTCCAAAAGATTACCAAATTTGTATGAAAATTTTGTATTATACAGAATCCTTTTGTTATATATATGGTAATCTCTTGATGTCATTGGCATGAAAATGCGGCAGATAGCAACAAACTACAACATACAGTTGATTAAGTTGAATTATACAAGGTACGGAAACAATGCTAACCTGTACTGAAGACCACCTTCTTTGATGTCCACTTCTTGAACCTCCTCTTCTTCGACAACAGTTTTCACTTTTCTTTCCTTCTTCACCTTCTTCACCTTCTTCTCCTTGACATCTTCTTCACTTGGATGCTTCCTCTTTTCGCCCTTCATTTTGCTCACATCCTCCATCGTGTCTGATTTTCTTTTATCAACTGGCTTCTTCTTTTGAATAGGAGAAGGGCTTTTGGCACTAGACCTGCATGGATTTGCAGTTTTCAGATTTTGAAAAGAGACAGATAACCTAACTTGTAGATATTTTTGGAATGATACAATTTGAGTTAAACAAACCTTTGCTTCGAACGGGTGGACTTTTTTTGGCTTAGCAGTCATCTTGTAACGGTAACCATATTGTTCTTCTTCTTCTTCTTCTTGTTCCTCATCTTGTTCTTCCTCTTTTTCTTCTTCTTCTTCCCACTTCTCCTCCTCATCTTCTTCTTTTTCTTCCCACTCCTCCTCCTCATCTTCTTCATCCTCTGTTTCCTTTTCCTTTGTCTTTCCTTTGCGCCTTGGCAATTGTTTTGCAGGTTTTTTGGCAGATGGTGATGCCTTAGCCTTCCTCTCTGCCTTTTTTATTGGACTTTGCAACGCTTCTGCTTTGGTGGCAGATCTTGTTCTTTTGGATGGACTCAACTGTTCGTCTTCGTCTTTTGCGGCCCTCTTCCTTGGACTCTGGACATCATGAGTCGGCTTTTTCATTTTCTCGGTTCTTTCTCTCTTTCTTGGACTCTTTTTTGCAGGTTCTTAGTCTGCTTTCTTCGTTTGCTTTCTTGGATTCTTTATGGTCTACTTTCTTGGACTCTTTTTAGCAGGCAATTCAGTTGTTTTTTTACTTATTGTCCTCTTTTTTGTCGGACTTGGAGGAATTGCTGCTAACGGCTTACTTTGACAATAATCTACAGGCACCAATTCAAGGCCTTTTTCTTCGGCCACTTCGTGGCTTGTTGATTCACTTGATTGTTCTGCCATTTGCTGAAATTACAGAATAGAATTTGATATTAATTTTTTGAATCCACAGATTATAATATCTACCATAAAATGAAACAACTTATAACAGCCAGATTTGGTAATCTTTGACAATTTCTGAACACAAAAAACATCAAAGATATGGTAGTCTTTCACAATTTGTGAACACAAACACCAAAGATATGGTAGTCTTTCACTATTACTGAACACAAACACCAAAGATATGGTAGTCTTTCACTATTACTAAACACAAACAGAAAAAGATATGGTAGTCTTTCAATATTAATGATTCAAAAACAACAAAAGATATATGGTAGTCTTTCAATATTAATGAAACAAAAACAGCAAAAGATATCATGCTCTTTCACCACAATTCTGGAAACAATTTCTGAACCGGGAAAAATTTCTAGAAACAGAGTAGAAAAAACCATAATCAGTAGAAACAGAGTAGAAAAAACCAAAGAAAAAGTAATGAACAACAAAAACCAAAGGAAAACCATAGACCAACCCTAATCAGTAAGACAATCGGAAAATGAACAGTAATGAACAGTAATTTAGTGGTTAGAGACGAAAGAAAAACCCTAATCAGTAAGATTTATCGTAATCGTACTATTTTTCTTCAACTTGGTACCATTAGAGTACAGGAGAAACCCTAACTCACTGGAGAAGGTGAAGACGACGACGGAAAAGAGAACGACGAATGACGATGGCGACTACGACGGCGACGGGTGCGAAGAACACTGCACGACGATGGAGAAAACGGTTTGCGTGGTTCTCTCTCTCTCTCTCTCTCTCTCTCTCTCTCTCTCTCTTCTGGTTCGAAAATCGAAAATGGGCGCAGAAAAGTGACGGTTCCAATTTGGCCCACGTTTTTATATGACAGTTTGAGGGTATTTTTGGAAGCCGGTACAATTTGTCCTGTTGGAAGTACAGGAAAAGTTTATGTCCTTATTACAGTAAAGAACCCTTTACTATGTCCTTCCAAAAAACGGACCATTTTCTTTAACACTGGAGGGGATGGGTAAAAGTGAGTTTTGTTTTATTTAAACTTTTTTTTTTATATACAAAAAAAAAAAAACCGGACCATTACACATCATGTTTTTTTTTTTTTGATCAATTTTACACATCATGTTCCCTTCTACTATTCTTCCAAGGTCTACCAAGAGCCTTATCCCACGTACTCTGATAATTAATGGGTCCCTTTAAACTCTCAATTATATCCCCATAAGCTCTTAACTATGTATATCTAAAGTACATCCATGAGATGAAAATATTTCCAAAAACAACACCATATATAGTTTATCAAGTTGTTAATGCCGGTATGGTTTCATTAAAGAAATTATTTTGGAATTGTATTTGTAAAGAAAAAACACGGTACAGAAAAGTAAAATCGAGCGTTTATATAACTATACGTCGTAGAACAAGAAGTAATTTTTTTTTTATAGATATATTTGTGTTCATTTATTTTTCAAGGAGCATTCGGCTTAATCAAACTCAAAAACGCTTTGTTCAAAACAAGAAGAAAACTTCAAACTCGTGTTCTAATAGAACACATCGCTATACTTGAACATATGACTAATCAAGATTATATGCTATACTTATACTACATCACCTCAAACTTGGGGATTGGATTATTCTCGTCATATTAATTATGGATTTGTTTCTTTAATAATGTTCTAGTATCTGGTAAGTAGAGGCCCGGTTCATTTCAACCATGCTCTATAATTGGGTCTATTTAGAGACTATAATTTGAGTCTCTATGTACGTAGACTTCTTCAAAATTATAAAGACCCCATCTCTGTACTCTTAAAACATGCATGTTTAACAAATAACATGCTCTCAGGATTGTCTTGTTCCACGTTAATGTTTTGTTATGAACTAGATTTTTACAATGGCCCTTTCTCTCTCTCTAGAATAGGGTTCATTCATCTGCTCTTTCAGAGCTTTCTCCTTTCTTTGATATTATAGATCTTCTTGTTCCTTAGCACCATTTATTTGCCTGATCTACTTAGGTTCTCTGCTTCTGTATCTTCTTTTTTTTCCCTCTTTCAACACATTTTTTTAAAAAACCACCATTCTATGTTTGCTTGTCTGGATTTTTTGAAATTCAAATCATTTGATGTTTTGCTTTTAGATTAGTTTAAACAGATTTCAATTGATTTCATCAAAGGCTTTCTTTATTTCTTCTATATTAACTTTTTAATGCCTTTTTTTCCCTTTAGTTCCCCACGCTTCCCCCTCCGAGTATTCTAGGGTCTTTCTTTATTTCTTCTATATTAACTTTTTAATGCCTTTTTTCCCTTTAGTTCCCCACGCTTCCCCCTCCGAGTATTCTGTGCATTTACTGGTGCTTTGATGGCTTGCTTAAGTGAGGCCTCCTCAAATGCTAAATATCTTGATTTTATGGACCCAAGGGGCTGGCTCCTACCTACAGATCCTCTTATCTCTTCACAGCTAAGGAATATTTGGACAAAAACATTGCTTGAATCTTTCGTGGACACTCATCATTTCTCTAAAGCTACTATTCAGCTAGTGGTCAGCTCTTTTTGGCACACAATGTTGTGCCCAGAGGTTTTGTTGTGCTCGAGGTCACGCACGCATACAAAGACACACAAGAAATCTGAGGAAAACTCCCTTATATATTCACACAATACACAAGTTGAAAAACTGCTAACCCACACCACGACTCTCCCTCTCAGGACCTCTCTCACTTCCCACTACACTGCTAACCCACACCCTCTCAACTCTCTCTCAATCAGTACATATACACAGAGAAGAGACACAACCTTTAAGGCTTTCCATGTGAGGTGGTTGCCAACACTGTGTCCACCGACACCGACACCAGCTTAAGAGGAAAAATAATCCTATGCATCTCATCCTATTCCACTTAGGTGGAACAATTGGACCAAGTCAACACACAATACTTCTACAACTTGAGTTTCCATCTATGGATGTCTAGTTTTGAGCACACAGTATCCCAATCGAATATTACTATTTTGAGCAGGCGAAAATGCTTAGTCTTGCTGCGGTTCATCTTCTTCAAAAGGATTGGAGAGAAGACAGAGCTAAAAACTTGGACTTTTTCAAATTTCAGGTCAGAATCCCTCCAAATGGATTTCTAATTCATCATGCAAGAGTAGCTTAGTGGAAACTTTTGAAAACTTGCACGGCTTAATGACTTTTTTGGCCCCCAGAGTATGCCTCGTGCCGATTTGGTCCCCAATATATCGATTTGATTTTTCTGGTCCCCAATGTTCCAATTTTGCGTTCAATTGGTCTCTTCCTTCACGCTGTTCGCTCTCCCCGTTAAAAAGAAGGGGCGACTTGGGTATTTCAACATTACCCTTGTGCATCGAGATTCCCCTGCCCACCAACATACACCCATCACCCCCCTTCGCCCCCCGTCTGCCACACCGACTACCATGCCTGCGAAGGCGGCTATATATACACCCCTCCTATTCCTATAGGTTTACCAATCGGAGGGTAATAACCTCCTCCTTTCTCCTCTATAACCTCCTCCCTCGGCACTAAGAAATCGAAAATGTTGGTTCGAGAAATGGAGGCTGTGATGTCATTTTTCTGGAGGGTGCCCGTTTGTTCTCGGCGTGGAGCCAGGATTGGATCGTGAGCTCCAAGACGAAGAGCTCGCATGCCTTGGCGAAGAGGACGGGGGCCTTGGACGAGATCATCTAGACGCTCTCTTCGGCTTTCTTGATTCGGGCTGAGAGGAACTGGTGGTTTTTGAAGTTGGTGGCTGTTTCGATCTCTTGGCGTTGATGGGTCCAGAAGATTTAGAGTTGTTGCTGGTGTGTTGTTGGAGGAGGCGGTGGTGGTGGGGGTAGAGTGGTGGTTGCGCAGCCGTGGGGTAGGGGAGGGGTGGGTTCCATTTTTGGGTGTTTGATTTTATGGGGAAATTAATGGCCAAATGGGTTTGACCGAGGGGTGTTTGAAATACCTAGGGTGCCCCCAATTTTAATGGGGAGAGCGAACGACGTGAATGGGGAGGGACCAATTGAACCCAAAATTGGAACATTGGGGACTAGAAAAATCAAATCGATATATTGGGGACCAAATCAGCACACGAGGCATACTTTGGGGACCAAAAAAGTCATTAAACCATAGGTATGAGAACTCTCCGTTCAACTCTTCATTTCCTCTCATTTTGGAAAATGGCAAGCTAATGTTTACCTCTGCTTTGAGAGTTTTCAAGAACAGTGATAGCAATTGAACTTCTTGTATTTACGTTCTTTACGAAGATGAGGTTAAGAATATGGAACTAGATATTAACCACATCTTCAACTAGGATTCTTTAGGTGAAGATTTCATACTCTTGATGAAGGTTCACTTCTCCATAGTCAAATTCCCAAAACACGATAGCACCCAGATATTGCCCCTATCCCCTCTATATTTGCATGAATTCAAACCTCGTATGTACCTCATACTAATGCTCCTAGTTCTTCCTCTTGGTGGAACTTTGGTCAGTCTCCCTTTGGCTATTTTTCCTCAAACCAAGGTGCTGCTACGTGTCCCATTACCTCCTCTATCTCGCCACCTATAGGTGGTGATACTCTGGATGTTGGCTGTTGGGCGCGTGGAAAGCTTGCTTTTGAGCGCCTAAGTAGGGTGGTTTAGCATGTTAGACGTTCGTTTTGAGCTTTATTTCCCATTTGATATATGCACGTGGTGTTTTTGTGTGTTGAGCGTATTTTGCAGGTAATTGAGGGTTGTGGGTGCAATTTCGTGACATTGGGAGTGCATGCACGTAGACCGAGAGTGGGAATTGAACGGATTTTGCATGGAAGTGATTGTAACCCCTCGGGAGCGCTACCCCAATTCTATGGAGCGCTCAAGTTGGGCACAAAAGGGCTCGAAAATGAACAGAAGGTTCTTGAGCGCTACACCAAAAGTGGTGTAGCGCTACCGATTTGTTAGAGGTCAACGGTCAAAGGGGGAAGCAGCCGGTCAACGCAGCACTTAAGGGAAGCGGTAGCGCTACCCCTAAATATAGGTAGCGCTACCGAGCGCTTATGAGACCCATTGAACGTTGTCGTTTGGTTTCCGCGTGGAGTATTTTCGGATTTTCGTCGTTTCCTTTAAGATGACGAGAATTAGTATAAATAAAAGGAAGAGAACTCAGATTAGGGTTCCAAGTATTGTTTTGAGATTTCTACTTTTCAAAGTTTCGGCTACAGTTTTCTTTCAGCATTTTGCATTCAAGCTTGTTCCAGTTTTCAGAGTTTCAGCTTTTGGATTGGTGTTTCGTATTAATAATGAAGTTTGATCTTTTCTTGCAATCTTCGGTATCGTTTGCTATTATCATATCTTATTCTTCAATCATGTCTAGATCTAGGTTTAATTTGATTTCTGCAGTAATTAAAATCATGAGTGAGTAGTCGCATAGAGTGCGGCTGCGGGCGAAGGCGTTTAACAGCAAGGCTAATCGATGTTTCACCTCGGGGCCGAATTAACTTGATTTTTTTTTAGCAATTTTAGGAAACGAAAACTCTTCTAACAAACAAAACCCAAGCATCGCCGGAATTCGAATGCGCATGGAATCTGGTGACAGGTGGTGCGCATTTGTTAGGGATTCTTTTCTTATTCTAAAATCAGTAAAAAGAGAATTGTGGCCCGAGTAAACATTGGTTAGGCTAGTCGCGAACGCTGGGTTCCCTCAACCGTGCTCTCATTTTTAATCTGCATTAAGTAAATCAGTCCAGTAGTTAGTACATTAATCTCATCAAATCAAGGGGTGGCTACCTAAGAGCCAGGTTAAACTGCACTTCCACACTTTTGAGTCAAACACTGTTAGTCGTCTCTGTGGTTCGACTCCGGTACTTCCGGATTTATTGTGCTACACTGGTCGAGAGTCCTACGCTTGGGACGTCTTTATTCGTCTTAATTTTTAGTCACCTGGTCGGTCAAAGCATTTTTGGCGAGAGGGATTACCAAACCCTCACTCCCATTGGGCCACTCCCATTTCAACTTCAATAAAAGAAGAACCCAAATCCCCTTAGTTCTCCCTTATATCCTCCTTCCCATCTCACCAATAGTCCACATACTCCACTTGACATCACTACAACCACTCAAACCATCCCACATGATTGAAACCATACTACACCTGAAACTTCGGGAGCCATGCCTATCCCCTGAAATTGCTTTAGGTGTTCAGATGTTCTCCTCCAGATTTCTGAGGTGTTCGGAGGAAGAGGATGAACTTATGGGTCTTCTACAATAAATTATTGGCCTTGAGGTTAAGGTATTCCATCATTAAGCAATATCATTCAACAACATTCTGTATGCTCTAAGAAGAGGGCTACCTCTTCATTTGATGCAAAATCTTTGAGAAGAGATAAGCCTTTTAAATTAGTTCCTCTTAATTAAGGGGCACAACCTCCAGTTGAGAAGCTTTAAGGAGTTCCCATCTATTATAGTCCCCTTTTTTTTCGTTATCTTGTACAATGAATCCACATGTATATGATTTCTTTTAGCGAGCGGTCCAGTTTTCATCAAGCCTATGCATTTACAAGAATTGCAACTTCTTCAAGGATCCACCCTGAATCAAATATTTCTTATCCATTTGACATCGGATGATTTGCATGTCTTCTTAGATTCTCTTTTATGCAGATTTTAATTGATTTCACCAACGCTTTACTCTTTAGGGTCTATCTTTATTTCTTCCATATTAACTTGTTAATGGATTTTGCCCTTTAATTAGTTTCCCATGGTTCCCCCTTCGAGTATTCTATGTATTTACTGTTGCTTTGATGGCTTGCTTAAGTGAGACCTCCTTAAATGCAAGAGGTGGGAAAATATGGGGGACATATGTGATGAAATGAATGTGATGGGTGGATGGATGTGTGATGGGTTAATTGTGTCAGGGTTGGGTAGTTAGGAATTGGTGAGTGTAATGGGAGTAGGATTTAGTTAGGGATGAAGGAGAGAGAATATAAAGTATATGCATGTATGTTTGTGTTCATGTATATATGTGTGTGTGAAATTGTGTAATAATCTATTTAAGAACACATTAGGATTTAATTTAATTGAAGAAAATGAGTATCTAATAAATATTAAAAGATAAAAATAATCTAAATTTTATTTAGAAATTTTGGATTATCATAGTAAATGCTTCCTTGATAAGAAAAAAGAGAAGTACATAAGACGATCATCTAGAATGGCCCGCCCCATTGACACTTATACACACGAAATAAAAACTCACACTTTTGATGAGTTAGGTACCTCAATAATCACATCCACACACTGATGACAAGCTAGCCTAATCGATATGATTCCTCATCAGATCACTAGCACCGTCACCTTGCTTCGTCAAATGACCATCACCACCATCACTGTCGAAATATGAATACGGCACCTTGATGATGATGGAGGATGATGGAGGAGCCGAGATAAAGGAAAATATATAAAAAAAAGAAATTCTCAAATCTGAGATCAAGAGGAAAGCCCCTCACTGAAAAGGAAGGGGTTATTGAAAGCGAGAAAAACGGCCATCACTTTGGAGGAAGAAAATTCCCATCAAGAGTAAAGCCCTCCCCTCCTACCACCACATTAAGGTGATGAAAACCCTAGGGGGAGGGAGGGAAGGAAGAGGGAATGCAGCTAGATGGACCCTAGATCTTTTCAATCAAGTACAATTATATATTACACAAAAACCATATTTCAAAAATTATTTTCTTTTCACAACTGTTTTTAAAAACCTTTTTTTTACAAAAATATTTCATTTTCAAAATCTGTTTTTTTTCTAAAACTATTTTCTTTTTCAAAAACTGTTTTCTTGCAGTAGTTTTTTTATAGTTTGAAAATGTGTATGGCAAATTTTACATATTCAATTTTGATTATGCCATTGTGGACCTCTGCATTGTTAATTTTAGTAATCCCTTAAATGGATAACCAAAAGGTGATGTAATAAACTTTGGTTGTCCAATTTTGATTAGGTCATTGTGGATACTCCAAGCATGACATATCTCGAAGAAAACCATCCCGTTCCGCTAAGTGGATTATTGGCCTTTTGGTTTTTCACGCTTTACAAGATATGTTATTCTCCTCACATACATCAACTAAAAAAGACAAAAAAAAATGAAGAAGTCAATTTAACGGAATAGGCACTGTCGAGTAATACGACTAGTTAGATTTATGTGATTATCATCAAGTATACACTGATCTCTACCCAATTTCTAGTATCAAACAGAATGCACAAACTTCTTGTGTTCTCCCCCAAAATCTGTTCAATAATAGCTAAAGCCAGAAGAAAATAGGAATTTCTAAAACCTGGGAGCAAAAACTAATTTTAATTCCAAAACAAAACTTTTTTTCCCTAATGGAAAATAATCTATTTTAAATTGTTAGTCACAGTATCAAAATCGTCATATATACCTGCTGCTGAAGTTTCTTCTTCCACCTCGCGAAGAACATCATCTGCCAGACTCAACTGAATAGAACTCAGAGTTTCGGCATCCATGTCTTCCCAATTATCCACTGACCCCGGACTTCGCCATCCTTAACAAAACCTTGTGCAATCCTTGTTGGGTTAATAGAGCCTTCATCTTTACTCTCCAGACTGAAACTATTGATTTGCCCATCAAACTTCACGATCTTGAACTTAGCCGCCATAACCACAGTTGGAGACGAAACCCTAGTTTTTCAACCAAAAGCTCTGATACCAATTTGTTGTAAAACGAACGTTATGAATGCGACTAAGTTAGGAGAAAGCAAACAAATCAACAAGCAATCACCCGTGTCTGACTGAGAGTTGGCCCAGCTTTTAGGCATAGCCAGTCTGGTTGTGGACCGAAAACATGTTCTTCATGTGTTCGACCATTTGGACGGACATGAATCCCGTTCGGACGGAAATTACAGAAAGCAATCCGAAGTTTTGATAGACACCTGTTCACGACGAACACTGTACCTTCTCCCGCAAAGCCAAATTTAAGGCACTCCCAACAATATCTCCTCATGCTTATTAACCCTCATTAATCAATTGACTTAAGGGGTGTTTTAGCTAAATAAATAAGCCTGATCTTAATTTTGTTCTTATTCAAAAAAAAAAAAAAAAAATTCCCATTTTTTGGTTTTGTATTAAATTTTTTTTTTGTGGATTATTGGTTCGTTTAGAAGAAAGTAATCCAAAAGGTAAAAATTATTAACCAGACTAAATTTTTTGTGAATAAAGAGAAAATAATCTAAAAAGTCTGTATGTTTCTTTATTATTTTTTGTCTTTAGTGATCTTTTTTTTTTTTTTTTTACTTTTTAAAATTCCTCTCATCAAGACGAATCAATAATCTACAAAAAAATCTACACAAAACTAACAAATGCAAATTTTCTTGAATAAGGACCAAAAAAAAAAAAATCCGGCCTTAAGCATTTTAAAGAAGTAGACTTTTCATATGACTAAACTGTATTAGATTCATCATTAAATTATTTTATACATTAGTCAACAATTCGTAGCACGTGATACTTTATAGATTATAAACGAACAATCAAAGTAAAACGACATTACAAATGGCCAAAAAAAAAAAAAAAAAAACAATCGCAATCTATTAATTGACTAAATTGTTATTTGGTTTTGTATTTATGTTTTTAAATCAAACTTTCCATCAAATTGTGTTTCACTTTTACCCATTAACTCTTTACCCACTTTTTTAAAAGGATAAAATTATATTGATGATATTGTTTACATGATAGTTAAGAAACATCAAATTCTTGAACTATGGCCTCTTGAATAAACTTTGGTCAACCCCTTAGTGCTACCATTTATGTACCGTATTCGTATCACTACTCATATTCTTCAATATGCAAGCCCTAATTAAGCTAAGCTCATAGGATAGGCTTCAACCTTTCTCCATAAACTCCTATTTAAGTATGCGAGAGATCTAAAACTCTGGCATATTTGGTTTAATTTATGAGAGTTGCTATTATTAATCTCAGGCCTAGAGGCTTAATATTCTATCATAGGCCGGCCCATGGCAATATTTCAAGTAGATGGATCTCACACTATTTTCAAAATGCCAAATTAATGAACATAGTTGTCAAGTTCTTTTCCGTGGTACGTATCGTCACTTTCTTTAAGAGCTATACTCGAGTAATGCTCAATGCGCACTTTCTCAAAAAAATTACTAATATGATATTTTGTACCAAAATATGAGATTGTTCATATTCTTCAAATATGCAAGCCCTAATAAGCTAAGCTCATAGGATACACTCAACCTTTCTCCAAAACTCTCTATTTAAGTATGCGAGAAAATCTAAAACTCTGGCATATTTGGTTTAATTTTGAGTTGTGTTGCGGACTTATTTTAATCTCAGGCCTAGAGGCTTAATATTTCACATAGGCACAAAATCTCATATATTTCAAGTAGAAATCTCATATTTTTCAAAATGCCAAATTAATGAATATTTTGTCAAGTTCTTATTTTGGTACAAAATCGTCACTTTCTTTAGCTATACTACAAAATCTCAACCTAACACATCAACAAAATCTCATATTTTGCCGCAAAATCTCAGTATAGTCAATGGTCAAAGGTGGCACAAATCCCCACACGTCATACGTGGCGCAATCTAGAGAGATCCAATGGGAAAATGATGATATCATAACCACAAAACTCAGATTTAAAGCCACAAAATCTCATATGCCAAAATCTCATACGGTAGTATAGCGAATATCAATATCATGCGCATGCAAGAGTTGAATATCTAGTTTCTTTTCGGTTTGTTGCTTCAGAAATGGAAAAATACATTATTTACAAATAATGTCACTTTTATTACATTAACTACAAATAATGTCACTGCTATAAAGAGAATCAAATTTCAACACTAATATCACCCTTAATATAAATATTATCAACAAATCCAGACTATAGATTCTTGAAATGAACGGCTGAGATTTAAAACATCCGATCCACGGTTTAAATGAAGTAGCTAAGTTGGTCTTACCTAACAGAACGATAGGTAGGAGAAGAAGGAAAACAAGCTCATGCATATCTACCCATGTCAAATGTCAATTAACAAATTTATATTGCTCCGCAATTCCTCAATTGTTAAATATTCTCATTGCCTTAAAAGAAACTCCCTTTATTCTCTTATTTTTTTCCATTTTCAATTTAAATAAGAGTAGTCCACCGAAATCTGGAAGGTCTATAATTTGCGAATGACCAACTGCCAGTCCTGTATTTTGACCCTTTGGTAAACGGAGTTCTCAGTGATAATAATTCAGTTCAAAGGCAAGTAGCACTTTAGAGATGAGTTGATTTCTTATCATCTTCCACTCAGTTGAGGAAAAACAAAACATTAAAGGAAAAATATACTTATACCCTGTACTTTCAGTAATTTGTAAATACACCCTCTCAACTTCAAAGTGAGTCTATTGTACTTGCAGCAAAACTAATGAGAAAATAAGTTTGATACATTTTCTATTTTTCACCTAAAACGCATCCTAATTCCTAAATGGCTGCAATATACCCTTGGGTATTAAAACACCCATTCTTAATTTATAAAGAATATTGAGAATTGAATTATGGCCATTGAGAATTTAGTTTTGAATAATCTTTGATATTGTAATCTTTCATTCATCTTGACATTCTAAATAAACTATCTTTGGAACATTGTAATCTCCTACCCTAAAAGAGGAGACATTTTATCCTTAAAGGGGTTTGGCAAAATTCCTTGGAGGGTATTAAAACACCCATTCTTAATTTATAAAGAATATTGAGAATTGAGAGTAGATATGTGATTTTGTGTTTGGTTAGATCACAGTTAGATAGTTTAGTTTTGATGATGTTAGCGAAGTGTAATAAGTGGAGATTCCTCCTTAGAGAGACAAATGAGGAAATGATGATGTACCCATCAAAACTAATTCAATAAGAAAAGGAAATGTTTATTTCAATAAATTTTCAAAATAATTGTTTGTAAGATTCTCGATTAATCCAAAAGATGAGACACTTTATCCTAAGGGTTTGGCAAAATCCATTCATATTCCTTTTCCAAGGAAATTGTGAACTTGATTCCCGGTAATCATATTCTATTCCTTCAAGATTTTGGTCATATATAAGGGTTTGGCAAAATGGCCTTTTCGATTTAGGTATTTGCTCTCACCAATAAAGTCTCGGGTTCGATTTCCAGTAACAAATTCTGTGTTAAAGTTGTGAAGTATTAAATTAATACCTCCAACGCTTTGAAATTAAAGTAGTGAAAGTCAGACAACCTGACTCAAAATCCAGTTAATAAAAAAAAAGAGGAGACTTTTTCAACAAGTTGCTGTTACTTGTTGGCAGTGAGAGATCCAGCAGGGCTCAGTTGACTAAAAAAATTGCATCTTGCATGTTGACTTGTTAATTGTCAACTAACGTAACCACAGTTTTAAATTCCTTCGGCCGGAATCTATGGAATGCCACATCTGCAATGGATCCAATGACGACTAAAATTTGAATCTGGAGTGATATTAGCCTGCTAGGAGACAGTTGTCATAGTATCACCCTCCAATGAGATAACGAAGATCCCTCATGTGATAATTTCTTATCTGCCATCATGTATTCATGTGATGCAAAACAGGACCGATCACGAGATCAGTATCCATTTGAACGAACCAAATTTGTCACAATAGGAATAGATAGTCAGTTTTCTCTTCAGATAAATATGTTTAGTCCAAACTTTTATTGATTTACGATTATTGCTAAATTAAAAGCTTATTGCAAAAGGCTAAAACTTAGCTTTCAGAATATTGAATGTTGAATTAATTTTGGAAAAAAAAGTTAAACGATCGTGTACTTGGTATTCCCGTGATCTGAAACACTTATATTCTAGAGCTTACACTTAACTAACGGTAAAAATTCAATCCATATAGAAAATCACGGACATAACACTTGTGTGTAGCACGAGAAAATACCACCTAGTATCAATGTAAAAACTCAATGATAGAAAATCACGGACATAAAAAGTGCAATGAATCAGTATCAATTAAAAGTGCAATGATTCAGTTTAAATTAGCCTTGTGCTCATGCAAATATTCACTACTTTTTCAAAGCAAATACCTTTGTGCATATTTACAGTTTGAAAACTACGTAATTCCTTTTTTAAGATTAAACAATTGTACTAACTCTATCCCGCTAATAGACAAATACCGGGCGGCTTTAGGTTGCGTGAAATCATGGAAATTTTATGTTAGCCCCTCGAAAGTTGCATATATTCATGGAAATGTTAGGGGATCACCAATGGTATAATCAAACCTGAATTTTCAAAAATTGTCACATCAATTTTTGATTATCCATTTAGAGGTTGTTAAAGTTAGTAATGTTAAGTCCCTACATTAATATATTTTGTCCATAATAAAAAAACAAAAGGTCCGCCATCACATTTTCAAAATTTGATAACCAAAACTTGCCGCATCACTTTTTCAAACTACATCAGCATATGCAATTTTTTAAAACACAGTTTTTGTAGAAATACATTTTGGAAAAAAAAAAAAACAGTTTTTCAAAAATAAAAAGAGTTTGTGAAAAATTTTTTTGAAAAAACAGTTTTTAAAGAAAGAAAATTTTGTAAAAAAAAATGTTTTCGAAATTTTTTTTTTTGAAATAAAAAAGAACTATTTTTAAAAGAATTGTTCGAAATCATTGTTGAGAGAGAGAGAGGGGGAAGGGAAAGAGGGAAGATTTTTGAATAATAATCGGTGTATTTGATTTGAGTACATGTAGAGTCCGCTAAATTTAGTTATTGTGAAACAGTTGCTAGTTTTGAGTATTCAAATGCCAAAATTTATTATTGACTATGGCGTTGTTAACTTTGATTATTCTATTGTGAGCATTTTTTAGGCCACACATTACTAAAATATAATATTGGGGATAACCTTAGATCCGCTGATAACAGAGAAGGCAAATGGCCATTCCTTTCTAAGTAGAGAGCGTACATAGAAATTAATACAACAAAAGAATCGAATGAATGCACATCGGAAACGGGGGTGCTCCTTTTTCCCCCTTCTTTTCTCTCTCCTTTTCCCCTAAACGACGTCGTTTTGCTCATTTTCTTAGTACACCTCCAAAACTTTCAAGGGTCGTGTTTGGGAAATTCAATTTTCGGGTTTAGACACTAAATCAAATGAAAAAAGATTGATAAATTAGCTGAGTAGAGCCAAACAAATTAAGCACATTCGATTTTGAGAAACTTTTAAGGGTGAGAAAATCACGTGGGTTGATACTTTATATTGCACCTAGTAGATAAAAAATACATACTCCTACAACTCCATTGCGACTTTGTTACATGTGCTAATGTAACATACGCACGTCACTGAAGTTGGTGTATATAAATGGGCACATGTAGAGACAGTTTTTCCTTGCAATAAGACAGTGTTTGGATTGGGAGAAAGGAACTCCTCAGAGTTCAATCAGTACTCAAGACAAGACCAGACACTGTTTGGATAGGGAGAAAGAGGAAGAAAGCGGGAATGGCTCCAGGGGTTTATGCCGTCGACGGGCTAAGCGGGAACTACGGCGGCAGGATAACGGCGTCCGTCGTTATCACCTGCATAGTTGCTGCTTCAGGTGGCCTCATCTTTGGCTACGATATTGGGATTTCAGGTGCGATTTCTTTCCTTTTAAAAATCTTCAAATCATTCTGTTCTCAGTTACTAAAAACTCATTCATATGTATTCTTTTGAATCCTCAACTATCCAGAGAAGAAATTATTGTGCTCTGTTAAATTTGGAACAGAGCATATGATTTTTTTCATCCTAATCGGTGGTTGTGGGGCGGAAAAGCTTCGAATCTCCAGTGGAAGTACTCGAATCTAGGCGTTATGTTTGTTTTTTAACACAGTTTTCATCGATCTTCCCCAAAAATAAAAGTTAATGGCCATGGATGCTGCCATAAATTAAAGCTAGTGGGGCCACTTCTAATTCTCACCTTAGCAGAAAATAATTTTTATAGTGTTTGTGAATAATAATGTCAAAATTGTTTTTGTTAATGCCAAACTTCGATGCATAAGATCCTTGAAGTTGCAGATGGTACAAGTTTTTTCTGCATAAAAAATTTGATATTAACAAAAACAGTATTGGCATTAACATTTTCCTTAAAAAATATGAATTCGTGGAATACTCTCTTCTTTTAGTTTGCTCTCTCTCCGAATCTAAAACCTACTTACTGTTTCAACCAATAAAAGAGAAAGTTTCGTTCACCATTTTTTAATGAATGAGAGTGAACAAAATTGTACTCCTTACTCTGCTGACGATGAGGATCCAATGTATCTTGCTGTTTTCCATCTTATGGGGTCACTGTCTTTTATCATTGTTGAGAAAGTTTCTTTTATAGTTTCATTTAATTGATTTCAGCATATAATTAGGAGCATCTCTTATGGAGGCTTGAAAAAGAGCTCCATCATATAAGTACTTCTATTAACGGGAACAAATAAGACAGAGCAGAGGTCTCCTCTCCTTTGTTCGGGTTGGAGTTTCGGGGATTTTTTCGAGAATCGGATCGGATTGAATTTGGAGGTAAAACTTAAAAAAATGTTCGGGGAACGGGTTGTAGGTTAAGTATGTTATTTACATGTGTACCCTACAACAATTTATAATTACCAATGTATCCAAAGTATATATACTAAACACAGTGACAAATCTAGGTTTTCGAATAAGATTGTGTAATTTTATTTAGTTGGTTGGAATTTTTTGTTGAAAATTTAAAATTTGTTGCCACATTTTTCATTATTTGGCTTGGATATCAAATATGTTGTACTGGGAAAAAAAATCTTGTATTTTTTAATTTTTTGGTTAGGTAACATTCGGATCGGGGTGAGGATCCCCGATCTCTATTAGGGGCGGGGATGGAGGGTGGAGGTGATTCCTTGTTCGGGAAACGGATTGGGGATGGAGGCTGATAGGGGGTTCAGGGATCGGAGTCGGGGATGGTTAGATCGGTCTCTGATCTGTCCCGTTGCCATCCCTACTCTGAATACGAAAACAGAGGGGACTAATTTCACATACAATTATCAGGAAAAAAATAAAAAAATTGCAAACACAATCAGTAGACAATGACCCTGATTCATATTTGGAGTAGGGACTAAGTTTCGTAATCGTGTTATCCGTCACTGTTGGCTGAATAATTAAGCAAGTAAGCAGAGGGGAATGGCTTAGTGCAGGCTTAGTGCACCACATTTTTTTGCTAGGGCTATAGCCGAGGAGAGTACTCGAGTTGAGCTTTGAAGAGCGTCCGTGCCCAAATCCCTCAAAATTAGTAGAACTCGAGATTGGCTCGAGCTCATGCTAAGCTCAAATAACGAATGCATGAGCTCAACTTAAGTTAAATTTCATGTTGAAAGAAAAGATCGATGGATGAAAAAAAATGAAAAATATAATACTCATGCCATTGATGAGTTTCATCAGCTAAATACACAAGTATGCACCAATAATTATCATTGAAAATAAGATACATACTAATATTTACTATTATTCAGAAACTTGATTAATATAACTTTTTGTTCTTTTGTGTTTTTCAATACAAATGAGCTAAGCTTTTGACGAGCCTAGCTTTATCCATTCGTCAAGCACTCAGTTTGAATTGTAGATATGTAAAAATTATTAATGAGTAAAGTAATGGATGGATACAAATGTAATTGGACTTCCAAGTTTTGGACTTCCAAATGTAATTGGACTTCTGTAGTACACTCCGCAACGCTAGGTTCCCGGGTCCATGTATCTTTAATCTATTCGATTACTGGCGATGACCGGAGGTTTTTGGTACACAATCAAGATTGGGGGTGTTCCATTAACAAAAAACTATTTTTTCCAAACACCGAGACATGTCATTCTCTCACAACACATCACATAAAAAACCGTGAAAAATCAATTTTTTCAAAAAACTGGGTTAATGGAACACCCGTGGATGTTATTTTGGTTGTTTGTACCTGGGCCCAATGAATTCCTGTTTTTTAATAATAGCTAAAATAACATCATTATGAGACAACTTATTGTTTCCTCCATACTTTATGTCTTCTCCACATTTTCTTCGGGTTGGTTGGCTTTCCTGTTTGAGATAGATGCGGAGGGATTTAGTCAACAACGTAGTAGTGTGAAATACCCACTTCAAGACAACAAATAGATTTTTTTTTTTTAACTATTTCAGTACTTTAACTGTCCACCGTAAGAAATTAGAAATTATGGGGCCAAAACGGTGCCATTTTGGGTGCCACGCCAAGTATTTGCGAAATGCAGTTTTGTATGATCTATTTTTGGGTCTCACATAAATGATCTGAACAGTTAAATAAATTTAAAATATTTGTTTAAGTTGTTTTGGAGAAAATCAAGCCCATCGGATATTTTTATGTAATTGATCTAATTCGTTCAATTTTCATTCAGAATTCATCACCTTATAATTCGAAAGAATGTTCAAAAATGTTATACAATTGTGCATTTGATAACCCATTAAAAATTACCTTGTTCAGACATCAATAGATATCAAAACAATGCAAATAACACCTACGGATAAGGGCATCCTTATCAGACTCAACAAAAAAAAAAAAATACTAAATTTAACCTCAAAAATACCTTTTATAAATTAGCAAGTCATTTATCCAAAAATTCACAAAATCAGACTCTCTATCCAAACTTTACTATTCCCCTCAAGTTTCATAAAAAAAACTTTTTTCTTAAAATATTATTCTCCCTCAACTGGAGAGTTGTGCAAGTGGATGGAATGGGAGACACGGCGGCAGAGGACAGAAGTCAAGGAGTGAGAAACTGTTAAACTATTCGGTAGCTTGTGAACAGTAACTTTACCCCAATACCGAGTTACTGTAGCGAAGTTACAATTTTTACAAATTAGCCCAACACTTGTTGAGGCTGATTTTGGGGTGTTTTTTCCCCTTTGGCTCAACAAAATAACCATCAGGGGCATTTGCCTCCCCTGATGGGGATGCTCTAAGATCAATGAGTCATCAAGCGCACAATTGTTTAACATTTCTTTTGTTGAAAGAAGAAGAAGAAGAAGAATGATAAGCATATCGAGACCAACAAAATAAATTGCTTGGATGACCAAATGAGACTGAGGTGGATCCCATTTACGTCATACGAGAGATATCTACATGAAAAAACCTTGGTTCATTGCTGAGATATTGTCAAGATAAATGTTTAATTTGATGTGCTGTTGAGTAAGATCAATTTTTGTTGCGTAATGTTATGAAAAATAAAATTTTGTCAAAACTAATAGGTATTTTCCTGAATGAAAATCTATTACAGGGGGTGTAACAACGATGGTACCATTTCTTAAGAAGTTTTTCCCATCAATATTGAAGAAGGCGGCGGAGGCCAAAACAAACATGTATTGCGTATATAATAGCAATACTCTGACGGCATTCACATCGTCCCTATATATAGCTGGGTTAGCATCATCCCTTTTGGCTAGCCGCCTCACTGCAGCCTTGGGCCGCAGAAACATCATGGTGCTAGGGGGTTGCTTATTCTTCGCTGGTGGTGCCATTAACGGTGGGGCTAAGGATATTGCCATGCTGATCATAGGCCGTATCTTGCTTGGATTTGGTGTTGGTTTCACTAACCAGGTATAACTACATTCTAAGCTCAAGTAC
Organism: Vaccinium myrtillus; assembly: GCA_016920895.1. Taxonomy (NCBI): domain Eukaryota; kingdom Viridiplantae; phylum Streptophyta; class Magnoliopsida; order Ericales; family Ericaceae; genus Vaccinium; species Vaccinium myrtillus. The sequence continues at coordinate 22,569,482 of CM029276.1, forward strand.
TTGCTCATTCCATTGTTTGATGAGTCCATGAAAGAGTTCTTAAAAATTACATGAATAAATTGCGGTAGTTTTGATTTCACCAATTTTTAAGGACTTCTAAATGGGATTTTTTATTTTGATCGGCTAACAAATTTGGATTTTGTTCAACATTTTCAATAAATTTTTTGCATTTCGCCATGGTTGGATCATCTCCGGCTCTTACTCTAATCTTGACTTAAAACTTGAAATTTGAATAACAATTAACTTAAAACTGATCTCCAATCATTTACTCAACCTTGTACCAAAATGAACTTTCACTCAAACTCATACCTAATCAAAGAATACCCTTTGTGTTTACTCAAATCCTATCCAACTCAAACTTGAAACTTTACATCATCCGTCTAAATTTGCTGTCTCTACTATCTACTTTCCAATTAAAAGTTAACACATTGAAATTAAAAAAAAAAAAAAAAAAACTGAGTTTTGCCCACTGGAATGTGTTGTGTTTTTTTTAAATAACCGGATGTCCGGACCAGCTTGCACACATCTCGACTAGTTTGGGGCCACGGGATAACCCCAGTGGCCCCAAGAGTTTTGCTAGCAACAGGAATAAAATGAGATGTATTAAATGGAGTTTTTACTCAAATTTGAATAAAATTCTGGGTAAGGGCAGAGATGCTCGTATGTGATTCAGCATTGCATTTCCAGAAACGCCACCACCATATGAGAAACTTTGTAGGGATATTATGTTTGCAAATTGATCATTTCAATAAATACCAGGGTTTAAATATGGATGACCATGGTCTGAATTGTTGAGATTTTATAAAAATCCAGTAATCGTACCGTTCGGTATGGTCACTAAGAAAGTTTCTTTCTTTTTTCGTTTTGTTTTCGTTTAGTTGATTTTGAAAACACATCTCAATGTTTCAGGCAACTCCCGTTTACCTCTCGGAGATGGCACCCGCCAAATGGCGTGGAGCATTAAACACTGGCTTCCAATTCTTCATAGGCATCGGCGTTGTCGCAGCCAACTGCATCAACTACGCTGCGTCTAAGAAAACATGGGGCTGGCGCCTCTCCCTCGGCCTCGCTGTGGTCCCGGCCATAATCATGACAATCGGAGCACTCCTCATCTCTGACACCCCCAGCAGCCTCGTGGTCCGTGGAAAAGTGGAACAAGCCAAACAGTCCCTAATCAAGGTTCGAGGAGTTGGTACTGACGTTGAACCAGAGTTGAATGACCTCATCAAGTTAAGCGAAAAAGCAAAAGCCGCAGAACAGGAGCCGTTTGTGACCATATTTGAGCGGCAGTATCGGCCCCATCTTGTGATGGCTATTGCGATACCATTTTTCCAACAGGTTACTGGGATTAATATCATTGCGTTCTACGCTCCTGTACTGTTTCAGTCTGTTGGGTTTGGTAGTGATTCAGCTTTAATCGCGGCAATTATACTGGGGTTGGTTAACCTAGCATCAATCCTTGTATCAACTGTGGTGGTCGATCGGTTCGGTCGAAGGTTTTTGTTCCTGGAAGGTGGAATTCAAATGTTTCTCTGTCAGGTATGCGATTTATATGTGGTTTTAAATGCTGTTGAGGTATCTTATATTCATTCGCAAACATAGCCAGGCCATTTTAACAGCAGAACTATACACCCAGAATATGTAATCACTAGCTCGGATGATTTCAAATTCTGAGCAATTTTCTAGGTACATTTTATGGGTACTTAGGATTTTCCCTTTTTACAGCATTGACCTTGTACTTATTTCAATTTTATGGTGGCAATTTCTTGTGACCAGGTGACGGTGGCTTGCATTCTAGGGGCGGTTACTGGTGTTTCCGGCAACAAGCACATCTCCAAGGAGTACGGCGTGCTCGTGCTTGTCTTTATGTGCCTCTACGCAGCCGGTTTCGGCTGGTCATGGGGACCCCTAAGCTGGCTCATTCCAAGTGAAATATTCCCAATGAAAATCCGAAACACAGGGCAAAGCATTAGCGTCGCAATCAACTTCGCCACAACCTTTGTTTTGTCCCAAACGTTCTTATCAATGCTCTGCCACTTCAAGTTCGGCGCTTTTCTGTTCTATGCCGGGTGGATTTTTGTGATGACCGTTTTTGTTCTTCTTTTCGTGCCGGAGACCAAAGGGATTCCCCTAGATTCTATGTATGCGGTATGGGAAGAGCATTGGTACTGGCGCAGATTTGTTAAGGCTCAATCTTAGTATGCCTTGTTGAATTGGTGGAAATTACGGGATTTTAGTGTGTAAGGTAAAGTTGTTTTTCTATGGGTACATTATTCTTACTAGTGACTAGGAGAAAACTATTGTGACTTTGTATGCTTGTTTGTTGTGTGAATCTAAATTCTGCAATTTGCTCTCTTGATATATGAATTTTGCGCGAATGTATGTAACTCGGCTAATAATTTGTTTGAGTAAGATTAATGGAGATTTAGCCTAGTGGATATATAATTAAGTTGCTACCTTAGCCAATGTAACCTAAGGATTCTCATTGTAGCCTTTTATTTTCCCTTCCTATTACATGGACAATGCTAGGGGTGCACACGGTCTGGATTGGACCGGTTCTCTACAAATTCAGTAACCGGACCATTCTGTAGGGGGTGTAATTCCACGTCAGCCCGTATCACGTGCAGGCTTGGCTCGACCCTAAATCTGCAAGACAAAGAACAAGTTAGAGCACCCTTGCCTCTTGTTGGCAAAGGCCCTCCGATGCTTAAGTTAGTACTGGATTACTAATCGAGCCAAGAACACAATGCGTATAACTGGGTGTTACCGCGTACCTTTTGTCATGGTTATCGTCCTGTATTTATAGGTGTAGATGTTCATCGATTTGGGCATCTCGTGCCCCCTGTTTCCTATTCTCTTTAGGAGTCTTTCTCTTAACAGGACTTTCCTATTATGAGATAACTTCTATATCCTGCTAGATCTCGTCTAGCAGAGGTCTTCCCTTCCATATAGGATTCTTTCCTATATGTGGCATACTCCTAATCATGTTAGGACTTCCCATATCAATCCCTTTCTCTACGGGATTGCTCCTTATCTCATAAGGAACTACTGTAGAATATTCTGGAATGCCTCACCGCCTTATTCGTGGCGGTGCCGAGCTTTCTTGTAGCTCGGAATAACCCGTACATAGCTCCGCTCATTACGCCGAGCTGGATTACGTATTCCTGAATGCTGCTCTAGCTTTACTCGTAACCTAACTAGCTCGGCCGTATCAGGGACATCCCCTCATGCTTTGTGCCGAGCTAGGGCCTTATTTTACTAGTTCACTATCGTTACTCTGGCCTTATTCGTGGCCCAACCAGCCCGTCACAGGGCTTAAGGACTTCCTATGTAGGGCCGAGCTGTTCACCCTCTCGTGGTGACTCTATAGGCACGTGTTTTGCCTAGTAGTTGGGTAATCTGACTTTCACCCTCTCCAATTGCTCCCCAGCTCTGCTGCTACTGTCATTTGTCAGTAGTGCGCAGAGCTCCAACGGCTCCTGATGCGTTCCCTGCACGTCTCCCCTCCACGTGGGGGTAACGCTGTCATTGCATTTAATGCGAAATGACCCGTTGATGGCTCGGATAAGCCCAAAGGACGATTCTGCTGACGCTTCGCCTACGTCACGTTCCACTTTTATGGGGTTTCGGGAGGGATATTTATTACTTTTCCCTCCCAAAACCCTCTAAACGCAAAAACCCCTCCCCTTCTTCTTCATACTCGTCAGAAGCGAAGAAAGAGAGAAGAGAAATACTGCATCTGCCATTTTTGCCATTTGAGCTCTCTGCGATCTTGCTCGTTTCTCGGTCTTCGTCGGAACCTCGTCTTCCGTTCTCGTCGGAAAACACCACATTAGGTCCCCCCGTCGCCTTCACGTAAGTGGCATTTCTAGACCTCTGTTTCTGTTTCGTTGTTTCATCTTCTTCCTCGTAAATCTGGGTTTTGACTGTAGAACCCTAATTTAGAGAAATCATGGGTAGATATAGAGACCTTCTTAGTAATGCCCAGAAGATAGCTGAATTTCGTAGGACTTACGAAATTCCAAACGACGTTCGATTCAGATTGAACGAACGCAATGACCTGAGGGAAGTAAGCCTGGAAGAAGTCAACAAGATTCTCGTTCCTCTGATTTTCATAGTGGAGGGTGGTCTTAGGTTTCCTTTACACCTCTTTTTTCGCGAGGTGTGCTCTAGGTGTCAATTGAACCCTATGCAGCTCTGTCCCAACTTTGTCAGGGTGGTTATGGGCACAGTTGCCCTTAATAGGCTGCTCGGCCTTCACCTCGACTGGTGGGACTTGCACTTTCTCTATAGTGTAGTTCCTACGGCTGAGAAGAACTATTACTTTAAAGCCAGGGATCCCAACCAAAAGCTTATCACCGATCTGCCAAATTCCTCAAAGGGAGAGGCAGACGACTATCTCGTAGTCACCGGCAATTGGGAGCCTAGAGACGCCGAGGGGAGGACCATTGGACCTGCCTGCCCCACTGCTACAGGCGTATTGCGTTAGTACCTTTTCCTCTGCTAGTTGGTTTATTCATTGTTCCTATTGATGCTGTAGTTGATCAGTGTTTCGTCATGTCTGTTTTGCAGCGGGTAACCTCAATCACGGTGGTCGCTTAATCCACGGTAAGCTCCACCGTGAGGACATTGCCAAGGCCCTCTGGTTCGACGGTTTTGAACCAACTCCTGTTGGGCTTGGCCGTTCAGCTCATCGACTACTGGGTTACACCCCCTTCTCCTAGGGCAATATCAGGAAGGTTGGAGAGGCCAGAACAAGACACGCCTGGCCGCCACCTTTTTCCGTGACCGCCACAGGCCGACCAACCGACCGGGAGAGGACTCGTGCCCGCAGAGGCCGAGCTGTAAGTAGATCATCTCGGTCCCAAGCTCCTGAGGCCCTTCAGCGGCAAGTCACTTTTGCCTATATCCCCGAGATCCCAACTGCCATCCCCATCCAGGAAGCCAGTACGTCCGGGAGGGCGACAGCTGAAGAAGAAGAGGAGGAAGAAGAAGAAGCACTTGATCCCCGTGCCATCGTTCAATCTCTGACTGAGCAGGACACCTTTCTTGAAGACTCAGACGATTCTCCAGGCTACTCCCCTTCCCCAGAGCGAGAAGTCATGCCTCGCGAGTCGATCAACCTGCTCGACTTGCTAAATACTGGCGTAGCTCCCCATGCTCCGCCAGTCGCTCATGTCATCACTCCCCCCCAGACATCATCCCCTCTTCCCTCTGATACTTCGAGGGACAAGAGGCCGAGAGAGAGTCCAGAGCACGCCCAGCCTCCCCCTAACAGAAGAAGGACTGGAAGCTCCAGCTCAAACCGGACCCTCTGCGACTCTCCGCCCCTGGTCCAGCCTTGGGAGCCCGTTCTAGCCCGTCCCAACGGCACACCCCTCAATAAGATTGACAAGATCTCCTCCACTGATGTGGCGTTTGGCGTATCTAGGGCTGCACTTCTCCCGCTTGATATGGAGAGAGAGAAGGGCAGTTCTTATGATACCCTTATGAAGACTATCTTCCAGTCGAGTATTAAGGTAACAATCATATTCCCTGTATTCTCCTTCTGCTGAACCTTCGTTTTGCCTTTACCAATTGTGCTTTGTCTTGCAGGTTATGCAGAAGGCTGCCGTTGGTTTCGACCGAGCTAAAGAAGCTGCGAAGGAGCTAGAAGAAGAGCAGAAACGGGCTGAGAGAGCGGAGCAAGAGAGCGCTCAACATGCTGAGTCTTTGAAAGACGCTCGGGAGGAGGTGGAGAGCTTGAAAGGAGAGAATGCCGAGCTGAAAAGGAAGGCTGATGAGGTTGAGCGGGAGCTGCGTCAACAGCTTGCTGCTGCAGAGGCTAAGGCTGAGGCTGAATATGACCGTGCCGTTGTGGTTATCACGGACAACTATATGGCTCAGATGCCGGCCGTGCAGGACGCGGTCTGGGGCATGGCCTGGCGGAGGTGTCTTACCAAGCTCGGCGTGGACGAGTCGTCTCCTCACTGGAGCAATATGGAATTGCCGAGCGAGGTGGCATCTGCCCAAGATCAACTTGCCGACCAGTCTCCTATAAACCCAGAAGCTCATCCTGAACCCCTTCCGGAGCAGACCCCTCTAGAAAGAACCACTACTGCTGAAGTTGCTGGAGGTAATCCTAATCCCAATCTTGCCATTGATGCCGACCAGCACAGTGAAGAGGCTTGATGCCTGCCATATCTGTTGACCCTGCGTGGTTTAGTTTGGCCGGGTGTGGCCTCTCAAATACTTTTTTTCAAGTTTCTCGTTTTTACTCGTACTTTGTTTCGGCGGTTGGTCCTGCGTGACCTGATTTAGCCGCATGTTGCTTTTGATACTAGATTGTTTTGCTTCTTTAAACGCTATGGTGTTTGCATGCTCCATCTTTCTAAGTGTTTTCAGGCTTGGGGCAGTTGTAGCTGTGGTTGGCATTGTTCGGTGCAACCTCTGAGAGATAGGTTCTGCTTATCTGTTTTTTGCATTATAGACTTACTGTCAAGCACCTAAGTGTCTTCATACTTAGTCGTCTAAGTTTCCTCGTACTTTAGGACCTATTGCAATATTCGTTGCAAATCTAAGTTTATTCGTACTTAGTGTTTTGGTGCAATGTTCGTTGCACATCTAAGTCTCTTCATACTTAGAATAACTTGGCAATATTCGTTGCTCATCTAAGTTTTTTCGTACTTAGAGTTTTGGTGCAATGTTCGTTGCACATCTAAGTCTCTTCATACTTAGAATAACTTGGCAATATTCGTTGCTCATCTAAGTTTTTTCGTACTTAGAGTTTTGGTGCAATGTTCGTTGCACATCTAAGTCTCTTCATACTTAGAATAACTTGGCAATATTCGTTGCTCATCTAAGTTTTTTCGTACTTAGAGTTTTGGTGCAATGTTCGTTGCACATCTAAGTCTCTTCATACTTAGAATAACTTGGCAATATTTGTTGCTCGTCTAAGTTTTTTCGTACTTAGAGATAAGTTTGCAGTATTCGTTGCGAGTTCCTAAGAGTATTCATACTTAGAACAATTTGCACATATCCAAGTTTTTTCATACTTAGAACTTTACCAATCATGGTTGGAATACATATATTCTCTGCTCCCTAATAGGAATCCAATATTTTTAAAGTAGATATTGGTTCTTATTACTCAAGACCATGATGACAAAAGATGAGATTTTATTAAAGCTAAAAAATAAAACGTGATTTTACTGGAAAACAGATGTGACTGTATTCGTAATCACATAAATAAATTACTGGTAGAACTTCCTCAGATTCTGGATGTTCCATGGCCGTGGTACTGGGTCTCCGTCCAGGTCGGCCAAGCGATAGGCTCCGATTCCAGCAATCCCTGTAATCTTGTATGGGCCCTCCCAGTTCGGCCCGAGCTTCCCATCAGTGGATACTTTGGTGTTGGCCAAAACTTTCCTCAGGACCAGATCCCCAACCTTGAATTCTCTTGGCTGCACTTTCTTATTGTAGCTTCTCCGTAGCTGTTCTTGGTATGCTGCTAGTGTAATGAGTGCACGTTCTCTTTTTTCCTCGGCGAGATCAAGCTGCTCGGCCAGGGCATTGTCATTGCCGCCTAACTCCACAAGAGTGGTGCGGAGGGTCGGCAGGCCGATCTCCAGTGGTATCACTGCCTCTGTCCCATAAGCGAGGGAGTACGGCGTCTCTCCCGTAGATCGTCGCGGGGTAGTTCTGTATGCCCAGAGCACGGCTGGTAGTTCGTCCGGCCATTTTCTTTTCTTCTTTTCTAACCTCTTCTTGAGGCTTTTCAGGATAGTTTTGTTTGAGGCCTCTGCTTGCCCATTGCTCTGTGGGTAAGCCGGTGTTGAGTAGTAGTTCCTGACACCGTACTGGGCACAAAAAGCTTTGAACTTCTTGCCGAATTGGGACCCATTGTCTGAGATGATGGAGTATGGTACTCCAAATCGTGTGATGATTTTGTTCCAGACAAACCGCTCCACCATGGCTTCTGTGATCTTGGCCAGAGCTTCCCCCTCTATCCACTTTGTGAAGTAGTCAGTGCCAACGAGCAGGAATTTTCGTTTCCCTGTTGCCATGGGAAGAGGACCCACGATGTCCAACCCCCACTGGGCAAATGGCCATGGGCTGGTCAGAGGTAGCAGATCCTCCGCCGGAGCTCGGATGAGAGGGGAATACCTTTGACACTTCTCACATTTTTTCACAAAAGCTTTTGCATCTTCTTGCATATAAGGCCACCAATATCCCTGTGATATTGCTCGGTGGGCTATGGACCTTCCTCCAGTGTGTCCTCCACAAGTTCTAGCATGGATCTCGTGGATGAATTTCTGAACAAGAGCTGGATGTACACATAATAGATACGGTCCAAGAAAAGACTTTTTATAAAGCTTACCTTCTGGGGAGAGCCAGAATCGTGTTGATTTGGTCTTGATTTTGTGAGCTTCCCTTTTGTCCTCTGGCAAGGTCCCATCTCGTAGGTACGCCACTATTGGGTCCATCCAGCTTGGCCCGAACTCTGTCTCCATTACCATCTCTACTGCTCGGCCAATGCTTGGTTCGTTCAGATATTCCACAGCTACTGTTCGTCGGTATTCTGTGTTTACTGCTGATCCCAAGCATGCCAATGAATCTGCATGTGCATTCTGTCCCGAGCTGATTTGCTGGATGTAGATGTTGTCAAATTTGTCGAGCAAGTCTTTGGCTACTTCTGAGTATGCAGCCATCTTCTCGCTTCTTGCAGCGTATTCCCCTGAAAGCTAATTAACAACTAATTGTGAGTCACAGAATACCCTTAACTTTCTGACCTTGAGTTCCATGGCACTCCTGAGTCCTGCGAGCAAGGCTTCATATTCTGCCACATTGTTGGTGGCACTGAATCCCAGCCGTAGTGCTTGCTCCAGTACCAATCCTTCTGGAGAGAATAACACCACTCCTGCTCCTGACCATTTGTTGCAAGCTGATCCGTCGACATAGAGCCTCCATTCTTCTGGATACAGGTCGGCCACTCTTTTTGGCGGCTTGGTGAGACTGATCTGCTCCTTCTCGTGGAGAGCTGGTGGTGGTGGAGCCACTGTTGGGGTGAACTCAGCTATAAAATCAGCTAAGACTTGCCCTTTAATTGCTGTTCTGGGTTGATAATCAAGGTCGAACTGGCTGAGCTCGATGGACCACTTGGATATTCGTCCTGAGAGGTCTGCCTTCCTGAGTAAGGCCCTTAGTGGATATTCAGTGAACACAGTGATGGGATGCTGCAAAAAGTAGTGTGGGAGTTTTCTTGCAGCTATGATGAGAGCGTACACAAGCTTTTCCAGTGGTAGATTACGTGTCTCGGCATGTAACAGCGTTTTGCTCACAAAGTAGACCGGAGACTGCTCTGCCCCCTTTATTCGTAGGAGGACCGAGCTGACAGCGTGATCAGATACTGCTAGATATAATATCAACCGCTCCCCAGCTTCTGGAGTAGAGAGTAAGGGAGGTGTCGACAGGTAGTGTTTCAACTCCTGGAATGCCTGTTCCTGTTCGGCTCCCCATTCATATCCCTCTCTCTTCTTCAGAAGTTGAAAGAATGGTCTACAACGGTCTGAGGACTTACTGATGAAACGGTTAAGAGCTGCTGCCATCCCTGTTAGCCTTTGGACCTCCTTCGTGGACTTTGGGCTTTGAAGGCCTTGCAGAGCCGTGATCTGATCTGGATTGGCCTCAATCCCCCTCTTAGTCACCAGGTGCCCTAGGAACTTCCCCGAGCTAACTCCAAAGGCACACTTGGAGGCGTTCAACTTTAACTTGTATTCTCTGAGAATGCTGAAAGTTACCTTTAGGTCGGCAAGGTGATCAGCTTTCAACTTGCTTTTCACAACCATGTCGTCGATGTAGACCTCCATGGTTTTAACGAGCTGTTCTTTGAACATCTTTGTGACCAACCTCTAGTAGGTTGCTCCGGCATTTCGTAGCCCGAAGGGCATAACCTTGTAACAGTAGAGCCCTCTTGGTGAGATAAAAGAAGTCTTTTCTTGATCTGGCTCATACATAGATATTTGATGATATCCTCGATATGCGTCGAGGAAACTCATCCTCTCGTAGCCTGATGTGGCATCCACTAGTTGATTAATTCTGGGAAGTGGAAAGCTGTCCTTGGGGCAGGCTTTATTGAGGCTAGTGAAATCTACACAGACCCTCCACTTCCCGTTTTTCTTCTTGACAACGACAGTGTTGGCCAGCCAATCTGGATAGCTCACCTCTCGTATGGCATCCGCTTCGAGCAGCCGGTCTACTTCTTCGATCACAGCGTCTGCGTGCTGTGGTGCCGACCTTCTCGCTTTCTGCACAACTGGTTTGTGCTGAGGATCCACATTCAGATGGTGGCAAATTGTCTTGGGGTCTATCCCAGGCATTTCTTGAGGAGTCCATGCGAAAACATCGATGTGGTCCTTTAGAAAGTCAACCAAATCTTCTTGCTCCTGTTCGGCAAGTGCCTCGCCGATCAAAAAGTACCTATCCTCGTCATCTCCCTGAAGCTGTATCTTTTTTAACCCTTCTACTATCTTCTTGGTGGGGTCACCTCCGACGTCCTCCAACGTTGGTTGATCTGGAACTGCAACTGTCTGCACCAGCTCGGCCTTAGGAGATTTCTTTATTACCATGTTGAAGCATAGGTCGGCTACCTTCTGGCTTCCTCTGATGCACTCAATGCCGTCTGCTCCAGGATACTTGATCTTTTGGTGGTAAGTTGAGGAGACAGCCCTCATTTTGTGCATCCAGGTTCTTCCTATAATCACGTTATAGGAGGAGGGGATGTCTACTACAAGGAAATCGGTTTTTAGGACCACTGATCCAGCTCGGAAGGGCAATGTGACCTTTCCCATAGGCCATACTGTCTGCGCACTGAAACCGACCAATGGGACTAAACACTTTTGTAATGAGCTCGGCGGGAGTTCCATTTTCTTGAAGGTGTGGTAATACATGATCTCTGTACTAGCCCCTTGATCCACAAGGATTTTCTCCACGTCGTAATCCCCTATCCGTAGTGTTATTACTAACGCGTCGTTGTGGGGCACAACTACCCCATCCAGATCATCATCAGTGAAAATGATTGGAATCTCCATGACTCCCTCAGCCCTCGGCCTCTTCATGCCGAGTTTCATGACTTGTTTCGCTTGTCCGTTGACCCTTTGGATGTGTCTGATCTCGTTGTTGGTATAGGGGGCCACGAGTCCATGTATCATATGGATTGTCCCCTTTGGACCTTTCTCGTAGTCCAACTCTTCTATCAGCTCGGCATCGTTCTTTTCACCTGCCAGAAACTCCTTTAGATGGCCTTCACCACCTTTTCATCCAAGAACTTCTTGTACTCCACACAATCTTCAGTCATGTGTCCCCAATCCCTGTGGTAGCTGCAGTGCTGATTGGTAGCCCTTCTCTTTTCTGGGTTGCCTGTCATTCTCGAGGGCCTCCTGAACCATGGTTCATTCTTAATCCGGTACAGCATTTTGTAGGTCGGGATGTTGAAGGTCGCCATGATGCTGAAGTATGACTTGGGGTCTGGATCGGCTCTGTCCTTTCTCTGCTGCGTATAGTCTTTTCTCCCTGATGTGTACTCCTTCTTGTACACCCTTGGCTCTGCAACCTTCTTCTCTGGGAGCTGAGGTTGCCCAGCCACAATCTTACCCCCAGCCTGTAGGATGTCATCCTCTACTCTTGCATGCTCCTGTATCCTCTCCATGAGTATGGCCACAGTTTTCACCGGATGCATGGTAAGCGATTCTCGCAGCTTACTATGCATAGGCAAGCTCGTCTTGAACGTTGCCAAGGCATACTCCTCGCTGCAGTTTTCAATCTCGTTGAAAGTCTCCCAGTAACGCTTGGAGTATTGCCTTACAGTCTCATCGTCCCTCTGTCTCATAGAGGTTAGTGCATCGAAAGTCTTTGGAGCGGCTCGGCTAGTGAGGAAACGAGCAGTAAATTCCTCAGCTAGTTGGTCCCAGCACAGGATGGATCCCTCTGGGAGCTTGTGGTACCAGCTTAGGGCTACCTTTCCCAAGCTGGATGGGAACATTTTGCACAGCAGGGCATCCTCCTGCTCATGCATGAACATGGCCTGTTGATAGTGTTGGATGTGAGTCACAGGATCCGTACTGGTTTCGTAGGGAGTGAATGTTGAGTGTTTCACCCTGCTCGGTGTCTTTTCTGCTCGGATCCAGTGGGCCAGTGGTGACTTTGAGATTTGGCCTAGGGCTTCTTTAGCTGCTTCCCGTGCAGTTCTAGGGCCTCCATCAGCTCGGTGGGCTTCCCTTCTTCTTGTGTGCTGATCGGGGTGGTGCTCGTTGGAACCAGATCTCTCGTATCTGTCCCTGGCATGCTTTCTTCTTTCTTTCTTCTCAACGAAAACGCTCCTTTCTCTCCTTTTTCGTGGAGAGACTGCTCGCTCAGCGGAGACATTGTTAGAGCGGTGACTCATTTCCTTTTCGTACTGCACGGATCTCGTCCGTGAGCGTAGGTCCTTCTCTTTTTGTTGGAGTTGCTTTTTTAGGTCCTGAATCTCTCGCTCTCGTCGAGTGACTTCACGGGCCAGTTCTTCTGCCTCCTGCTCCTTCCTGTCCAGGCTATCCTGTTTCTCTTGATCTCTGGTCCTCCTACGATCGTCCCTCTTTGGTGGGCTTCTTCTCCGGTCTCGTCGGGAGGAAGCTTGCCCACCTCTTGGAGGCGTCTTTGAGCGTCCTCGCTGTTCGGCTGATCTTGGGGAACCAAAATTTATTAGGCGCGTATCCCTGAATTTTGGAATCTCGGGGATATGCCCTATATTGAACCTTCTGGTGGCTGGCTTCTTGCGAGGTGCTCTAAGAACCGTAGGAGTTTTGTTCACCTTCATACTCTTTCTCGTAGTGTACACCAGGGTGGTTCCATCGTCTTCCACCTCCTTCCTTCTTGGAGTGCACAATAGGGGCTCTGAAACCACCATTGTTGACTTTTTTCAAAGGAATGAAGCTTTTTGTAAGGTTTCCCACAGATGGCGCCAATTGTAGGAGGTGTAATTCCACGTCAGCCCGTATCACGTGCAGGCTTGGCTCGACCCTAAATCTGCAAGACAAAGAACAAGTTAGAGCACCCTTGCCTCTTGTTGGCAAAGGCCCTCCGATGCTTAAGTTAGTACTGGATTACTAATCGAGCCAAGAACACAATGCGTATAACTGGGTGTTACCGCGTACCTTTTGTCATGGTTATCGTCCTGTATTTATAGGTGTAGATGTTCATCGATTTGGGCATCTCGTGCCCCCTGTTTCCTATTCTCTTTAGGAGTATTTCTCTTAACAGGACTTTCCTATTATGAGATAACTTCTATATCCTGCTAGATCTCGTCTAGCAGAGGTCTTCCCTTCCATATAGGATTCTTTCCTATATGTGGCATACTCCTAATCATGTTAGGACTTCCCATATCAATCCCTTTCTCTACGGGATTGCTCCTTATCTCATAAGGAACTACTGTAGAATATTCTGGAATGCCTCACCGCCTTATTCGTGGCGGTGCCGAGCTTTCTCGTAGCTCGGAATAACCCGTACATAGCTCCGCTCATTACGCCGAGCTGGATTACGTATTCCTGAATGCTGCTCTAGCTTTACTCGTAACCTAACTAGCTCGGCCGTATCAGGGACATCCCCTCATGCTTTGTGCCGAGCTAGGGCCTTATTTTACTGGTTCACTATCGTTACTCTGGCCTTATTCGTGGCCCAACCAGCCCGTCACAGGGCTTAAGGACTTCCTATGTAGGGCCGAGCTGTTCACCCTCTCGTGGTGACTCTATAGGCACGTGTTTTGCCTAGTAGTTGGGTAATCTGACTTTCACCCTCTCCACATTCCGACCGGTTCTACAAAATTAAGAACCAAAACCTAACCAATACACATGAAGAACCTATCCAGATCCAAACCACAAGACCGGACCGGTTTTGGTTCTGTTCCGGTTCTACCCGATTAAGGAAGACTTCATCACAAGACATGAGTTCAAAAGATTATTCAAAATTTAGAGCACCAAAATAACTCAATAAAATAAATAAATAATTATAGGATTTTATAAGATTCATAATTTTGTACATGTATAAATATATTTAATGTATATGCATATATATATTAATATTATACGGTCCGGTTCGGTTCTAACCGTAGTTCTTAAATTGCGAACCAGCGATCGAACCATAATTACCGGTTCTTAGATTTTTAGAACCATAACCAGACCAATGAACCATAGAACCTAACCAAATAGACCGGTTCGGTCCGGATCGGATCGGTTTGACGGTTATATCGGTTTTCTTGTGCACCCCTAGACAATGCCACCCGTACAGAACAAAATGCACCGAAAATGTACAGAGGGTGCACGGGGACCCACTTTTGTGTCCCACACGAGTGATCAGAACCGTTCATTATTCGTAGAAAAATTTTCCGAAGGGCCCCACAAAATTTCAGCTCAATCGGACGGTTAGAAGTGCTCGAACGAAAGTCTCACCGTTTCAATCAAAAAGGAAAATTGTTCTAAGAATAATGAACGGTTCGGATCATCCCCGTGCACCCTCTGTACATTTTCGGTACAATCCTGTTTGTATCCATATGTTTACCGCTATTATATTCTAGTATAAAAATAGCCAAAAAATAAAATAAAATGAACCATGGTCGTTATAGTCACATGAAATAAAGGTAACGCTGAAAAATAACGAGATCAAGAAGTCCCTAAAGAGTAGCTTTTAAAATCTTCATTTCGTGTTGGTGTGTAAGGATTGAGCCAAATTTCTCTGGCGCTACCTAGTGTTTTCACTTGGAGTGTTAAAAAAAGCGTGACTGAATTTTATTAAGGCAGGCTTATTGCGTCCCACCAAATTTAGGCACAAGGTCGGGGCGAGTCAAGACAATATCGAGGTCTCGCAGTGCGTTTACGAGGGCTGGATTGATGCAAGTCCGAAAGTGTCAATTTTGAAACTTTTGAAGAGATGCAAGCCCGCAAGTGTCAATTTTGAAACTTGTGAAGATTGAGAGCTTAACGAGAACATAGGAGTATTTTTATTTGCCTTATTTCCGCTTCACTAGTTGTCTACGAGTTTATACTCTGACGAAGCCCAAGTAACACACCTTAATATTCTTTGACTTGATTCATTGAGGCTTGCACAATGGAATAACTGTTACAGATGCTGGCTAGCGGGGTTTGACTGGAACATCCTTTGATGGTTGAGTTAGTAACCGGACAAGAAGCCTATGCTAATCGGACTCAATATAGCTAGAAACGAAAGCCCACGGTTTTTAGAGAAGAGCGAGGCAGAGTTTAGCAGCCAAATCTTCCAGTCTTTCTTCTAAGTCATCTTTTGCTACTGGTAGGCAACCAGGGTCCTCTAGTAACAACTCCCAATTCGAGGTACGCTAATGCTTGTCCTTTTACCAAGTGTCGTACTAAATGTATCCTTACCCCCGGGAAGGTCCAGTTGTCGATCCCATCTGGTCCAGTCCTGTTTCTGTTTATGTGGGCCCGTCCCAGGCACACAACAATGATAGGAATCTTTGTAGAGATCAAGTTCCTCAAATATGAGAAAAATAATGTTCACTGGATACCGACTAATATGGGATCGCTAAGAAGCTCTGTGCCGACACTCAGAAGCTCCGCGTTCACATAGAGCAGTTGAGCTGCTCCGTGCTCGTGTTCAGAAGCTACACGCTCATACTCAACAATTCTCCATTCCATAATCAATCTAAACAATAAGCATGGCTTGGATCCTCAAGAAGGTCACTCATTTTGTCCCAAACCCTTTGTTGGGGTTCTCCCATGTGAGGGAGAGGTGCGCGAAGGAGGGGATTATTCCCCGGGGCCTCCCCATGCTCCTACCACTCCGGATCTCTCCCTATGTATATAATGTATTTAGTGAGAAAGGGTGTGTGTGAGTAGTGTGTGCATTGTGAGAGACAGAGGGAGAGAAAGCTGAGAGAGCTTCTTCCTTCGGGAGGGAGCCGTGCTCTGGATACTCTGTCGGAGCACAGCGGTGAGCGGAAATGTGAGGTCTGAGCGTCGGAGTACCAATTTTGTGGTCCTCGGGGAGCCGTAGGTGCTCTGGAGAAATTTTTTCATGTTGTATATGGTGCACATATATACACGGAGTTTTTCCTCAAATGTTTGTGTGAGTCGCATGCGTGGGGTGATCGAGGTCGATCTCCAACATCTGGTATCAAAGCTTGGTTGAAGGAGGTTACTGGAAATGGCGTTTGAAGCTTACAGTTCGAGAATGAAAAAAAAAATGAATTTGCTCAGATGGATGTTTTGCTCGCGGGTTTTTCTCGTCTCATCGAGATGAGTCCAACAGTGTGCTCGCGGTCGGGTTTCGTTATCAGAGTAGGGAATACGAGGTTTCACCACTGGGTTATGCTCGTCTCATCGAGAAGATCACGGGGATGTAAAGTTCATCCCCGGACAACGTCACAGATGCCTGCACGTGCATGCTTTTAGGGAGGATGATGGGCAACCGGTACATGCTTCTAGGGAGAATTGGCAGGTAGAGTTGATGTCAGGTATGAGACAAGTTGTATGGTTTGTGACGTGAGTAGGAGGCACATGATAGGCGCGGGGGTGTACTGAGGAGTCATGACCGGGTGGTACTGGATGCGCTGGGAACCAAATCAAGGGGTGTGCGAGATGCTAGCAGGCGAAGGATTGCAACTGATTGCAGAGGGATGTTCATGGAAGCTTCAGACAAAGGAATTGAGACGGTATGAAGATGATCGATTGATTGAGTCTCTTTCTTTCTATGTTTTTTGTGACTAGATCCTCTCCGGGATGTGCGGCCGCATGGTGTGGAGAGAAGGAGTCAGGGATTGTGTCCAATGATTGAGCACGAACGTTTGTGGTCTGGTGGACACGGATAGTTGCACCTTAATTGTAAATACGGGTCATCTGGGTTTTTGATGAGGCATTCCAGGATTGTTTTGATGGAGATCGGTCAGGTGCACATGTCGGATAATAGATACAGTTTTTAGGGATGCATTTTCTTATGGATGACGGATTAGCAGCATCCGGATGAGGATGCGAGCACTCTAGTTAGGGGGTGTGGGCACTCCTATTAGGGGATACATTCATTCGAATGAGTCCCGATTTGGGTGTGGTGTAGCTCATTTGAGAATGACATAGGCACTTGTCAGAGCGGTAGATCGGTATTAGTCACAGAGATCTAGCATGATTGGAAGACATCCTGGATTCACGAGTGGTGTATCTCAGTTTGGGGGTGCGGTGGAGCTCGGTGGGGGATGTGGTGTTAGATAAGGAGCCAGCCTCTTCGCAAATGGTGTGTGAGATCATTTGGCAAGTTGAGCCTCTGGTGTGAGTAAAGGGTAATTGTGGATATTGTCTTGATATGACAAATGCTATTGTGGCGGATGGATTGTAGCCGAATAGCACTGCAGGTTCAGCGATCACCTCACATGTGAGAGGGGTGATTGTTGGGATTCTCCCACTACATGTATATATTGTATTGAGTGAGAGAGGGTGTGTGTGAGTAGTGTGTGCATTGTGAGAGACAGAGGGAGAGAGAGCCAAGTCAGCTTCCTCCTTCGTGAGGGAGCCGTGCTCCGGATACATTGTCGGAGCACGAACGTGAGCGGAGGGGTGAGGCCTGAGCACTGGGGTACCGGTTTTGTGGTCTGTGGGGAACAGATACGTGCTCCGAAGAGGTTTTTTCATGTTGTATATGGTGTACATATATACACGGAGTTTTTCCTCAAATGTTTGCGTGAGTCGCATGCGTGGGGTGGCCGGGGTCGATCTCTAACACCCTTGGCGAGGCCCATGTCCCTTTTCATTTATCCAACTTTAGGTACACATTGTGTTAGGCCTAGTATAGCTTATGACATGATGTCATTTGTGTTACAGCTCTGCACGTCTCAATATCTCTTTCTCAAACTACGTTTGGTTTGATTTTCCGTATTTGAATGTGCTGGCGACCTTATAATGTGACCATGAACTTGTTTTTTGAAAACTCTTTTGATTTTTGATGTTTAACTTGTTTACAAATGCCAAATTCGAGTCTATTTATGGCTTTGACATTCGTTCGAGTATGCCTTGTGGCTATTGGACACTATCAAAGAGGGGCATCTATAGATACCCTAAGTTCGCTTTGTAAATGTTTAAGCTACGCCTTGGGAAAACAACGAAGATGAAACAATTTCTCATAGGGAGGGAGGGAGGGTCACAATGGTCTCTTTTGAGAACCAAGCCTGCTTCAGTGCGTACTCTGTTTTGTCAGCCTTTTCGATATTCCTCACCGCAGCCCCGTAATGAAACTATCGTGGTGCCGGACAATAGACATGTTTATGATTAAGTAGATTCTCTCGACTCAACATATTCACAGACTGATTAAAAAAGACATAGTTTTTAATATCTGGCTTTAGATGTGGGCCCAACCCAAGGGCAGCGGTCGGGCCGCCAAAATTCTAAGTATACTACTTACATGTTAAATTAGCTAAGAAGGAAGATATAAATAGTTGAGAAAAAGTCACTTACGGACTCTAGACTCGAATCCTGAATAAAGAATCAGGTAGAGCTTCCGCTGGAAATATAAGAATCGCCCTGATATTCTAATGAAAGCTGGGTATAGCCTCCGGCGGGAATTGGATGATTTGAAAATGTTGAAAATCGAGTAGAGTTTCCAAAGGATTTGTGAAGATAACATTTCCTTTGCGAGAAATCCGGCAAAGCTTCCACATGGTTCTGTATCTCAGTATTTCTTTTGAAAGAAATTCGGTAGAGCTACCGCACGGTATTGGAGCTCCGAGATGTAGTTTTAATATTGGCCAACCCAGGCCCATCAAACTATGACTCAGGAGAGGAACACAGGTTTTTCGGACCGATATGTCCACCCCAAAATTCATCGAAAAAGAAGTCAGAGTGCCGCAATAGGACTTAAAGTGCTTTGTGTGGGAGAGGAGAGTGTAAGAGGTGTAAATTGAAGTCAGGAGGTCGAGGGGATATTTATAACGATGGTAGCCACCAATCCCAAGAGCACCTGCCATGTGGCGGTCTTCCATAAGCTACCTTGGGACAGGTGCCTATGGCTAGGGAACCTATGGGGTTTTGCCCCGCTTTGGGCGATGTGTTCTCACTCGGCTGTTCTTGGATAGGGTGTTTCAATCCAGATTTGCCAATGGTGGTCCTCCTAAAGTTTTGAGGTTTTCAAGACATCGTGGCAACATTCATGTTTCTAGGTTATGTCCTGAAGATCGAGAAAAAACGATCATTTAGTTCTTGGTTGATTTGTAGCGCTGCAAGCGATTCGATGACCAAACGAAGTTGGATTGACGTGAAATTTTACAGGCAGCTTCAGAATTGTAAAAATGAATTTATAAATGGCTTAGATCTCAAAAATTGGCCCCCAATGTCCACGATCATGATGCAGTGTCTCCAAAAATAGCAAACGAACTCTGAATCGCCCGAAACTTGTCGTGAGGTCTAAATGCATCACGTATAGCGCATGTATCAAAATTTGGTATCATATAGAAGGGTATAGATAAAAGTTGGTCTTCTGGCCCTATTCGTCTTTTTTTTACCGAGCAACGACAAGTGTCGGGTGATAGTTAACGGTTCAATGTCCTCTGATTCTAATGTGGCCTGAAGCGATCACTTAGGAATGTTAATATTAACACATCTGACGGTCTTGATGTGAGACTGGGTTTCTCGAGAGTAAAGCTGGCCGATTGGCCAAGAAACGACCTACCTGGAGCCGATTTCTGATAATCTGATGGAGGGAGGGGTATGGCCACCCTAATCTGGCGCCTCTATCATCTAAGCTATGCACATGCATATGTTATGTAATGTTCAATATTAGAAATTTATTATCGACTTATCGTGGCAACAGTATGATACGTAATGTACCATTTTACTTTTGCCGAAAATCACGTGTTCTACACGGCAAGACCTATTTGACTTCCTAATGATTAACCATCTATTTTTTGAGAGCATCGGCATGATCGATTTGCTTTGATAAAAAAAAAACAGAAAGAGGGAGGGGGGAGGGGGAGCAGGATCACCCCCAAAGGACTGTAAGTGGCCATACATGATAGACCTAAATGCAGTTGCACTGGAGGAAGGGATAGAGTAGTTGTCCTACATTACTTGGGTATGGAATTAATCACTTAATAGCATTTGAGATCTGTCCACTCATTGTCAAATAGTTTTGAATTGGTATACAATCCTTTCAATTTTGTACTCGATATGAAAAATGAGTTCACAACTTTTAATTTAATTGACTGGAGTGGGTAAAATCTGATTACCACGAGAGGGTGAATAGCTCGGCACCACGTAGGAAGTTCTTAAGACCTAGGCCGATACGGTCTGGCCATGAGTAAGGTCAGATTAATAAAAGTTTAAACTAATAAATCTGGATGCCCTAGCTCGGCATGAGACATAAAGGGGGTGCCCCTGGTATGGCCGAGCAAGTAAGACTACGTGTATAGCTTAAACATCATTCTGGAATACATAGTTCAGCTCAGCGTAATGAGCTGAGCTATGTACGAGTTATTCCGAGCTACATGTAAGCACGGCACCGCCACGAATAGGGCGGTGAGACATTCCGGAATCGTCTAAGGCGGTTCCTTATGAGATAAGGAGCAATCCCGTGAAATAGGGGATTAATATGGGAAGTCCTAACGTAATTAGGAGTGTACCCCATATAGGAAAGAAACCTGTATGGAAAGAAGGACTACTGCAAGACGAGATCTTGCAGCATTAGGAAGCATATGCCTAATAGGAAAGTCCTATTAGGAAAAGGATTCCTAAACCTAGTAGGAAACAAGGGGCACGAGATGCCTAAATCAACAAGCTATCTTCACCTATAAATACAGGACTATGCCCATGAAGAAAGGTACGCTGTGAAACCCTTTCATACGCACTGTGATTTGAGAGTTTATAGTACGAGATACTAACTTAGGCGTCGGAGGGCCTTTGCCAACGAGAGGCAAAGGTGCTCTAACCCCTTTTCTGTCTTGCAGATTTAGGGCTGAGCTAAGGAAGCATGTGATCCAGGCTTACGTGGATTTATTCCCCGTACAATTGGCGCCGTCTGTGGGAAACGCTTACAAAAAGTTCTCATCCTTTCAAGCAAAATCAATAATGGTGATTTCAGAGCCTGTTCTTTGTACTCCGCAAAGAAAAGACGTGGAAGACGATGCTGGAACCACTAGTGTACACTACGAGAAAGAGTGCAAAGGTGGACAAAACTTCTGCGGTTCTAAAAGCACCACAAAAGAAGCCCGCTGCTAGGAGGTTCAATATAGGGCATATCCCTGAGATTCCAAAATTCAGGGATACACGCCTCGTAAACTATGATTCCCCAGGGACCGGCGAGAGGCGAAGGCGCTCAGAGACACCACGAAGAGGTTGGGAAGCCTCCAACCGACGAGAGCGGAGGAGTAGCCCCCCAAGGAGGGAGGATCATAGACGAATGAGGGACCGGGAGAGAGAAAACAGTCTCGATAGAAAAGAGCAAGAAGCAGAAGAATTGGCCCGTGAAGTCACTCGACGAGAACGAGAGATTCAAGACCTAAAGAAGCAGCTTCAAGAAAAAGAAAAAGACCTACGCTCACGGACGAGATCGGTGCAGTATGTGAAAGAAAAGAGTCATCACCGTGACGATGTCTCCACGAACCGAGTAGCCTCTGCACGAAAAAGGAGAGAAATGAGTACTTCTATAGAAAAGAAAGAGAGAAGAAAACATGCTAGGGACAGATATGAGAGATTTGGTTCTAATGAGCATAATCCCGAGCAATATGTGAAAATGAGGGAGATTGGCCGAGCAGAGGGAGGTCCTAAAACTGCACGAGAAGCAGCTAAGGAAGCCCTAGGCCAGATCTCAAAGTCACCATTGGTCCACTGGATCTGAGCAGAGAAGATGCCGAGCAGGGTGAAACATTCTACGTTCACCCCTTATGAAACTAGTACGGATCCCGTGGCCCACATTCAACACTATCAACAAGCCATGTTCATGCATGAGCAAGATGATGCCTTGTTGTGTAAGATGTTCCCATCCAGCCTGGGAAAGGTGGCCCTGAGTTGGTACCACAAACTCCCAGAGGGGTCAATCCTGTGCTGGGCTCAACT
Source organism: Vaccinium myrtillus (assembly GCA_016920895.1). Taxonomy (NCBI): domain Eukaryota; kingdom Viridiplantae; phylum Streptophyta; class Magnoliopsida; order Ericales; family Ericaceae; genus Vaccinium; species Vaccinium myrtillus. Next base: position 22,591,552 of record CM029276.1, read on the forward strand.
AGCTGAAGAATTTACTGCTCGGTTCCTAACAAGCCGAGCAGCCCCGAAGACTTTTGATGCATTGACCTCTATGAGACAGAGGGACGATGAGACCCTGCGGCAATACTCCAAACGTTATTGGGAGACTTTCAACGAGATTGAAAACTGCAGTGAAGAATATGCTTTGGCAACGTTCAAGACGAGCTTGCCCATGCATAGCAAGCTACGAGAATCGCTTACCATGCATCCAGTAAAAACTGTGGCTAAACTCATGGAGAGAATCCAGGAGCACGCATGGGTGGAGGATGAAATCCTACAGGCCGGAAGAAGGACTGTGGCTGGACTGTGGCTGACCCAGATCCAAAGTCATACTTTAGCGTCATGGCAACCTTTAACGTCCCAATCTACAAGATGTTGTACAAGATCAAGAATGAATCGTGGTTCAGACGACCCCCAAAAATGACGGGGAATCCAGAAAAAAGAAGAGCCACTAACCATCATTGCAGCTACCATAGAGATTGGGGCCATATGACAGAAGATTATGTGGAGTACAAAAAGTTCCTGGATGACAAGGTGGCGGAAGGCCATCTCAAGGAGTTTTTGGCTGATGACAAGAAGGGGCCCGAGCTGATAGAAGAGATGGACTACGTGAAAGGTCCAAAGGGAACAATCCATATGAAATCAGACAATGAAATCAGACACCTCCAAATGGTCAACAAACAAGCAAAACATGTCATGAAGCTCGACACGAAAAGGCCGAGGGCTGAAGGAGTAATGGAGGTACCCATAAACTTCTCAGATGAGGATCTAGATGGGGTGGTGATGCCACATAATGACGCACTAGTTATTATCCTACGAATAAGGGAATATGATGTGGAGAAAATTCTGGTTAATCAGGGGGCAAGCACAGAAATCATGTACTATGATACCTTTAGGAAGATGGAGCTCCCGTCAAGCTCGTTGCAAAAATGTGTTGTCCCTCTGGTCGGCTTCAGTGCACAGACGGTTTGGCCTATGGGAAAGGTCACACTACCCGTCCGAGCTAGATCAGTAGTCCTAAAGACTGATTTCCTAGTGGTGGTTATCCCTTCTTCCTATAACGCAATTATAGGAAGAACCTGGATGCACAAAATGAGGGCAGTTTCCTCAACTTACCACCAGATGATCAAATATCCTGGAGCAAATGGCATAGAGTGCATTAGGGGTAACCAGAAAGTCGCTGACCAGTGTTTTAACATGGTTTTCAAAAAATCCCCAAAAGCCGAGCTGGTCCAAACGGTTGAAGTTCCGGATCAGCCAACCTTAGAAGACGTTGGAGGTGACCCCTCCAAGAAGATGGTAGAAGGGTTTAAGAAGATACAAATCCAAGGAGATGATGCAGAAAGATATTTCTTGGTCGGCGAAACCCTTGCCGAACATGAGGAGAAGGATTTGCTCGCCTTTTTGAAAGACCACATTGATGTATTCGCATGGACTCCCCAGGAGATGCCTGGGAGACCCTGAAGTGATTTGCCACCGTTTAAATGTAGATCCTCAGCACAAACCTATTGTGCAAAAAGCGAGAAGGTCGACACCACAGCACGCAGACGCTGTGATTGAAGAAGTAGATCGGCTGCTCGAAGCAGATGCCATACGAGAGGTGAGCTATCCGGACTGGCTGGCTAACACTGTCGTTGTCAAGAAGAAAAACGGGAAGTGGAGAGTCTGTGTGGATTTTACCAGCCTCAACAAAGCGTGCCCCAAAGACAGCTTTCCCCTTCTCAGGATTGATCAACTAGTAGATGCCACGTCAGGCTTTGAAAGAATGAGTTTCCTTGACGCATATCGAGAATATCATCAAATCGCTATGTATGAACCCGACCAAGATAAAACGTCCTTCATCTCACCAAGAGGACTTTACTGTTACAAGGCCATGCCGTTTGGATTAAGGAATGCTGGAGCGACTTATCAGAGGTTGGTCACTAAGATGTTCAAAGATCAGCTCGACAAGACCATGGAAGTCTATATAGATGATATGGTGGTGAAAAGTAAGGTAAAGCCAGATCACCTTACCGACCTAAAAGTAACTTTCAACATTTTGAGAAAATACAAGTTAAAGCTGAATGCCTCAAAGTGTGCCTTTGGAGTCAGCTCGGGAAAATTCCTAGGACACTTGGTGACAAAAAGAGGGATCGAAGCTAACCCAGATCAAATTACCGCACTCCAAAAACTCCAAAGCCCTAGGACTATGAAAGAGGTTCAAAGATTAACAGGTATGGCAGCAACTCTTAACCGTTTCATTAGTAAGTCCTCAGATCGTTGCAGACCCTTCTTTCAACTTCTGAAGAAGAGAGAAGGGTATGAATGGGGAGCTAAGCAGGAACAGGCTTTCTAGGAGTTGAAGATTTACTTGTCCTCACCACCCTTACTCTCTACTCCAGAAGCTGGGGAGCGGTTGATACTGTATCTAGCAGTATCCGATCATGCAGTCAACTCGGTACTCCTACAAATAAAGGGGATAGAGCATGCTCCGGTCTATTTTGTGAGCAAGACGTTGTTGGATGCTGAGACACGTTACCTACCGCTGGAGAAACTGGTATATGCTCTTGTCATAGCTTCAAGAAAACTACCTCACTATTTTTTGCAACATCCCATCACTGTGTTTATTGAATATCCACTAAGGGCCTTGCTTAGGAAGGCAGACTTCTCTGGACGAATATCCAAGTGGTCCATAGAGTTGAGCTAGTTTGACCTTGATTATCAGCCCAGGACGGCAATTAAAGGGCAGGTCTTGGCTGATTTTATAGCAGAATTTGCTCCAACGGTAGCTCCACCGCCACCAACTCTCCACGAGAAGGAGCAAAGCATTATTCCTGAGCAGCCAACGAAAAAGGCCGAGCTAGATCTAGAAGAATGGAGGTTGTACGTCGACGGGTCAGCCTGCAACAAGGGGTCAGGAGCAGGAGTGCTGTTATTCTCTCCAGAGGAATTAGTGCTGGAACAAGCGCTGCGGCTGGGGTTTAGTGCCACTAACAATATGGCAGAATATGAAGCCTTGCTTGCAGGACTCAGGAGTGCCATAGAGCTTAAGGTCAGTAAATTAAGAGTATTTTGTGATTCACAGTTAGTTGTTAATCAGCTTTTAGGGGAGTACGCTACAAAAAGCGAGAAGATGGCTGCATACTCAGAAGCAGCCAAGGATTTGCTTGAAAATTTTGACAGAGTCCACATCCAGCAAATCAGCTCGGGGCAGAATGCACACGCGGACTCACTGGCATGCTTAGGATCAGCAGTTAACACGGAGTATCGCCGTACAATAGCCGTGGATTATTTGCCTGAGCCGAGCATTGGCCGAGCGGTGGAGATAGTGATGGAAACAAAGCTTGGGCCGAGCTGGATGGACCCAATTGTGGCATACCTACGAGATGGGACCTTGCCAGAAGAAAAAAAGGAAGCTCACAAGATCAAAACCAAGTCAGTACGTTTCTGGCTCTCTCCAGAAGGTAAGCTTTATAGAAAGTCTTTTCTTGACCCGTATTTATTGTGTGTACACCCAGCTCTAGTCCGGAAATTCTTCCATGAGATCCATGATGGAACATGTGGAGGAGACACGGGAGGGAGATCCATAGCCCACCGAGCAATATCCTAGGGGTATTGGTGGCCTTACATGCAAGAAGATGCAAAGGCCTTTGTCAAGACTTGTGAGAAGTGTCAGAGGTTTTCCCCTCTGATCCGAGCACCCACTGAGGATCTGTTGCCTTTAACCAGCCCGTGGCCATTTGCCCAGTGGGGACTAGACATCGTGGGTCCTCTCCCCATGGCAACAGGGAAACGAAAGTTCCTACTTATTGGCACAGACTATTTCACCAAATGGATAGAGGGAGAAGCCTTGGCAAAAATCACGGAGGCCATGGTGGAAAAATTTGTCTGGAACAAAATTATTACACGATTTGGAGTACCTTACTCCATCATCTCAGATAATGGGTCCCAGTTCGGTAAAAAGTTCAAAGCATTTTGTGCTCAGTACGGCATCAGAAACTACTATTCAACCCCAGCTTACCCACAGAGTAATGGGCAAACAGAAGCTTCAAACAAGACTATCCTGAAGGGCCTTAAGAAATGATTGGAGGGCAAAAAGGGAAAATGGCCAGACGAGCTACCAGCCGTACTCTGGGCGTACAGAACCACCCCACGGCGATCTACGGGAGAGACACCATACTCCCTTGCTTATGGGACGGAGGCAGTGATTCCACTGGAGGTTGGCTTGCCGACCATTCGCACCACTCTTGTGGAGTCAGGCGGCAACGACAAAGCCTTGGCCGAGCAGCTCAATCTCGCCGAGGAAAAACGAGAGCGTGCACTTATTACACTGGCATCATATCAGGATCAGCTGCGGAGAAGTTACAATAAGAAGGTGCAACCAAGAGAGTTCAAGATTGGGGATCTAGTCCTAAGGAAAGTCTTGGCCAACACCAAAGTATCTTCTGATGGAAAGCTTGGGCCAAACTGGGAAGGCCCATATAAGATCGTTGGGATTGCTGGCATTGGGGCCTATCGTCTGGCCGACCTGGATGGGGACCCAGTACCACGGCCATGGAACGTCCATAACTTACGGAAGTTTTACCAGTAATTTGTTTTTTTTGTGTGATTACGAATACAATCACATTCTTTTTTAGTGAATACGAATATATTCACATTCGTTTCTTATACCTAGTTGGGATTACGAATAAAATCACTAAGTTATTTGGATCTTTACCGATCTTTTTAGTGTTTAATGAAATTTCACTTGCTTAAATATGAACCAAAAATGCCTTGCATTTTGTTTCCTATTGGGGAGCAGAGGATATACATACTTCAAATCACTTTCATAACATCTAAGTACGAAAACACTTAGCTTTGCAACGATGAATGCAAAAATCTCTAAGTACGAAAACACTTAGATTTGCAACGATGAATGCAAAAATCTCTAAGTACGAAAACACTTAGATTTGCAACGATGAATGCAAAAGTCTCGAAGTACGAAAACACTTAGCTTTGCAACGATGAATGCAAAAACCTCTAAGTATACGTGGACATTTGGTAAAAGTTCCTAAGTACGAAAACACTTAGACTTGCAACGAATACTGCAATGGATCTCTGAGTATGAAAAAACTCAGACTTGCAACGAATGTTGCACAAAGATTAAGTAAGAAGATACTTAATAAAACAGGAAGTACGCATACACTTAGAAAGATTGCAATACAAGAACGAAATGCTCGGTCCAGCAAAATATCAAGTGTGACGACGACAGAGTTCCAACATCAAAAGAGTCAAAAAGTACTAGAAAGGCCACATCCGGCCGAGCAAAGCCTCACAAGGCTAATCACTAAAAGCAAAACAAAGGCATTAAGCCTCTTCACTGAGCCTCGCGGCACCAGTGGCAAGATTGGGATCAGGATTGTTACCTTCAACAGTGCCCTCAGCAACACCATCCCCTAGAATGGTAAGGTCAGTAATGGCTGCATCTGTTTGGATCTGCTCCGGATGGGGCTCGATTTGAGCTTCAGAGTTGGGCTGAGCCTGAGCATCAGGATGGTTTTGAGCAGCAGCTGTCTCGCTCGGTAACTCCATGTTAGTCCAGAGCGGAGAGGATGGGTCCACCTCAAGCTTACTAAGGCATCTCTGCCATGCTGCACTCCAAACGGCATCCTGTACAGATGGCATCTGTGCTCGGTAGTTATTAGTAATAATAACGATGGCACGATCATACTCCGCTTCTGCCCTAGCCTCCGCCGCCGCCGCCAGCTGTTGGCGAAGTTCATGTTCAACCTCCTCAGCTCTCCTCTTCAGCTCGGCATTCTCCCTCTTCAGTCCCTCAGTCTTCTCCCGAGCATCTTTCAACAACTGAGCATACTGGGCATTCTCTTTCTCGGCTCTCTTTGCTCTTTTTTGCTCTTTCTTCAGCTCCTTCTCAGCGTCCTTGGCTCTCTCTAGGCTAACCGATGCTTTTTGCATAATCTGCAAAGCGAAGTACAGCTAATAAGTGGAAAGTTAATGATGCAAGAAGGAAATAGAAGGAAAGCCCTTTTACCTTAGCACTAGATTGGAATATGGACTTCATAAGGCTGTCGTAGGAGTTGTTCTTTTCCCTGTCCATGTCTAAGGGGAGAAGAGCATCTCGGGAGACGCCATAGACAACGTCCACAGAGGAAATCTTGTCGATCATAGAGAGGGAGGTACCATCAGGACAGGCCAGGGAAGGATCCCATGGCTGCACTAGTGGAGGGGAATCTGTCATTGTATGGCTGGAGCTCGAATCCCCAACCCTTCGCTATTGCAGTGGGGGCTGGACATCGTCGGGACTCTCCACCGGTCTTTTTTCCCTCAGATTGTTAGAAGGGACGACAGTCGTGGCTGGAGGAGGACTGGGGGAGACAATCGTTGCAGGAGCTCGTGACGGAAATACGCCGAGATTCAACTCGTCGAGAAGGTTGATCGGCTGGCGAGGCATTTCTTCTCGATCTGGAGAAGGAGAGTAACCTGGCGAGTCGTCTGAGTCTGCAAGAAGGGCGGCCTGCTCGGTCAAAGATTGAACAAGTGCGCGGTGAACAAACCCGCCTCCTCTTTCACCTTCTTCTTCCTCCACCACCCCGCCAGAAGTGCTAGGCTTAGAACCTCCTGTTGTGATGATAGGAATTGCAGTAAGTATCTCCGGGATGTGAGCAAATGTGACCTGCTGCTGTAAATCCCTCGGAGCATGGGAGCGTGTTGGTCTCCTTCTAGATCGGCCTCTCCGTGAGTTTGTGCTCCTCTGGTCGGCAGGAACAAGTGGAATAATGAGGGGAGCTGCTGGGGGCCAGGGATGTCTCGACCTTGGCTCGCCAACTCTTCTGATACCTCCCCAGTATGTGGGTGTGTAATCCAGCAAGAGATGAGAAGCTCGGCCAAGACCTACTGGAGTAGGTTCGAAACTGTCGAAGTGCAACGCCAACGCAATCTCCTCTCGGTGCAACTTTCCGTGATTCAGGCGGCCGCCGTGATTAATATTGCTCGCTGTAAAGGTAGAGAACAGTACAGATATGATCAAGAAAGCGAAGTCAAGAGGTATGGGGAGTAGACAGGTGTGCTAGGATAGAACACTAACGTGGTCGGCCTGGAGCAGTAGGGCAGGCAAAGCCGATGGTGTTCCCCTCAGCATCTCTAGGCTCCCAGTTGCCCGCGACCACGAGATACTCATCTGCCTCCCCTCTTGAAGAGTTGGACAGGTCTGTAATAAGCTTCTGCTCGGGGTCCCTGGCCTTGAAATAATAATTGTTATCTACTGTAGGGACTACACTGTAGAGATAGTGCAAGTCCCACAAGTCGAGATGAAGACCGAGGAGCCTATTCAGGGCAACCGTGCCCATGACCACCCTAACGAAATTGGGGCACAACTGCATTGGGTTTAGATTGCACCTACTACAGATCTCCCTAAAGAACGGGTGCAGAGGAAGCCTCAGGCCACCCTCAACTATGAAAATCAAGGGGATGTGAATCTTGTTTTCATCCTGACCTTCTTCTCTCATGTCATCACGGTTGTCTAGCCGGAATTGAACATCGGCGGGGATATTGTATTTTCGACGGAATTCCGCTATTTTTTCAGGGGTACTAAGAAGGGCCCTTTGTCTTCCCATGTTTTACTAAGTTAGGGTTTCACAATTGAAACCCAGGGAAAAGGAAAGAAGATGAACATGAGTAAGAAAAGAGTGTGATGAAAATGGCGGTTAAAGAAGAAAATACTTACGAAAAACAGTAAAAAGGGGTTCTCTAACGACGGGGGAGGTTTCCGACGAAGAACGGGAACGGATGAAGGGGTTGTTGAAACTTTGAGACGTCGGAGATGGCGAAAACAGATTCTTCCCCTTTTTCTTTTCTGTTTTCTGTTTTTGGTGAAATGAAGGAAAGAGAGGAGATAAGAAGTTGATGAGGCTTTGGGGATTTTGGGGGGAAGGATAATCATTATCCCGCCCAAAACCCCATAAAGTAAGGGCGTGACGTACGAGAAACGTCACCTCAGGTTGTCCTTTGGGCTTATCCAGCCCCCAACGGGTCATTTTGCATTTAATGCGAAATGACCCTGTCCCCCACGTGAGGGGGAAGCGTGAAGCAAGACCCATCAGAGATCGTTGAAACTCTGTGCACTATTGATGAATGACAGTAGTGACAGAGCTGGAGAGCAATTGGAGTGGGTAAAATCTGATTACCACGAAAGGGTGAATAGCTCGGCACCACGTAGGAAGTTCTTAAGACCTAGGCCGATCTGGTCTGGCCATGAGTAAGGTCAGATTAATAAAAGTTTAAACTAATAAATCTGGATGCCCTAGCTCGGCATGAGACATAAAAGGGGTGCCCTTGGTATGGCCGAGCTAGTAAGACTACGTGTATAGCTTAAACATCATTATAGAATACATAGTTTAGCTCGGCATAATGAGCTGAGCTATGTACGGGTTATTCCGAGCTACGTGTAAGCACGACACCGCCACGAATAGTGCGGTGAGACATTCCAGAAGTGTCTAAGGCGGTTCCTTATGAGATAAGGAGCAATCCCGTGAAATAGGGGATTAATATGGGAAGTCCTAACGTAATTAGGAGTGTACCCCATATAGGAAAGAAACCTGTATGGAAAGAAGGACTACTGCAAGACGAGATCTTACAGCATTAGGAAGCATATGCCTAATAGGAAAGTCCTATTAGGAAAAGGATTCCTAAACCTAGTAGGAAACAAGGGGCACGAGATGCCTAAATCAACAAGCTATCTTCACCTATAAATACAGGACTATGCCCATGAAGAAATGTACGATGTGAAACCCTTTCATACGCACTGTGATTTGAGAGTTTATAGTACGAGATACTAACTTAGGCGTCGGAGGGCCTTTGCCAACGAGAGGCAAAGGTGCTCTAACCCCTTTTCTGTCTTGCAGATTTAGGGCTGAGCTAAGGAAGCATGTGATCCAGGCTTACGTGGATTTATTCCCCGTACATTGACAATATTAGCATAATTTGTGATAATATTTGGAGTAGTGCACGAACCAGCACCCCCTGTGTTTGCGAATGGGGCCCACCGTAAGCTTTCGCGTAGCTCGACTAATCCTGGAATACCAATCCCACCTTCCACTAGCGAGGGCTAATTAGTATATACTATTGAGTATTGAAGGTCAAAAATCATAGTCTTCTACCCATAAAAGATGGGGATCTTATCAATAAGTTATTCTTGTTTGAAACACAAGTTAACTACTCATTGACAGTGAGATGGTCAACCCTTTGCGGGAGTGAGTGAACGACTAAGAGTGTGTAGCTCGGGAGACTAGCCCCTGGGAAGGGATGGGCTCTCTGTTGTTAGGGATACACCAATGTTGCTAGCTTGCAGTTTCTGTTGCTGCAAACAGTAGGAGTTGCAGTTGATTATTGAATGGACGATCATGAAAAAGAGATAAGTTATCTACCTTAACTTGCTGTTTAGCTGACTAAGGAAGTCCTGCTTTGAGTTGTTATACGGAACATCGCTTTCTGAGTTAATTGATCATTTCGCTTACCCGACTCAACTCACGTTATAGGAATAAGTCGGCGGAACCCTACCTTTCACTTACCACCAACTCAAGCAAGATGAACGACTGGTTTGTATACTTCGATGAGTCAAAGCCCTTGAAGACACCTGTGGAAAAAAGGGCATTTGAAGAGCTCGTCGACTTGACAATGGCTATATTTTTGTCTTAATATAAATAATATTATATAATTGAATTAGTGTTTTTCGATGATTCAAGTATCGGTGACATTACTAATTCTTGGTTAAATAAAAATAAAAAATGGATGGGATGGGCTCGTTATGAAATACAAAAAAAAGAAAGAAAATCAGTCTTATTAGCCATCACTATTATAGTCAACATTCGTTTCTCAAATTACAAAAAGAAGGGAGGATAAAAAAAAAAAAACTACAAAAAGAAAGTGACAATATGATGCACGAGAAGTAAAACTTTTTCATGCATGTACCCCCTCTATTCTCACCAAGTTTCAGTAGATAAACTGTCATGCACGGCATGACACGACACGACACGACATGATCCCTATAGGCTATAGGTGGGCTAGGTTGGGCTGTTTTTTTTTTTTGGAAATCATATACGTAATACTTAATTTATAGTGCGAAAATTCAACCACGTGACCACTCAAGTGCTTCTCCCACCCATTCTTAATTTTGTGCTTCTAAGGTTTAAGAAATGCAAATGATCGACAGTTACGTACATAAAATATAATGGTGCAACTCTGATCTATTTACATCCAGTATATTACGAAATTGTAATTATTAATAAGATGTTTGTATTTTTATTAATTTTGTTGTTTTATTTTATTATACCTATTTGCAAATTTTTTCTATCTAAAAGTTTTTTTCCCGCTTCTTTACAATGCCCGGGAAAAAAATTCCAATTGAAAATGGGAAAGGAAATGGCATGAGAATTGGCACGGAACGGAGTTAGGCAAGCCCGTGGGTAGGCTAGGTTGAGCATGTTCTAAACTAGACTAGCACGGCACAACATAACTAATACATGGGCTGGGCTAGGCATGACAGGCTCGTTTGACACCTCTAGCAATGAATAAATTTTGTCCGTAAAACATTAGATTTTTTCTCCATAGTATTTGCGATATATCATATATTTAGCCAACTTTCATCGCCTATACCACGTCGCAAAAAGTATTAGCACAGAAAACTTACTTTTCCTTCCGCGTTATGATGGAAGAAGCGAATTTTTTTTCCCTCTTCTATTATGACGCAATAAGTGACAAATCATTTCATCGCACTTTGTTGAAGAATTCGTCCCAATTGTATCACTTTTGCCGCAAAGTAAGGTTGATCGCCTAACCTTAGCAAAACATGCGATGAAATATTTTGTCACTAATTTCACTATTTTGTCACGAAAAACATCTCAAAATGAAGAAAGGTGAGCGATTTCAACTCCTTCGTAGAGCTCAAATTCAAACGTGCAACCTCATCTTAACACATATAACACCTATCCGAAATATTTACCAATAATTTGTAAAGTACCTCTTTCCCCCTCTGTAATTTAATTTATTTAATAGTATCAATTATGGTTCTCTTTCGTTTTAGTTACTTTGGTAGTGTATGGTTGTTTGAGCACGTTTAATTTTTTTTATAAACATGATATGAGTTTTTTTTTTACTGAATCTATTGTCACTACAAGAAATCTGATTTCTAGCGCTTTTGCTACCAACGGCTCAAAAAAATGCTGGAATTGAAGGTCTATACCAGCGCTTGGAAGGCTGTTGCTAGAAACGAGCCATTACTAGCGGGTATTGTGAACCTACCAGCGGCCCAATTTAGGGCATTGGCGTAAACCCAATAGTTCTCAATTTCCCAGTGGCCTAACTAATTAGGACGATGGCATAGACCCACTTAATCAACTCCGCCGAAAATTCCCCAAATGTTGAAATCCCCAAAATTCCCCAAACAATTGGCACTCCTTTCTCTATTTGTCTCCAGTACTCTCTCCCCCTTTCTCACGCTCATTTGCTACAATTTTTGGGTGAAAACTCCATAGCTAGGAGGTACGTCTCTCTCTCTCTCTCTGGGGCTGGACATTATCACTCTATATATTGTTGTGCACAGATGTTATTTTTGGGTTTGAAATTGATGCTAACATTATTACTTGATTGTTCTGTATGTACGAATTTTGGCTCTGCATGTATGAATCCCTTAACCAGTTATTCGGCACTCTCTCTCTCTCTCTCTCAGATTATCACTCCATAGCTGCGTCAGACATTATATTTCATTTTTTTTTTATGTTTGTTTAGGGTTTGAAATTGATGTGAACATTATCACTCCTCCTATAGATCCTGTTTTTGTAAAACTCCATCACTAGTTTCAGCTTTGCATGTACAATTTTTGTCTTAGATTTGTTATATACAAGTGAGGGGATATATATAGGAGTACAGGAAACATGAAGTCACATGGGGATATGAAACTCTAAACTTCAATTTCTTGAGTTTAGACAACAAAAAATCAGGATTCTTTGTCTTCCACTTCAGGCTAATGGGAAAAATTGTGTGAATAAGAGGCTTACTTAGAGGAAGCTTTGCTTAAGGTTAAAGGGGAAATTGCTCAAACAACTACCAACATGCAAGCTTCTTTGAACAAAGCTTCTTCTTATGTTGTAAACATGAGAGATCTTAAAAGTCAATTGCAGCGAACTACTGATCAAGAAGAAATTTATAACTTTGTTTGTACCAGAGGTGCTCATGTACTGAGTGACCTAAAAGATATAATTGTACAATCTCTTGATCAATGAATGAAATGCTTGTGATATTCCAATTTCATGATTGTTTGACCTGCTCTGAAATGCTGATCTCATCAATTGAGCTATGAGTCTCAACTACATAACTTGCTTGTTGTTATGACTTATTTTGAATAGCTCAAGCAATGGAAGATACACTGCTCTTTAAGTTTTATCTTCTACTAAAGAATTCCCAAATGGTTGGGACATAAGCTTTTAAATATCTTCCATTAATCTTTCTTCTATGAACATAACCATTCAAATCTTTCAAATGGTATGCCCCTCTTTTAAGAACTCTATAGATTTGGAAAGGTCCTTCCCAATTTGGAGCCCATTTTCCAAGTCCTTGTTTTCTTTCCTTGATAGGCAACACTACTTTCCAGACTAAATCACCTATATCAAAGCTTCGAACAACCACTTTTTTATTATAACTTTTGGCTACCCTCAATTTCTGTAATAGAATTTGATTCAGAGCTTTAATTCTTTCCTCATCTATTTCTTCAAGCTCCATGTACATTGCTTGGTGGTATGCTCCCATGTTTAGGTCGTTTTGAGAAGCAACTCTCTGTGACCTTACCACAATCTCCATAGGCAAAACAGCATCATGTCCATAAGTCAGAGCAAAAGGAGTAGTCCCTATACTGGTCATTTTGGTGGTTCGATATGCCCATAACACATTTAAAAGTAAGCTTGGCCATTCTTCTGGATTTCTATCAACCATTCTTTGAATACCTCTTTTGATAATCTTATTGGTTGATTCTACTTGGCCATTTGACTGAGCATAATAAGGAGTAGAATTAATTAAAGAAACTCCATGTGTAGCTGCAAAAGCTTTCACTGCTCTTCCTTCAAAAATGGATCCGTTATCTAATGTTATAGTTTCTGGAGATCCAAATCTATAAATAATGCCTTTGATAAATTCCATGACTTGTTCTTGAGACACGCTCTCAAAGGCTTGAGCTTCAACCCATTTAGTAAAGTAATCAGTGGCTACTAAAATGAATCTATCTCCTTTTCTAGAAGCAGGATAAATCATACCAATCATATCCATTGCCCATCCTCTGAATGGCCAAGGTTTAACTACGTATTGTAATTCAGTAACTGGCAATCGTTTAAGAGGCCCTGTCTTTTGACAAGCTTGGCAACCCTTTGCATGATCAATACAATCCTTAAGAATAGAAGGCCAATAATATTCATACCTTCGAATCAGCCATCTCATCTTAATTCCTGCTTGATGAGCACCACAGATACCTTCATGGACTTCTGCCATAATTTTAAATGCATCGACTTTGTTCAAGCATTTGAGTAAAAGTCCATCTGCTCCTCTTTTGAACAATTCTCCATTATACATGATATAATTAACAGATCTTAGCCTTGTTGCTCTATCTGTTTTAGCATCAGGTTTTGTCAAATAATCAATCAATGATTGTCTCCAGTCATTCGAACCAGGTGGAGTGGTGATTTCACACACTTCGAAATCAGTATACCTATCTTTAAGCATTGGTAAATATTTCCTTAAAGTCAATTGACAAAATTCTCTGCTTTCATCAGTGATACATTTAAATCCTGATGCTCTTTGAGCTACTGCATCCGCTTCTCCATTAAAGAATCTTGGAACATAAGTAAAAGTAATCATATGAAATTGCTCAATTAATAACTTCACATATTGGTGATAAGGTTTTAAACCACTACTATGGCAACCAAACTCTCCATTCACCTGATTTATAACTAATTGAGAATCTCCAAACACCTCAATTATGTCAACTTTTAAAGTAAGCAAAAGCTCTAACCCCATAATTAAGGCTTCATATTCTGCTTGGTTGTTCGTACATTCTCCTTCATTTATCTGAAATCCAAATTTGGTTTTCAAGCCTTGAGGAGATTCCAATACAACCCCAATCCCAGCCATTTGAGATGTTTTCGAACCATCGAACCACATTTTCCATGGCTTTATTGTCACTGTATCAACATCTGCTATTTCAGGAGTCTCAATTCCATTTGGATGATCAGCCAAGAAATTAGCTAAAGCTTGTCCTTTAATTGATTTCTGAGGAACATACTCTAGGTTAAATTCAATTAAGGACACAATCCATTTCCCAATTCTGCCACTAAGTACAGGTTGAGACAACATATACTTCATAACATCAGTCTGGGAAATTACATAGGTTACTCTAGGCATCATATAGTACCTGAGTTTCTTCGAAGCAAAAAACAAAGTTAAACATAATGTTTCTACTGCAGAATACCTACTTTCACAATCATTAAGAAACCTAGTTAAATAATAGATAGCTTGTTCTTTTCCTTCTTCATTGTCTTGAGCCAACATAACTCCTACTGAGTCATAATTTGCTGCTAAATACAACTTGACAGGCCTTCCTTTTGAAGGTGGAACAAGCACTGGTGGATTGATCAAATATTCCTTGATGGCCTTGAAAGCATCATCATGCTCTTTTGTCCATTGGAAGTCTTCTCCATCCTTCAATTTCAATAAAGAAGAAAAGACTTTAGTTTTTCCTGCAGTGTTGGATATAAATCTTCGAAGAAAATTTAACTGACCAAGAAACTTTTGAAGTTCTTTCTTATTCGAAGGAGGTTTTACTTCAATAATAGCTTTAGCTTTATTGCTATCAACTTGAATACCTTTGCTGTGGACTAGATATCCTAAAAAGTTACCTGCTGTTACTCCAAAAGCACATTTAGCAGGATTCAACTTCAGTTGATAATGTTTCATCTTTGAAAAAGCTATTTTCAAATGTTCTACATGATCATCAATAGATTTTGATTTGACAATAATGTCATCTATGTAACACTCTAGAAAACCCCCAACTATTTCATGGAAAATAGTGTTCATTGCTCTTTGATAAGTAGCACCAGCATTTTTCAGCCCAAAAGGCATTTTAACCCATTCGAAGGTCCCAAGGTTGCCAGGGGCTCTAAATGCGGTTTTATGAATATCTTCTTTGGCTATACAAATCTGATTATACCCTGAATGTCCATCCATAATAGACATAATTTTGTGGCCTGCAGAACTGTCCACCAACATGTCTACTACGGGCATTGGGTATTCATCCTTAGGGGTTGCAATGTTTAAATTTCTAAAATCAATGCAAACCCTAATCTTCCCATTTTTCTTAATAACAGGAACAATATTTGATAGCCATTCCACGTATCTTGCTGTTCTAATAAAACCAGCATTTAAAAGATTTTGAATTTCCTTTTTAACCAATAGAATGGTTTCAGGAGACATTTTTCTTGGAAGTTGTTTGAAAGGTTTGCAATTAGATTTAATAGGTAATCTATGTTCAACCAAATCTCTATTCAAACCTGTCAATTCTTTATAACTCCAAGCAAAGCATTCTTTGTTCTCTTTAAGCACTGTGATCAACCTTGCCTTCGAAGCAACATCATGTTCTTTGTTGATTTGAACAGTGTTTGGAACAATCCCTTCTCCCAATTCCACTTCTTCTAAAGGATCTTGAGAATCAACCTGACCAACAAAGGCCTTTTCGAATTCAAATGGCTTCAACCCCCAGTCAGATTTCTCAGCCAATAATTCTTCCCAATCATCTGTTTCCTGTAACTTCTGCTCTATTTCTAGAGCCATAAACTTAACTAAGGCCAATGATTTGGCCTCTTCGAACTCTGTCTTGGATTCACATCCAAGCAGCCTCATCTGGTGAATTGTCTGATTCATAATCAACTACTTGTTTAAGCTTAGATTTTAACTCTGCCAATTCTCCAATTTCCAATACATTGGATGGAGGGGTGGCAGGTTGTGCAATTTCACTTAGAGGAATGATTTCAGGTTTATACATTTCTGCCTCTGCACAATTTGCTGAAGTACTAAAAGGATGTGGAGTGCTTTCACCTCTTCGACCCCCACTTCTTTCCCATTTTCATACTTCACAATCATCAGAGTTTGATGCATCGAAGATGGAATACAACCGTTGACATGGATCCAATCCCTACCAAGCAAGGCATTGTACTTACTTGTGAATGTATCCACCACAAAAAAGGCTGTATCAGTTTCCACTTGACCAACTTTTAGGCGTATAAAAACTATTCCTTTAGGACTTTTACTTTCACCAGTAAAGCCAGCAATAGATGTGCTCGTTGGGATTAATCAAACCTTTTCTTTTCCCAACTTCTTCAAAGTCCTTGAAGGTAGAATGTTTACTGCTGCACCATTATCAACCAAAACCCTGTTTAACAAAATCCCATCAAATTCTGCCGAGATGTACAGTGGTTTCAAATGGTGCCTCATATCACTTGAAGGTGATCTGAAAGGGTAAGAAAGATTAGCACAATTCAAATCAACAATCAAAGGATATTTAGAATCATTTTCTGTCTCTGGAACAAAAATTGCTCTTTCCTTTGATGTTACTTCTGGTTCCTCTAAAGCATTAACCATGACCATAAAATCTTCCTCCTCTTCTTCCTTTTGAATCTTTGAAATCAAAGCTCCCCAACCATCATTCCAACCATTGTCATACGTAAGATCATATTCATCATCACTTGATACATCAATGACCTCCATAGGAGCAACTGTTGGCTGTAATGCCCTTCGAACTGGTGAGTAGTCTGGTCCAAAAGGTCCAAAGTTAACGAATGAAGGAGAAACCATATTAATCTGAACTTTAGGTAAAGTCCCAAACTGGATGGTCCTTTTTTCCTGCACTGGTAAATCTGATTCTTCTTCTGCTATGCCCACTTTTTCAGACAATTCTGTTGCAGAAGTTTCCATGGGAGAGAATGTTTCAACAGGTGATGAACTTATGCCTTCACCTCCTTCCTGTTCCACTATCATGGCTTCTAATAAACCAGATTGATAGCTTGCTAAGGAATTTGGTGAAGTTGGGCTATTCTGAGGCATGTCACTATCCATCCTTGCAGCCAAACTTTCCAATGTTTCTATTTCAGCTTGAGTAAACCCTTTTCGAAGAGATTCCTCAGAGTCTTCTCTTCGAAGTCTGTTAAATCTTGGGTTGATCTTATCACCCCCATTAGGATCTTCCTTAGAGGCATATTCTTCCATTTGGAAACTAGTATACCTCCTTTGCAATTTCCTCTTCTGAGTTCTTGTCAACATAGGAATCATTTGAGGTGTCTTGGTCTTCGGATCTCGAACCACTACCCATTGACCAGCAGGGGTATTTGGAGGTTTGACCATTTTGTTTCCAACTTTAGAAGGAACTTTGTGTCCCTGGAAGAGTTCTGGTTTAATTTTCTTTAAAAACCAATCAGGAACCCCCTTTACCAACGAAAATTGTTCACCTTGTCCTTCGTTTTCCTGGCCCATAGGGGCCTTCCCAGTGTTAACCTTCTTCAAAGGAGGATAATCTCTCTTCGAAGTCGGTGGAACTGGACTAGAAGGTACATTTCTTTTAGAAACCAACCAAGGCTTCTCATTTCTTCCTTGACTTGGGCTTACCCAGGGCCTTCTTTCATTATTTCGATCTAAAGCCTTTCTTTCCATCCTTTTTGGAAAGAAATCTACCCCCTGTCGATCCAAGTCTTTAAAAACTAAATAATTGGCTCTGCATTCCATGCATAAACATTCCAAAAAGGAAGCTTCGAGCATAGGAAGATGAGACTGCTTGAATCCCTTTTGAGATGAACTCTCTGGTGTACGTCTTGGCTTATTGTTTCTGTAAGCATCATTTCGAAATTGACCATCATTTGGCCTTCCTCTACCAATTTGCACAGAATTCATTTCAACATGTACTTGTTTATTCTGCCACACTTCTCGAACAGTTTTAGCCAATGATGTTGGCACATTAGTGTTAGCAGTTACTTCTTCAATCTTTGGAAATGGATCAGTATCAATTCCCATAGCCTTTTCTGGAAACATGATCCTTCCCTTCTTTATCTGTTCTTGAACCTTATCACGGAAAACATTACAATTTTTAGTTGAATGAGTCCAAGAAGCATGCCATTTACAATAACTCTTCCCTTTGATTTCTTCCAAAGTTGGAAGTCTAACATTATCAGGAAGTTTGATAAACTTTTTCTTTAAAAGGTAATCAAAAATTTCATCTGCTTTGGAAACATCAAATGAATATACTTTGCTAATGGCTTTCTTATTATTCCTTGGTGCTATAGAAGAATCTTTTCGAACCAAACAATCACATACACAAGGATCATGTTCAATAATTTCAGCAGCATCAATTTCATAAGTAGGTTCTTTGTAATAAGTAGAATAAGAAGAATTGTTCCTATCAACATCTTCTTCTAACAAAGATTCATATCTAGATGCTTTATAGGTTAAATCAACCAAATCCCTAAATTCAGTAGAATCGAACTTCTTTCTAAGTTCTCTACTTAAACCATCTTGTGCTATCCTAACAAATTCTACTTCTCTGGTAATTGAAGTTTGCATTTGTTTCTAGCCCTTTTAAACCTAGTAATGAATTGGGCAGCCTTTTCATCAGGTTTTTGTTTTAACCTTGCTAAGTCAGCCATAGTGACTTCAGGCTCAGTTAGGTAAAACTGTGCATGGAATAATTCTTCCATCCTTTGCCAACTTGGAACTGACTCTGGTGGTAAATTCGAATACCATTCGAAGGCAGTTCCTGTCAAAGAATTAGAGAATAATTTCAACTTACTGAAACCATTATTACCTAATTCCTTACACTGAGCAGTAAATCTAGCAATGTGTTTTGTGGTTGATTGTTTCCCATCCCCATGAAATAGTGTAAAATCAAGAATTTTAAACCCCCTAGGCACTTCGAATTGCCTATCTATCCATTCTGGATAAGGTTTTCTATAAGCTTGGGTTTGTATTCCCCGGTTTAAAGGTCCATAAGCTTCCTGCATAAGGCCCAATATTTCATCTCTAAGGGTGGAATTTTCTTTAAAATGAACATTTGAGTTAATGTGTGGTTCCCTATTCACATTTCTTGTCATATGATCTTCTGGAAACCTATCAAAAGGGTTTTCAAAAGGTTGAGGCTGTCTGTAATCTCCTTCTTGCCTTGTAAAAGGTTCATAAAGGTGATTCGAATGCACTCTTCCCATTTCTGGTATTCCAGGATGCTTAGGAACCCCAAATTCTACATTAGGCCTCCTTGAACTAGTCCTATCAAAAAAATGATTTCCTGTGGAATGACCATATCCTTCAAACCCATAGTCATTATTTTTATAACCTTTATCCTCATTTACACCATCAAAACTAGGTTCGAATGGGATATGAGTGGTTTGTTTGTATGTTCTCCTAGGCTTGGGGACTTGAGAGTCATAAACCTTTGCAGGTTCGTACCAAGATTCTGGTATTTCATCTATATTGATAGGCTCCTTTCCAGGCCTTGACTTAAATTTGCTTGTGCTAGCCTCTTCTTTGTCCTTCTCAAATGAAGGCAGAGGATTACTCTTAAGTTCTGATTGCTCTTCTAATTTTTGTAACATAAGCTTCTAGGTTTGAGCCAGCTCTTTAAATGTAGCAATCATTTCAGCAAATTGGCTAGATAACACACTTCCTCCAATATCTGGATTCTTTGGGTCATCAATTTGCACTGTTTTATTGTTCCTAGTGTTCATACGAGAATTTTGGCCAATTCTAACATTTGTATCTTGACCAATACAAGTTTCTTGACCTATTTGAGGTCTTTCAACCCGTTCATTCTCTCTAGGATTAACGTTATTCTCATCCTCTGGCGTTTGGCCAATTTGAGAATCATCTGTTTGTTTCCTAAGTTTTGGAGCCATTCAACACTTTCAGGGGTCCCACCGGGCGTGCCAAAAAATGTTTACTGGTTCTTTTACTTCTTTGTGATAAAATAATCGTGTGCGAGCGTGCCAGAGAGAGTTTCAATCTCCTCCCTCAGATTAACTTTGGAAAAACCAAGTCTAATCAGGCGATTGTGTTTTATTGGTTCAATTACCTCAATTAAGAGGATTTTTCTTTATAAGTGAAGAAATGCAAACCAATAACTCAGGAAATTAAAGAAACAATAAAGAAACAAGACACCTCGATTGAGAAACCAAAGATAAACTTACTTCGAAATTGTCTTCAACTTCAAATACAAATGTAACAGAACTTCGAACTGGTGATTGTTACAAGAACAACCAAGAATGGGTGATTGTTATAAAACAACCGAGAATAATCCTAACTACTTCCTAATCTACTTCGAACTGAGTTCGAAATCCTAAAACTACTTGCCAATGAACAAACCAAGCATCATTTTATGATAGCTGTTTGTTGAAGATTTGTTCGGGGGTTTTCACTCTTCAATTTCTTCTATTTATAGACGCTGCTTGTAGTTTGAACTTCCCGCTCAATGAATTTGAATTTGGCTTGCTTCGAACTCTAACTTCTGCTTTTTGAGTTGGCAGTTTCTTTCTTCCTCCTCGTCTGAATTTGAATTATTCGGATCCTTCCTCCTGAAGCTTTGATTTGAAATCTGCATAACTGCTCAACTAACTCAAATGATTACGTGTTAAGGAGATAACTGCTTTTCAATAAGTACTCCACGTACTCTAACTGTCAATTATTCCATTTTATAGATTTACACGTGGAGTTTAGGTGTTTAGTAGTTAATATCGTGGCTTCGAAGTCAGTTTCTTTTCGTCCTTGACTTGTAACTGCCAATAACTGCTTTTTTGAATTGAGGAACAACACGACACCGTATTAACTCAATTCTACTTCAATAATCCAGTGTATCTCTATTGACAAGTAATTGCCAACGTTTGGCATTTTTGATTACGTGTCAATCAACTATTGGATTTGTTAATTTTATACGTAAACACGACGTCGACCACGTGCATCCATCACTAATGTCATAGAAGATGTGCTCAAACTCTGCCTGGAGTTAACCGAATCTACCGTAGAGCCTTGCATGCCCTCTCACATACTCCCAATAGTTGAACACGAATTACTCTCAACAGATGAAGACCCCAACGATGGAGCAACCACAATCATACTACCATCAAGCACATAAAAGTTACCCAATTTCTGACCCGTTACAAAAACCCAAGCACCTAACGACGCACTCAATACTCCACCTTCAGGATATACTTCCAACCCACGGAGTCTAGAGCACTCAAAGAGACAAGGTTCCTCCTTAAATTTGGTACAAGCCGAATGTCCTCACAATCCTATAATACATCTTGACCGTGGCTATTCCAACCCCAACAATTCTACGAGGCATGTTATTCCCCATAGGAACTGTCTCACCATGAACCGCCTCATATGTATCAAACCAATCTCTACGCGAACACGTGGTAGAAACATCCAGAGTCGAGAATCCACATGTTTTCACAACAGACATCGCTTACCGCCAAAGTCATGGCAACCTCAAGCCCTTCTAGATCATCTTCAACACAACCAATAACACCATTCTCTACAAACTTGTCCTTCACCGTCGGACAATTTTTCACCATGTGCCTGAATTTCTTACAGTAAAAACACTATACTCCATCCATATATGTAGTTTTAGGGCTAGAGATCCCCTATTGCCCGAATCCCTCCCACTAGTCTTTCCTTGCATCACCAAAGCTTGATCATCATGAACACTACTCTCACCGGATAACTTTTTCCGCAATTCTTTCGAATATAAACTAGACTTTACGTCCTCCATGGAGATTGTATCCCTCCTATATAACATAGTAGTCACAAAGTGTTCATATGATGCAGGCAAATAACATAACACTATAAGGGCCTAATCTTCATATCAATCACAACATCTATATTTTTTAAATCCATAATAATTTGGTTCAACTCATCTAAATGGTCTTTTATGGGCGTACCTTCCTTCATACGAAACGTATAAAGATGCCGCTTCAAGTACAACCGGTAGGTTAGCGACTTTGTCATATAGATGCTCTCTAACTTCAACAAAATACTGGCTGCCGAATCTTTCTCCCCACCCTCGCGAATCACATCATTGGCTAGGCATAATTGTATTGAATTGAGTGCTTTCGCTTCAAGATTGTCAAACACACTATCCTGCGTATCAGCAGGCTTCTTCGACACTCCCAACAAAGCCTTACTTGTTCCTTGTTGCACCAACAAAGCCTTCATCGTGATACGCCACAAACTAAAAGAAGCGTTTTTCCCATCAAACTTCTGAACTTCAAAGCGAGTCGCCATTGAAAACGACCCCAAATGCACAAGCGCAGCGGAAAACACAAGCCTCGATTTGAATCTGGAGCTCTAATACCAATTTTTTGTGTCGAAACCCAAAGTTCAGAATATAAACACACCAACAAGAAAACAAGACACAAAGATTTACGTGGTTCCCCCAAGCATGAAGCTCTAAAGGTACGTCCACATGGAAAGAGCAAGAGGATTCACTAAAAATGGGGATAAACACACAGAGCCGACTATACCCGTAACTCTCACTTGAAGATCCCACACGATATCTAGGAACAAATGTTTGAGGCGCGACCTACAGAGAATCAAACGTCTCATACACACGTAAGAGACAACTACAAACATTAGATATCTCAAATCTCAACTCAAGACCAAACCCTAGGAGGCCACATGCTCCTATTTATAAGAAACTACAAAAAATTAGGTCAAAACACATTAAAACGCGCAGCTGCAACCCCGTTCGTCCAGACCAAGCTTACCTGGTCTGGACCAGAGATGCCGGAGCAAAATCAGACCAACCGGGACTCTTTGTCCGGACCAAGAAAAACCCCCGTCTGGAAGAATCATGCTGCAAGCTCCCAAAACGTCCCAGATTCACTGGTCCGAAACCGACTTCTCTTGGTCCGGACCAGAGATTCTGTAACTGACCTCCCGCCCCGAATTTTGTACCTTTCTTCGAATGTCTTGAATTCAAGACATATCTTCAACATATATAGGGCGTATGTGCGTGATTACAGTATTTATTCAATTTTTTTAAATATTATTTGCTCAACCAGTATTTGACATTCTATTATTAATTGTTTATAAATGGGATATTTATTCTAACTTGGTCTCATGAAAATAAAATTTCACAATCTAGAGTCGAGATATATTTTAATAAGATGTTATTAATGACAAGCGGCATTGTTGTGATGCTGTCACCGACCAATGCTAAGAGCACCTCCAGCCCACAACTAAACTCAAAACCAAACCCAAAATCTGAGTCAAAACCCCCAAAGCCTCCCTCCAGTCTTTGAACCAAACTCATACCAAATCAAACTTTACTCAAAATTTTCCTCAAATTTGGGGAGAAAAAAGGGTTTGAACCAAATTTCCACCACCGTCGGACCACATTCAACCACCGTCCTCGTCTTCGTCGTCGTCGTCGTCGTCGTCTTCGTCCGGAGTGGTGTTCGTCTTCGTCCAGATCTGGAGGAGATGTGGTGGTCGTCGTCAAGTGGTGGTGATCTCGATCTGAGTTGCGGCGGCGGGCGGTGGAAGACGGTGGTTAGGATTAGAAATTTGGGTCAAGGACTGGAGGAGATAATATCAAGTGGAGCTTTTACTCAGATTTTCAGTCAAATTTGAGGGGAAAAAAAAGAGAGTTAGGGATGGAGATGCTCTAAGGATGAGTTTTCTTTTCTAAATGGTACACGTTTCGTTTTTTTATTTAATCATTTGTCTTAGCTAGTGATAATGAGATACCAACACAATCAGTTCGTTATTTAATGAGAATCGATGATTGTGATTTTCAGTATTTTACTTTATAGCATGACATCATAATGAGAGGTGAAGTTTAACGTATTTTTTGGAATAAAAGAACATCACAATAGAATATCTTGGCCATGTTCGTTTCACAGTTTAGTTTTAGTTTTAGTTTTGATGACATCATCATTTTCCTCATTTCTCTCTCTATCTCTCTCCACTCATTACACCTTATGACATTATCAAAACTAAACTATCTAACCAAACACAGCCCTTATAATTTCATTGTGACCTTGGGGGTTATTGTACAGTTATTGTAGGCTTTTTAGTCAAAAAAGTAAATTTTTAAATTAATATAAATAATCACTCTGAAATCAATTGCAAAGTTGAATATCTTTCAAAACATAAAATCATAAATATTCATTTATGTGGTCCCTTTTTCTGTTTAAATATCTCCTATCGGACCCTTTTTTTTTTTTCTCAAAAAGTTTTATTCAAGTACTAACTTTATAAGAAATTTTTTTTTTTCAAATTTTTATTGTTTGATATTTTGTTCACCGAAGAAGAAAAGGAGACAGATTAGTGCACCTCAAAACTAGATCGTTTGAAATAATCCAGTAATAGGTATTGCACTTTTTAATAAACTGAGAATGTTAATTTTTTTTTTGTGTTTGTGTAGAAAGTAAAAAAATCTATGTTAATCTTATTGACTTACAGTTGAGTACAATTTTCTTTTCCTTGCGCGTAGAATTAGAGAAAAACATACTATTCCTCACTAATCACTAGAAAAGGCGACAAAAAGTGTTTTGACTTTTTATAACTTAGGGTGTCTAAGTGAGCTTGTGCAGAACTCAATTAATGGAGATATAAAGAGCTTAAAGACATAGATTTTTTTGTACCACGAGGCCAAAATAGAGATATAAACTCAATTAACCAACCTCTTGCCTAGTGTTGTTCTTTGATGTTTCGTTGTTTGGTATTTGTAGGCATGTAAAATTTCTAGCCTATCACAAATTGCCACGTGTTGCTAGGGCACGCAAATTGGCCAATTAAATGTTGCCACGTGTTTACAAGTCAAAAGTCAAAGATATGTGAAAGGACCAATCAGATGGTGCCACATGTCATTATGACACAGTAATTTATTTATCAAGTTTGGCCAACTAAATTATGCCACTTGGTCAAATAAATTATTTATCTCATTATATATAATTATCTTTCCCAAATTAAATAAAAGAAAGATATTTATTATATTTTAATTATTTTCCTTTAAATCAAATAAGGAAATAATTAGAGAGAAAGATATGGAAAGAATTGCAGTCTTGCCATAACTCTTCATCTCCCATCCCTATAAATAGAGGTGCTCTCTCTCATATTTTAGACACAGATTGAGACATTGGGACATCCAAGCTTCCATCAGCAAGCAGAGCTCTGAAGATTCAAGCATCCAAAAGCCCTTCAGAACTCTTCAAGTCTACATCAAGCAAGGAGGTTCTTCAAATCAAAGCTCAAAAGCTCTGAAGAACATTCAAGCTACATCATCAATCTTTTCCACAAATCACGGAGAAGATTCTGCCTTTTGATTCGAGATCAAGCTTCAAGCCCTCGTTTCAACATTCGAAGAGAAGAATCAGAGGATTATTTCTTTCATCAGAAATTCATACAGAGATTGTAAACCCTAATTTCTCAAATCAATAAAATCAACTTTGTTCAGCATTTTTCCGTCTTTTTCGCAGACTCGAAATTTGTGTGATACAAATTTTGGCACGCCCGGTGGGACCATCTCTGCCTCTCATCTCTTCTCCTCAACAAATCAACACTCCTCAATGGCTCCTAAGAACGATAGTTCAAAGGCCCCAAAGGTTGCAGGCTCCAAACCCTCAACCACTACAAAAAATAACTCTGGATCTCATAGCGTTGGTCCAACAACTCGAAGCATGTCAAAGGTTGGAGCACAAGCATCCGCTCAAGCCTCGCTTCTCCCCAAATCAAATCCAGCTTTTGGTGCTAATCTACTGAAAGCATTGTCAACTCTTCCACCTACATTGGAAGAAAAAGATGGCGCCCTTGTGTGTAAGGAAAAGAAGAATTGCGTTACTAATGCTAAGAAGCCTTCGTCGCATCCTTCCATGCCACAGGGATTTGTTTTAGAAGTCCACCAAGAAGAGGACTATTCAAGCGGTTCTGATTCTACCTCTACTCAAGGCACTCCACATTCAAGGCTCAATGCTTTAACTAGGCCTGGCAGCCCTTCAGCCATGGATGTTATGGCGACAGGCGCTACCACTTTGGAGGAACAAGTTGCTGCCTTGACCAAATTGGTTGAAGGATTAGCGAAGTCTGTGGAAGAAAAGGATTCTGAAATTCAATCTCTCAAGAACCAGCTAGAAAGCAAGGAAGAACCTGATTCTTCCAGCAAAAAGCCAGAGGAACCAAAAGAATTTGCGCTTTCTTCTGATGGTCTGATTCCCATGGACCAGTTGAGAGACTTCATTCTGGGCACTATCAAAGACAAGTACGATGAGACACCAAAATCTTCATCTACCTATGTTAAGCCTTACACTCGAAGGATTGATCTTATGAAGATGCCTGTCGGTTATCAACCACCGAAGTTTCAGCAATTTGATGGTAAGGGCAATCCGAAACAACACATTGCCCATTTTGTTGAGACGTGCAACAACGCTGGAACTGATGGAGATCTTCTGGTTAAGCAGTTCGTTCGAACACTCAAAGGTAATGCCTTCGATTGGTATTGCGACCTTGAATCTGGCACACTCGACACTTGGGAACAACTAGAACAAGAGTTTCTCAACAGATTCTACAGCACCCGTCGTACTGTCAGCATGGTAGAACTTACCAATGCTTGCCAATGGAAGGATGAACCTGTCGTCGACTACATCAACAGATGGCGGCACCTAAGTCTAAACTGCAAGGATAGGTTGTCTGAATCCTCCGGAATCGAGATGTGCATCAAAGGCATGCAATGGGATCTACACTACATTCTGCAAGGAATCCAGCCAAAAACCTTTGAAGAGTTGGCTACCCGAGCTCATGACATGGAGCTCAGCATTGCAACCAATGGAAGGCGAGGTCTACCTACGCAAGAGTATCGCAAGGTGCAAGATTCCCGCAGCATAGGGAACAAGCCAAATTTTTCCAAAGGGGGCAAGTTTTCAGGAGAAAAGAAAGAGTCCATGGCTGCGAATGTTGAACCATTCAAAATCTCTACTAAACCCAAGGGAAGGCAAGTAGAGAAGTTTGCTCCTCCCCAGATGAAGGAAAGGAAGAGGCTTACATTGAAGGAGATGCAAGAAAAGGTGTATCCCTTTCCCGATTCAGAAGTCTCTTCAATGTTTGATCAACTGTTGGACCTAAAACTCATTGAGCTTCCGGAAATGAAGCGACCCGAGGAAGCTAATAAAGTCAATGATCCAAACTACTGCAAGTTCCACCGCTTGGTTAGTCACCCAACCTCACGCTGCTTCGTTCTGAAGGAAAAGATAGTGGAGCTAGCAAGCCAAGGAAAGATCATCTTGGAAGAGGAAATTGTGGCTGCAAATCAAACTGTTGCTACTCTACAAGATGAAACTCAACAGCTTGAAGCACTACCAACTGTGAAGATTCAATTTGGGTCGCTTGATCCAATTGAAGTAGTGATATGTCGCTCTACTCAGCAGCATGGGGGCAACAGCTGCAACAAGGAAGAGGTAGTTGAAAATGATGATGAAGGATGGACTTTGGTCACTCGCAAAAAGAAGAGCGCACCAAGTGCAAAGCATCCTAGAGCAAAAGAACCCAAGCCAAGTCCCAAGAAAATCAAAGCAAGAAGGCAACAAAGAAAGAAGAAAGTGAAGAACACAACTTTCAATTTGCAGAAGACGTGCCCGTCCAAAAACCTCGCACTCCTTTCACTTTATGTGACTTCTTTCCAGAATCAATCCGCAACTCCAGTCTTCTTACGATTTCTTGCAACACTGTGAGCGCAGAAGAGACTGAAGATTTGGAACCTGAATCGCCTCTTGCATCAAAACACACTCCAATCACGCTTGGTTCACCAACTTGTGCCAACAACTGTCTTGCCTGCATGGGAACCATTATACTGTCCGATGAGGATTTGTTGCTTGGTGCGATTCCACATAACCGCCCACTTTTTGTCACTAGCTACATTTGTGAACAGAGGGTCAATAGAATACTTCTAGACGGAGGATCCGCAGTCAACATCCTACCTTTGCGAATCATGAAGGATCTTGGCATCACTACCGATGAACTAGCACCTAGCCGTCTAATGATCCAAGGATTCAATCAAGGGGGGCAAAGAGCCATTGGCGTGATTCGTCTAGACTTGCTCATCAATGACATGGTTTCAAGTGCATTGCTCCACGTGATTGATGCCAAGACTTCTTACAACATGTTGTTAGGACGGCCTTGGTTGCACGAGAATGGCGTTGTCCCATCAACCCTCCACCAATGCTTCAAGTACTGCAAAGATGGCGTGACAAAGAAAGTGGTAGCTGATGACAAACCATTCAGTGAAGCCGAATCCCATTTTGCCGATGCCAAATTCTACTTGGCAAATATTACACTGACAGAATTAGAGCCAGCTGCCTCTTCATCAAGCTACAAGCACTCCAAGGGCGGTGACCTTCAAATTAGTAAGAGCGACGTTCCTATTAAAGAGAAGGAGAAAAATAACCAAAGTGTCAAGAAAGGAGCACCAACGCTTCGTTATGTGCCAAAGTTGCAAAACTGCGAAGAGTCAGCTTTGAAGGGATTAACGCTTCCGGTCACAGACCTTAGCAAGACAAAGATTGCTCCGCCCTTGAAAGGATTCGTTCGAGCTACAAATAGCCCTATGGTGGACGATGACAACTTGCCTTCACAACGGACAAATGACTTTGATCCAAATGCTTACAAGCTTCTTGCAAAGGCTGGTCATAATTCCAAAGACTCAACCACTCTAGGGAAGCTTTTGCCCGAGGTGACTGGTGAAAAGCTACATGGTCTAAACTCCACTCAGAAGATGCTCAAACACCATGGGTATGCCGTCAAGGATTCTAAAGTAGGCCTTGGATATACTGCCCCTACCCCTGCACGCATCTTCATAAGAAGGTCAAGCAACAATCACATTACGGCAGAAGAAGTGGATTCATCAACGTCGCCGAAAGTATCTGTCTTTGATCGCTTGAGTGCTCCAAAATCACGAGCATCAGTCTTTGATAGGTTGGCACCCCCAAGTGAAGTCGTCTCACCTTCTAACACGAGGAAGTCTATTCAAAGCAGATTAGGGCAACAAAATGAAAGCTCTATGGCAAAGGGAAACTCGTGTAGATCAATTCAAAGTAGATTGGGGTCGCCAAATGAACTCTCTCCAAATGTACTCCGAAGGCCTGTACATAGCCGATTAGGCGTTTCAAGCACTACTATTGTAAAGGCTTCAAAGCAAAAGACAGTCCTCTTATCCGAAGATGATAAGAAGTTGAAGAGCAAAATTCCTTCTCGCATGAAGCGCCATACTACTTTAGTCGTAACAGCTTATGATGACATGCTAAAAGCAAAGCATCAAACTGTGGTTTCGACCAAATTGCCTTCCAAGGAATTGGACGATCGCTTTAAAGAAGAGAGCCTCGCTTCATCATTCCATATCACGGCTTCTTGTTATGATATTCAAGCAGAGGAAGATGCTGAAGATGCTCCTCCAGAATTAGAAGAAGGAGTGAAGTCCACTGTTGATGATTTAAAAGAGGTCAACCTAGGGACAAAAGATGACCCGCGGCCAACCTACATCTCAGCTTCACTTACCCCGGAAGAGGAAGTTGCTTACATTGAGCTTCTGCGGGAATACAAAGACATTTTTGCTTGGAGCTACAAAGAAATGCCAGGTTTAGACCCAAGAGTCGCTGTTCATCATCTAGCAGTGAAGCACGGAGTTCGACCTATCAAACAGTCTCAGCGTCGTTGTCGACCAGAGCTAGTTCCTAAAATTGAAGCAAAGGTGAACGAACTCATTGAAGCTGGATTCATTCGAGAAGTCAAATACCCCACTTGGATTTCAAATATTGTCCTAGTTAAAAAGAAAAATGGGGAGATCCGGATCTGCGTCGACTTTCGCGACTTGAACAATGCTTGTCCAAAAGATGATTTTCCACTTCCCATAACCGAGCTTATGGTCGATGCCACCACTGGACATGAGGTCCTATCCTTCATGGATGGTTCATCTGGCTACAATCAAATCCGCATGGCTCCACAAGATGAAGAGCTCACAGCATTTCGAACACCAAAAGGTATTTACTGCTACAAGGTTATGCCTTTTGGCTTGAAGAATGCAGGTGCCACGTACCAAAGGGCAATGCAAAAGATTTTCGACGATGTGCTCCACAAAAACGTTGAGTGCTACGTTGATGACTTAGTTGTGAAGACAAAACAAAGGGCCAATCATCTTCAAGATTTGAGGCAAGTGTTCGAACGTCTACGAAGGTACCAACTTAGGATGAATCCCTTGAAGTGTGCTTTTGGGGTCACATCGGAAAATTTCTTGGGTTCGTCGTGCGTCACAGTGGCATAGAGATTGATCAATCTAAAATTGATGCTATCTTGAAGATGCCGAACCTCGAAATATACATGAGCTAAAAAGTCTACGGGGACGATTAGCTTACCTCCGCAGTTCATATCAAATTTGGCGGTCAGTTTGTCAACCATTTAGCCGCCTCATGAAGAAAGGAACTCCATTTGAATGGGATGAAGCATGCAACAATGCTTTTAAGAGCATCAAATCCTATCGATGAGTCCTCCAGGTTCTCACCTTTGCACCCATACATGGACGACCGTTAGTTTTGTATATTGCAAAGACAAGAGCGTTCGATTGGAGCCCTTCTCGCTCAAGAAAATGATCAAGGAAAGAATGTGCCTTATATTACTTGAGCGAGAATGATGCTACCTCATGAGTTGAACTATTCTGCAATCGAGAAGATGTGTCTAGCACTTGCATTTGTCATTCGAGAAGATGTGACACTATTTTCAAGCTCACCTTTGTTCATCTCATCTCTAGGGCTAACGTAGTCAAGTATGTCATGTCAAAGGCGGTCCTCTCGATCGATTGGCAAGATGGTCGCTCACATTCCAAGAATTTGAGATCATCTATGTGCCCAGAGAAAGCCATTAAAGGGCAAGCTCTAGCCGATTTCTTGGTGACCATCCTATACCGGCCGAATGGGAGTTGTCGAAGACTTGCCCAACGAGGATGTCATGGTAGTAGAAGTTCGTCCACCGTGGACAATGTACTTTGATGGATCATCTCATCGCAATGGCGCGGTATTTGGCGTAGTGTTTGTTTCGCCAGGGAGATATCTTGCCTTATGCTTTCACTCTTACCCAAAGTTGTTCAAATAATGAAATTTGAGTACCAAGCGCTCATTCTTGGTTTGGAGATGGTCATCGAGCGAAACACTTGCAACTCAAGGTGTATGGAGACTCAAAATTGATAATCAATCAACTCCTCGACATCTATGAAGTTAGGAAACCCGAGCTCATGCCCTTCAATAACTACGCACGCCGCTTGATAGCATGGCTTGGTGGTGTCACTCTAGAGCACGTCGAGAGGTGAAAATAGACAAGCGAGATGCACTTGCCAAGCTTGCCTCGCCCTTGCTTTACCCGAAAAAGAGGCGCAAGTCCCAAAGTATGCGAAGTTGGGTCATACCTCCAATCTTTGACGATGAAGACAATGGTGAAGATGAAGTAAATGCCATCTCGGTATTGGAAATTGATGTGGAGGATTGGCGCCAACCACTCATTGACTATCTACAACATGGGAAATTGCCAGATGATCCGCATAGGAGAACAGATGTGAAGCGTCGAGCCCCTCGATTCATTTACTATAAGGACACGCTTTACCGTCGATCTTTTGAAGGATTGCTCCTCCGTTGCCTTGGAGAGAGTGAGGCAAAGCAAGCACTAGAAGAAGCTCATTCTGGAATATGTGGTGCCCATCAATCTGGCCCCAAACTTCATTTTCGAATCAAACGAATGGGCTACTATTGGCTGACCATGGTCAAAGATTGCATGGAGTATGCGAAAAGATGTCATGCTTGCCAAATCCACGCCAACTATATACATCAACCGCCAGAACTGCTCCATCCTACTGTTGCTTCATGGCCTTTTGATGCATGGGGGCAGGATGTCGTGGGGCCTCTGCCGAAGTCTTTTGGTGGCCACTTATACATCTTGGCTGCAACCGACTACTTCTCCAAATGGGCTGAGGCCATCCCACTGAAAGAGGTGAAGAAGGAAAATGTCGTCAATTTCATCCGCACCCACCTCATCTTCAGATATGGTGTGCCACGCTACATCATCACCGATAATGGAAAGTCTTTCTACAACAGTGCCGTGACTAGACTTTGTCAGAAATTTGGCTTCAAACAACATACCTCTACTATGTACAACCCACCTGCCAATGGCCTTGCGGAAGCATTCAACAAGACTCTTGGGAACCTATTGAAGAAGGTGGTTTCCAAAGCGAAGAGGGATTGGCCGGAAAAAATGGAGGAAGCTCTTTGGGCGTATCGAACCACATATCGAACACCTACGCAAGCCACTCCTTATTCGCTAGTATACGGCGTGGAAGCTGTTTTGCCACTTGAACGTCAAATTCCATCTTTAAGAATGGCCATTCAAGAAGGGCTCACTCATGAAGATAACGTTCGCATGCGCCTTGAAGAATTAGAAGCACTTGATGAAAAGAGGCTTGAGGCACAGCAACGTCTTGAATGTTATCAAGCCCGCATGTCAAAATCATTCAACAAGAAGGTTCGTCTTCGTTCTTTTCAGAAAGGGGACTTGGTTCTTGCTGTAAGAAGACCCATCAATATGAACCAGAAAGTCAAAGGCAAGTTCACTTCCAAATGGGATGGACCATACGTGGTACAAGAAGTATACTCCAGTGGTGCTTACAAATTGGTCGCCGAAGATGGCTTAAAAGTTGGCCCCATCAACGGGAAATTCTTGAAAAGGTTCTACCCTTAAAGAGCAAGCACACTCCATGACGCAAGAGCCTAAACTGCATGTTACTCCTGGCCCGCATGAGTTTAAACTGTGGATGGCAAACCAAAAAAAAAAACTATGAACTACGTTTGACTTGATCCCATCTTGGGTACGTAGGCAGCTTGAATTTCGAGCTCAGTCATCCAAAAACAAAAGCAATCTTTCATTTGAACTACGTTTGACTTGATCCCGTCTTGGGTACGTAGGCAGCTTTGAAATTTCATTTCAAGCACAGTCATAAAAAAAAAAAAAAAAAAAAAACTTTGTTTACTTTATTCTTCAAAGGATAAGTAAATAAAATGCTAAGTTTTATTCATCAACCAAAAATGAGGATTACACGGCAAGGAATTGTCTAAAAGAGCAAATGCAATCTTTCCTAACAGCATAACAAATGTCTAGAAAAAAAAAAAAAAAAAAAAACACTAAGGGAAAAGCTTGAAATGTGCCAACTCCTTTTGAAGTGCTTCTAGAAAGTTTTTCATCTGCTCTAAATTCTCAATATCTGCATCACTCAGCACTGTAGCATTTTGAATGGTGGAGACTTCTTCTTCAAAACAAGAGACATCGGCCTGCTGCTTGGATAACTCTTTTTCATGCGCAAGAAGCTGTACCTCCACTTCCTTTCTTTTAACACCCAACTCTTTCAACTCTCTCTTTAGTTGAGCTTCCTTTGCTTCAATGCTTGCAAATTGTTGTTGACAAAGTTGAAATTCCTTGTTAGTTTCACCTTCTTTAAGCTTAGCAGCAGACAGACGTTGGGATGCATTTGCCAGTTGGTGTGATTGTTGCTCTTCATGCATCTTTTCTGAAGAGGAAGAACGGGCGGAGTTATACTCTTGAACTTTCTTGAAGAAGTTTTGAAGATTGTTTTGCAAAGGAGATATATCTACTTGGTTCATTTTGCTCATCTCTTGAAGAATCTTTTCAGCCTCCTCTTCAATAGAATGGACATGGTTTAGACGAGATTTGCCAATTTTGTCCGAAAGTTCGACCCACAACGATGAAACATATTTGCGTTGGCAAGAAGAAATTAGTTCATCCCCCTGAAAAGCTGAAACCATGGAAAGGGCCGGAAGTGAAGGCCTTGCTTGAAGTTTTGGTGGTTCTTTCCCTTTTATAATGGGAGGATTTGAAACATTTTCATGAGCAACTTGGTGGGGTTCTTCCTCTACTCTTTTCCTTCTTGCAACCAATGGACAAGGATCAGGACCATCTATGGAATCTTCACTGCTTTGAGAATATACTTCATCTTCAAGGTTCAGATTGTCAATTCCCAACTGCACAAAAAGAAAAAAAATAGAGTTTAGTACAAAATCCTCATAAAGCAAAAGAATACAAAAAGAGAAACTCAAAATAAAGCAAAAAGATGATGGAGCGTTTGTGTTACTCTTTCTCCTAAATCCTCTAAAGGTGTTTCAGTAAGAGGATGGTCCTTGAAAATTTCATCCACGTCAAGGGGTATGTCCTCCAAATCAAGGATCGTGGTTTTCTTCAAGCGTTTCCAGTGACGATCACCATGGCTAGAGCTGCTCTCTCTATCACAAATTTTAAGGCTTCTCTTCTTTCTTCCATTCTCAGCGATTGGATCTTTGACAACTACGGATTGAAGCTTTGGAGCAGGGATCTTCAACAAAGTCCTAGCCTTAGGAATTGATCTCTCCACACCATTGGGTGCATCTTTTGTTGTATCCTTTGCTTTGCTCTGCTTGGTTTTTCTTGGCTTGGCTTTGGCTGTTTGTGTACCAGTGCCTCCAACTTCATTGATGGTGGAAGAAGGTAGAATTGCTTCCTTGCCTTTGTTTGCTTTTGCATTGGTCCTCCCAACTTTGAGGGCATTGTTTGAGGGTAAAACAGGATCCTTGACGGGCTTTGACTTTTTAGTGGTCGGAGTTTTAGGTTTTGAAGGGGTGGATGCAACTGCATTAGACTTCTTGAGTCGGATTTTGACTTGAGGGTTGGGCATTCCTTGCTTTGTGGAGGGTTCAGTGTTGCTTTTAACAAAGTCACTCAAATGTATCGCCCACCATTCCATGTAGCGTTTTGTAGCAAGACCTTTGCGCGAATGGACTGGAATTTTGAATTCTGCCTTGGTACCCAACTTCGTACAAGATTGCCAAAGTCCTACAACATCTGGTAAGTTGACGGGGCGACCTTCTTCCACCAAATTTCCCGGTGTGTCTTGACAAAAATCAAACTGCCTTGAGAATCTATGAGGGCTGTACGGTTCAACAACATACTCCTTGTCGCGACGAAGAGTCAGATAGCTTGAACGAAGGCTGATGATGTAGTCCGTCCAAGAATGAGATTGAGCCCCGTCATCTACTATGAGTAGCTCATCCCTTGTAGATAAAGACAATGATGATAGCTGCGAAAGATTAACGCTTCTAAGGAGATTGTGGGCTGTAGCGACAGTGAAGTGTTTGGCCATATGATCGCCAGCAATTCTCACCATACGGACGCCAGGAAAAGTGTGCGCGGACGGATGGTATGCGTCAAAATAATTGCCGAGCCAGCCACAAACATAGTGCATGGGAAGGATTGCATTGCATTGGTTTGGAGTAAAACAAGATGAAATCTGCTTCAAGCCGCGGTAGATGCTTGCAAGAACGGGCACTGCTAAAGAAAAGGTACATCCGCGCGCCATCATGCTTGCAACCTTGAAAACGGTAGGACGGATTTGGTTGACCTCTTCATTAGGTAGAACAAATATAGACAGCCAGCATGAAAGGAAGGCGGCAAGATAGGCTTCTTCTTGTACGCTTGTTTTGATGGCCAAGTCATCGAATACTCCTTCTTCACTCCTTGTGCGGCGCAACGGCTTGCTAATCTGTCCAGTTGGCTTGTTGGCCCGCTCCCTTTGATCGTTGGGAGAATGGTCTGTGTACCGGCTTTTTTGTCTGAACCAAAAGCTGACCCAAGCGTGGGCAGTGACTTGATGAGTTTCGGATGTATGAACCAATTTGTAGTATGCTGAAAAGAGGTGCTTGCAGCTGGGTGGAAGGAAAGACTTGTGGCTTTCACCATGGCCTATCAGATCACTTGCTGGCGGAATGACTTCGTCGTAGAATCTGCCATAGACCGGCAAACCACCAATGTAGGTCAAGTCCCAAAGAGAGATCGACAGTTCGCCTTCTGGGGTGTGAAGAGTGTTCGTGTAAGGGCACCAGAGCTCGCAGAATGATCGGATGAGGTTTTCGTCGCAGCTGTATGTGAACAAGGAAGCATAGACCGCTCCATAAATCCTCGCCGAAGAGAGCACTTCTGAAAATCGGCCAAGGACGTCTTCAAGCCACTCCCAATATCGCTCAATGAAGGAAAACTGGCCAAAGCTTGCAAGAGGATCTGTCCAAGTAGCTCTTTGGGCATTAATCTGATCACCCAGTAAAATGAAGCGCTCTGAACCATCTTCATTGGAGTGGAGGGAGGACCGTAGCAAAATCGCCGTGGAAGAAGGAATGGCGGCTGAATCAGTAGAGTCAAATAGATCCTCTTCTGAATTGATGAACCATTGTGTTGGATGGAAAAGATCGGCAACAGCTGGATGGCAAGGGGAAGGAGAGCCGATGATAGGCTCAAAGACCGGTAGATGCACTGCTCCTATGGATGCGCTTTTCCCTTCAAAGATGGAAAGAATCGGTTGGCCATTGTTCACACCATCTTTGAAGGTCACCATATTTGACATAAATTGCAAAACACCCAAAACCTGCACATCAAAAAAAAAAAAGAAAGGCGACAATCAGTAGAGAGTCAAAAGAAAAATTAAGGAAAGCACTGTTCAAAGCAGAAAAGGGGAAAAGTGTACAATAATTCTATCGCAAAGATGGAGTTTGAAAGGAAAATATACTAGTTCCGTTCATATAGATACACGTGCTGCTGTTAACATATAAAGTTGTTGCACA
This sequence comes from Vaccinium myrtillus, assembly GCA_016920895.1. Lineage (NCBI taxonomy): Eukaryota > Viridiplantae > Streptophyta > Magnoliopsida > Ericales > Ericaceae > Vaccinium > Vaccinium myrtillus. Next base: position 22,628,295 of record CM029276.1, read on the forward strand.
TGTTAAATGAAATATTGATTGATAAAAGAAAACGTGCAAAAGACCCGAAAGACTCCCCTAGGCTGGTGATTTCAAAATTATGGTATCGAGCTACTTTTGCCATGACAAAATTGTTTGCTGCACAAAACACATGCTTAGTGCTGTGGTTGGCGTGATCAGGGCGTCAAGAAGATTGCTATGGGTGTCGCATGAGGTGACTGTTTGTTACAAGAAAAACAACAAAAGGAGTTCATAGAATATTTGGGGGAAAATATTCGGAGCCAAACGCCTAGGCAGTTCCAAAAAAAAAAAGAAATAGTACATGTTACTGTTTTTTTTTTTTTTTTTTTTTATGTGCGCAAGGGTCGCATGAATAATTTCGAAAAGACAGAGTGCTTGGCGCAAAGGAAAACAAAAGGATTTGATTCGTGCTCTAAGATTCCTAGCCAAGCAGTTTGAAAAATCTTGATCACCAAAGAGATTATAAAAAAACGGCGGTGATATTTTATAGCCCTACAAAGTCGTGAAGACAGAGGAAACAAAACTACTGTGCTGGATTGTACTAGATAAAACAAGGTGTGTTCCATGAGTCTTGTACTGGTGCTTAAACGAGAAAAGTAGAAAGCAAAGGGGCCTCGTTACTTTGCCTACACGTGCTCTATAATTGGAGGAAGCCGGGTGTATGCATGCATGTGCAGTGAAGATGACAAAAAAAAAAAATAATAATAATAATAATAATAAACAAAGAATGAGAAACGGCTGAATACTAACTCTAAGGCAGAAGTTATGAAGAGAAGATACAGCCATGGGTCTAAATTTATAGATCTCATGCTTGTCCTATTTTGGCTGGGATTCTAAGTAGCAAAGGATTTTAATTCCTTTCCTAACTACAAGTCCTTTCCTAATGCAAATACAATCTTGGTTCAAGCGGTGAATCCAAATGCAATTGGGTTCAAGCAACCAAACTCCTCTCCAAAAACCATAAGTTTCCTTAATTCATTTCTAGCGGTGGTTTCTCAAGCGGTGGATTTCCCCCAAGCCGAAAGTTCTAGAGCCAAGCTACGGGTCGGCAAGCACGAGCGTGGATGGGCCATTAAATTTGGTCCTAATTTAATTCCACTTGGGTTGTAATTATTTGGGCCGTTCAATTCCTTTGCATAAAATTTTAGCTTGGTCTATGGGCTAAAATTCAAAATCAAGTTGACATCCAAAAATGTCAAGGCAGAGATCGCCGAATACCCAAGTTTTCGGCATCAAATCAAGTCCAATTTTTCAATGGAAAAATCAAGTCAAGTTCAATCGCCGGAAAGGCTTTTGGCGATCAAATTCTACTACATTAGACGCTTGGAATGAAATTTTTTTTTTAACTCGGTCTCTGAGTTAAAATTTTACAATCAAATTGACACCAAATGTCAAGCAAAAAAAAAATGTGTTGCCGAATACACAAATTTTTGGCATCAAGTCAAGTCGACAATTCGAGACTCACTCACCTTCAAGCGTGTGAGCAACTCTCGAGGGGGCATCTGTAGGTATGTAAAATTTCTAGCCTATCACAAATTGCCACGTGTTGCTAGGGCACGCAAATTGGCCAATTAAATGTTGCCACGTGTTTACAAGTCAAAAGTCAAAGATATGTGAAAGGACCAATCAGATGGTGCCACATGTCATTATGACACAGTAATTTATTTATCAAGTTTGGCCAACTAAATTATGCCACTTGGTCAAATAAATTATTTATCTCATTATATATAATTATCTTTCCCAAATTAAATAAAAGAAAGATATTTATTATATTTTAATTATTTTCCTTTAAATCAAATAAGGAAATAATTAGAGAGAAAGATATGGAAAGAATTGCAGTCTTGCCATAACTCTTCATCTCCCATCCCTATAAATAGAGGTGCTCTCTCTCATATTTTAGACACAGATTGAGACATTGGGACATCCAAGCTTCCATCAGCAAGCAGAGCTCTGAAGATTCAAGCATCCAAAAGCCCTTCAGAACTCTTCAAGTCTACATCAAGCAAGGAGGTTCTTCAAATCAAAGCTCAAAAGCTCTGAAGAACATTCAAGCTACATCATCAATCTTTTCCACAAATCACGGAGAAGATTCTGCCTTTTGATTCGAGATCAAGCTTCAAGCCCTCGTTTCAACATTCGAAGAGAAGAATCAGAGGATTATTTCTTTCATCAGAAATTCATACAGAGATTGTAAACCCTAATTTCTCAAATCAATAAAATCAACTTTGTTCAGCATTTTTCCGTCTTTTTCGCAGACTCGAAATTTGTGTGATACAGTATTCTCCAAAGGCTAAATGATTGTTGGTTCAGGGGTATCGCCATGTCATTTCTTTTTGTGACCATGGTGTTGAAGTTGTGAGGAAATAGATTGTACTTTCCTCATTCTGTGAGAAAACTAATGGTGTTCAGAGAAAAAAGATATTATCAGAAAAGGTAAGGGAGAACAACAATATTTTGGAAAAGATAAACAGAAAGTACATTTGTTTTCAAATTACAAAAAGAAGGTGATGTATGATGCAAGAAAAGAGCATGTGTAAATTTTGGCCAAAATTTTGTTTATAGAGAGGTTACAAAAAAGATCGAGTGCGAACGGCACATGCACCATTAAGTGATACACATTCAAATGCAAGAAGGTTGTCCAAAATTAACACTTTGTCATTTGTCAAAGTCAATGCAATGGTTAAATTGTCACATCAGTAGCTAAATATTTAGAATAATGCTAGATTCACAGATTTATGTGCACAAATTTAGGTATAAGTGTATGAAACAATTCAATGAACACCACCCCTCACTGTTTTGTGAAAACCACGTGCGTCAGACCTATCCACACAAATTTTCACCATAATTTATCATTTTAACTAATATAACATTGCAAGTGGTGGCTAGATCATGCGGCAACACTCTTGGATGCCCCACATTGCAACCTAACATCGAGTCTCATTCCTCTCTCCCTATGTAATAGATTAGGAATCATGAAAAAAAAAACCTAATATAACGTACATTTCCTAGAGGATGTTCAGCCATGTGCAATTGTAACATACATAAGTCACCTGTATTTACAAATAGCCACTTGTAAGAGAGCTTTTTCTTATGACCAAGCTGAGAAAGCAACTCCGAGGTCTTCTGCTGTTCTTGAGTACTGAAGAGAGTGTTTGGACAGGGAAAAGGTGAGAGAAAGAGGAAGTACTAGACGGAAATGGCTCCAGGGGCTTTTGCCGTCAACGGGCAGGACAAGAGCTACGACGGCGGGATAACGGCGTCTGTCGTGATTACGTGCATAGTTGCTGCTTCAGGTGGCCTCATATATGGCTATGATATTGGGATTTCAGGTGCGGTTTCTGTTCTTTCTCCACCTCACTCGTTCTTTCGTGGACCAAAAAAATCACTCTCTCTCTCTGAGATATACATCCTTACACAAAATCCGTGCTATGCACAGGTAGGAAACAAATGAGAGAGATTGTATGAGCCTTCCATGTATTGTGGTTCATTTTTGTGTGGTATAATGAGCTAGAGCTCGAGCTCTTCATAAAAGTCAAAGCTTGAACTCAACTCGATGGCCTAGTGTTTGATAAACTCAACCTTGGTGTGTTCAAAGAAATGAACGATCTTGGAAAAAATCAAACTTAAATTGCATACATATTCTTCCTTGTGATTTTTAAGAGACAATAGGTTCAGATATGGAGAGGAGCTGAAGTTGCTCAACCGGTATAACTACTCGCCATGACTGCAATTCTTCTTCTTTATTTTTTTATTTATTTTTGGGAACAACAGACAGGGTGTCTGAGTTAGCTTACGCATATCTCAACTCATTTTTGTTTTGATTCAGTCAAATACATGTCATCCATGTTGAGGCTAGGGAGGATCCACGATAAATTATTTTAATGTGGCCTAGCCCCAAAAATTACGCCCTAGTCAAACCCATTAACAATGGCGGAGGTACGGGGGACTGGTTGGTGCCCCACAATTTTTAAATATATATAAATATGATATCTGATATTTTAGTATTATATCAATTTTTAATATAACCGCTTCTTAAATCTTATTAAAATAGGTTTGATTTAGTAAAATCATGGTTATTTTACATTCTAATTTCTAAAATTTGTTCATAAATAAACAAATAAGCATGCTAGTGTTGTTGCAACATAAAGAAGTAGGAAAAAATGATTAATATATACCACATTATGCTACAATAATTTCAATGTGCAAACATATTATATTAGAAAACTACTTGTAACCTTACCTACCCCTGCTGTGAGGAGGGCTTCTTCCATCTCTATCTATCCTCCCAGGGTAGACAAAAACATGTCTATTTCTATTTCATCAGCCCCTTGAATTAAATTTCTGGCTCCGCCATTACCCTCTAACATTGCTAACCTTGGGGCTAACCGTGTAGTTCTTTGGTACCCGTTGAATGTCATTTTTGGCATTTCTTGTAGGTGGTCCCAGTATTTTGTTTTTAAAAACACAAAGGAAAGAAAAAGCTAGTTTTACTTATTTGTATCTTCCCATGTTATCTATCTTCGATCTCTCCACTTTCCTCGGGGGAGTTGGCATGGGTTTATTGGTGGATCATGGTCAACTATGAAGTATGAACTGGCTAGTGGCTACCCATTCCCGATTAAAAAATAAAATAAAAAATTGGCTACCATGGGCCTGAAGATAGCACTAACAAGTATATACATAGAGGGGTCGGTTCCCCGTACATCTAAAAAAACACACGAGTTTGTTCTGGGCTCCACGGTGATGTTCCGAACCACTGATCTTGTTTAAATGAGTAAAATAGGAAGTCTTGCAAAAATTCAGATCAATCAGATATCGGTAAGTGTTTGATCCAAACAGTTTTGGAAAAATTGTGACACGACCATGTGTTTTTAAAACTGTTTGGATCAAGCACTTACCGATATCCGATTGAGCTGAAATTTTGCAGGTCCTTTTATTTTACTCATTTAAACGAGATCAACGGTTCGGAACATCACAGTGGAACCCGGAAGAGTGAGGTTTTTTTTTTTTAAACGTGAGGGGAACCGATATCTATCTCCAACTAAAACATTAATCAATCTTGTATCCGCAAACAAATATACTATTTTTATTGTACGTATGCTATATATAGCGTTTTTAACAAAAACTGATCCGATCAAGCCCTTTCGGATATTTTTTTTGAAGATTTTTCGCGTGGACCCTTAAAAATGCATTTTAAAGACATTGACCGGTTCGGATCGTCAAGATTTGATCCGGAATGGTGAGGTCCGCACGGAATTATCCTAAGGACTCCCTCAATAGATCATTATCCTATATAAGGGAGCATAACTATCAAGTTCACTTTGTGTTAAGTGGCTTGGCTCCTATGGTGCTTCACACCTAACCTGCGAAGCCGGTGGTCCGCAGCGAGTGTGGCAGTGGCTTGTGTGTTTGCAACAAAGTGCTTTGATGGCGCACTTTGCACTTTGCACTTGCACTTGTTGACGTGGATCGTACGTTTGGTAACAGTAGGTTTGTGATGCAGCGCAGCCTGTGGAAACGAAACTGCTCGTGCAAGAGTAACACGAACAATAAGATCGACCCGGAGGTACTCCCTCCTTAAACAACCAAGATATGAGTATAAACTCGTTTTTCTTTAATTCATCAAAAACCGAATTCTGCCATTAGGCTTACAATAATACTTATAGTGCTAAGAAATCCTAATCCAACTATGAAACAAATAACAAAAAGAAATCCTAGGCCAACTAGGAAACAAAAAAACAAAAAGAAATCCTAATCCAACTAGGAAACAAAATACTCTAGAACACTTATTTCTAAAATTGCAAGACTTCCTAACAAAATTAATAAAATAAAAATAAGGAAAACTTAAAACACTATTTGTAAGTAATACTATTAAACTTCCAATCTGCAGCCGCGAAATTCAGCCCATTCTGACAACGTCGATTCTTAGGCCTTTTTAGGCCTACGTGGACGCAACCGGTCCATCCACGTTGACGCAACCCGGTCTGCATCATCCTCCCCTGCTTGAAAAGAATTCGTCCTCGAATTGCAATCATCAGAAGATGAACTATCGCCCACAAACGGAATCAGATGTTTGACGTTGAACACATCCGATGTGTGCACGTGGCTAGGCAGATTCAAACGGTACGCATTTGGATTGATCTTCTCAAGGACCTCCAAAGGCCCAATCTTCCTGGCCTTAAGCTTGATTATTCCCCTTCCGGAAAGCGATCCTTATTGGTTAGCACAACATATACAAAATCGCCCACCTCAAATGCCACCAAACGACGCTTCTTGTCGGCTGTTTCCTTATACTTGGAGGTAGAGACCTCCAACTGCTTCTGGGTAGCCTCATGTGTTTCATTCAAATGTGCCATAAAGTCTTGGGTCTTCCAATGCACACGCTTCAAATCAGGCACCGGAGCGAGATCGACAGGGGACCGCGGATTGCACCCATAGACAATTTGAAATGGAGAACGACCCGTACTCCAATTCATTGAATCATTGTATGCGAACTCAACCTGGGCCAGTTTCAGATCCCATGACCCGAGTTGTTCACCCACCAAACTGCACAGCATGTTGCGCAACGAACGATTGACCACCTCACTTTGGCCATCAGTCTGTGGATGATATGAAGTACTAAAATCGAGCTGTGTGTTTGCCAACCTCCACAAACAATGCCAAAAGTGGCTCAAGAAACGTGTGTCCTTGTCTGAAACAATAGATACAGCCAGCCCATGTAAACGATAAACACTGTCAAAATACAACTGTACTACCTTAACAGCATCGGTGGTCTTCGTGCAAGGAATAAAGTGAGCCATCTTCGAGAACCTGTCCACCACCACATAAATAGAATCCTTGCCTCGCTGGGTACGAGGAAGACCAAGGACAAAATCCATACTCACATCTGCCCATGGTTGCGTAGGAATAGGCAGAGGCATATAGAGTCCGGTGTTAGTGGCCCCACCCTTAGAAACACAACAGATATGACAAGCTTCCACAAACCGGTAAACATCCCGCCTCAAAGTAGGCCAAAAATATGATGCAGCCACCAAAGCAAGGGTCTTATCATTACCCACATGCCCCTCATTATGCAAGTCAGTAATAATTTTAAGCCGCAGACTCGACTCTGGGACACATAATGCATTACCCTTGAATAGAAAGCCATCATGAAGGTGAAATGCACTCGGTTCACCCTTTGAAATAACATCCAACACATGCGAGAAAAAAAGATCCACAGCCAACATTTCACGAAAAGAATCGAAACCAAGTACCTTAATGCGCATGAGAGTCAGCAAGGAAGAACGACGGCTAAGGGCATCAACAACTCGATTCAACGTCCCTGCCTTGTGTTTAATCACAAAGGTGAACTGCTGGACATAAGCAGCCCACTTAGCATGTCGATGGGATAGGTTGTCCTGACTATTCAGATGTTTCAACGCCTCATGATCAGAATACTGCACAAAGTCGCTGTGAATGAGGTAGTGGTACCAATGGTGCAAAGCCTGCACAACTGCATAGAACTCGACATCATACGTGCTGTAATTCACCTTTCCCCCATTGAGCTTCTCACTGAAGTAAGCAACCGGCTTCGAATTCTGACTAAGAACAGCCCCAATTCCCACCTTCGAGGCATCACAATGTAACTCAAACGGCTGCAAAAAATCTGGAAGGATTAGCACCGGAGCACTAGTTAGCTTCAACTTGATCTCTCTGAAAGCCTCTGTTGCCTCTACTCTCCATGTAAAACTTCCTCTTTTCATACACTCCGTGATCGGAGCCATAATAGTGCTGAAGTGTGGTATGAATATGTGATAGAACGACGCCAACCCATGGAAGCTCCGAATATCAAACGAAGTTCGTGGCTCGGGCCATTGTTTGATCGCCTCCACCTTTGACTCATCCATAACAAGTCCATCCTTCGAAACAATGTACCCCAAAAATAGGACTGAGTCAGTCATGAAGACACACTTCTTCAGACCCCCAAACAGCTTCTCCCTTCGTAGGACTTCCAGAACTTCTCTTAAATGCTGCATATGTAAGTCCGGCGTGGCACTATAAATCAAAATATCATCGAAATATACTACAACAGACTTACCAATAAACGGTCGCAGCGCTTGGTTCATCACACGCACGAAAGTATTAGGCGCATTTGACAAACCAAATGGCAAAACCAGCCATTCATACAAACCCTCACGAGTCTTAAAGGTAGTCTTCCACTCATCCCCCGGTCTGATCCGAATCTGATGATAGCCACTCCTCAAGTCTAGTTTGTTGAACACCTTGGCCCCTGATAATTGATCCAACAAATCATCAAAACGAGGAATGGGAAATCGGTACCTCACAGTGATTTTATTGATAGCCCGGCTGTCCACGCACATCCTCCATGATCCATCCTTATTTGGAGTTAATAAAGCCGGAACTGCACAAGGACTGCGGCTCTCTTGAATGAAACCCTTGGACAACAACTCTTCCACCTGTCTACGCAACTCCTCATGCTTCTTCGGACTCATCCGGTAATGGGCTCGGTTCAGCAAGTTAGCACCGGGCACCAAATCAATTTGGTGCTGAATGTCACGTAGTGGTGGCAATCCCTCCGGTAACTCCTCTGGAAAAACATCCCCAAATTCCGACAAAAGGGGCTGAATAATAGCCGGAACTGCAACCTCGGATTGATCTTGCCCAATATCCTTCCCAACCAGAACATAAGCAATCCCAGATTCAGCGATCTCCTCTTCCATCTGCGCTCTTGCTAATAGATTAGGACCCACAGGGCTGACTCCCTCGATGGTAACAGTTTGATCTTTGTACCACCGTAAATTAAACTGTAGGTGTTAGACCCTCCGTCATGCGCGACCTTACGATCATACTGCCACAGACGCCCCAAAAGCAGTTGACAAGCATCCATAGCCACGACATCACACCATGCATTGTCCTTATATTTAGAAGCCATTGAAAAAGAAACTAAATAGCGCTTAGAAACTTTTACCTCATTACCTTTCTTCAACCAACTCAATTTGTAAGGGTTGGGATGCACCTCTGTTTTAAGTTCAATTTTTGCACTGCCTCTTCTGACACCACGTTCTCACAACTGCCCGAATCAATCACATAACGGCAAACTTTCCACCAATTGTGCAAGTGGACTGGAATATGTTGTTGCGCAACCACGACTCCCCTTCAGATTCTCGGGGCGCATAACACACCCTTCGAACCACCAGCAGTGGCGACCCTGTGTCACCTGCACATTCTACCTCCTCCATCTCCCCGCTATTGTCATCGTATATAGCATGCTGGCCATAATCCTCAGTTGCATCCTGAACAATCCCCTCTTGATCTATGAACAAGGCCTTTCCTGGACGATCTCCTCTCCTGCAGTCCGACGTACGATGACCTGGCTTGCCACACTTAAAGCATTTAAAGCCAGCAGTCGCCGTTCTGTTAGCTGCTGGCGCTGCGGGTTGAGGAATAACTGCACGTACAGGTGGTGCAGCCCCCGCAGTTGTTCGAGCAGCACTGTTCCAATTACCCGCTGGCCTTCTATTGAACCGTTTTTCTAACACTAAAGCCCTCTGATGGGCATCCGAAATAGAACACAAATCATACATCATTAACGCATCTTGAATCTGTTGACGTAAACCACCAACATATCTTGCAGTCTACTGCTCCGTAGACTCTGCTAAATCGTTTCTGGCCACAAGTTGATAGAACTCTTCGGTGTAATCATCGACAGAATGCATGTTCTGGTGAAGATTCTGCAATCTCTGGTACATGATACGGGTATAGTTATGGGGAATGAACTCCACCCGCATCTTCTTCTTCAGCTTTTCCCAATCGGTAATCTTGGACTTCCCGTTTCGACTCCTACTGATTTTTAGTTGCTTCCATCACGCAGAAGCTCTACCCCTGAATCTGGTCGCCACAAGAGGAACCCTCCTATCCACAGGAACCCCTTTGAAATCCATGATTTCGTCTATAGCATTCAGCCAGTCCAGAAATTCCTCCGGTGACAGATTGCCCTGAAATTCTGGTAGGTCAATCTTGATACTTTTCTCCCACGAATGAGAGTCATGGGTTCTAGCCACGATCTCCCTATCCCTTCCTCGTTGATGGTAATGACCGGCAAAAGGGTTAGAACCTTCATCATCCGAAAAACCCTCCTCCTCCTGAGGATTAGGTCCAACAAGACAACGGCGAGTCGGATTCCCAACTTCTAGGGCCTCAAGGCGTTGCATGACTGCCTCGAGTGTCAACCCTATCCGCTGAATTCCGTCCTCAATCCGAGCTTCTCGAGCGACTTCATCCCGCTCATAGGCTTCGTCAAGAACAGCCGTACGGTTGCCTCGTCCACCCCGACCTCCAGCACGTCCTCTGGCAGCCATCTCAGGATTGGAACTTGCAGCTCTGATACCAACTGATGCAGCGCAGCCTGTGGAAACGAAACTGATCGTGCAAGAGTAAAACGAACTATAAGATCGACCCGGAGGTACTCCCTCCTTAAACGACCAAGATATGAGTATAAACTCGTTTTTCTTTAATTCATCAAAAACCGAATTCTGCCATTAGGCTTACAATGATACTTATAGTGCTAAGAAATCCTAATCCAACTAGGAAACAAATAACAAAAAGAAATCCTAGGCCAACTAGGAAACAAAAAATAAAAAGAAATCATAATCCAACTAGGAAACAAAATACTCTAGAACACTTATTTCTAAAATTGCAAGACTTCCTAACAAAATTAATAAAATAAAAATAAGGAAAACTTAAAACACTATTTGTAAGTAATACTATTAAACTTCCAATCTGCAGCCGCGAAATTCAGTCCATTCTGACAACGTCGATTCTTAGGCCTTTTTGGGCCTACGTGGACGCAACCAGTCCATCCCCGTTGACGCAACCCGGTCTGCATCAGTTTGGGTACTGATACCCAATTGGTTCCAAGGACGAACAGAAAGTCTAGGTGTACCGATACCCCAAAATCTTGGTATCTATACCCACTGCTTCTGTGGCGATGTGACTCTGTTTGGAAAGGTTATGACTCTAACCAATGGGATTGGTTCCAAGGACGAACAGAAAGTCTAGGTGTACCGATACCCCAAAATCTTGGTATCGATACCCACTGCTTCTGTGGCGATGTGACTCTGTTTGGAAAGGTTATGACTCTAACCAATGGGATTGGTTCCAAGGACGAACAGAAAGTCTAGGTGTACCGATACCCCAAAATCTTGGTATCGATACCCACTGCTACTGTGGCGATGTGACTCTGTTTGGAAAGGTTATGACTCTAACCAATGGGTGTAACCCCCATGCAGGAAGGTGCATTTGGGTCTATAAATAGAGCTCAAATCACATTCATTCAACACAAAATTTTTGCGCAGTTACTCTGCCAAAATTCCTTCAAGTTACTTCCTTCTATTACATTGTTACTTTGCCGAAACGGTGTCAAGAGTCTATTGGTTCTTCCAATCATATTTTAGACTCGGTATTCTGTCTGCCCTTTGTTTGTGCAGAAGTTCTATAAACCGGGCTTCATTGTATCCTCGAACAGATTTGCTTTCAGCACGGTGCACAACAAACGGTGGGGGTGAATACTGTTTTCGGAAAGCGACATTGTAACGTGCCTCGAAGCATTAAGGGTTCAAATTTCCGAAGTACTCAGATTTTGCACCAACAAAGGGGTCGCCGCGCGGGGACTCTGTTGCTTTGTCACTTCAAGTTCTATTCTAGCCTTTGATTTTTCTTCAAAGGCACTAGTGTACTAATTGTTTGTATTCAACTGATAGTCCGTTATTCCTCTCTATAGGGATATGGGCTCATGCAGCTTACCTTCCTTCCTGTGTTTTTCCAAGGCCTGTTTCAGGTTGCCTATCACAAAACATTTCATAGAGAACACCAACGTTCGATTGAATATTTAGCAAATATAATTTAGTTAAAAATCAAGAAAACATACTAAAAATCATAATAAATGATGTTGTCATATGCACCTATCAAAACTCCTTGATGTCACTTCCTTTCTTGCGTTTGTTGTTAATTTGGTTTCTTCTATTTTATGCTGATCTAACTCCTTATTACAACATATTTTGCATTAAAGACAAAGTTTGAAGTTTGATTTTTCTTAATTTTGACCTCATGTTTCTTAATATTGCACTTGGCTTATTAAAGTTGGCTTTGGACTTTTTTTGGAGACTCCTTTAATAAAACAAAAACGACTACTAGTCCACTACTACACAACAAAAATGTAATTATAAGAATCTAGTGGTGGAGCGGGCGTATATAATTTGTGAGTTTTTGTTTGAATATGATAATAGCAATTTTTTTGAAAAAAAAAGAACATCGTTGTGGTGGCGACGGCCGCCACTTTTGTCCCCCTAGTTCAATCCGTGAGTAAAATTATATTTGAGTTATGACACAAAATAGTAGTACAAGAAATAAGAGGAACTGCTAATTAAGTACTGCCATGCATGAATTCTGTTACAGGAGGTGTAACAACAATGGTACCATTTCTTGAGAAGTTTTTCCCATCAATTCTGAGGAAGGCAGCGGACGCCAAAACAAACATGTATTGTATATATAATAGCAACAGTTTGACAGCATTCACATCGTCCCTGTATATAGCTGGGTTAGCCTCATCCCTAGTGGCTAGCCGACTCACGGCAGCCTTTGGACGCAGAAACATCATGGTGCTTGGTGGTTTCACATTTCTCGCTGGTGCTGCCATCAATGGTGGGGCTGAGAATATTTTCATGCTGATTTTGGGCCGTATCTTGCTTGGACTGGGTGTTGGTTTCACCAACCAGGTATAAAGTGCATTCTCTTTGTTGCTATTATATAGTTTGAAGCTTAACTCAATTACTTATCCATATCGTTTTTGTTTAGTTCGTCCAATAAACAGTTTTTGAGATTACGTAAACAAATTTTACCTTACCCAGATGACAACCGAAGAGGTGAATGAGTGAATTGAGTTTCACCATTTTTACAACTCATAATTCATAGGGTGGCCTTTCCCCGACTCATTGGATGGAAAAGAATAGTTTTACGTACCCTGCTAAGATGTAGAAAAAGAACTCTGCTGAGTTTTCCGTTTGATTTTAGTAACTGGGTTGCTAAAATCAACCTTGATTTTAGCAAATGAATTGCTAAAATCATTTGAAAAACTCGGACATCATTCATGGAGGTATTAAGGAGCCACGTCCAGGGAAAAAACATTGGTTACATGCTTGACGGAACCAAGATTTGATCTCGGGGTGTAACAATAAATTAATCATGCACAAGCAATGATTACTACTTATATAAACTAGAGTGGCACGTGTCACTCCCTCCCTCTCTACAACTCAACCGTGGTCTACTAGTTACATGTTTTAATCTAGAATGATGCTACAAGTACAACCATTTCGGCTCCAACCAATTACAACTCATTCAAATCTATGTGGGGTCCATACACAATTATAGGTATAGGTCCCGCGTGTATGTGAGTGAGGTGTAAATAGTTAGAGTCAAAATGGTAGTACAAATATCATTTTTGTTTAGTCTACAACAGAACCAAAATTATGTAGAGTTTCCAATATAGAAAAACCATTTCCTCTGATTTGTATTGGAAAAGATGTAACAGTTGTGGCAAACAAGGCCACAGAATTAATACTAGTTGATCTGCATGTCAAATCACTTACTACTCAATTTTTAGAGACCCTTCGCCTAAATTGTGTTCTCATTTGATTTCTCTTTGCTAAATTTTTGTTGACCTTTTGTAAATCTTTTTTATTTTTTTATTATCTTGAGGAGCAAAATTACAATAAAAATACTTATGAAAACAATCTAAAAATCATTCAAGATAAAAAAACGTTCATTTTAACCATATTCTTGCTTTTTTTGGTTTATTTCCTAAATTTTCGAAAAGCCAAGCAGTTTACAAAAAAAAGTATTATAAAATTACAAATCATGAAAATGAGTCACTATTTGAGAAATAATTACTAATTTAGTCAGTAATATACAGTTTTCCAAAAACATGTGACAATGCTGCAGGCTACTCCAGTTTATCTCTCAGAGATGGCCCCCTCCAAATGGCGTGGTGGATTAACCACGGGCTTCCAATTCTTCCTAGGCGTCGGTGTCGTCGTATCCAGCTGCATCAACTACGGAGCGAGTCGGCTCAGTTGGGGCTGGCGCCTCTCTCTCGGCTTCGCTGTGGTCCCAGCCATCATCATGACGATTGGAGCCCTACTAATCTCCGACACCCCTAGCAGCCTCGTGGAGCGCGGAAAGTTGGAACAAGCAAAACAGGCCCTAATCAAAGTCCGAGGAATTGGGACTGACATCGAACCAGAGTTTAATGATCTTATCAAGTCGAGCGAAATAGCGCAAGCAGCGAGTCAGGAGCCGTTTGCGACCATATTTGAGAGGCAGTATCGGCCTCACCTTGTGATGTCTATTGCGATACCCCTTTTCCAACAGCTCACTGGGATTAATATTATTGCATTTTACGCTCCGGTAATATTTCAGTCAGTAGGGTTTGGACATGATGGGGCTTTGAATGCGGCAATTATACTGGGTTCGGTTAACCTATTTTCTATCCTTGTGTCGGGTGCGGTGGTTGATCGGTTCGGTCGAAGGGTTTTGTTCCTAGAAGGTGGAGTTCATATGTTCATCTTTCAGGTACGTATTTATATTCGTATTGTAGCTTTAAATTTATAATTCCTCCGTTCCAAAATAAGTGTCGATTATGAAAAGTCGTGTTATTTTTCGAAACAAAAAATTAACATAAGTTTATTTCATTTTTGAAACTCTCATCTTTATTTTCCTGTGATTTTGATCTAAACGAAGTGCTCTTGCCGAGCAGTCGACTAAGTATGGGTTGTATTTGTTCGGCCTAACCCAAACAGTTGGATTTTGTCCATACCCAGGCTTTGATTACCCAATTCAACAATTAAAACTGGATGCAAATAGCTTTGATAAAGTATATTTCATCATATTTAATAATTTAAGTCTTTTTTTACCACGTGGCTTAAAAAATTATAAAAATTTAGTAGAGTGGTACGTACTTAATTCTACTTCAAATTGATAGTATTTGTATATCACCCCATCCTTCACCATCACCACCCTCCACGACCAACGCCACCACTACATGCAAGCATTACAGCATCGGCACCATTACCACCACCACTATAGATACCATTGCCACTACCAACACTTCCAGAACCACTATAATGCCACCACTACCTTGCTACCACCGTCCACCGCCGGCACAACTATATATGATCCCCACTCCATTGCCTCTATCACTACCACTGCCGCTCAAGGGTTGATACAGTTACTATGACCACCGCCACCACGTACTCCAGCACCATCACAAATAACATCGCCGCCACCACTATCCCTACCACAACGATTGCCTATCTCGCTAACACCACCACCACCACCGTTCCAACTATCACTATCTCTCCATCTTCCCATCATATTCTACCGCTACATTCAACCCACATCTTCCCAACCACGACTATACCACCGCTCGCTACTACAATCATTTGCACTGGTATCTACCACCGCCGTCTTTCTACGCTACCTTGCCATTCTTCGTCTACACCTCCTCTGCTACAACAATCACCGCCACATTACCAACTACCACCACCACAAACATTACCACCATCTCTCCACCACCACACAACATGTAGTCACACCATCTCCACCACCATGACCACAACACATGACATCCGTACTTAGTACTATTTTTTTTTCTTCAGTTTTCAGTATTATCAAATAGCACGTTACAAGTAAAGTAAAAGTTTTAGTAACCAATTAGGTTGAAAAGTTTATCAGTTCATAAACACAGGATTAAGTTTCACTCTGCTCTTCAAATTTTCAACAGAAACGTCATAAAATACGTACGCCACTGGACTAGCAATGCCCAAGCCAAAATAATTCATTCCTAAATTAGGTTTACCTCAATTCACATTAGTTTAATTTCTTCTTTGATTAAATTGAGGGTGTGTCTGGCCTAAACAATAAACTTTGGGAAAATAATTTTTTTGTGCTTAGTGAATTGTTTTAACTTTTCTTCAAATTATTTGGATGAAATTATTTGTCTCGTCGAGGGAAATAAAAAAATATCAAAATATGCACTAAAATATAAAAGTTCAGGAATAACAAAAAGTAAGATAAAAAGGGATCATTAGCATTTAACTACTTTCGTCTTTAGTGAATTTATTTTAGCCTTTTATTATATATTTTTTTACTTTTTAGATTTGCTTTCGTTAAGACGAATCCTTAATTTATAACTAATTTAAATGGAAAAATAAGACCAGAAAAATAAATGAAATACAAAAGGCTCATGCTTTGCATTTTTCAATTTTTTTGGTGCTTCAGAAATAGTCATACTTTGCATTTGTTGATTGCGTTAAAATGAAGATAAAGTCGACTTTTATTCCTTGAACATATTCTATTTTTATGGCGGCGAATTTCTAAATCAGGTGGCAGTGGCTTGCGTGTTAGCCGCGGTGACCGGGGTTTCCGGCACCGAGCATATGTCCAAGGGCTATGGCATACTTATGCTCGCCTTAATGTGCCTCTACGTTGCTGGTTTTGGCTGGTCATGGGGACCCCTTGTTTGGCTCATTCCGAGTGAAATATTTCCAATGAAAATTCGAACTACAGGACAGAGCATTAGCATTGCGGTCAACTTTGCCGTCACCTTCGTCTTGACCCAAACTTTCTTGGCAATGCTTTGTCACTTCAAGTTTGGTGCTTTTCTGTTCTATGCCGGTTGGATTTTTGTGATGACTATCTTTGTTATGTTTTTTTTGCCGGAGACCAAAGGAATTCCCCTGAATTCCATGTACGTTGTTTGGGAGGAGCATTGGTATTGGCGTAGATTTGTTAAGGCTCAGCCTTAATTCTAGTGGTATGCTTTCAATTCAAATGGAATTGGTGGAATTTTTACTCTGTATGATTGTAACGCTCTATTATTATTCATAATGGTGTGATTTAAATTTGGCAATTTACGTACTCTCTCCATAATTTGTTGACTATGACTCTTTAGAGTAACAGAGATGAAGTTTTTTTTTGGTCAAAATGTTAGAATTTCAGTGCATCAGATAATCATAACAATACATCAAGGAGGATGGTGCCGGAGCTGAGGTTTGGGTTGCCCAAGCCCAACCTCATGCTTGGTTGTCTGCTTACTTTTATAAGTCATATAAAAATAAAAAAAACATAATAGTAAAAAAAAAAAATCAATGTCACATATTGCTTTTAGCTTGAATTACATAAAATATAAAAATCAAATTCAAAATATAACTCCACTTATAGTGCTTCTGATTTAAAGAAAATAACTTTTTCTTACATTTTTGAAGCAAATTCTGCTTGTTTTGGTGCAAAATACGAGTGTAGTATAAGCTGTAATGGAGTTGCTACGATATATTATAAACAGGAAGGCTACCATGGAAATGTTCTATGACCAGCCCTCCGAAAACTAACAATCGCACCATCGAAACGATGTATTGCCCACCTAGGGCACTACAGCTCACCTACCAGAAAATATAGTGTTGTATTAACCATCTTTTTTTTTTATTTAAAAAAAAAAGAAGCACATTTTCCTAGTTTAATCATCCATGAACTCCAAATGGAAATAGTTTAATGATCTATTAAAATTGGACTCGACCTTTCTTCAAATACAGAAAATTGTCTTAAGAGTGATCCTAAACCAAATTTCAAAGAAATTTCTCTTTCAATATACACAAGGGATGTGTCCGAGAGAAAATCATCTCCTATTTTTTACACACAAAGGTTCAGAACTCCAGTTTGTCAAAGGAAGGAAACTAGAATGACGAGTCTGGCCGTGGAATAGCTACCTCCGACCGACTGCCGGGCTTGCTTAGTATGCATTTCAAGCGCTGACTAGGACTTTAGCCATCTAGACAGCCTGTGAAGAACATTTATTCTGTAGAATACGAATAAGAGAGGAATGATTTCTTGGCGGACCTTAAAAAGAAAAATTTAGTTGGACTTGGGATCCAGGGTGGCCTATGTGATTCCTGCCCACTAATTTTGGTTTTTCTTTTATGAGGTTGAATAGCCATTTTGATTAGGCTGTAGCGCCCTGTTTGTTAAAGGGATATGTATATGAGAGGGAAGAGGGATATAATAAGAGGGGGATATAATGAGAGGGGGATATAGAGGTGAATATAGTTAGAGGGGTATTATTTTAGAAGGGGAGATTAAAAGTTATTGTGTTTGTTTTGTTGTTGTAGAAGAGGATATAAGGAGTTGGATAATGTTAAAATGTCCTTTTTGTCCAAAATAAACAAATCCAAAACAAAGGAAAAATGGTTGAAGCAAGCCCTTCTCTCTCTCGGGGAAAAGCGGCAGTAAAGAAAGGGGTGGGGGCCACAGGGGATGGGTTGGTAATAATGGGTGGGATATATTTTAGACTGGGGAGGGGTGCTTATGTTTTATCCACTGCAGGGAGATATACATATTCCAGCCATATTATATCCGGATGGTAAAAACTTAACAAACACCGGATATAACACTCTTGGATTTCTTTATCCGGCCAATCTCTATATCCGCCTTCTTTATACCTCTAACAAACAAGGGGTGTTGATATATTTTATGGGTTGCCAAAGTAGAATTTAAAGTTTTGAGTAGGCATTTTGATTAGGGACTGCTGGAGGTGCTCTGATACAAATAATTGAGTCACACAAAAATAAGCAAACTTATTAGATACACGAGGGAAGCTACAATGTGCACCCACCGCATATGAGATTTTGTGGCACCAAATATGAGAGAATATGAGATTTTGTGTCACCAAATATGAGATTTTGTGGCTCCAAATATGATATGGCACATGGTATGCACCCCATACGGAAATATGAGATTTTGTGGCTCCAAATATGAGATTTTGTGGCACCAAATATGAGATTTTGTGGCACCAAATATGAGATTTTTGTGGCTCCAAAATATGAGATTTTGTGGCACCAAATATGAGATTTTGTGGCTCCAAAATATGAGATTTTGTGGCACCAAATATGAGATTTTGTGGCTCAAAATATGAGTTTTTGTGGCACCAAATATGAGATTTTCTGAAATATATGAGATTTTGTGGCTCCAAATATATGAGATTTTTGACTGTAGCATGAGATTGTAGCCGATGGGTCCAAATATGGTCCATTGTAGCAGATTCCAAATATGAATTTTATGAAAATATATGAGATTTTGTGATTATTCATATTATTCATAGTGGCATAAATATGAGATTTTATCGAAAATATATGAAATTTCATATTATTCAAAATCAAAATCTCATATTTTCAAATACAAAATCTCATATTAAAAATCTAGCGTTAAGCATTACTCTAGATACACGATTGTTTGTTTACTTTTAATTGGATTATTAGCTTTTATTGAAATATTACAATTATGAAATATAGAATTAAGCTATTACTGTCCACCAAATCTTCTCGTGTAATCATTTTTTGTTTAAGCAACGTAACCAAACAAAAGATTTCAAAATATTCTATTAGTTGTACCAATTTTTGATGTACTCGTGTACTAGAGATTTTTTTTGACACCAAGTGCCTTCTCTAAATAGGAGAATTTCTTAACACACAAATTATGTGGTACGTTGAACACACCAAAAAATTATGTTCAAATCACCGCAAAATTTACAAAACACCAAATTAAAACCCCCCTCAATCTTTAGTTTGGGGCAGACTCTGACTTACAAAGACGATGATGTTAAACAATGTAGCATCGGTATAGCACGATGAGTGTTTGTAAAATGACTAATCAAAAAGGGTCCGTTTTTTTGAAGGACATAGTAAATGGGTCTTTACTTCAATAAGGACATCAACTTTTTCTTTAATGCCAAAAGGACAAATCACCTACACATTCCAAATCGAACCCCTACAAGCCAATGAAAGTGCATAAACCCCCAAATCTAATGAAAGTGCCTAAACCCCATGGTACCCTATGAAAGTGCCTAAAACCCTAGAGTCTACTAGAGAGTCTAAACTACTAAAACCCTATAATTGAAAAGTGCACCCTAAACCTAAACCCTAGGGTGCCCTATGAAAGTGCCTAAAATACTAGGGTACTCTATGAAAGTGTCTAAACAGCTAAAACCCTATAATTGGAAAGTGCACCCTAAGTGCCTAAACCCAAAATGCCTAAACCCACTATACCCTACCCCAAAGAGCCTAAACCCCCTAAAATCGAACCCCAAAAATTGAACCCACCCCCAAAATTGAGGAGAGAAAAATTAATTTGGTCCCATCCATTAATCCCACGCATGAGAGAGAAGGGTTTGACAGCGACATGAGAGAGAGAGAGAGAGAGAGAGAGGGTTTGACCGACGGGTAGAACCTCCACCGCATTGGTCATTGTCGGGACAATGATGCGTCATTGTCTGACCCAACTGTCAGACAATTGCTTTTGTCCGTGGGGCAATTGTTTTTGTCCGCGGGAAATTCCTCCGCATGGTGAGCGTGAGTGGTGTGGTTCATTAAGGGTATTTTTGTCTAGTGTTGTCCTTGAGACATGAAAAATTTCCTATCAATGTATTGGATACCTTAAAATAAGTTAAGATAAACTAAACACCATTTAAAACCCCAAATTTGTCTTTTAGACCAATTTTCTGCAAAAAAAAAAATGTTGATAACGTCTTCATAATGCTAGCAACAACAGTAATCAATTAGTGTTGCACCCATTTGCAACAATCAGATGTATCAGTAGCCCCACAGTAACTTGGCAGCAACATTTGCATTTTCAGTGACCCAATCCAGCAGCAATTCAGTAGCCTCATTGATATAATTCAATCCAATATCATTTTGGCAGCAACAGCAACGGAACAATCAAGCAGCCCAATCCAATAGCAATTCAGTAGCCTCTTTGGTAGTATATTTCAATCCAATATCATTTTGGCAGCAGCAACGAACTAGTTTCAAACATGGCAGCAACAGCATCAACAAACGTCATTCGACGGATATATTTCCAGCGTAATATAAGGGAGCAACGATATACAAGACAGACATACAAAAAGACACAAATAAAGCCTATGATAGAAGGAGACAACCTAATAAATGTATGGCTGTAAAAAAAAAAAACCCGCGAATCCGAACCGGACCGATCCGAACCGTAGGTTTTGGATTGGGTCTGTGGATTAATGGTCCGGACACGGATTGAAAAATTAGAAAACCGTGCTTCGCGGTTCGGTCCATGGATTTTCATAAAAGAACCGTGGATAAACTGAACCGGACCATGAGAATTTAATCAATAAAAAAAAACAAAAATATATATATAATATTGGGATAATAATTATAATTAAACATATCATTCTTAATTTTATACCCTAAATAGGTGGATGTGCTATAACTGAAAAGTAAAGGTGAAAACTATAATTTACAATTGCAATTTTATTTTTGCTTGCATGTATATTAGCTACATATTGTATCGGGATTGGATTGGTTGTTGTGAAGACTTTTGTTTACTCGTTTTATATTATGTTGTTTCTGCATCTTTTTGCTACTGTTAGTGGTACTCTCTTGAATGTGAATCTCTTTGAATCATTTTGAAGAACTGTTGTTGTGATTTGGTGTTATTTATTAAAACATAAAAGCTACTAATGATGAATGGGTTCCAAAAGTTACAATGAGAATGTGAATGTGAATGTGAATGTGGAATGTGGAATGTGAAATGTGAAATATGTTTTTTTATTTTGTGGAATGTAATAATCCGTGGATAAACCGTGAACCGAACCGTGATTTTTTTATTGATTCGGAGCGGACCGTAGACTTTTGGTTTGGACACGGATTGCCTTACATTGGACCGTAGACTTTTGGTTCGGTCCTCGGATTCATACGAATCCACACCAAACCGGACCGTTGACACCCTAAATAAATGTGCTTTAAGTCACAACTCAGCGAAAGTCACATCGAAAGTCAATATTGTAAGAATAGTTAGATTAGCACATTAGAAGATGAGTTGAACTTCTGACCTCTTGTCTTCTAGCACCAATGCGCACTCCTAATGCCGTTGAGCCAATGACCTCTTGGCAGAAGTCACAAAATTATGATGAGAAAAGTAATGATGAAGCATTATAGCAAAAGCACATTAGTAACACTGCAGGAAAGTATAACTCCAAATGTAGAGAAAATTATTTCTAATCTAGGATAGGTACAATCAAGGTTCTTTTAAAAATAAAAACACTTACCATTACCGGATGGTGGTGGATTTCTGCAAGTCTGTTATAGTCTTGGGGTTTCCCCTCTCTGTTTTCATCTTTTCAGAGTTGTCAATTGCAACCCGTGGTAAATTTTCATTAAAAATTCATCGAATAGTTAATGTGTCGAGCAGACTGATTTTAGAATTTTCCATTTTCAAAAGAATCGAGAAAATTCTCTGCTTCAAATAAATTATTCATGAAAGCAATAAAACTACAATCTTACCAAATTGATTTTTGATTCCTGCCCTTCTCGATTTCCCACTTGTATAGAACCATTACCTAACATCCATCACCGACCTTGCTTTTAATAAAAAAACTACTATCCTGAATACCAATCCGTTGCTACCACTTTAGACAGAGAAGATATAAGAATTAAAGAAAAATACATAAAAAAAACAGGATCTAATGGTGAAATAAAAAAAACTTCCATATTGATCATTTTTAAAATGGAGATGACTTAGAGCATTTCCAAAGAGGGGAGTCAAATCCCCCGTTAAGAACTTGCTCGCAATTTTGGCCTCTACTTTTTGTGATTGTAATGTAACTTGTCCTAATATAAGTTTTTGAAAGTGTATTTTAAATAATTTTTTTTGAAAGAGTACTTTAAATATCTTGGTGATGATATCTCAATTTCAAGCGAACCATAGTTCCAAACCGAAACCGAACCGTATTTTTATGATTTGGATTGGTTTGGTTCGAGGAATTTTTAGGTTGATTTGGTTCTCAAAATTCATAATTCGTAGGTAGCGGTTCAGTTCTTATTTAACTATAAAATCGGACCAATCCGATACATGCTCACCCTTTTCTGCGCACTACAATGTGCACTGCACGGTTTGCAATACAGGATCACCCGGTCAAAGAGGAGATATTTTGGATAAGTAATTATTGTCCGAAATATAGCTATTGTTAGTCATTGAGACTTGAGAGTAAGGTTTCCTCGGGCCAACTCTCTCCCTACTCATTAGATGACTAATCCTAGAAAATTTTATTTGTCGACTAGTTTATTTAGAAACTCACATATTAAAAGTTTAGATTCTTGGACATGTAATTTTAAAATAAAAACAGATTCTTAATTTCATGTCATAGTGATTTTGTGACAAACTATCACTAATTAATATGCCACAACCAATTGAGGCTGCTCAGTTGGTGAAGACTTTAGCATCTCACTATAACTCTAGTAGGTATGGAGTTCGAATCTTTCCACCTACGAGTGACTATTATTTCCTTTGTATTTACTGAGATATTTCTCCTCTTTTTTTTTTTTTTTTTTGATCGGCAAGTTATTTCTCCTCTTATTGGAGCTATTAGTAGGATTGGGCTTAAATGATTGTGGATTTTGTTTCCAGTTTATTGGGTTATTTCTCCCCTTAATGGAGCTATTAGTTGGGTTGAAATTATAGTAAGTGTGACATTTGTTTCCACTTTGATGTAATTGGTACTCGTATTCCTCCTATCGTTTGACAAAAACAAAAAAAATGTGCCACCAAATTTTATTGTGACTAATCTATACTTTGATGGGACTTTTAGAGCATCTTTAGTGCACTCCCTAAAAAATATTTAATCCATCCAGTTGCACTCCTTGATTTTCAAATTCCTTTTGATTGTTAAAATACTCTACTAACTTTCTCGCTACTCCGCTAATGTATATTTTATGAAAAAAATAATAATCTATAGTTGGTGGTTCAAGTAGAGCCGTCACCGTTAAACTTGAAATTCGTTTTCAAATTAAAAAAAGATGACACGCACTTTCAGTACTATATACGACACGTGAATTTCCCCCGCAAATATTAGAAAGAACGTGAATAACGTTTTAAAATGAAGAACCAGGTATACGCCATGACATGATATATAATCGAGTTTTTTTTTTTGCTTTAATTCCCTAAATTATGCACATTTTTTTTCTATGTAGTCCCCAAACAAAAAAAATGCACTTTTCATCCCTACACTATTTAATTCCCTTCCATTTGTTCCAACTGATAACCTCCGTCTCTTTTTAGATAGAAAATGCATCACGTGTCGTGCACGTGTGATTATAACTCTAATGAACACGGGACATACCCATTATATAACACCAGATAGGGAAGGAAAAAAACATAGGTTCTACCTAGGGGTGAACAAGGGTCGGTACGGGTTGGGTTTGCATCGGGTTCGGGTCGGGTTAGATTTAGTCCAGTTGCGAAAAATGGCACCCGAAACCGAACCGAACACCCCCGGAAACCGATCGGATTGGTTTGTCGGGTCTCAGATCAGGTCAGTCGGGTCATACAGAGCCCCAGCTAGCCCCCAAGTTCTGAATCTCATATCAGAGTCATCAGACATGAGAGAGAGAGAGAGAGAGAACAAATTCCATTAATCTAGATTCAACACAAAGTCACGAACTACACAAGTCACAAATTCAATTACACACATGAGAGAGAGAGAGAGAGAGAGATCACATATCATCGTCGTCTTTGTGTCACCGCCGTAGCCGGTGTCAATTTGAGGTTGTCATCATCGTCTTCAATGGAGAGAGAGAACAAATTCCATTAATCTAGATTCAATTTGATGCCGAGAGAGAGAGAGAGATGGGGTGGCTCTAAGGCTGAAAGTTAGATTGAGTAGTGAGTATTGATGCCCCAGATGCCTACTGCCTACTGGTATATAAATATATTCAGGTCGGGTCGGGTTCACCTGAAATCCAAGACCTTGGACTCGAAACCCGACCCGATGTCATCGGGTCACCAATATTTCATCCCAAACCCAACCCTGTGGTGTTTCAAAACTGACCTTAACCCCTTCAGGTCGGGTTGTGCTCACCCTAGTTCTACCTGCAACTTCAACGGCACATTCTAGCTCCGACCACAATCCGCAAAACTTCGGTACACTAGCGGCGAGACAAAGATCATAATAGTGGGCCTGAAAATTGGGTTTGACAAACACAAGTCGAAGATTTCGGATCTTCCTCTCGTTGGGTGCCCTACCGACGGCCTCTCTCTCTGTTTCTCTCTCAAATACCAACTCCCGTGAAAGGATTATGCGATGCCTCTGGTTCTAATCAAGTCAGACGACGACGTTTCGCGGATGGTTAACATATCCATCGATATTCGATAAACATGATTTTAGTTTTGATTGACGTTCTCAATAATATTTACAAAAAATAAATACTCCCTCTGTCCCGAATTTCTTATCCATTTATGCGCATGCGTGCCATTTTTCAATTGTTTGTATCTTTTAATCTATAATATTTTTTAGAATTAATTTTTTTTTGTTTAATAGAACTCATCGAGAACTATAAAACGAGATCGATATTAAATACATATAACATCATACTTTTGAAAATATAAATAATTTTTTTTTAAGGTATCGTGAATATTGAAAGTGGACAAGAAATTTGGGATGGAATGAGTAGATTCGATTATTGAAATGAGCTCGGAAAGAGTCCAAAAAATATGTAACAACACCATCCGCTAACCGTAGAGGATCCAGCATATTCATTATTTGATCCATAGTGAATGATCTTCCATGTGCAACTGTAACATTCCTTCCTGACCTAATTTGTTCTATGGAAATTGATATTCGCGCGGCCTTTTTTGATGCAGGCACTCCGAAGCTACAGTGATTTTCTAAAATTACCCTTCTGTAAATTTCATGATTTACTTGGGGACTCCAAAAGAACTATACTCTTCTCCTCTGCCTCCTCTCTTTAACGGAAGAAGACAGAAGACACAAAAGAAGGAAAGACGACACGACGATGAAAGAAGGGTGAAGACGATACAAGGGCTCGGATTGGTTTCGAAGAAATCTCACAAACCATGGAAACGTGGGTTTTGGTGTTGATCTGGAATGAATGCGGGTATACCACCAAGTATGGTTTCTGGCGATGCGTAGGTGTGGAGTATTTTCTTCTCTACATCAACAATCAACTACAAATCCAAGAGGCTTTGTGGCTATACGAAAGGGGTTTGAGTAGGGCCACCCCAGACCTAGATCTGGAAAACCCAATTGCAAATCACCGAAGAAATCAGTTCCAAATCGCTTGGGTTAACAACCCTAATCTGTCCAGACTCCGGTTTCTCCAGAGCTGGGTATGCACGTAACCCATTGACAAGCTTAAGGGGGATTAACTCATTTAAATATTCAGGTAATTTTGGATAATCTTGAGATGTGTGTGCTTGATTATTGAGTATTAGTTGTTGATATCAAATGGTGATAGTCTGGTTCTTAGTCTTAATCGGCAAATTCTCCTGTGAAACTCTGGTGTCAATTAGCTGTGGTGGTAATTTAGGCCAAGCCGCGGCTGGTAATTTTCATAAGAGGTTTTATCAAATGGTGCAATCAAGTAAATCTGGTATAGATGCATTGGATTCTAGATTTCCTTTTGGTTTTGGTAAATTTTTAGTTTGGAGTGCTCAGTAAATGAGGAGATAATTTGGGGGTGGAGTGCCTCTAATAATTTTTATAGTTTGAAAAGGGTTGTTTTGTAACTTCATTAAATTCTAGAGTGCCTGCATAAAAAAAGGAACTATAAAGCTACAGTGATGCAGGCACTCCAAAGCTACAGTGATTTTCTAAAATTACCCTTCTGTAAATTTCATGATTTACTTGAGGCACTCCAAAAGAACTATACTCTTCTCCTCTGCCTCCTCTCTTTAACTGAAGAAGACAAAAGACACAAAAGAAGGAAAGACGACAAGACGATGAAAGAAGGGTGAAGATGATACAAGGGCTCGGATTGGTTTCGAAGAAATCTCACAAACCATGGAAACGTGGGTTTTGGTGTTGATCTGGAATGAAAGCGGGTGTACCACCAAGTATGGTTTCTGGCGATGCGTAGGTGTGGAGTATTTTCTTCTCTACATCAACAATCAACTACAAATCCAAGAGACTTTGTGGCTATACGAAAGGGGTTTGAGTAGGGCCACCCCAGACCTAGATCTGGAAAACCCAATTGCAAATCACCGAAGAAATCGGTTCCAAATCGCTTGGGTTAACAACCCTAATCTGTCCAGACTCCGGTTTCTCCAGAGCTGGGTATGCACGTAACCCATTGACAAGCTTAAGGGGGATTAACTCATTTAAATATTCAGTTAATTTTGGATAATCTTGAGATGTGTGCTTGATTATTGAGTATTAGTTGTTGATATCAAATGGTGATAGTCTGGTTCTTAGTCTTAATCGGCAAATTCTCCTATGAAACTCTGGTGTCAATTAGCTGTGGTGGTAATTTAGGCCAAGCCGCGGCTGGTAATTTTCATAGGAAGTTTTATCAAATGGTGCAATCAAGTAAATCTGGTATAGATGCATTGGATTCTAGATTTCCTTTTGGTTTTGGTAAATTTTTAGTTTGGAGTGCTCAGTAAATGAGGAGATAATTTGGGGGTGGAATGCCTCTAATAATTTTTATAGTTTGAAAAAGGTTGTTTTGTAACTTCATTAAATTCTAGAGTGCCTGCATAAAAAAAAGGAAGCCCCAAAATCAGCTTCCTTGTTCTATATATGTTAGTATTTTTTAGAATTCCAACTTAAATGGCATCATCATTAACATCACATTTTTTTCCCCTCTTTCCGCTCTTCTAGTTTTGTTGGAACATCATCATGACCTTTTTCTTCTTGCAAATTTATTTCAAAATGAAAGAGTAAAAAGAGTATGGTTATCCACTTTTGCTCATTAATTTTGAATCGAGATAATCTTTTTAGGACAATAAAAAGTCCCAACGATTCTGGCAGTGGTGACAGCTACCATGCATACACATTTATTCTTTTAATGTGAAATTCCACAAAGACTCCCTCATCTATGCCTATTTCTCATGGAGACCCCTAAGGTTTGAAAAAGCCCAAACGGACCCCCACATTTATGACCGTTACCTAGCTTGACCCCTTTTGTTACAATGCTGTTAAGTATCAAGGAAATATGTTATGAGTTGGACAAACATACCCTTGTTGTTCAACACATATACATATACTTCAATTAAATTAAATTTACGCTTGTTTTGAAATCTCCATCTCATCTGACATCTCCCTCTCCTCCCTCCATCTAGGCTAAGCCAAATTCTTTGTCTCCAATCCCCCAACGAATTAAAACAATCTTTCAAACACTTTATAAGCTACCAAATACTGTATTAACATCAATCGGCAATATATTGAAGCAAAATTTTCAATTGAGTTTTCAACTCAAGATTAAAGCAGCTCCAACACATGTAAAAACATGCAAATGAAATTTGTTACGAAGAGTTAAAACTAATACAATAATTAAACAAGAAATAAATCATACTAATTTAGTTTAATTAGCTTAGTTTTATTTCGGAACTTTTTACAAATTATGTACGTATTCTTGTTTTTCACTCATCCCATTCCAGCACAATTTATTATGAACGTCTTTTATATAAAATTTTACAATAATTTCTAAAGACAAGAAGAAGCAATTATGAGTCATTCGCATGCCCTAATTGTTGACTTCTAGTTTTACCTCATTTATACGTATTTTTTGAACTTTTTAAATTTTGAGTCAAAATATTTTCGTAATTCAATTTGTGTCATCCAAAAGAATCCAAAAGGCGAAATTTTTTGACAATTTTTTTTTTTCATTTTCCTAATTAAAGATGAAAAATAAGTTTAAAAAAAAACTCTTTGGCCTTCTTTTATGGAATTATTACTTTTAACTTAGGGTTCTGTTTTCTAATCTTCTAATTCCTCTCATCTAAACATATAATATTAAAGAATTTTATTTTGATGAAGAAATATATTATGCGTTTAGCTCTCCACGTTCTACATTGTGTATCCAAATAAGTTTTTTTTTAGATGACGGGCGAGTGTGTGCGGTTTTTTATGGATGAAAGGCTTACTATGAGCCATATTAAAGGCGTAAAATCGTCATTTCCTTCATTCTGTTGATAGAGTTAGCCATTTTTTCAATTTCATATAGATGAAGGGGTCTGCTAGGGCAGTTTTAAACGTTACGGGATCTCCATGGAAAACAAGTATAGATGAGGTGGTGTCCGTAGAATTTACCATTTTTTTTTTTACACCAAAAAAACTCAGCAAAGGAACCTATAAATGGTGAAATGGGGAATAATGGTTCGGATGGAGGGAATAGTTTTTTCTTTTTCCTTATGTGACCAAGCTGAGAAACGAAATGGCTCCAGGGGCTTTTGCCGTCAACGGCCAGGTCGGGGAAGGGATAACGGCGTCCGTCATGATCACGTGCATAGTTGCTGCTTCCTGTGGCCTCATATATGGCTATGACATCGGGATTTCAGGTGCTTTTTCTTTCCTTTCTCCTAATCTTTCTTTCTAAATTGGAACTTTGTTTGGATTGTGAGAAATGATAAGATAGAAAAGGGAACATTTTCTCACCAATTCCCACCAAAATAGTGATAAAGGAGAAGAGACCAATAAATTTTTTTCGTTGTAGTACTTTTCTTTTCTCATTAAATCGTTCAATCCAAATGAGTGACGTGGAGGGAAACGTCAATCTTTTCCTTTTTTTTTCTCCTCAAATCACTCAATTCAAAATGGGTGTTAGTACTTCAAAAATAGGTCACACATATATGTTTGTGAGGAAATGCAACTCTTAAATCTGCAATGGCTAACAACCGGTGGGAGAAGAGAATAGCGGACGGAAAAGCATCAATTCACAGGGATAATCTCTGAGTAGGGGGAGGGGGCATCACGTTTGATTTCAAGGACTTCTATTTGCTTCTGAAATAGTAGCGTTTAATACATTAGCAGAGTTTTCATAAATCTAAAAAATACATGAATTTACTACCGGCCGCAATCATAAATAAGGTATTATATGTATAAATTAAATTGTTAATAACTAACTCATCTAAAAGCTTACGCAGTTAGATAGAGAGATAACATTATTCTTTATATTCTTAACACGTCTCTTCACCTGTAATCAGGCTCTCTTTCATACAATAACTAAATATTTGCAAAATTTTAATCATTAGACACGCGATTAGGTTCAAACATAGAATTTATTGCCTTCTTAGATACCATATTATTTGCATATTGTTGTTTCTCATTTTATGCTGTCCTAATCATTACTCCCTCCGTCCCAATTTGTTTGTCAATTATTCCATTTTCTGCTACGCCTGAAATTGCTTATATCTTTCAATCTATAATGTTTTTCACGGTTTTAGAAACTTTGTATAATAGAATTAATTGTGAACTATCAAACAAGATCCATATTGCATATATTTGGAGATCAATATTAAAATATATAAGCGATCGAAATCTGACACGATTATCAAGAAATGACAAACAAAAAGGGACGGAGGGAGTACTATTCTTCGTCAACTATCATCGAGTCAAGCTTCAAAGCCCAAGAATTTTTTTTTCTTTGCTTTTAACACGTACCATGTGTTTACGAATATCTTTTGGGGGCTGGAAAAGAGCTCCTATTATTTTTAGTCATGGGGAACTCATTGAGCAGTAGGCTGTTCAGTGAATCATCCGATTCGTCAATCCGACCAATCCGAACCGATCCAAACCATTCGTTGATCCATCCGTGAATGTTTGGTTCGGTTCCGGATCGAGAATTTCTAATCTGGCGGTTCCGGATCCGCTCAATAATCCTTCTTTAATCTGTCAAATCTGTCTGATCCGACTCAATCCGATCCGTAACCGATCCGTGAATTTAATTTTTAAGTTAAATTGAGTAGCTAAACCCCTCAAAACACCCAAAAATCAGCCTCTCTATTTTCTTTACCCAAATTGTTTTTGCTACAGTGCCTACTCAAATTTGAGTAGGCACTGTTCACGCACCAACTCATTTTTTATTGTTTTCTTCCGTTGATGCGTCAGAAGATAGGGTTGGCCCACTGCGCGTCAGAAGAGAGAGGCAGGCGAACAGGAGAAGTGGTGGAGGTGTCAAGAACACGTGGCGGCTTGTGTGTGGAGGGAGGATATTTTAATGGCTAAAGGGGTTGGGGTGGGGGGTCCACTATGCGTCAGAAGACCAACATCTCCCCAGGCGTGAAAATTGCTAATTGATAAAGTACACTTGACAGTCTCGTACATACAATTACGAATATCTTTTGGGGGGCTGGAAAAGAGCTCCTATTACTTTATTCATGGGGAACTGAGGAAGTAGGGTATAGACTATCTCGTATATACAAAAATAGATGTCCAATCACCCATACAGTTGAGTGCACACTGCACCACATGTTTCGTGGTCCAAGTAAGTCGACTTGGACTTGCGCTTTGGAGCGTTGACGTTGAATCGCTTGTAATTAGGAGCAAGAGCAACTCCAACACGACTCTCTATTCTACTTTTTCGGGTAGAAGTGACATATTGGGGGAAATTTTGTAATTTATGTTCTTTTTTCCTCAAAAAAGAGTACATTTTGGAGGGACTCATCCACTTTTTTGTCACATCCACTCTCTACTCTTATTTTTGGCTCTCTACTAGTTCTACAAATTAGGAGCCGTTCTATTAAGTTTTGGTTGATGTTGAATTGCTTGTAATTGGGAGCGTTCACGTTGTCCCGAACAGTGTAACAAGTTCAAAAAAAAAAAAAGAGGCCCAAAATACTCCTTATTTGTCGAACTTGACATCAGCTAGCCCTAGCTCAATTTAAGCTCAAATTTTCAAAGCTTGGACTAATTAAACTGGATCCGGGGTGCTAGAAATCAACACCTGCAAATCACCTTGAAAATCGCACAAAACGACGTCGTTTTGGGCGCGAAAAGGGGTAACAAATAAATAACTCAAAACTACGTCATTTTGGGTCATAGGAACATAAGAGATGAGACTTTTTTGGAAACTTAATTTCCACTAGGTCAAGGGTTGAAACTTACTTACCACTAGGTCAAGTTTTTGTTTTTCTTGTTTTTTTTTTTTTAAAACGAAACAATCACGTGCATTATTCTTAGGTCAATTTTTTGGGGGGTTTAGGCACTTAAGGTATCACACGGTTTCATGGGGTTATAGAAGTTCATGCACTTTCATGAGATTTTGGGAGTTTAGGCACTTTCATGAGATTTTGGGAGTTTAGGCACTTTCATGAGATTTTGGGAGTTTAGGCATTTTCATACATTTGGGGGTTTAAACATTTTCAGAGGTTTTAGAAATTTAGGCACTTATTTTGGAGGCTTAGGTACTTTCATATGGTTTGGGTATTTAGGCATTTTGGGTTTAGGGTTTAGGCACTTTGAATTTAAGCACTTCGAAAAGAAAATAAAAAAACAAACTTGACCCGGTGGGAATTATTTTGATCAAAAGTGGACTTAGTGGTAATCGCCCAAAACGACGTCATTTTTGGTGATTTTCAGGGTGATTTGTAGGAATGGGCTTTGATTTCTAGGGGCTGATTTCTAGGACCCCGGATCCAATTAAACTCGTTTAGTGTTTGGGAAACCCAAATTAGATTATGATTCCTTGCTGTAAAGGCGATTATGATTCCTTTACAGTTACATATTTAACTTTGAATAAAAAATTTAAAATAGGAGATAATTTATTGTAGATAGCTTCCTTGTACATATATCATAGAACATGGACATGAATTCCCACAACACATCATTCTCGTTTAATGTAAATCATTTTCATCAAAACAAAACTGTATCATAATTAACGTAGTTGGCTTTCATCTTTGCTATAGATGCGGATGATTTTAGGTCTCCGACTTAGGGGTGTTCCACTAACAAAAAACTGATTTTTCCAAAAATCAAGACATGTCATTCTCTCACAATAAATCACATGAAAAATCGTGAAAAATCAATTTATTCTAAAAACACGATTAGCGGAACACCCCCTTAAAGAACTAAGGAGCGATGTTCTGGAAGCACTTAATTTTTTTTTTATGCAATGATTATCCTTGTATCAACCTATACCAAAGCCAGATAAAAAAAAAACTATTCCAAAGCCACTAGTAAATGAGAAACAAAATGGATCAGAAGCTGGTACGATTATAAAACAGGTGCGTTATACTCCGGAAAACATAGGGGAACCGACCGTGGTGCACCGACCACGTACCGACGGCGTTGCCAACGCCGTTGTGGGTCCTAATTGGTCGATCCGAGCCGTTCATCCTTCTCAAAATCAAATTTCGAGTGGGCCTAAGCGGGAATCGAGGCAATCGGACGGCTGTATGAGCTCGATCCAAAATCACCCACATTTCGATCCAAAATTTTGAATGAAATGGGGGTGATTTTGGATCGAGCTCATACAGCCGTCCGATTGCCTCGATTCCCGCTTAGGCCCACTCCAAATTTGATTTTGAGAAGGATGAACGGCTCGGATCGACCAATTAGGACCCACAACGGCGTCGGCAACGCCGTCGGTACGTGGTCGGTGTACCACGGTCGGTGCATATAGAAGGGTTCGTTATACTCCAAGCTTATCTCTCTTTTCTTGTTGGGGTCCTATCAGATAAGAGAGTTTTGTTTCCGGATCAGGTGAGATTTGGCATAAAAAGCCAACTTAACTTATTTTTTTTGTCTTTATTTGATTTTTTTTTGCGTTCGTTAGTTTTGCATCGATTTTTTTAATATTTTTGGTTCGTCTCGGCGAGAGGAATCCAAAAGAGTAAAAGGTTATGACTAGAACTCTCAATTTTTTGAATAAGATAAAAAAAAGTGTAAAAAATTGACTTTTTGGCTTATTTTTGTCTTTATTCAAAAAAAATTATGATCGAATCATAATTTTTTACTTTTTTGATTCCGCTCGCCGAGACGAATCAATAATACACAAAAAATTGATGTAAAACTAAAAAACAAGAAAAAAAATTTAAATAAAGACGAAAAAATAAGTCATCTAACTTTTTAGTCCAAAACACAACGGAGTAGCGACAAATTACCTCAAGACACTTGTATTAATGGATCTTATCCTTGAACTGTGCATTGTTTATAACTTCATGTGAAATCTATAATGGAGGTTGGCACCATTATCAAAAGTTATGCCCATTGAGATAAAAGCAAGGGTGTCTGATTTGACCCAACCGTATCAACACATCCAAACTCAGGGCCGTGTTCTTATAACTTTAATTTTTGGGGCTTCTGGATTAAATTTTTCAGGCCAAAAGTAAGGGTCAACCCACCTCCATCAACTACCATTAGGAAGAATGATTTTTTTCACATAAAGACAAATGTGTCCGAAATACCTTAAAGACAAAAGTACCCAAATGTGTCCGAAATACCTTAAAATTAATTTATAAAGATCGATATTTGTATTTTTTTGAGATCTGTGTTCAGAGATATAAGTAAATATAAATACATTACATTTAACTTCACAGTTTCAAAGGTTAATTTTGGAAATCTAATACAGTAATTTTGACTTCTTAAAAAGTTAAGAGTCTAGGATGCACTTATAATGGGACGGAGAAAGAGTATTTTTTTCACCAAAAATGTTACTGATCCCATACAAAAAGTTCTAATATCACACCAAATTTTACGAAATCCCGTATCCAAAAGTAGTAATGCTAACTCAAAAATTGCTAAGGCCCATACCAAAATTACATAGGTTAATTATAAGAGAAATTTTGAAAACCTCTAAAAAGTGAAGGGTTTCAATCGTTGGAGACCGGGGAGTGTCAAGAAACGGCCCACAGTGATCTAGAACTGTACGGCTATACCTCAAGTAACATCATTTCTTTACTCAATTTTACCCTTTGACTTTGCTCCGGCGGCATTGCCCACACATTTTTTTCCTAAGAAGAGCAATAGATGATTTTCACACTGGATACGGTGTTGATGAGATATTGTTAGACTTTTAATAAATAAGAAGAATTCAAGTTGATATACTAATGATGGATACAACACAGGGAGGTGGATAAAAAGTTCATGTTATATTATAATACAAAAGACTAATTTTAATTGGAGTAAATATATTTTCAAGCTTGAACTCTGTTGCAGGGGGTGTAACAACAATGGTACCATTCCTTGAGAAGTTTTTCCCCACAATACTACGGAAGGCGGCAGATGCCAAAGCAAACCTATATTGTCGATATAATAGCCAGACATTGACAGCATTCACATCGTCGCTATACCTAGCCGGGTTAGTCTCATCCATAGTTGCTAGTCGCCTCACCGCAACCTTTGGCCGCAGAAACATCATGTTGTCGGGTGGTTTCTTGTTCCTTGCCGGTGGTGCCATGAATGGTGCCGCTGAGAATATTTTCATGCTGATATTTGGTCGTATCTTGCTTGGATTTGGTGTTGGTTTCACTAATCAGGTATAACTAGTGCACCCTCTTTTTTGCTACTCCTTAGTTTGAAAGTTAACTCGAGTACTTATTCGTAGTATATTTTGTTAGTCCTAAAAAGAGTTTTTAAAAATACATGAACAAATTGTATCTTGTCCAAAAGGCAATTCAAGAGGAAATATGGTTGACTTGGACTTCTGAAAAAAGGTAAACAAGTATACCTAAAATGAAAGCTTAGTGCACCATGTCCTATGCAGAACCTTTAACAAACATTAGGTCCCTCAACCATGACCTAAGGATGAAGTGGAACCCCTGTATCAACCCAAAACTCTATTCATTCAATTAATGATTCAAACAAATGATGACGTACAATCCCTATAAATAGACCGACACAATGAGATAACAACATACTAAGATAAATATAACCTTACAATCATAATAATCAAGCTAAAGTCCTAGCAAGATACAACTCTAAATAACAATTCATCTAGATAAATACTTAATAAATAATTCTAATACAATCTCTTGTTGAGCCCGCAAATATCATCATCCAACCATAAGGACATGCACTGGTTGGGCTATCTTCCGACGTTGGCGCATGTAAACTGGGGAGAATCGGGCTTGGGTCCTGGTGTCCGCACCAACTCTCCCGTGGTAAGCAAAACTCGACTTAGGAGATTGTGGAGCTGTAACATCCCACATCGGTGGGCTATGAGAAATAGGAGTAACATATAATGAGATGTGATCAGCTACTTTTATAACTCGAGGTTAACTTTTTGAGTCACGTGGTTAGGCTAAGGGTTAGTAAGTCAGCTAAAACTCAACCAAATTAGGAGCAAGTTGTTGTATCTCTATCCAAGAAATTTACCCAAAAAAAAAGAGTTGATGTACGTCTCGTGTGATGCAATGTACGTCGTCCAACCCGATGGGCGAGGAAACGTTGTGTTGGAGAAGGGGAAAATCTTTCCATATTATGCGTGATTCTAATCACAGATTCGCTACCAATACTGCGGTGATTTGTTGCTTAAATTGGTGGCTGAAGTTATGGGATTGTTTCCCTTATTGATCACATGTAATGTGTATTTATATTTAGGGTGTTGTATTACAGCAACCCATGAATAAGATTTCTCCTACCTTCTCCCGTGGACTAGGTCACAAATCCTTTGTGACTGAACCACGTAAATACTTCTTCTTTTACGTTTTCTACACGTTGACACCACTGTACCTAGTGGATACATTATGTTCATCTTAAACAACATCAATGTTATCTTTTAGTGCTGGTGGGACAAGAATGGGTTCGTAATTAGGTGGGGTTGAAGGGATGGCAAGCACATCAGACGAGATAAGCACGAGAGCAAGTTTGCAACATTAGAAGTGGAGCAAATACCACATTCGGTGGAAGATCAAGCACATATGCAATTGGGCCAATTCTCTTTATGACTTTGAAAGGGTCTATACTTCGAGACGGCAATTTTTGAACAGCTCCAAATGGAAACCATTCAAGATAAACCCGAATCAAATGACATAATCACATTTTTGAAACTCCGGCCAAGAAATGTCTACATGAATCTGCTCCGGTTGTATATTTGTCATTACAATCCTGAAGTTGTTTACTGTTCGGAGCATACAAAACATGGATATGAGGACCCAAGGGAGGAAGATCGATTGCTTCCTTGGCTTATAGTCGTGAATAACCTCGAAGGGGCTCATCCCAATCGACCGATTGAAAGAACTATCGGAAGCAAACTAGGCAGTCAAAATGATGGTGTCCGAAGTGCAATTGAGGGCGCACTTAACAAACAATACAACAAGTTGCAAAAACTACGATTGACAGCTTCATTTCGTCCATTTATCTAGGGTGATAGGCCACCGTTAAACTTCAGCTTCGTGCTACCATGTGCCAGAGGGTTTTCCAAGAAGTAACTCATAAAACGAATATTCCTATCAGGCACAACAGTTTTCAGCAGGCCATAATACTTTATAATTTGATCAAACTAGAATTTGGCGATGGGAGAAGCATTAGAGGTCTTAAAATAAGTAAATGACATGAGCTATTTTGGAGAATCTGTCAACCACC
This sequence comes from Vaccinium myrtillus, assembly GCA_016920895.1. Taxonomy (NCBI): domain Eukaryota; kingdom Viridiplantae; phylum Streptophyta; class Magnoliopsida; order Ericales; family Ericaceae; genus Vaccinium; species Vaccinium myrtillus. Next base: position 22,665,679 of record CM029276.1, read on the forward strand.
ACGAAAATCGAGTTGGGTTTGTGGAAAGTTTGGGTCAAACGATGCATAAAATCCTTGCAGATGTCCTGCGACAAGCAAGCAGGGACAGCCAGTGGGGTATAAAAAATGGTATCCATCACAGACAGAAATTGTCTATGGTCGGACTGTTATAATTGATTAAACAACACACCAACACACACAAATAAACCGAAACAAAGAACACAAAGATTTTACGTGGTTCCCCAAAATCGGGTACGTCCACGGGAGAGAGAACACTTTCAATATAACAAGAGATTTACAATGGAGGAGATACACTATCACACTCACACACAACACTTTTGCTACTGCCGTGACTCTCTCCTTTTACACAAACACGGCACACACATACACTGTTTTTCTCTCTCTCTTTTCTTCTTTTTCTACGCACTCAAGACATATACATGCTGCCCTTTTAAACACACAAGAGGCTGAACCAATAGAGAGCACTAATGACATTTTGGAATTCCCACCAAACTGCCTTGGAACAAATTGCCAATAAAATGCCTTGGAACTCCACAGCCGGCATATAAAAACCAAACCAAAAATTCCTCTTCAATTCTTGGTAACCCAATGCATCACCAAACTAATTTATTACTCCACCGAAGTTCTCATTCCAATGCAAAACTATTGTCAGTTTCTTTTTCTTTTCTATTTTCCAAAGCCCATTAACTTGGGAAAAATCCCAACAAACACCCCCTTTTCCCAAGTGAAATGCACCCCCTTGCTCGGGTGCCTCGCACCCCCACGCCCGGGTGCCTAACCGAAAACATCCGAAACCAAATTTGGTGCGAAAGTGACCCTACTTCTTGTGCTCAATTTTTCTTCATCAACTTTTTCAAACACCAACACTTGAGCTACCTCTTTTTCCATCTTGTTCTCCACACATAGAGATTCATTTGCTTGCGCCTTTACACGCCATACTTTTGTAACTCGACGCCCATAATTTTTGCTTGCTTGGTACCCAACATTTGTACGCCTCACGTCAACGCGACCTTGGAGCTTATACAAATTTCCCAATAATTTCCCTTGCAACACCACTTTCTTATTTTTAAACACCTCAAGAACTCCATCACTTGATGCAAACCGACAACCACTGGAATGTAACATTCCCAATGAAATCAAATTTTTCTTTAATCGCGGAACATGTCGGACTCCGGTTAATCTCACAAATCTTCCATCGGCAATCCGAAACCGTACCGTGCCCATGCCAATAACCTTATTCACCGTATTGTTCGCCATCCTCACATTACTTTTATCACAAGCCTCATACGAATAAAAATAATTTCTATTTGAACACATATGAAAAGAACAACCGGAATCCATAACCCAATCAAAATGACCCATACCTTCGGAAGTTACCGTAAGCAAATCACCATCATCTTTGACAAAGCTCTCAACCACCGCCGCTTCGGAATTTTCCTTCCCTTTCTCCTTCTCAATCTTTGCTTTGAGTTTTGGGCAAAACTTCATTATGTGTCCCTCTTCTTCACAAAAATAACATTTTCTATTATCAACCCATCGAGACTCACCACCTCGGGACTCACCACCACGCGAATGTGAACGCCCCCTTGATTGTGAACGAGCCCTCCAATTCGATCCACCTTGCCTCTCGATTTTCCTACCCCGGTCATGACCACCATTGGATGCAATCACAACACGTTCCTCCGAAAAGCTTACGCTCTCCTTCCTCCGCATCGACTCATGGGATAGGAGAGTAGCAATAACCTTATCAAGCTTGAGTGTATCCTTTCCATACATCAAAGTAGTTCGAAGATGCTCATACGACGGCGGCAACGAAACCAACAAGAGTATCGCTTTATCTTCTTCTTCGATCTTTGCACCAATGGCATCCAACTCCGTTAGTAGCCGATTGAACTCATCCAAATGCTCATTAAAGTTTCCTCCTTCGGACATATTTAACCCATACACTTGTTTCTTTAACGACAACCGATTCGTTAAAGACTTCGACTTGTACCTACTCTCCAACTTTGCCCAAAGTTCCGCCGGATCCGTTTCATTAATGACTTCCCGGAGAGTGCTATTTCCGAGATACAATTGGATCGTGCTATTTGCAAGCTCTCTCATCTCCTCCCATTTAGCATCCGTCACATCCTCCGGCTTTTCGGATTTTTTCTTGAGTGTCTTCGCCAAACCTTCTCTCGTCAACATGTTCTTCACCCTTTGTTTCCAAAGAGTAAAATCATTGTGGCCGTTGAAAAGCTCAATAGCAAACCCGGTGCTTTTTCCCGCCATACCGTAGCTTCCCGCCATACCGTAGCTCTGATACCACTTGTTATAATTGATCAAACAACACACCAACACGCACAAATAAACCGAAACAAAGAACACAAAGGATTTTACGTGGTTCCCCAAAATCGGGTACGTCCACGGGAGAGAGAACACTTTTCACTATAACAAGAGATTTACAATGGAGGAGATACACTCTCACACTCACACACAACACTTTTGCTACTGCCGTGACTCTCTCCTTTTACACAAACACGGCACACACATACACTGTTTTTCTCTCTCTCTTTTCTTCTTTTTCTACGCACTCACGACATATACATGCTGCCCTTTTAAACACACAAGAGGCTGAACCAATAGAGAGCACTAATGACATTTTGGAATTCCCACCAAACTGCCTTGGAACAAATTACCAATAAAATGCCTTGGAACTCCACAGCCGGCATATAAAAACCAAACCAAAAATTCCTCTTCAATTCTCGGTAACCCAATGCATCACCAAACTAATTTATTACTCCACCGAAGTTCTCATTCCAATGCAAAACTATTGTCAGTTTCTTTTTCTTTTCTATTTTCCAAAGCCCACATTTAACTTGGGAAAAATCCCAACACGGACAAGGGTTGTCAAAAAGTTTTTAGAAACCTCGTGGAAGTCAGGGAAGTGTTTGGTAGTCCTCGATCAAATGGCCATGATGATCCACGGCCATGATGATTGTTAAAGAAAGGTTAGGACTTATGTTTAAGCACAAATGCTTAAGCACTCATCCATTAAAAGAGTGTTACATGTACGTTTAGTACATTATTTATTGTCTCTAGACTTTTCCTTACTAATATAGTCAGTTCTTTTACATTTTTCCAAACTATGTCACAATGCTTGCAGGCAACTCCCGTTTATCTCTCAGAGATAGCACCATCCAAGTGGCGTGGCGCACTTAACACTGGCTTCACTGTCTTCATTAGTGTCGGAATCGTCGCAGCTAACTGCCTCAACTATGGAGCGACTCGGCTAAGCTGGGGTTGGCGTCTCTCACTCGGCCTAGCTGGGGTCCCCGCCATCATCATGACAATAGGAGTCTTACTTATCTCCGACACTCCCAGCAGCCTAGTGGAGCGCGGAAAACTGGAACAAGCAAAACAGTCTCTAATCCATGTTCGGGGAATCGGGACCAACATCGAACCGGAGCTGAATGATCTTATCAAGTTGAGCGATATTGCGAAATCCTCAAATCAGGAGCCGTTCGCAACCATATTTGAGAGGCAGTATCGGCCCCACCTTGTCATGGCTATTGCGCTACCATTTTTCCAACAAGTCACTGGGATTAAAATAATTGCAGTTTATGCCCCTGTATTGTTTCAGTCAGTGGGGTTTGGACATGATTCGGCTTTCATAGCGGCAATCATAGTGGGCTTGGTTGAATTGGGTTTTATCCTTGTGTCGTCTACGATGGTTGATCGGTTCGGTCGAAGGTTTTTGTTCTTGGTTGGTGGAATTCAAATGTTCATCTGTCAGGTATGCATTATATGCGTATTCTTCAAATGTTGAGGTAACTTCAGTCATAATGTTTTAATTTTCAGATTGTTGTTGTTAAGCTTAATATATAAATATTTGATGCAAAATTAACAAGCTCGCAAAATAATATTTTGAAGGCCCCCCAATTTTCATTTGTTGATTGGATTTAACTAAACATAGAATAGCGCTGGTTTTTATTGCATTAACCTTGTACTTGTTTCATTTTTCTGGCTTCAAATTTTGAACTAGGTGGTGGTAGCTTGCGTGCTGGCGGCAGTCGTGGGTGTTTCCAGCACCAAGCATATCTCCAAGGGCCATGGCATACTCGTGCTCGTCCTAATGTGCCTATACGTTGCCGGTTTTGGATGCTCATGGGGACCCCTTTCCTGGCTCGTTCCTAGTGAAATATTTCCAATGAAAATCCGAACTACAGGGCAAAGCATTAGCATCGCGACCAACTTCGCCGCCGGCTTCTTATTGTCTCAAACATTCTTGGCTATGCTTTGCCACTTCAAGTTCGGTGCTTTTCTCTTCTTTGCTGGCTGGATTTTTGTGATGACCATCTTTATTCTGTTGTTTCTACCAGAGACCAAAGGGATTCCCCTGAATTCTATGTATGTAGTTTGGGAGGGGCATTGGTACTGGAGTAGATTTGTTAAGGCTCAATCTTCTAGTGTAATGCCTTGAATGAATTGGAGGAAATCATGGGATATGGACATATAAGTAAAATCCATTCAGTATATGTATGTCGTTCTGCCTAATGACTATTAAACCAAAACATTGTAACTATGTATGATTGCTCATTTTATGATCTATATTCGGCAATTTACTCTCTTGATGATCAAATTTTGCGCAAATTGCATACATCGACTCATAATTCGTTGGGTGTGACCTTTTAGAGTAACTGAGATCATGGAGTTACTCTGGTGGCAATCGATGCTTCCTTTCTTTGGTGTAACCAAAGGATTTGAGTCTCATTGTTGCTTAGTTCTGACTTCTCATTTCATACTTGCCATATATGGTGGTTGTAAACATAAAAGTAAAAGAAAGGATCATATGTAAGTACGTGAATGCCAAAAATTTTGGATAAACAAATAATGTGATCAAGAAGGCCCTTCACACCAAGCAAATAATACACACACTCCCTGTCTAATTTGTTGTGTATTAAGATATCATCCAAATAAACAATTGCAAATTTTCCAATAAAAGGCCTTAAGACCTGATTCATGATCCTCATGAAGGTACTCGGAGCATTGGAAAAAGCTGAATTGCATAACCAGCCACTCATATAGGCCATTCTTTCTCTTAAAAGCTTTCTTCCATTGATTGTCCGGTCAGATACGAATTTGATGACATCCGCTCCGTAGTTCAATCTTCGACAATCGTTTTAACCCCTCCAACAAAACTTCGAGATGCAGAATAGGAAATCTATACTTGATTGTTATCTTGTTGATCGCTCGAGTATCCACATACATATGCCAACTCCCATATTTTTTGGCATCAATAAAGCAGAAACAACACATGAACTGAAGCTTTCACTAATGTGATATTGGGATTTATCAAAATAAAATGGGTTTTTAGTTTGGGTTTTTTATCAAAATATTCCTTGTGCCTTGAGAAAGCTTCTAAAAGAGTTTGGGTTGTTGGCTACTTGAAAGGGCGCGACTCTTGGTGAAAGGGTGCGTCCCTTGGTGAAAGGGTGTGACCCATGGTGAACGGGTGTGACCCTTGGTGAACGGGTGCAACCTTGGTGAAAGGGTGTGACCTTTGGTGAAAGGGTGTGACCTTGATGAAAGGGTACAACCCGCTACAAAAAGATGCATTTGGGTCTATAAATAGAGCCCTAGGCACAATCGTTTTGTATAGTTTTCATTATGCCATTATTCTGCCAAAAGACTTTCTAGTTGCTGTCTTGTTTTGTTACACCGTTACTCTACAGAAACGGTGTTAACAAATCCTTGGTTCATTTGATCACAAATTTGACTCGGTATTTTGTCTGTCCTTCATTTGTGCGGACGCAGGCAGACCAATCGGTGGGGGCAAATACTCTTTTCGGAAAGCGTCTCAGTAACGTGCCTCGAAGCAAGTTTCTACAGTTTCCATCATCAAGGCGTTCAGATTTGTCGAAGATTCCCGGATTTGCACCAATAATCGAAAACAGTATTACAGAATGGCATCAGCATCAAGATCTCTGCGACAATTAACACAGGACTTCGTGAAATTGGACAAGTTTTATGGCGGAAACTTCAGGCGTTGGCAAAAGAAGATGCACTTCATGCTCACGACATTGAATGCCGTGTATGTCCTCACTACGCCGTATCCGGAGGAGAAAGAAGATGAGACATTGGAGGAGACACGGGTGAGGATGAAACATAAGAACGATGACTACATCTGCAAGGGGCACATTCTTAATGCACTTTCGGACACTTTGTTCGATGCGTATTCAAATACGGAGACAACAAAGAAGATGTGAGAATCATTGGAGGGCCGGTACTTGACTGAGGATGCAACAAGCAAGAAATTTCTGGTCAGTCAGTTTATGAGTTATAAAATTGTAGGCAACAAGTCAGTGATTGATCAACTGCATGAAATTCAGCATATTTTGAATCAATTTAAGATTAAGAACATGAACATGGATGAATCGATCGTGAAATCTTATATGATCGATAAACTTCCTCCTTCCTGGAAAGACTACAAGAAAAGTCTTAAGCACCAAACTGAGGAACTTACGCTGGAACAGTTGGTTGTTCATCTCACTGTGGAGGAACAGACAAGGCGTCAAGAGAAGGAAGAACTTGGGGCTAGTACCTCCAAAGTTCATGTTGTGGAAGAAGGAAAAGGTTCCACAAGGATAAACGTAAGAAACAGAAAGGCCAGCGAGGCCACGACTGGGGTGATGACCCGAAAGGGAAAAGGCCAAAGGTTGAGTGTTGGTGTTGCGGTCAACCGGGGCACTTCAAAAAGGACAGCAAGTCAAAGAAGAAAGATCCAGAGGCATCAGGTCCAAAGGGTAAATTCGTGGCCGTTGTGTCCGAAGTTAACATGATTGGGGATGCCAGAAACTGGTGGATCGACTCAGGGCTACAAAGCATGTTTGCAACGATAAGAGGTTCTTCACCAACTATGAAGTGGTTGATGACGGTTCGGTTCTCTACATGGAAAATTCGTCAACTGCTCCTATCAAAGGCAAAGGCACAGTGGACTTGGAGTTCACTTCTGGGAAAACTTTAACTTTGACTGATGTTTACCATGTACCAGAAGTTAGGAAAAACCTTGTATTCGGAAGCCTGCTTAATAAGCATAGCTTTAGGCTAGTGTTTGAGGCAAACAAATTTGTTCTGTCTAAGAGTGGCACATTTGTTGGAAAGGGCTATGTGTATGAGGGCATGTTCAAACTCAACACTAATAACACATTCACGGTTTCTACTTACTTGCTTGATTCTCTTTCTTTATGGCATAATCGTTTAGGACATGTTAATACTAGGAAGATGGATATGAGGGGTAAGTAAGATTTAATTCCCAAGTATGATAATGATTTGGTTGATAAATGCAATGTATGTTCACTTACTAAAATCACTAGGGTTCCATTTCCTAAAGTTGCTAGGACTACAACTTTGTAAGAATTAATTCATAGTGATGTATGTGACATGCATAACACCCCCACAATAGGAGGCAAGAAATACTTTGTAACTTTCATAGATGATTTTTCTAAGTATTGTCATGTATATTTATTGCACTCCAAAGATGAGGTTCTTGAAATGTTTATCACTTTCAAAACTGAGGTTGAAAATCAATGTGGAACAACAATAAAACGATTAAGGCCAGATAGGGATGGTGAATATTATTTTCCCGATTACTGTGAGTCAGTAGGAATTATTCATGAGAAAATGGCACCGTATACTCCACAACAAAATGGAGTGGCTGAATGGAAAAATCGGGCTTTAACAGAGATGGTTAATGCTATGCTTAGCAATTCAAGATTGGGCCTTGCTTTGTGGGGCGAAGCCATACTTACCGCTGCTTACATCTTGAATAGGATACCTCTAAAGAAGTCACAAGTAACTCCGTATGAGTTATGAAAAAAGAAGAAACCTAACCTAAGTTATTTTAAGACTTGGGGTTGTAGAGAAATTGAGAGATTGCCGGAACCCAAAAGGAAAAAATTGGGTGAGAAAGGAATTGAATGCATATTCCTTGGTTATGCTTTACATAGTAAGGCATATAGGTTTCTTGTTTCCGAGCCAAATGATTTTTACGCGGTAAACACCATAATTGAGTCACGGGATGCTGTATTTTATGAAAATAGGTTTGTACCTATTCCGAAAGAGGTTAATGAAGAGGATGGATCAATCTCTTATGGGCCTGATACAGTGGCGGAACCTACGGAACAGGTCGAACTTAGGAGAAGTAAAAGGGCTCGAGTTGCTAAGTCATTTGGTCCTGAATTTATAGTATATCTAGTCGAAGGAACTAGAGATACTACATGTAATCATAACATGCTTTCACTTCATGTGTAATTGGATCCCTTGACCTACGAGGAGGCTATGAAATTGCAAGACAACGCTTTCTAGAAAGAAGCAATCCAAAATGAAATGGATTCTATTATGGGTAATGATACATGGGTCCTTGCTGATTTGCCACCGGGTTCCAAAGTCATTGGTTGTAAATGAATTTTCAGGAAGAAAATGAAAGTTGATGGCACAATAAACTAGTTTAAGGCACGGTTGGTTGCCAAGGGCTTTTCACAAAAGGAAGGCATTGATTACTTCGATACCTATGCACCGGTAGCAAGAATCTCTACCATTAGAGTTCTTCTTGCTATAGCTTCTATTTATAAACTTCATATTCACCAAATGGATGTGAAAACAGCGTTTTTGAACGGTGAATTGGATGAAGAAATTTATATGAAGCAACTGGAAGGTTTTGTTATGCAAGGTCAAGAACACAAAGTATGCAAACTTGTTAAGTCTCTTTACAGACTTAAACAAGCACCTAAACAGTGGCATGAGAAGTTTGATAAGGTAATTGTATCAAACGGGTTTAGGATACACTAATCGGATAAATGTGTATATAGCAAATTCATCAGAAATCGAGGTGTAATTGTGTGTTTGTATGTGGAAGACATGCTTATCTTTGGAACAAATTTAGAAAGCATACAAAGTACCAAAGACATGCTTTCATCTAGTTTCAGTATGAAAGATATGGGTGTGGCTGATGTAATTCTAGGAATTAGAATTAAAAGGGAGGAAGGAAACATAGTTCTTACTCAATCTCATTATATTGAGAAGATACTAAAGAAGTTTAATCACTTTGATAGTACTCCTATTTCTACACCTTATGATCCACATGTCAAGTTATATCCTAACACAGGTAGAGCGGTATCACAGTTAGAATATTCTAGGGTGATAGGAAGCTTGATGTATACTATGACTTCTACTCGATCGGACATTGCATAAGCGGTAGGTAAACTGAGTAGGTATACTCATAACCCGAGTGATATTCATTGGAATGAGGTGAATCGGGTGTTGAGGTATTTGAAGAGAACTATTGACTACAGGATAGTCTATAGTGACTACAGGATAGTCTATAGTGGATATCCTTCGGTTCTTGAAGGATACACGGATGCTAGCTGGATGGCTGAGAATGAAGATCACTTGTCAACAAGTGGATGGGTCTTCACTCTTGGTGGTGGAGCAGTTTCTTGGGGATCAAAGAAAAAAAGTATAATTACAGACTCGACAATGGCAGGCGAGTTTGTGGCACTAGCATTGGGTAGTAAAGAGGCTGAGTGGCTAAGAAGTATGTTGTGGGAGATACCCATGTGGTCAAAACCTACCACCGATATCTTTGCATTGTGATAGTCAGTCGACACTATCACGAGCTTACAGCCAGGTGTATAATGGTAAGTCCAGGCATATTGGACTTAGACATAGCTATGTGAGGAATTTGATAATCGATGGGGTGATAATAATTGATTATGTCAAGTCAGGTCAAAACCTGATAGATCCTTTAACGAAAGGTCTTGCAAGAGATTTGATGTGGAAAACATCACAGGGGATGGGACTTAAGCCCACTACAATATAATCACTCAAGGTGGAAACTCGACCCAACGCTTGTTTAGCTTCAAGTCCTTGGGTTCAATGAGCAAACTACACCATAAGTCGTGATGGCAAACACTTTCCAGTTACACCCATCCTATGGTAAAGTGTTTGGTATCTGTAATTTAAAAGGAGGAGGTGAGCTACTTAGCTCTTAATAGACTTCTAACGGTTTAGTTAGGTGGATGTTGTTGTTACATGGGCATTCTTAAAAGTCTACCTATATGAGTGTGAGGGTGGTGCCGCCTTCTATAGGTTCAAGGGCTAGAACTTTAGAGCACTCACGAAATAGGATATAGACACACGGCCAACCCACGTGTTGGCAATTTTGAATACCTAAGTCAGGTAAGATGCATGCGTGAAACGTGTCCGGTTGGTCATTATAGGATCGCTGGTTGTAAGACAAGTGATGGTTAAAATCGTGAGATACCTTCATTGATGCACAAATCTTTTCAAAGGAACCAAGGCTTCTTCTTCTTTATTTTGAAAATGGTGGGGGATTGTTGGGATTTATCAAAATAAAATGGGTTTTTAATTTGGGTTTTTTATCAAAATATTCTTTGTGCCTTGAGAAAGCTTCTAAAAGTGTTTTGGGGTGTTGGCTACTTGAAAGGGTGCGACTCTTGGTGAAAGGGTGCGTCCTTTGGTGAAAGGGTGTGACCCTTGGTGAACGGGTGCAACCTTAGTGAAAGCATGTGACCTTTGGTGAAAGGGTGTGTCCCTTGATGAAAGGGTGCAACCCCCTGCGAAAAGATGCATTTGGGTCTATAAATAGAGCCCTAGGCACAATAGTTTTGTATAGTTTTCATTACGCCATTACTCTACCAAAATACTTTCTAGTTGTTGTCTTGTTTTGTTACACTGTTACTCTGCAGAAATGGTGTTAACAAATCCTTGGTTCATTTGATCACAAATTCGACTCGGTATTCTGTCTGTCCTCGAACAGATTTGCTATCAACCCGATGCACACCAAACGGTGGGGGCGAATACTGTTTTCGGTAAGCGACTCAGTAACGTGCCTCGAAGCAAGTTTCTCAAGGTTCCATCATCAAGGCGTTCAGATTTCTCGAAGACTCCCAGATTTGCACCAACATGTGACCCTTCTGCAGCAACTCTTTGAGTTTCTCTCTCAAAATCTCATTTTCTTTTGGACTCATATGATAGTGTGGCAAATTAGGCAGACTTGCCCCTGGCACGAAATCCAACGAAGAAATCCTACATCCGTCGGTTCCAATGGCTCTCAGAGTCTCTGGAATTCTCATGGGTAAGCTCCGTTAATGTACCTCAATTCTAATTTTTGACTTAAGTTGAGATTAATTGTTGCCTTGATTTTGGCTTGTCCTCAGGTGGCGTAGTGATTGTCAACAAACGAAAAGTAAAACTCCTTTATGGTAAGCTTATAAACATCTTATCCTAGTAGTAGTTTGTTTAGCTCTCTTTTAGACATCGAAATTACAGTATGATTTGCTTTTACTGTTGTGTATTTATAGACGATGTGAATCGCTTTTTGGTATCTATGTTCCTCTGTTCTTTACCTTCATTTTTTTTTTGCTTAATTCACTAATTTCAAGAACTACTACTAATTGAGGGTGGGAGGATATGGGGGTGGAAGAGAGTGAGGGAAGTGTGCTCTGTTTTTTGTCAAGTAGAGCTCCCATAAGCCTTATAAATGGCTACTAGGGGCATTTGTGGTATTAAATTAGTCATTTTAGAGGGAAATTTCCCGCCTTTCTCTTTTCCGTCCAAGTTAACGAAAAACTAACTGGAGGGGTGTAAGTGCCTAAAAAATTACTACAGGGGGTGTCTCTGCAAAACGGTCAAAGTACAGGGGGTGTAAGTGCAAAAACCCCTTAAGTTAATTAAAGACATTAAAATATTAACTTCTTAATTAATTAATTAACAACAAGTTAAGTCTGATCATTACAATATTTCAAATAAAATCACATTTAAAGAACAGAGCTCTAATTGGGACATGGGTTCAAGGCTTCCTCTTAATCTGTCTCAACAACTAACGCTTTCGTCTGGTGGTACAGCTCACCACCCTCGGTCTCTACACCTGACATAAAACTCCAGGGGCAAGAATAGCACCACGACAGAATGACTCTCAATAGATAATCCCAATCCTTTTAATCCATACAATACACTTAACAGATATGACAGTCAATTATATGGATGACAATAAATAAACAATCAGGTCATTTTTTCTTTTATTAGTTCACCCTAGGTGAATTCTAAGGTTCTCCTCCTTTGCGATATCTTTCCTTCCATAGACTCAACTATGACCATATCATGGTGTAACAGCCCTCTTGTTTGTCCTACATCAGGGTCCTAAATGAATCCACTTAAGTTATGTACCTAACATGTATCATTTATGACCACAACAAGGGGTATAGGTAGCCACAGATGTCAACCGTTTCGTGTCGTACTAGAATTTTGATCATACAATGTTTCAAAGTCCCATTGTTCGCCCTTAGCTAAGGGTTCTGCTAGGCTGCTCCAAAACAACACATGTGGGTTCCCCTCAGGCCGCTCAATTCCTAGAAGTCTTGATAGGTTGCCCACATTGATTTGGTTTCCCCTTAGGCTACTTTTATCCTAAGAGCGTTGGCAGTCTGCCCTTAACCATTCCATCACTTTCTTAACCAGTTATCCTATTAACATCTAATTCATTTTCCAACCACAAGATCCACCAAGACCTATGTCTGATCTAACAGTTAATCAACCAATCACATATAGAAATTCATAAATAAAACAAAAATATAATAACATGATTAATAATCCAGCGGAAGCTCTGTCTAATTCTCTACTCAGGGTTCAACACGAGAGTCTGTAAGTAAATCAATTTCACATACCAATTACTGCCTGCTTATTTTTAGCATGTAGTAGAAATATGTAGAATTCTGTCAGCCCGGCTACTGCCCTTGGGTCGTAATACTGTATAGTTATATTCAACCAGTCTGTGAGTCAGTAAAATTCACAATAATATAAATGTATACTATCGCAGTGCACCATGTCAGTCTTGTTGAGGTTTGAGGCAAGGAATAGCAAAAGACTATCAAAACAGTGTACGCGCTGAAGGGGAGTTGGTCCTTCTAACGGGTCCATTGTGACTCTACCACACCTCTGGTCTTTTCCAGGACTATCTGAGATCGCTTACCTTGACCTAAGTAGCTGTCTGGACAGGGTGTATAGAACCCCAAAAATAAAAATATCAAGATTAATTCAATGAATTCACTTATATTTTTGTAGGGGGTGTAATTCCACGTTAGCCTGTATCACGTGCATGCTTGGCTCGACCCTAAATCTGCAAGACAAAGAATAGGTTAGAGCACCCTTGCCTCTATTGGCAAAGGCCCTCCGATGCTTAAGTTTTCTGGATTACTAATCAAGTCAAGAACACAATGCGTATAACTGAGTGTTACAGCGTACCTTTTGTCATGGTTATCGCCTTGTATTTATAGGTGTAGATGTTCATCAATTTGGGCATCTCGTGCCCCCTGTTTCCTATTCTCTTTAGGAATCCTTCTCCTAACAGGACTTTCCTATTAAGAGATAACTTCCATATCCTGCTAGATCTCGTCTAGCAGAGGTCTTTCTTTCCATATAGGATTCTTTCCTATATGGGGCATACTCCTAATCTCGTTAGGACTTCCAACGTTAATCCCCCATCTCACGGGATTGCTCCTCATCTCATAAGGAACCGCCTTAGATGATTCTGGAATGTCTCACCGCCCTATACGTGGCGGTGCCGTGCTTCCACGTAGCTCGGACTAACTCGTACATAGCTCAACTCATCACGCCGAGCCGAGCTATGTATTCCAGAATGCTGTTCAAGCTATACACGTAGCCCGTATAGCTCGGCCATACCAGGGGCACCCCCTATATCTTACGCCGAGCTAGTGCATCCTGATATATTAACTTACTTTAGTTATCATGACCTTATTCATGGTCTAACCAGCTCGGCACAGGGCTCACGGACTCCCTATGTGGTGCCGAGCTATTCACCCTCTCGTGGTGAACTGCCCTAGGCACGTGTTATGCCTAATAGTGGGGTAATCAGATTTTACCCACTCCAATTGCTCCCCAGCTCTGTCATTGCTGTCATTCATCAGCGGTGCGCAGAGCTCCAACGGTTACTGATACGTTTCCTGCACGCCTCCCCTCCACGTGGGGTGTAGGGCCATCTCCGCATTAAATGCGAAGTGACCCGTTGGTCATCAGATAAGCCCAAAGGACGATTTGGGGTGATGCTTCTCATACGTCACACCCTACTTTATGGGGTTTTGGGCGGGATAATGATTATACTTCCCCTAAAACCCTTCCCCTTCTCTCATTTCTCATTTTACCAGAAGAAAGAACGAGCCAGAGAGAGAAGAGAGTATTTCGTTCGTCATCAACGACGCTCAAGCTTTCTGCAACAGGAGTCCCTCTTTCTCCAGCCTTCGTCGGAGAACGTCCGCCATTACCGTCGGAGTGAGTCATCCTTAGGTCCATCTCTTCACGTAAGTGACCTTTCCGTTTCCCGTTCTTTCTGATTTCTCTCATTTTTCTGTCCTGTTCATCTTCCACTTCTTCCCCTGGGTTTCAACAGTGAAACCCTTATCTTAGAAAAAATGGGTAGACATAGAGCCCTTCTTAGTACCCCCGTGAAAAGAGCAGAATTCCGTCGAGATTACAACATCCCCGCCGATGTTCAATTCCGTTTAGACAATCGCGACGATATGAGGGAACACGGTCAGAATGCAAACAGAATTCATATCCCCTTGATCTTTATTGTTGAGGGCGGCCTTAGGTTTCCTCTACATCCCTTTTTCCGTGAGGTCTGCTTTAGGTGCCAACTAAACCCTATGCAGCTATGCCCCAATTTCGTCAGGGTAGTCATGGGCACTCTCGCCCTAAACAGGCTGCTCGGCCTGAACCTCGACTGGTGGGATTTACACTACCTATACAGTGTAGTCCCTACAGCCGAGAAGAACTACTATTTCAAAGCCAGGGACCCCAAGCAGAAGCTCATCACTGATCTACCAAACTCCTCAAAGGGAGAGGCAGATGACTATCTCGTAGTCACCGGTGTTGGGGGCACCTAGGGACGCCGAGGGGAGGATCATTGGCCCTGCCTGCCCTACTACTACTGGCGGACTTCGTTAGTATTCTCGTTCCCGAGCTGGTTTATTCTTTTTATATCTCCTTAAACTGTAGCTGACCACCTCTATATTGTGTTGTTTTACAGCGGATAATCTTAACCACGGGGGCCGCTTGATCCACGGCAAACTTCACCGTGAGGATATTGCCAAGGCCCTTTGGTTCGACGGCTTCGAACCAACTCCTGTAGGGCTCGGCCGTTCGGCTCACCGGTTGCTGGGTTACACCCCGTTCTACTGGGGCAACATTAGAAGGGAAGGAGAGCCCAGAACCAGACGCGTCTGGCCGCCACCTCTCTCTGTGATCGCCACAGGCCGACCAATCGACCAAGAGAGGACCCGTGCCCGCAGAGGCCGAGCTAATAGGAGGATCAACCGGTCCCGAGCTCCGAGAGAACAAGAGATAACTTTCGCACACATACCAGCAATCCCAACCGCCATTCCCATCGTTACCCGAGCTGATCAGGAACCAAGCACATCTGGGAGGGTGACAGAAGAAGAAAGAGAAGAAGAAGAAGAAGAAAGAGAAGAAGAAGAAGAAGAAGAAAGAGAAGGACAGACCCTCCGAGCTGCTGTCCGGTCTTTGACTGAGAGGGCCACTTCGCTAGCAGGTTCGGACGAGTCTTCAGGTTACTCTCCGTCTCCGGACCGAGAAGATATGTCTCGCCGGCCGATCAACCTCCTCGATACTTTGACTCTGGGCGGAGCTTCCCGTGCTCCCCCATCTGCTCGTACTGCTACTCCTCCGCCCGTGCCAGCAGCGGTCTCTCTTACCGATCGGCAGGGGGACAAGAGGCCAGCTGAGAATCCTCTTGATGCTCAGTCCTCCCCGCAGAGGAGGAGGACTGATGGGCCGAGCTCCATGATCCACGGCAAACTTCACCGTGAGGATATTGCCAAGGCCCTTTGGTTCGACGGCTTCGAACCAACTCCTGTAGGGCTCGGCCGTTCGGCTCACCGGTTGCTGGGTTACACCCCGTTCTACTGGGGCAACATTAGAAGGGAAGGAGAGCCCAGAACCAGACGCGTCTGGCCGCCACCTCTCTCTGTGATCGCCACAGGCCGACCAATCGACCAAGAGAGGACCCGTGCCCGCAGAGGCCGAGCTAATAGGAGGATCAACCGGTCCCGAGCTCCGAGAGAACAAGAGATAACTTTCGCACACATACCAGCAATCCCAACCGCCATTCCCATCGTTACCCGAGCTGATCAGGAACCAAGCACATCTGGGAGGGTGACAGAAGAAGAAAGAGAAGAAGAAGAAGAAGAAAGAGAAGGACAGACCCTCCGAGCTGCTGTCCGGTCTTTGACTGAGAGGGCCACTTCGTTAGCAGGTTCGGACGAGTCTTCAGGTTACTCTCCGTCTCCGGACCGAGAAGATATGTCTCGCCGGCCGATCAACCTCCTCGATACTTTGACTCTGGGCGGAGCTTCCCGTGCTCCCCCATCTGCTCGTACTGCTACTCCTCCGCCCGTGCCAGCAGCGGTCTCTCTTACCGATCGGCAGGGGGACAAGAGGCCAGCTGAGAATCCTCTTGATGCTCAGTCCTCCCCGCAGAGGAGGAGGACTGATGGGCCGAGCTCCACGCGACAGATGCCTGAGTCTCCTCCTCTGATCCAGCCCTGGGCTCCTGTTCTAGCTCGCCCAAGTGGCGCCCCTCTTACCGCCATTGACAAGATATCTTCCACGGAGGTGGCGTATGGCGTCTCTAGGGCTGCCCTCCTCCCAAACGACATGGAGCGGGAGAGGAACAGCTCCTACGATGTCCTAATGAAAACGGTCTTTCAATCGAGCGTCAAGGTAAGTAGTCTGATTACTGCTTTATTTAAAAAACTGGTTTATGTTTCTATCGTCCTGATCCATGTCCTTGTAAATTGCAGATCATGCAGAAAGCTTCCTGTGGTTTCGAGAGAGCCAAGGTGATGCAGCAGGAACTGGAGAAGGAGAAGGAGAGGGCAGATAGGGCGGAGGAGGAGAATGCTCAGTTCGCCCAATCTTTAAGGGAGGCCCGAGCTGAGGTGGAGGCGCTGAAGGGTGAAAACGCCGATCTGCGAAAAAGGTCGGAGGAGGTAGAGCACGGTTTGAGTGACCAACTGACTGCGGCGGAGGCCAAAGCTGAGGCGGAGTACGATCGAGCCGTCCTGGAGGTCACAGAGGATTACAAGGCGCAGATGCCAACTGTCCAGGACACCATCTGGGAGACGGCCTGGCGGCGTTGTCTCACCAAGCTCGGCGTTGATGAATCCTCTCCCCTATGGGCTGATATGGAGTTGCCGAGTGAGATGGCAGCCGCTCAGGCTCAACTTGCTGATCAGACTCCTCCAGCTCCTGAAGCTCAATCTGAAACTCTCTTGGAGCAAACCCCTATAGAAGAAAACGCAACTGTTGACGCTGCTGATGGTGCCGCTGGAGGTAATCAAGGTTCCACCCCTGCCACTGACGCTCAAATGCTCAGTGAAGAGGCTTAGTGCCTTTGCTATTTCTCTTTGTTGACCCTGCGTGGTCCTGATCGGCCGTAGGCGGCTTGTTCTGATACTTTGATTTTTGTTTTGGTGATGATACTCCTTAGTTGGTCCGGTGTGACCTTGTTTTGGCCGAGCGTGGCCTGTTATATTTTTAAATTTCTCGCACCTGTTCATGATTTTCAAATGCTATGGCATCTTTGCAGTTTTCATTTGCAAATGTCCCGGTTTCTTCATACTTAGAGATTTCTTGCATTTTTCGTTGCATATCCCTAAGTGTATTTATACTTGGAACAATATGGCAATGTTCGTTGCTCGTCTAAGTTTTTCGAACGTAGAGATAAGTTTTGCAATATTCGTTGCAAATCTCTAAGTGTATTCATACTTTAGAGATTCCTTGCATTATTCGTTGCGATTTCCTAAGTGTTTTCATACTTAGGACAGTTTGGCAATATTCGTTGCTCGTCTAAGTTTTTTCGTACTTAGAGATAAGATTTGCAATATTCGTTACAAATCTCTAAGTGTATTCATACTTAGAGATTCCTTGCATTATTCGTTGCTCGTCTAAGTTTTTTCGTACTTAGAGATAAGATTTGCAATATTCGTTACAAATCTCTAAGTGTATTCATACTTAGAGATTCCTTGCATTATTCGTTGCTCGTCTAAGTTTTTTCGTACTTAGAGATAAGATTTGCAATATTCGTTACAAATCTCTAAGTGTATTCATACTTAGAGATTCCTTGCATTATTCGTTGCTCGTCTAAGTTTTTTCGTACTTAGAGATAAGATTTGCAATATTCGTTACAAATCTCTAAGTGTATTCATACTTAGAGATTCCTTGCATTATTCGTTGCATGATTGGAATACTCATATTCTCTGCTCCCCAATAGGAATCCAATATTTAAAGTAACTATTGGTTCATATTACGCAAGACCATGATAACAAAAAAAGGATGAAATCTTATTAAGGCTTGGAATAATAGGAAAAAGTCTAAATGATTGACGTTGGTGATTTCATTCGTAATCCCAACAAAGTTCTAAAAAAGGACGTGAATTTACTGAAAAACAGAGGTGACTATATTCGTAATCACATAAATAAACTACTGGTAGAACCTCCTCAGATTCTGGACATTCCATGGCCGAGGTACTGGGTCCCCGTCCAGGTCGGCCAAGCGGTAGGCTCCAATTCCAGCAATCCCTATAATCTTGTATGGGCCCTCCCAGTTTGGCCCAAGCTTCCCATCTGTGGATACTTTGGTGTTAGCCAAAATTTTCCTTAGGACCATATCCCCAACCTTGAATTCTCTTGGCTGTACTTTTTTGTTGTAGCTCCTTCGTAGTTGTTCTTGGTATCTTTGCTAATGTAACGAGTGCACGCTCTCTTTTTTCTTCGGCGAGATCAAGCTGCTCGGCCAAGGCTTTATCATTGCCACCTGATTCTACAAGAGTGGTGCGGATGGTTGGCAGGCCAACTTCCAGTGGTATAACAGCTTCTGTCCCATAAGCAAGGGAGTACGGCGTCTCTCCCGTAGACCGCCGTGGGGTGGTCCGGTATGCCCAAAGAACGGCTGGTAGCTCGTCCGGCCATTTCCCCTTCTTCTTCTCCAACCTTTTCTTAAGACTCTTCAGGATTGTCTTATTTGAAGCCTCTGCTTGCCCATTGCTGTGGGTAAGCCGGAGTTGAATAGTAGTTCGATGCCGTCTTGGGCCGAAAGCTTTGAACTTTTTCCAGCCGGGACCCATTGTCTGAGATCATGGAGTATGGTACTCCAAACCTTGTAATGATTTTGTTGCAAAAGAATTTTTCCACCATAGCTTCCGTGATCTTGGCCAAGGCTTCCCCCTCTATCATTTAGTGAAGTAGTCAGTGCCAATGAGTAGGAATTTTCGTTTCCCTGTTGCCATAGGGAGAGGACCCACGATGTCCAGTCCCCATTGGGCAAATGGCCATGGGCTCGTTAGGGGAAACAGGTCCTCTGCTGGAGCTCGGATGAGAGGGGAATATCGTTGACACTTCTCACACTTTTTCACAAAGGCTTTTGCATCCTCTTGCATATAAGGCCACCAATATCCCTGGGAAATTGCTCGGTGGGCTATGGATCTCCCACCCGTGTGTCCTCCACACGTGCCAGCATGGATTTCATGGAGGAATTTTTGGACTAGAGCTGGATGTACACATAACAAATATGGGCCAAGAAAAGACTTTCTGTAAAGCTTACCTTCTGGAGAGAGCCAGAAACGTACTGACTTGGTTCTGATCTTGTGAGCTTCCCTCTTGTCCTCTGGCAAGGTCCCATCTCGAAGGTATGCCACTATTGGGTCCATCCAGCTCGGTCCGAGCTCTGTCTCCATCACCATCTCTACCGCTCTTCCAATGCTTGGCTCGTTTAGATAATCCACAGCCACTGTGCGGCGGTACTCCGTTTGGACTGCTGACCCCAAGCAGGCCAGGGAATCTGCATGTGCATTTTGTCCCGAATCGATCTGCTTTGGATATGGACGACGTCAAATTTGTCGAGTAAGTCTTTGGCTACTTCTAAGTATGACCATCTTTTCGCTCTGGCGGCGTACTCCCCGAAGGCGATTAACAACTAGTTGTGAGTCACGACCTTGAGAATACCCTTAACGTTCGACCTTGAGCTCCATGGCACTCCCGAGTCCTGCAAGCAAGGCTTCATATTCTGCCACATTGTTGGTGGCACTGAATCCCAGCCGTAGTGCTTGCTCCAGCACCAGTCCTTCCGGAGAGAATAACACCACTCCCTGCTCGACCCTTTGTTGCGGGTGATCCGTCTACATAGAGCCTCCATTCTTCTGGTTTCTGGTCGGCCACTATTTTTGGCTGCTCGGTGGGACTGATCTGCTCCTTCTCGTGGAGAGTTGGTGGTGGTGGAGCCACCGTTGGGGCGAACTCAGCTATAAAATCAGCTAAGATTTGCCCTTTAATTGCTATTCTGGGCTGATAATCAAGCTCGAATCGCGGCCGAGCTCGATGGACCACTTGGATATCCGTCCGAGAGTGCGCGCCTTTCGAGTAAGGCCCTTAGTGGATATTCGGTGAACACGGTGATGGGATCTTTTGCAAAAAGTAGTGTGGCAATTTTCTTGCGGCTATGATGAGAGCGTACACCAGCTTCTCCAGAGGTAGGTAACGTGTCTCGGCATCTAACAGCGTTTTGCTCACAAAGTAGACCGGAGATTGCTCTGTCTCCTTTATTCGTAGGAGGACCGAGCTGACAGCATGATCAGACACTGCTAGATATAGTATCAACCGCTCCCCAGCTTCTGGAGTAGAGAGTAAGGGTGGTGATGACAAGTAGGCTTTCAGCTCCTGGAATGCTTGTTCCTGATCGGCTCCCCACTCGTATCCTTCTCTCTTTTTCAGAAGTTGAAAGAATGGCCTACAACGGTCTGAGGACTTACTGATGAAACGGTTGAGAGCTGCTGCCATCCCCGTTAGCCTTTGGACCTCCTTCGTGGTCTTTGGGCTTTGAAGACCTTGCAGAGCCGTGATCTGATCTGGGTTGGCCTCAATCCCCCTCTTAGTCACCAAATGCCCTAGGAACTTACCCGAGCTGACTCCGAAGGCACACTTGGAGGCATTTAATTTTAACTTGTATTTTCGAGAATCTTTGAAAGTTTCCTTTAGGTCGGCAAGGTGATCCGGTTTTAACTTGCTTTTCACCACCATGTCGTCGATGTAGACCTCCATGGTTTTGCCGAGCTGATCTTTGAACATCTTTGTGACCAACCTCTGGTAGGTTGCTCCAGCATTCCTTAGCCCAAAGGGCATAACCTTGTAGCAGTAGAGCCCTCTTGGTGAGATGAAAGAAGTTTTCTCTTGATCTGGCTCATGCATAGCTATTTGATGGTATCCTCGATATGCGTCAAGAAAACTCATCCTCTCATAGCCTGAGGTGGCGTCCACTAGTTGATCAATCCTAGGAAGTGGAAAGCTGTCTTTGGGGCATGCCTTATTAAGGCTAGTGAAGTCAACACAGACCCTCCACTTCCCGTTCTTCTTCTTGACAACAACAGTGTTAGCCAGCCAATCTGGATAGCTCACTTCTCGTATGGCATCCGCTTCGAGCAGCCGATCTACTTCTTCGATCACGGCGTCTGCGTGCTGTGGTGCCGATCTTCGTGCTTTCTGCACAACTGGTTTGTGCTGAGGATCCACATTCAGATGGTGGCAGATTGTCTTGGGGTCTATCCCAGGCATCTCTTGAGGAGTCCATGCAAAAACATCGATGTGGTCCTTTAGAAAGGCCACCAAATCTTCTTCTTCCTGTTCGGCAAGTGCTTCGCCGATCAAAAAGTATCTCTCCTCATCATCTCCTTGAAGCTGTACCTTTTTCAACCCTTCTACCATCTTCTTGGTAGGGTCACCCCCGACGTCCTCCAGTGTTGGTTGATCTGGTACTTCGATTGTCTGCACCAGTTCGGCCTTAGGAGACTTTCTTATTACCATGTTGAAGCACAGGTCGGCTACCTTCTGGCTTCCTTTAATGCACTCAATGCCATCTGCTCCAGGATACTTGATCCTTTGGTGGTAAGTTGAGGAGACAGCCTTCATTTTGTGCATCCCAGGTTCTTCCTATAATCACGTTATAGGAGGAAGGGATGTCTACCACAAGGAAGTCAGTTTTTAGGACCACTGATCCAGCTCGGACGGGCAGTGTGACCTTTCCCATAGGCCATACTGTCTGCGCACTGAAACCGACCAGTGGGACTAAACATTTTTGTAATGAGCTCGTCGGGAGTCCCATCTTTTTGAAAGTGTGGTAATACATGATCTCTGTACTAGCCCCTTGATCCACGAGGATTTTCTCCACGTCATAATCCCCTATTCGTAGGGTGATTACCAAAGCATCGTTATGGGGCACCACTACCCCGTCAAGATCGTCATCGGTGAAGGTGATTGGGATCTCCATTACTCCCTCAGTCCTTGGTCTCTTCATGCCGAGCTTCATGACTTGCTTTGCTTGTCCGTTGACTCTTTGAATGTGTCTGATCTCGTTGTTTGTGTATGGGGCCACTAGTCCATGTATCATATGGATGGTCCCCTTTGGACCTTTCTCGTAGTCCATCTCTTGATCGGCTCGGCATCATGTTTCTTTGTCGGCCAAAAATTCTTTGAGGTGACCCTCCGCCACTTTCTCATCCAAGAACTTCTTGTATTCCACACAATCTTCGAGTCATGTGTCCCAGTCTGTGATAGCTGCAGTCTTGATTGGTAGCCCTCCTCTTTTCGGATTACTGTCATTTTGAAGGCCTCTTGAACCATGGTTCATTCTTAATCTGTAAAGCATTTTGTAGGTCGGGATGTTAAAGGTTGCCATGACTTTGAAGTATGACTTTGGATCCGGATCAACTTTATCCTTTCTTTCTTTGTGTAAAATCCTTTCGTCTGTTGCGTACTCCTTCCTGTACACCTTTGACTCCAACGCTTTCTTTTCTGGAAGCCGGGATTGTCCCGCCACAATCTTCCCTCCGGCTTGCGAGGATGTCATCTTCTACTCGTGCATGCTCACGGATCCTTTCCATAAGCTCGGCCCTTTGTTTTTACTAGACGCATGGTAAGCGATTCTCGTAGCTTATCTTTGTGTATGGGCAAACTTGTCTTAAACGTTGCGAGCATACTCTTCCTTTGCAGTTTTCAATCTCGTTGAAAGTTTCCCAGTAACGTTTGGAATACTGCCGCAGAGTCTCCTCGCCCCTCTGTCTCATAGAGGTCAGTGTATCAAAAGTCTTTGGAGCCGCTCGGCTAGTGAGGAACCGAGCAGTAAATTCCTCAGCCAGTTGTGCCCAACATATGATAGACCCTTCTGGGAGCTTGTGGTACCAACTCAGGGCCACCTTCCCCAAGCTGGAGGGGAACATCTTGCATAGCGAGGGCATCATCTGCTCATGCATGAACATGGCCTCGTTATTGATAGTCTTTGAATGTGGGCCATCGGATCCGTACTGGTTTCGTAAGAGATAAAGGCTGAATGCTTCACCCTGCTCGGTGTCTTTTCTGCTCGGATCCAGTGGGCTAATGGTGACTTTGAGATTTGGCCTAGGGCTTCTTTAGCTGCTTCTCGTGCAGTTCTAGGGCCTCCATCAGCTCGGTGGGATTCCCTTCTTTTTTCGTGCTGTTCGGGGTGATGCTCATTGGAACCAGATCTCTCGTATGTCCCGGCATGCTTTCTTCTTTCTTTCTTCTCAACGGAAACGCTTCTTTCTCTCCTTTTTCGTGGAGAGATCGCTTTGGTCAGAGGAGATATCGTTACAGCGATAACTCCTATCCTTTTCGTACTGCACGGATCTCGTCCGTGAGCGTAGGTCCTTCTCTTTTTCTTGGAGTTGCTTTTTTAGGTCCTGAATCTCTCGCTCTCGTCGAGTGACTTCACGGGCCAGTTCTTCTGCCTCCTGCTCTTTTCTATCGAGGCTATCCTCTCTTTCACGGTCCTTCGTGTGTCTACGTTCCTCCTTCCTTGGGGGGCTCCTCCTCCGCTCACGTCGGTTGGAGGCTTCCCCGTCTCTGGGTGGAGTCTTTGAGTGCTTTCGCCCTTCCCTGGTTCTTGGGGACTCATAATTTACCAGGCGCGTATCCCTGAATTTTGGAATCTCAGGGATATGTCCTATGTTGAACCTCCTGGTAGCGGGTTTCTTCTGCGGAGCTCTAAGAATTGCAGGAGCCTTGTCCACCCTTGTATTCTTTCTCGTAGTGTACACAAGGGTGGTTCCGCCATTGTCTTCCGCGTCTTCCCTCCTTGGGGTGCACAGAAGAGGTTCTGAAATCACCATTGTTGAGTTTCTTTTTCAAGGAATAAAGCTTTTCGTAAGCGTTTCCCACAGACGGCGCCAATTGTAGGGGGTGTAATTCCACGTTAGCCTGTATCACGTGCAGGCTTGGCTCGACCCTAAATCTGCAAGACAAAGAATAGGTTAGAGCACCCTTGCCTCTATTGGCAAAGGCCTCCGATGCTTAAGTTAGTACTGGATTACTAATCAAGTCAAGAACACAATGCGTATAACTGAGTGTTACAGCGTACCTTTTGTCATGGTTATCGCCTTGTATTTATAGGTGTAGATGTTCATCAATTTGGGCATCTCGTGCCCCTTGTTTCCTATTCTCTTTAGGAATCCTTCTCCTAACAGGACTTTCCTATTAAGAGATAACTTCCATATCCTGCTAGATCTCGTCTAGCAGAGGTCTTTCTTTCCATATAGGATTCTTTCCTATATGGGGCATACTCCTAATCTCGTTAGGACTTCCAACGTTAATCCCCCATCTCACGGGATTGCTCCTTATCTCATAAGGAACCGCCTTAGATGATTCTGGAATGTCTCACCGCCCTATACGTGGCGGTGTCGTGCTTCCACGTAGCTCGGACTAACTCGTACATAGCTCAACTCATCACGCCGAGTCGAGCTATGTATTCCAGAATGCTGTTCAAGCTATACACGTAGCCCGTATAGCTCGGCCATACCAGGGGCACCCCCTATATCTTACGCCGAGCTAGTGCATCCTGATATATTAACTTACTTTAATTATCATGACCTTATTCATGGTCTAACCAGCTCGGCACAGGGCTCACGGACTCCCTATGTGGTGCCGAGCTATTCACCCTCTCGTGGTGAACTGCCCTAGGCACGTGCTATGCCTAATAGTGGGGTAATCAGATTTTACCCACTCCAATTTTCATAAATCGGATCGAGGTCTAAACTATGGAGTGACCTGATTCACCTTATATGAAGGGATGCGTAGGCAACCCGATGAGGGTTCGATCACAACAAAATCAAAATATTTTCTCCTAACATGATATTATTATATTATCATCGAGTCTTCAAATACTTATTAGAACAGCATTCGGGCCCCATGTTATGCTTTCTGAGTTCCAGCGTAGGATCCGAACAACCTTTTTTTTATTATATCTACGATATCACTTATACTGCATTATGTGTGCATTTTCAGATTATGTCATACATATTCAAGAGTCGTAGGGCCCATCCTGACATTGTTTCAATCCCGAAATTAGCTTCTCCCCGAAATTACCAAAATGCCCTGTTTATTCCCTTTCAAATAGCTCCCCCAATAGAGTCAGTTAGGAAGTGTCTTAGGGCCCGTTTCGAGTTTTCTCCGGTCTCGAAGTCAGCTCTAGGTCAAAATTATCAAAATACCCCTCTGTCATGTCTAGAGTCATTTCAACCTGTAGAATTGATCCAGAAGCTTCCCAGGGCGTGCTGACAATCGTCCGGAGTCCAAAACCAAATTTCACAAGCTTTTATCAAAATACCCCTCAAACTTCAAAAACTTATTTTCAGTTCAACTTTTTACTAAAAAGTCAACTGAGTCAACTATACTCATTTGTACGGTCTAATATTCTACTGGATATTTACCGGCACCCCGAGCTCCCTTATTTCGGCTTCGGTCATGATTTTTCAACTTATTACCATATTATCCTATATGTTTTCTGAATTCACGTTAACTCTTCAAACTTTTACCGTATATATCCTGAGGCCCGCCTGTAGCAAGTATTGGCTCCGGACGAGATTTTTACAATTTTTTATACAGACTTTCCAACAACATTTTAAACCCATTTTTTGCACTGTGGCCACCCAATAAACATCCCAAGACCTCCCGTCAGCTATCGATGGCCCTAGACGACTATTTTTCAATATTTCCCCCACCGAATCGTGCAGTCTATTTAGACCCGTCTCTAGTCTTAGAACCTTTCAAAAATGTCTCAGAGTTTCCCATGTATTTTGAATCCTTAGCATTGTCCCCACCAAAGTTTATACATTGTCCTCTGTTATGATAGAAACGCCTCAGTGCCTCGTTGGCTAAATTCTACAACGACATTAACTTCACTAAAACTTCAGTCTATGTCCCGAACTACGCGAGACCTTATTCTCCTGAGGCAAGAGATAAGTAGGCAGCCCTGAAGCCGGGCTTGGTCCCATTTCTTAAAACTTTTTGTCTTCTTGAACTACGTGATGACCTGATTCTCCTGAGACTGGAGATACGTAGATAGCCCATAGACCGGGCACAGTCCAAATCCTTCTTTTGTATATATCCCCCTTTTATCTCAAATGTCTCGTTGGCTTTCTTCTTCTCATTTTATATACATTATCATTCACTCTCCTCACAAGTCTTCAATCACTTATTTTGTTTTGGAAAAGTTTTTCCCAAGTCCCGAAAGTGCGGGGTAGGATGCTCTAGCTTCCCTACACGTAACAGTGAATTACCAAACATTTTCTTATCTAAAATCGCACACCAAAAAAAACTGAGTCATTTACATCAAACAAAATCGAGTCTTTCATCCCGAGATATTTATTTCTCATTTTCCAAAATATTTGTTCATATGGTGACTTCACACCTAAAAATCATGTCAAGTGGCAACTTTGAGTTATTTTATATCAAATTTGATTGGCTTGGTCACAGCTGTAAAACGTTTTATAAAATCAGGTCGCTTTGAATATCACTTGGATCAATCGACTATGAAACCCTTCTCCAAACGCTTGGTCGAAATCCCGGGCACAACAGATCTGCACTCTTAATTCCTACATCTCCAATTCACTCAAATCGTACTTGTTCTCCACTCTTCCATTTTTAATGCATGCTCATCTTCCATCTCTTTCAAACTTCTTTTCATGCAGTTCATCTTCACAAAAAACTTGCAAGCATTGTCAGCCTATAACCAAAAAGATCGATTTTTTTTTGTCCAAGTCCAAGTATACACATCAATCCTGGGTTAGGGAGAAATCATCGTGGGTTAGGGAGAAATAAATCATCAAGGGTTAGCCGGTAAGGGAGAAAAAGGAGAACCAAAACAATTTCAAAAATTAAAAAAAAAAAAAAATAGAATTACTAACGTTGTAGTTGATACATCCTAGGAATCTCCTACCCACATTCGGTTTAGTTAGGGGTTGTTCTTAGTGGAGCTCTTTCTCCATAGCCACACTTAACAGCTCATAGTGGGTTGCTCGAACTTGAACCATAAGACATTGGGGCAATGGTGAGGAAATGGGTTCACTTTTTTGGGAAATAGAGAGGAAAGAAAGTGAGGACGAATAGAGTGAATTAGGGTTCACATTTTTGTTTTTTTTTTTTTTTTTTTTTGGGGGAAGAGGAAGTGGTGGAAATTTAGGATTTTGGGTTTTCTCGATACACACACACACACAATAGAAATGAGGAAGGTGGGAGGTACATGGGAATTAAGGTTCACATTTTTTTTTCGGGGGGGGGGGAAGAGTAAGTAGAGATATGGGAAGGGCAAGCCTGGAATGTTTGATCACTTTTCAAATAATTTAGGTCAAAATTTAAACTGAACCAGAGGAAACCCTGACGGAAGGGGTGTACGGGAAAAAGAAACTTTAATGAAGGGGTATCCCCATAGGCAAATTTCATTTAGGGGGTGAGCGAGACAAACAAGTTTGTGGAGGGGGTGCATGTAAATAACCCTTTAGTTATATTTTGAAGATGAAAATGTAACTTAACTTAATCGTCTATGACTTGAGAAGAATGTACGGATAAACATTAGTGTGTTTCATGTCACTTGTATGTATGAAGTTTGAAATGACTTGGCTTGCCACGTACGGGTATGTATGTATGGACTTAGTGACTATTTATAGATGAAATGTTATTTTTAAATATGTTAAAAATCGAGGGCGTGACAATATTTTACAATTTTTTTCGGTTTGGGTTGAAAATCCTATTATTGGGCCCTAAAATTCACAAACTTAGATTAAAACTCCATTATAAGCATATAAAATAGCCTAAACAACAATTATAGTACAATAAGAGTCAGGTCCAACAATAATTGTAGCTCAAATAGTTAAACCCAACGACAATTGTAGCCCAAAAGTCCATCTATCCAAAAATCAATCACTTAGAGTAACTCAATTGGGACAGAGTCTATTGTAGCCCAAAAATCAATCACATAAAGCAACTCAATTGGAACAGAGTCTATCTATCTACCTATCTATCTATCTATCTATCTATCTATATATATACATATATATATATATATAGGAAGCCGATCTACTAAGGACTCCCTTAGCCAAAATTTGGTGCGGACCAAGCCATTTTTCGACTTTCCAGATCAAAAACTGATCGGATCAAGCCCTTCCGAGTATTTTTTTTTTGAAGATTTTTCGCGTGGACCCTTAAAAATGTATTTTAAAAACATTGAGCGGTTCGGATCGTCAAAATTTGATCCGGAATGGTGAGGTCAGCACCAAATTTTGCTAAGGGAGTCCTTAGTAGATCATTATCCTATATATATATATATATATATATATATACATTCCGCTTCACATCAGGGATTGCGGTTTGGAACAGTATCCGGACTTCAAACGCCAGCCGTTGGATTTAATCCAATGGCCCACGCTGCATTCAACTTAAGTTGAACCCTTCTCGGTCAGGGGTCGACCAAATACAGTGCAACAAGACCCAAAAATCACACCCCTGACCTCATTACGCGTTCCAGATCTGGAGAGAAGGGAGATAGGCGATTTGAGAGAGAGAGAGAAGCGAAGAAGAAGACGATCAAGGCAGAGATAGAATAAATCGACCACATCGAAGACGATTCAGGTAATGTTGGCATTCGAACAACAATCTGGTTCAATATTTGTCGATTCTAGGGTTTTGCGATTCTGAAAACCAAGTTCGAACAACAATCTCGTAGGATGCTCCATTCACCATGACCCTGTCCCAAAGAACTAGGATGCTCCAAGCCTCCAAGTTGCGTCTCTAGTTGCTATGTCCTCCCAACTTACGAAAATCTCACTCATGAACTTCTAACTATTTCGTTGTTCATATTATTCATCTTGGTTCCCTTTAGGCAAAGCGCATCACCCATCCAAGCACAAATCATTGATTTGATGATTGTTCTTTTGTCTGTGTGGTTCATCCCTTGTCCATCATATCGAGATTTTTTGCTTTACGGAGATTTTAGTTGCAATTTTCTTAATATCCATATACATTGGCCATTTGGTTATTTAGACTTGACCAGCATATGGACTAGGACTTGTAATGATTTGATTTAAACCACTATCTTAGAGATGCAAACATATCCATTCCTAAAAATTTTATGGTGCTGCATATTTAGGTTTTGTCTTTACTAAGAAGTCAATATCCTTTGTTATGCGCTATACGGTTGTAAATTGACAGATACAACAAGTTCTCCTGAGTATTTAATCAAGAAACTGTTCTTGTTCAGTTCCTACCTAATTTCACACCTAACACACACATGCACACATAAACAATTGGTTATCGCATTTTCTGTTTACTCCTCGGGATCTGAGGTTAATCACAGTATTTGTATGAATGCCCCAACCACTTCTATTGTGTATAATCTTGGGGCTATTTTGAGACTCTTCGGGAATTAGAAGGCAAGGACACTTATCTTGAGTTACAATGTGGCCGAGTCAATAATGCTGGCAAGCAACCTTTTTGGGTTTTCGAAAAATCAAGAAGTCATTTGTCTTAATTTGTTTTAAGTGGAGAATGAGAATCAAATTATTGACAACTCAATAAAATTCTGCATGTCTAAATGAAGCACCTTCAATTGAAAGGATATTGAAAGAGATCTTGAAGTGCAATTCTGGAAGACGAAATGTAGAATATAAATGGAGCAGGGGAATCTATGCAAGGGATAAAAAAAAAGGGCCAAAAAACTCACCCGTTACCTGGTGGAGATTCATTAAGTTATTCATTAAGTATTCTTCTCTAAGGCTTTGTTTGGTTCCATATTGTATCTTCGCCCGGATGTGTATTCAATAAACTTCTCATCTAATACTCGTACATATTGTTGGGGTTCAAGAAAATGATGGTCTCAACTGGCTCCCTAGGGTGAGATTCCATAGCTAATAGAGCTATACCATACCTAATCATAGCATCCTAATCATAGCATGTGGTTTTACAACCGGACAAAGTTCCATCATAGTATAAAAGAAACCTCACTTTCACTTTGAATTTGTATTTCATTTAATTAACTTCCACTATATATGAAATAAACCTCACTTTCACTTTGAATTTGTATTTCATTTAATTAACTTATTGTAATGGCGAAAGCAATTGCCACAGTCCTCCCTAATACGCATCACGGGTATTGTATTTGGCACATCATAAGTAAATTTTCTGAAAAAATAGGTGCGGTCCAGTATACGCAACATTATGATGAGTTGAAAGAATGTATTTGGAAATCTGAGAGCCCTAAAGAGTTCGAAACAAGATGGAGAGAGGTTGTAGTAAAAGCGAACTTGGACAGCAATGAATGGCTAAGGGACAAGTACGAAATTCGGGATAGATGGATTCCAGCATTTGTGAGACACATTTTCTCCGCCCACATGACTAGTATGTCATTCATTCTTCAAGAGGTTTGTGTCAGTAGAGAATTCTTTGATTGAATTTGTCAAACGATTTGATCGGGCACTTGCACACATGCGACATAATGAATTGGATTTCGATCACAAAGATGTAAATGAGAAGCCAATTACAAAAACTCCCTGGGCAGTAGAGTTGTCAATGAGTGAATTGTATACACGGACTATATTTTACAAGTTCCAAGATGAAGTTTGTCAGAAGGATGTGTACGTGTTGACGAGGACATATAAAGATGATCGTGTCAGTTTGTACAGTGTACAGAGGGGAGGGAGTGTATCAAGGCCTCGTGAGCTTTCATTTTATAAGTCATCGAACTTGCTTACTTGCAGTTGTAAGATGTTTGAATGTGATGGAATACCGTGCAGGCACATGTTGCAGTACTTTAGTAGCAAGCAGGTTCAGAAGCTTCCCGAACATTACATCTTGCAGAGGTGGATAAAAGCAGTAAAAGCTGGGAGAGTTCTCTATGACTTGGGTGGTGGGTTGAATGAAACATGTGACTCTTCCATGTTGGAGACGAGAAATAGCCTATCCCAACTGTCTTCTACTGTAATTGATGAGGCCTTAGTAATTGAAGGTGGGAGTGATGTCGTCAAAGATTGTTTGTTATTAGCTCGGAATAAGCTTGGATTGATGAAGAGTGGTGATGGACATGGTGAAGCAAGTACTGTCCAAATGAGTATCGAAACACCTATTACTCTTCCAAGCCAAGTTAGTTTGAAAGAACCAATCCCCACGAGGACAAAAGGATGTGGGAGACGACTAAAAAGAGGGAAGGAGAAGGCGATGGTCAAGAAGGGTAGGCGTTGTAACGGTTGTGGGAAAATCGGCGTGTCGCATGACAAAAGAAATTGTCCAATGCTTCTAAAGAGGTAGTACCATCTAATTATGTTTAAAAAGTAGTTGTTTAATTGTTTACATAGATCATGATTGTTTAAATATGACTTGTCTGATTTTTGTATCTCTCAGGTTGTCGCAAGACGCTAGCTTGAATGACGAGGAAAAGGATGACAACGAGGTTGAGGACGAGGACGAGGACGATATGGAAGTTGATTCTGGAAGTGGGAATTGAATATGTAAGTCTCACTATTAATTGATGCTCTGAGTTGGTCATAGTTGACAGTGAAGTATGAAACTTTTACAAATTAGAAGTATAATTATGACTTTTATTGGGACTTGTTTACATTGAAATTATTTTATGAGCCAGCTTGGTGACTATCTTTCTTATAGGGCTTAATGTAGTTACCTATGTTTTATTGGGACTTGTTTTATAGGGGTTAATGTAGTTAGAGCGAAGAGTTCGTTGCCTCTATGATGTTTGTGTACTTCTGACTATCTTGGTATTACATTGGGAAAGTGAATCACAGTGGGTGCCCAAAAAGCTCTTACGCACATGCATGACACTAATGACTTCTGAAATGCTTGTATTTGATTTGCTGTTTTTTTCACCTATTGTAGGTGATGCGTTTGTTGGAGGATTTCTGTCTTATTTCTGTCTCAGTTGGTTAAGGAGAAACCCCGAGAAGCCTGACTTAAATTAAGCCAAGTCTTCTGCTCATGATTTTCTGCATAATGGTATTTGAAGTTAACTGTTGTTGATCACTGCTGTTATGCTCACTAATGTTGTTGCTCGGTGTTGTTGCTCGCTGCTGTTGTTGCTCGCTGCCGATGTTGCTCATTGCCGTTCGATTTGTTGCTCGATGTTGTTGCTTTGCCGTTGTTGCTCATTCTATTGTTGCTCGCTTCTATTGTTGCTGTTTCTTTTGTTGCCGTCGTTGCTCTTGTTGCTATTGCTATTGCCCGCCGTTGTTGCTCACTGTTGTTGCTCGTTGTTGCTCGATCCGCTTGATGCTCATGCTCGCTTTGTTGCTCGCTGTTGCTGTGCTTTTAATTATACTTTTCCATGTATTTACAATGACTACTACATGCTGTTGAACGCCTTTCCTAGTTGTTTTGTTTAAATGGAGGTTAGGTTTTCACATTTGCATGTAAAGTCCCCAGGTTATGAGCCTGAGATCAAGTTCTATCTACAGTTTTGTAGATTTGTGCAGGGTGGATTACACCTGGTGGTGTAACACCAGTGGCCTATTTATGCCTTCATACTTCTTAATATTGATATGTGCATAGATGTCTATTATAGTTCTAATTTTTGTCTTCGATAATACTTTTATCATGTTAATTTACGAGGCATGTGAGAAGAAATGAAGGAAAGAAAGAATATGAGAATGATAACTTCAAACGTTTAACGCGCACTTTGATTGCGCTTGACAATATCTTCCTTTCCTAACGGGAATATTATGGTCGTTTTGGAGTAAAGAATGAGCGGGTGTATGAAAATATAAATAATTATGGAGAAGAATTGTATAATTAAGTGACCTGTTCATTTAATGAAAAATTAAGCTAGGATCCGTAAGCTAGAGTTGCTTGCCCTTGAAGTCCACATAGCTGATTTTAACTTAATAAGTCTGCAAATTTATAAGTTATCGAAATTTGTTTTTTGGTGGTGCATCAAATACTTCAGTGGCATATTGGCATGTCATCATGGCTAGCTTATTGCCGTTTATTTTCCTTTTCCTTTCCTTGATGTATCCGTTATCGAATTTTTTCAATATAATCTTTTCGCGGATCAAACAAAAGCATATAGGGTTCATAAATGTCAAATATTCACATCTCTGTTGGAAAGATAATACTCTCAACAAGCATGTGAACTTGCATTGTATCTTCCATGACAAAGAAAAGGAAACAACATTTTGAGTTTCCAAGGTATACCCTTGAATCATGGGACCAATTAAATCCCTTAGCGGACGGGTCATGGGTTAGGTAATGCTTGCAATGTTACTTTCTTGCCAATTTCTGTCTGTTTTCTCATATCCTTTGTCTATTGCCTGCTAGTCAAAAAAGGAACGTTCCTCAACTTTTTCTCCTACCATAATTTTCCACTTAATCATGAAATGTTAGCAACACATTGACAGCAATTTTTCTCATAAAATTGAAATCATGGACGGAATGAAAATATTACAAGTAGCAACTGACAATTGTCTAGACAAATCACACTTTCTTTTCTTAGGACGTACCACCAACCCTTTGAGTGGGCTAGCCAAAAACTTTCGCCCGGAAAACTTAACTTATCCAGTCAAAAGGAATAAGAAATGAGAGTGTGCCATTTCATTCATAGCATTACATTCCATTTTCAAATTGAAGTACGACTCAACTATGGTAGATATTTCATATTCCTTGTGTTAGGAACATTTACAAACTGCTTACCCAACCATAGAACAATAAACACAACTAAAACCCCAAAAAATAATTTTTGGTAACCCAACACTTTAGCTTCAGCTTCTTTGTATTTTTTCCTCAACTTGTCATTCTTTTTGGTTAGGGCTTGAACCTCTCTTTTCAGCACTTGATTTTATGCTTGTATCAATTCTTTCTCCATGTCCCTTTTAGGATCAAGCCAAAGGAAGAACCCACATGCAGTGGGTTGCTACAAGAAAAAGAAAACAATAAATGTGCATAACATTATATGGAAGAAGTTTTTAGGGTTTTAAAATTACAGAAACAGATATTATGCAACAACTTACCTTATAGTTGATGCAACCAAAAAATCTTCTTCCCCGATTAGGATCTTGGTTTGAAGATCTTACGGGGCTGGTACCCCACAACCACAAAAAGGGCCTTGAAATCTACTATTTGTGGAAGTTGAGGACATTTGCTTGAAGGATGCCTGGTGATGGAGGAGGACAGAGGAGGGGAGAGAGAGAGAGAGAGAGAGAGAGAGAGAGAGAGAGAGAGGATGGGATCGAAGTTACAAAAACAAGCATCTAATGAAGGAAGTTAGAAAAATACTCCTACATTTTAGATACTCCTGTAAAATATAGTGACAGGGGTTTGGGGGCTTTGAAACCTACTTAGGGGTTTGAAATTTGGCAAACCTAAAAAAGGCTACTTTAAACTTGCCGTAGATTTAATCAAGCATGCAG
The DNA here is from genome assembly GCA_016920895.1 of Vaccinium myrtillus. Lineage (NCBI taxonomy): Eukaryota > Viridiplantae > Streptophyta > Magnoliopsida > Ericales > Ericaceae > Vaccinium > Vaccinium myrtillus. Next base: position 22,700,513 of record CM029276.1, read on the forward strand.
AAGCATTTTCTAATCAAGCATGCAGAAGCATTTTCTACACCAAACATGTTGTTCCTCCATTTAGCTGCAGAACATCCTTCAACGATCAAACATGTTTATGTTAACCCATATGTTAGACAAAATAAATTAGTTTCAGAATCAGGATTGATGTATCCAATTGGTAACTTCTACGTAAATTTCTAGTAAATTTCCTTGATTGTTTTGCAAGTACACAAAACAATTCAACATATATAGTACTATTCAATTTTCAAATGTTCTACCGGCAATGACTTGAGAAATAGGCAGAGATAGAATTGAAATTTCACAGTAGGTGGTGGCTACAATCACAGGCATATTGGTCTTGGTAGTTGACAAGAAGAGTATGGAAAATGTCCCCCCTTTATACCTTGAGTAATTTTGTTGTTGAAAAATCAGCTTATGAAATTATGACAGAATTATGACAAAAATAGGAGTCAATGCAATTTGGGAGCCGATTTGCCTGTGTAATCTGTGATCAAATCCTTGAGAACATGCAAAATCCACTCCATGTCATAACAAAATCCAAAAACTAAGGCATCCATTCTCTTGACATGCATTTTCCATCAAATAAATCATCGAATAGCAACTAAAAAGCCCCCAGACCAAAGAGAGATAGCTCATTACAACTCCAAAGTTTTTAATCTCCAACTTTAGAGAATTGAAATTTGTCTTCTTGCATAATACTAGTAAAAACTAAAACTACATGTAAGAAAGAAAGTAAGTTGTTGCTGCTGTGTCATCCTTGTGTGAATATCTTGCTCCGTAAGTTCCTTTATTCAAATTTTTTTCTTTGCCCTTTTCTCTGCAATAAATTTGTTATTTTGCTTAGAAGATGCATATTAAAATCCTACGTGCATAACTGAAGCTAGCTTCTTGTAAGTTCAACAGATTGTTGCTGTGGGTGTCCACGAGGGAACCCTACAATTGTGCTAGGTGTGCACATAGTGTGGACTATGGTGATACGAAACTTAATTTGGAAGTCTCTGATTGTTGTTCGAACTTGGTTTTCAGAATCGCAAAACCCTAGAATCGACAAATATTGAACCAGATTGTTGTTCGAATGCCAACATTACCTGAATCGTCTTCGATGTGGTCGATTTATTCTATCTCTGCCTTGTTCGTCTTTCTGAAAATTTGAAAAAAAACTAAGGTTTTCAGAAAAATCGAAAACTACCCATTTGTGAGAGTAATCAAACGACATAGAGAGAGAGAGAGAGAGAGAGATTACCCATACCCATTGTCTTCTCCTTCGCCAATAATGATCGCCAGTCTTCGATCAACTAGTTCGACCTAGGGTTTCGCCTCTCTCCCTTCGATCAACTGGTTCGCCTCTCTCCCTTCGATCAACTGGTTACTGTGGGTCGCGGTCGATGTCAAGTAGGTTCTTCTTCTCCTTCTTCTTCGCTTCTCTCTCTCTCTCTCTCTCAAATCGCCTCTCTCCCTTCTCTCCAGATCTGGAACGCATAATGAGGTCAGGGGTGTGATTTTTGGGTTTTGTTGCACTGTATTTGGTCGACCCCTGAACCCCTGACCCGAGAAGGGTTCAAGTTAAGTTGAATGCAGCGTGGGCCGTTGGATTAAATCAAACGGCTGGCGTTTGAAGTCCGAATACTGTTCCAAACCGCAATCCCTGATGTGAAGTGGAATGATATATATATATATATATATATATATATATATGAAAACTTCTAGTCCACACCTCAATGTGAAAGGTGTTTTCCAAGGTCCACGCAGGAAAAAAAAATTGATTTTTTTGTGTTGCAAATTATTTTTGGAAAATCAGTATTTTATTTTTGAAGATTTTCGTGGACCCAATGTATTGAAGGTGTTTTCAAGGGTATCGGGAAGTGGAAATCTTCAAAAACAAAAATACCGGGAAGGGCTTGATCCAAGCGAAAATAAAAAAATTGATTTTTTTTTTGCAAAAATGTATATTGAACACATTGGACGGATCGGAATCTTCAAAAAAATATTTGGATCATGGAGGTCCGGGAAAACGCAAAGAATGTATATTGATTAGAAGGACTCCTATATATATATATATATATATATATATATATATATATATATATATATATATATATATATATATATATATATATATATATAGGAAGCCCTTCTAATAAGGGTCCCTTATCTAAGTTACCATGCGGACCTCACGTTTCCGAGCCAAATTTTGACGATCCGAACCGTTCAATGTTTTTAAAATGCATTTCTAAGGGCCCCCGAAGATTCGACCAAAAAAAACCGGAAAGGGCTTGATCCACAGTTTTTGTTAAAAACGCTATATATAGCGTTTTTAACAAAAACTGTGTGGATCAAGCCCTTCCGGGTATTTTTTTTGGAAGATTTTCCGCGTGGACCTTGGAAAATGCATTTTAAAAACATTGAGCGGTTCGGATCGTCAAAATTTGGTCCGGAAACACAAAAAAAGGGCAGGTCCGCATGGTTTTCTTCAATAAGGGACCCTTATTGGAAGTTAATCCTATATATATATATATATATAGATTAAACTTCTAGTCCTAACCTCCCGAAAATAAGGGAAAAATGATTTTTTTTTGTTTTGCAAATTATTTTTGGAAAATCCGAGCCGTCCAATGTGTTCAGAAGATGTTTTCACTGGTCCAAGCGGGTAATCTTCAAAAAAAAATTACCGGGAAGGGCTTGATCCAAGCAGTTTTTCGCAAAAACCGTATTTTGCAAAAACTGCTTGGATCAAGCGAAAAACTGCTTGGATCAAGCCCTTCCCGGTATTTTTTTTTTGAAGATTTCGCGCGTTGACCCTTGAAAACACCTTTTGAACACATTGGACGGATCGGATCGTCAAAAACATGCCCGGATCACGGAGGTCCGGAAGTCCGGACTAGAAGTGCTCCCTATATATATATTATATATATATATATGCCAGTTATCCAATCCGAGATCCCGGATTGGAGGTTTTTTGATGTTTTGAAGGTTTTAAAACATGTTTTTGCATGATCCAAACCGTCCAATGTGTTTAAAAAGTGTTTTCAAGGGTTCCCACGAGAAATCTTCCAAAAAAATACCGGGGGGGTGGTGTGCATCCCATGCACAACACCGTGTATTGCAGCAATGGCGCGGCTGCGCCAATCTAGTTCCGACAATCGAAGACGTTCACTGCATAGAGCTTATCGAGTACTACAAGTGTACCAAAAATCAACTCCATCGGATATCTTCAAGTGCGTCACTGGAACACAAATACCTTGAAAAGAAATGGAACACAAATGAACACAGACACTGGATCAAAACCACTTTTTCAAGTTGTGGACACCCCTCCGAGGAACTTCGATTCGGAGTCGCCACTGGGTTTTAGCGGATTGTCCCCAAGGAACCGAACTCGATTGACTCATGCTTCATTTTCAGAAGAAAATCAAATACCAGTATGTCAACACCATACTATCTTGGGTTCGGGAGCTCGGTTATGAGAATGGAAGGGTTTTACGGCACCCCCCTCGATCGGTTCAAAGACCGGTCTCTATTAAGCATTTAGTGGGATTATATAAGATGTTTGTGATCCAACTTTGAGCAAATAAACGGGGGAACAAGGAATGGAAGCCAGTTTAACGATGATAAACACAACATAGGATTACGGTGTAGGCTTGTGCTTTGTGAGCTACATAGATGAAGATGACATGCGATTATGAACTAACAAGATCATCAAACAGTGAATAACAGTGTTAGAATGTACAAAACAATAACAAAATGACCAGAAACCACACTGCAAACTGTTACTGAACTGAACCAAACTGATCCCTTGTCTAGGGTTTGAGCGCTCAAAGGGAGGGTTTGAGCCCCCAAACCCTCCTTAACCATGCATGCTTCTCTTGATTTTGGTTGGTTGAAATATGACCTAAGCTTGCTTAACCTTCTGAAATTGGATTTTTGCAGCTCATATAAGACAGAATAATCACCCAACGTTGGATTCAAGGCTTGTTAATGATTCAAATGAGATGACCAGTACTGATGGATGAAGGATGTGAGCACGGAAGACTAAAGAGCACGTAGAACAAGATTAATAGACCAAAAGAGTGAAAAGATGTGAAATACCATAAGACGATTTGAGCGCTCAAAGGGGAGGCTTTGAGCGCTCAAACCCTTTCCTTGACTTATATGCTCTTGTGCCTTTCTGCCTTAGTTTGGATCATCAACATCCTCAAATCAATATATAATGATGCAAATGCCTTTAATATTCCAGAAACATCAATTAAATAAACTTGTATGAGTGAGTGATGTACTTTAAACCAAGCATGAGCATGGTTAGATCTGACTGATGTAAGCACAATAACTACACACACACACACACACACACACACCCCATTATAAGCTTGAAACCATGACTTGGAGCTGAAATAAGAAAGAAGCAAAGATAGGACAGAATAGTGTTTGAGCGCTCAAAGGGTAGGCTTTGAGGGCTCAAACCTGATTCTGGGGTTGTGAGCTCTTGTGATTTTCTAGCTTTCCTTTGGTACTTTTATGAACTTTGGGGTACTGATTATCATTCAACAGACTGAGTTGTACTCATTCATCCCATAAACAAGGTTATTCATTGCTTGGTGATGATAAAACATCATTTCCATGGCTTTTTGGCTTGTTTATCAATGAACAAGAGAGAAGTAAATTGATTTGGAAATATTTAAACCAACAAAAAGCCATCAAATGATGATCAAAACATGATAATGGATCAAAAACCACAAAAATAAGTTCATAGAAGGTACATAGAACCTCCATGAACTTACTGGTCACCCTCATATTGACCAACCCGTAGCTTATTTTTACCGGAAAAAAAACCCGTAGCTTATCACATGCTTTTCTACCTTTTTAGTTATGATTAAGGCTTGAACTTGTGGTTTTGATGGATGATTGAGCAATGGCTTAGATTATAGGTTTGAAATGAGACGTTTTGGACAGAGGAATGTGAATGTGATGTTGATTGTGTCACGCCCTCGATTTTAATAACCAAAATATAAATACTATCCACGTAGGATAAATCTAAAGTCAAACAACTTCCCATTGAAAAGTCAAAGTCAAGTACCATGAGTTTCTAGTCAAGGGTACCTATACGCATATTACAAAGGTTTAGAGTTATTACATATATTAAGTTTTGTCAAAAATTGAAGAATTAGAAGTTACAAGATCATCTCCCAAAAATTATAGTAAACTATGGAGAGGATAAAATAACTCCATGCAAAGTAAGCTTCATGCTATGCATCCACACGCCAAGCATTTCAATCACGTGCCCTGCCGAGTACCTGAAAATGATAGGTTGAGCTCACTAGCCCAGTAGGAATCTTATTTACTAATGCAAAGGGTATAGAGAATGAAATGTGTATGCAGAATCAATGATTAGGAATGAGAAGTCAAAAGAATGCTATTTATGACTAGACCAAGTACCGAGTGCCCAAGAGATACCTAAGTGTCCAATCATGTACCCAAAAGTCCCAAAAGAAACCAAGTATCCAACATCTCCTTCCTATCCGTTTTCAAATGTGCCATGTGTCCAATTTTTTTCAAAAATATCTCATCTTTCACAAAGAACCTTATTTTCAAACATTTCACAAAATAACCACTTGTCTTTAATAGGGAATTAATCCCTCTGTCGGATTTCGTGGGCTCCAAACACCCCTGCCGGATTTTGTGGGCTCCGAACACCCCTGCCAAATTTCGTGGGCTCCGAACACCATTGCCGGATTTCGTGGGCTCTGAACACTCCTGGCCAGGGATGCACCGAAAGGTGGTCCTAGTATTAGATCACCAATTTAAGAAAAATTCATTTAACCCTCATGTGTCCAAAATATCCACATAACCCATTTTGATCAAACAACATGTTCATAAAAAGTTCCCTATGTTAAAGGTATCAAGCGTAAGTTGGAAAATCAAGGAAAATAACCAATCATGCAAAGGTAGGGTAGGAAGGGGTAATTCGGTCATAAATGAAAGGCACGATGAGAATATACCAAGTACGGAACCAAACAAGTCAACCGGAAGGTCAAGGGATCAAGACGAATGAAAATTCATTTTTTTCAAGTATGTACCGGTAGAGCACTTTTGTGTCTACCGGTAGACAAAATCCAGTGAGTTTCAGTACCGGTAGAGCACTTTTGTGTCTATCGGTACAAGGTGCATTTTTCTGCGCGAAAAATGCCCGTTCAACAGCTTTTTCCAAATGGAAGGGGGTTCCAACCCAAGTCAAATTAGGGGTTTCAAACACCAACTAAACATGGAATAAGAGTATATCAACTACCAATTCATAGATTTAGCAACCAATTAAGTGGAAACCAAACTCAATCCTAACAAAACCCAATTCAATGTAGGTTTTCAAAGGTGATTGGGGAAGAATGGATGAACAAGCCAAGAACCATGCAACATATCAACAATATACCATTAGAAGGAGTAGAAATCAGATCCCTACCTAAAAGAATGAGTTTGATGTGGGTAGACAATGGAAAACCCTTGTTCTTGAAGCTCCCAAACCGAAAAATGTTAGCTCCAAGCGAAACCATAGAGTCCCGGACTCCAAATCACGCGTAGAAGATGAATCTATGGTTGGATGTTGAAGTATCTGAGTGTGGAGGGTGGATTTGTGTTGGAGAAATGGAGGGGTTTTGAGAAGAGAATGCGAGAGAGAGGGAGACGTGAGTTTTGGAGAAGAGGGGGTGTGTGTGTTTTGCCAAAAATCTGATGTTAGCCCCCCTTATACAAGCTCCCAAATTGCACCCTCACAGTGTCTCTAATATGTCTCATAACACCCACATGCAATTACCAAATGCACATTGACCCCATGTTGCACTTTAACATATTTCTCACACTTCCCCAACATTATTTCCGAAAAAATTTATTTAAAAACACGGGTCTTTACAGATTGAGTGGTTGTTTGGAAGGATGGGGGTGTATGTGACGCTAGATGATGATTTAGGTCATGGTTAAGTGGGTTTGGTTGATTGTGGTTGAATTGGATGAAGATGATGGAAGGTATGGACTGGAAATGGCTTTCTAGAGTGAGAGTGAGTCGATGATTCGTTGGTAACCTCTGTATAACTGGTGGACGAGTGTTTTTATAGAGAGAGAGTGAGAGGGAAAATTGAGTTTTGATTTAAAATCAAAATTAGGCTTAATAGGGGTCATTTTAGGGGCCATTATAAGTGTATAAGAAGTTATACGACGGCTAAATGCCCCCCAAATCAGCAGAATCTCATGATTAGATGCTCTGCAAAAAGCTGGCTGGACAGGGTTTGAGCGCTCAAAGGGTGGCTTTGAGCGCTCAAATGGTGACGTCATGAGCGCTCAAAGGGCTTTGAGTATAGTTGGTTGGTTTGGCTTATTTTGGTAGTTTAAAGGGTATTTTGGTCATATAGGTTGTTAGGGTTGTTTGAAAAGGGTTTGTGGTGGTGTTGGGTGGTTTGGCAAGTTCAAGCCTTGTTCCGAGCCTCGAGGCATGCATGGTTAGTCTATTTCATCATCGGGAATGCTCGAGAGGCTTCCCGAGTCAAAATCGGGGTATCTACAGAAGTTATTTGTGTTCTGATGAGGCACTTAAAGATATCCCATCGAGTTGATTTTTGGCACCCTTGTAGTACTCGACGAGCTCTACGCGATGATAGTCTCCATGTTGTGATGCACAACACCCCCAGATCCATGTTTTCATGGGAACATGAATGTAAAAGTCGTTGATGGCGTACTAAATTACGGGCATTTGTGCTTTGGAAGTTTTAGCTTGTGTGGAAGTTTTAGCTTGTTGTGTGAGAGTGAAATATGAGAGTTGGATGACATTTTTTTAAGTGTTAGGGTGTGAGAGTAATCAATATATAATTAAGGGCATATCATTCAGTTTTTTTTTAACGGAATTTTTTTAACTGATTGTCTTTTAAATAGATGAGTGTTGGAGATATGCCTTGAATTTAGACGTTGGAAGAAGTCCAGAAGTTTGTGTTTGCCGTAATGATTTAATTTGGGCATATCATTCATTTTTTAGGTTTTGAAATTCTATTGTGTTTTTAAGTAGATCCTTGTGGCCCTAGGGTTTTGTCTTGTCTTGGGATTTGAGATATCAGGGTTTGGAGGTTTTTATTGTGTTTTTAAAATAATGAGTTTGGAGATTTGTCTTGATGCTTTCTTATTTCTAGATATCTTGTATTTCTGTCTCTTTGTTCTTTAGATGTGAGACTTTGATGCTGTTAAAGTTTCTAATAGAGATTTGTTCCTAGATATCTATTGGATGCTTCAAGTAGAGGGGTACCGGCTCTTTGTATTTCTCCCCATTGATAGTGAATCCTCTTGCTCTTTTCCCCATGGAAGAGCTTCATCTTTGGGGGAACCACGTAAATCCTTGTCTCTTGTTTTCTTGTTGGTTTGGTTATATTCTTTGCTTCGAGTTTTGGGCACAACAATTGGTATCAGAGCTCCGGGTTCAAACCGAGGCTTGTGTTTTCCGCTGCATTTGTGTATTCGGGGTCTTTTTCAATGGAGACTCGCTTCGAAGTTGAGAAGTTTGATGGGCATAGCACTTCTTTCCGTTTATGGCGTATCAAGATGAAGGCTTTTGCTGGTGCAACAAGGAACAAGCAAGGCTTTGGTGAGAAAATTGAAGAAGCCTGCTGATATGCAAGATAGTATTTGAGGATCTTGATGCGAAGGCACTCAGTGCGATTCAATTGTGCTTAGCCGATGATGTGCTTCGTGAGGTTGGGGAGGAAGATTCGGCAGCTGGGATTTGGTTGAAGTTGGAGAGAATCTATATGACAAAATCGCTAACCAACCGGTTGTACTTGAAGCAATGACTTTATACTTTTCGCATGAAAGAAGGTACGCCCATAAAAGACCATTTAGATGAGTTGAACCGAATTATAATGGATTTATAAAATATAGATGTTTCGATTGATGATTAAGATCAAGCCCTAATTGTTTTGTGTTCTTTACCTCCATCGTATGAGCATTTTGTGACTACATTGTTATATGAGAATGATACAATTTCCATAGAGGATGTGAAATCTAGTTTATATTCTAAAGAATTAAGGAAAAAAGTATCCGGGGAGAGTAATGTTCATGATGATCAAGCATTGGTGGTGCGAGGAAAGGTCATGGGGCTTTGGTAGAGTCGGTTAACTGTTCATGGAGTTTGAACACGTCGTAAGAAATTTGGCATGGTGAAAAATTGGATGGATGTGTTGAAAGATGGTCGACAATTGGTGGAAGATGGTTGCTTGCTTGGTTTTTTACTCATGAGCATTTTTGTGACTACATTTTGGAGGAGTTCGATGTGAAATCTAGTTTATATTCTAAAGAATTAAGGAAAAAAAAAGGATCTTTGTGGGCATTCTTGGCTCTAAAACCACATATTTGGATGGAGCATTGTAAGAAATTTGGGCACATGGTGAAAAATTGTCCGTTAGGGACAAAGAGAAAGATGGTTCAATGATTTTGCTTGGGGGTCAATGATGTCCGTTTGGATGCCACGTGGATTATGGATTCGGTTGTTCTTACCATATGTGTCAAGAGATTGGTTTGACGCTATGAGGCGGTTCACGGTGGTCTGGTTCTTATGGGGAATAACACTCCCTGTAGAATTGTTGGGATTGGAACTTTTAGAGTCAGAATGCATGATGGAGTTGTGAGGACTTTATTTGGTGTTCGGCATGTACTAGAATTGAAGAAGAACCTCATTTCATTGGGCGCTCTTAACTCCGTGGGTTGGAAGTATGCTTGTGAAGGTGGAGTCTTGAGTTCGTCATTGGGTGCTCAAGTCTTCTTGAAGGGTCAGAAATTAGGCAACCTCTATGTGCTAGATGGTAGCACGATTGTGGGTGCTTCATCACTGGGGTCTTCATCTATTCTGATTTCTAGTTCAACTATTGGGAGTATGCGAGAGGGCATACAAGGCTCCGTGGTGGGGTCATGGGGCTTTGCGGTAGAGTCGGTTAACTCCTTGTGGAGTTTGAACACGTCTTCTTTGGCATCAGGGATGGATGTGTTGGGTCGACAATTGGTGGAAGATGGTTGCTTGCTTGGTTTTTTAACTCCAGGAGGAGTTCGAGCGGATCTTTGTGGGCATTCTTGGAGGGATGCATTGGGTGAGCGGTACCCGTTTGAAGGTGGAAGACTCAATTTGGTGGCACGTGCGGTTGGGGTGGCACGTCCGGTTGGGTTTCTCCGTGTTCGCAATCTTGGAAGGAACAAGTTAAGGTGGAGGTTGTGGTGCTGGGTGAATTTCAAAATTCTGTTGGGACGATTTGGTGACGGTCTTTCTTATAAATGGAAGGGCCTTTGTGAGGGGTTTTTTGGCCTCGTGATGGGGTTTGGGGAAAGAGCGAGTGTTGAAAGGATTGCACTATGTTTTGGCTTGGAAGGGAATTCAAGTTAAGGTGTGTTTTCTTATAAATAGTAGCCTTGTGGCATCCTAGGGTTTTGTCTTGTCTTGGGATTTGAGATATCTAGGGTTTGGAGTCGTCTCTTTCGTGTATGTGAGACTTTGATGCTCTGTTAGGGTTTCTAATAGAGATTTGTTCCTAGATATCTATTGGATGGTTCAAGTAGAGTTACGGGTATAGCCGGCTCTTTGTATTTCTCCACATTGATAGTGAATCCTCTTGGTCTTTTCCCCGTGGACGAACCTCTAGAGCTTCGTGCTTGGGGGGGGAACCACGTAAATCATTGTCTCTTGTTTTCTTGTTGGTTTGGTTATATTCTTTGCTTCGAGTTTTGGGCAAAACAATGAGGGGGTCTCGTTGTTGGTGAAATTTGTTTAGGAGGTGTCCTACGAAAAGAGGTATAATTCAAGGGGTGTTTACGTAAATTATATTAATTTAACGGTTCGATTAGGTTTTAACGGTTTGTACTTCAATAAAATCGAAACCGAACTGTTTCAAATTTTTGCAAAATTACAAACCGAACCAGACCAATAGTTAGAAAAAAACTAAACCAAACTAGAAAAAAACTAAACCAAACTAATTTTTCGGTCAAGTTATTTCCACTTTATTGTCTTTCCCGGTTTTAGTTTCACGTAGGAGTAGGGGGGCTTAAATGAAGGGAGGAGAGGTGGGTTGGGAGACATTTATCAAAAACCAGTGGTGAGTGACGAAAAAAATTGATGTTTGTAGAAAGCGAGGTGTTTCAATGCTCATCCTTGAATTCTGCATTCAATTGAATTCAGGATGATTTAAATGAAGGCAGGTGGAATTAAACCGCTCTCTCCTCTCTCCTCTCTCCAAATGCTTTTAATGGCTTTAATTTGGCCCCTCATTTTCTTTGTTTATTTATATAATTTTTTTCAATTTCCTCAATATTCGAATTTCAGAATTAGAAGCAGATACATTTGTGGAATACTCTTTGGATTTTGGCAGAAATGTTCATGTAGCCTACTCTTTATGGCACCGTATTGAATATGGGCAGGTAGTTGTGACGTTCAGCTCCGTAGAGGGTAATTAATTAATTGAAGTTGAGGTCTCACCAATTTATTTAGTTGGCAATTAACTGCGGCAATGCTCTACCCTAACGCCATGTTTGGTCAACCAGATTGCTACTCCGAAAAAAAGAAAAGAAGCTTATAGGGCGATTGATCAAAATGACGGTCTCAAAATGAAAAGTATCGACTACGCAATATTAGAATTTAGAAGGACGTATTTTTGTTTAAACAAGTTAAAATAAAATTCACAAGTTATTAGATATGATCTGTTAATTATTTTAGTTTGTGAAACGAATATATGTTGGGACCTCTCCACTCATTACCAATTAATTTGAGTTGGATATATAAAGTTTTCACGTGTTATCAGAGCGAGGTTCATTCCACCCCACTTTATAAAATTTCACAATTCACGTCCCCACAATGATAGACCAGCAAAAATACTGCACAATAATAGACATAAAAAAAGGCTACACGTGATAGATTTCAAATGCGGCTACACGTGAGGGGAAATGTTAAGTATTATAGTCCCACATTGCTTGTGAATTGAATGCATGTGATTACTTAATATATGTTGAGATCTCTCCACTCATTGTTAATTGATTTTGAGTTGAATATAAAGTTTTCATTATTATATACTCAAAGAGATATCTTATTGTTTAGACCAATTCAATTATGAAATGATTAAAAATCAAATTTTTTTCCCAAAATGTAAGCATAATGACACTTATCTCTCTGGTAGCTCTTCTCCCTAAAAGAATCCCTGCAATACTATATGCCTATATATAGGCCTGTTTTGATAAAAGAATTAATCATGGATTTTTAGCTTATTGAAATTGAATTACAGCTTATTGAAGTTTTATAATTCGACTAGTTTGGGCTTTCGTCAATTGACCAAAAATGATTGAAAAGTACGTTAATTTAATTTTATATCTAATAATTAACGTAATAGATAAGCAAATTAAATCAACATACTTTTCAATTATTGTGTCAAAACTCCAATGCATAACAGACATGTACATTGAACATAAGTACAAGTATTTTATGGATTTGAAAACAGTTGTGTGCCGTTGGATCCTATACCCTTCACGCGATCCAACGGCTAACAACTGTTTTTCCCGCACTTTTTTTTGTGAGGGAGCCCTCATAGGAAACTTCTTGTATATATAGGATCCAACGGCCCACAACTTTTTTCCCGCACTTTTTTTTTATGAGGGAGCCCTCATAAGAAACTTCTTTTATACGATATATAGGCTCGCTTCTACTCCCGGACTCCTGACTTCCGGACCTCCACTTTCCTGATATTTTTTTGACGATCCGAACTGTTGTCCCTGCGAGAAAATCAACAAAAAAAAATACCGGGAAGGGCTTGGATCAAAGTCTTCCCAGGTTTTTTTTTTTATCATCTCTCGCGGGGACTCTTAAACACACATTTTAAACAAAACATTCAAAACACCAAAAATCCTCCAGTTAGGGTGCCCTGACTGGAAAATCTGCCTAAACTTCCTATCCAAACCCTTAAAATCCGGACATCGTCCACACCTCATAGATCCCGATCGAACTTCGACAATCCGAACCGTCCAATGTGTTTAAAAGGTGTTTTTAAGGGTTCTCGTGAAAAATCAGCGAAAACAAATACAGGATCAAGCCATTCCCGGCATTTTTTTTGTTGATTTCACGCGAGGGCCATTAAAAACGCATTTTAAACACATTGAACGGTTCGGATCGTCGAGATTTAGTCCGGAAAGTGGAGGTCTGAGGGGATGTTCCACTAACAAAAAACTGTTTTTTTCAAACACTAAGACAGGTCATTCTCTCACAACACATCACATAAAAAACCGTGAAAAACCAGTTTTTTCAAAAAATTGGGTTAGTGGAACACCCCCTGAATTTTAAAAGGTTTGCGTGATTCTTGATAGGAAGTGGATTGTATATATATACACACACAACAAGTATCCAATAAGGGCTCCCTTAAAATCTACGGTGCAAGATTTTTGTTCGGAATCGATTTTTGATGATCCGAACCGTTAGATTTGTTTAAAATGTATTTTTAAGGTCCAACGCGAGGATTCGTAAAAAACTTAAATACCCAGAAGGGCTTGATCCGAGCATTTTTCGATAAAATGTGTATATGTACATTTTTATCGAAAACTGTTTGGATCAAGCCCTTCTGGATTTTTTTTTTGACAAACCCTCGCGCTAGACCTTAAAAACATATTTTAACCACATCTAACGGTTTGGATTGTTAAAATTTGATTCCGAACAAAAACTTCTGCACCGTAACCTATGTAAGGGAGCCCTCACAGGGGAGATATATATATATATCCTATGAGGGCTCCCTCACAAAAAAAAAAGTGCGGGAAAACAGTTGTGAGACGTTGGATCGCGCCAAGGGCATTGGACCCAACGGCCCACAACTGTTTTCCCGCACTTTTTTTGTTAGGGAACCCTCATAGAAAACTTCTTGCAAGCTTCTAGTCCACTCCACGTTCCCGATATTTTTTTTATGATCCGAACCGTCGAATGTGTTTAAAACGTGTTTTTAAAGGCCCCACGAGAAATCATCAAAACAAATACCGGGAAGGGCTTGATCCAAATAGTTTTTCACGAAACTGTGTATGTACAGTGTTTGTGAAAAACTGCTCGGATCAAGGTCTTCCCGGTAATTTGTTTTGATGATTTCTCGCGGGGACCCTTAAAAACGCATTTTACACACATTGGATGGTTCGGATTTTGCAAAAATAATTTTTAAAACCTTCAAAACACCCAAAACCTCTAGTCAGGGATCCCTGACTGGAAGCTTGAGCTATATACATATATACACATATACGGGCGGTTCCATGGACACAACAAATAACACAACATTTGACACAACAATAATCGGAGCGCCACGCTTACAATCGAAGCCGTTGGTGTTGTTTAAAACATGTTTTTAAGATCACCTGTAAAAATCAACTCATTTGGATATCGGTAAAGGCTTGATCGGCTCATTCAATTTTTTCTGTAAAATGTGACAGAATCGACTAAATGAAAAGATCAAGTCCTTACCGATATCCAAATGAGTTGAATTTTTACAGGTAATCTTAAAAACATGTTTTAAATAAATTGAACGGTTCCGATCATTCACGTGGGGTTTAAAAAAAACTTATGTCAAATGTTGTGTTATTCGTTACGTTAACGGAACCGCCCTATATATATATATATATATATATAGTATATACTTATCTCCTCCGGGATCCGGGACTCCGGGGACTCCATGATCCGAGCTTTTTTTGACGATCCGATCCGTCCAATGCGGGGGAGAAGGTGTTTTCCAAGGTCCACGCGGAAAATCTTCAAAAAAATGGGGGAAGGGCTTGATCCATGCATTTTCGCAAAAATTGTAAATATACAATTTTTGCGAAAATGCATGGATCAAGCCCTTCCCGGTATTTGTTTTTGAAGATTTTCCGCATGGACCTTGGAAAACACCTTCTGGACACATTGGACGGCTCGGATTTTGTTAAAACAATTTGCAAACACAAAAAAAAATCAAAAAACCTTCAATCCGGGGGTCCGGATTAGAAGATTATATATATATATATATATATATATATATATATATATATATATATATATATGGGCATGGTTCTAATCTGGACCTCCCATTTCCAGACCTCATGATCCAAATATTTTTTGACGATCTGATCCGTCTAATATGTTCAGAAGGTGTTTTCAAGAGTTCACGCGGGAAATCTTCCAAAAATAATTTCCAAACTTTCTGAACACATTTGACGGATCGGATTTTCCAAAAATAATTTGCAACACAAAAAAATCATCTTTTTCTTATTTTCGGAAGGTGAGGACTAGAACCGTGGGCTATATATATATACGAAGATGTTCTATTGAGGACTCCCTCAAAGATCTCCTCCGTGAGGACCACCCCTTTTTTGATTTTTCGGACCAAATTTCGACGATCCGAACCGCTCAATGTGTTTAAAACATGTTTTCCATGGCCAACACGAGTAATCACAAAAAAAAATACCCAAAAAGACTTCATCCGAGCAGTTTTTCATAATAACCGTACATATATAATTTATCGAAAAATGCTCGAATGAAGCCCTTCCAAGTATTTTTTTTGGATGAATTCTCACGTGGACCCTTAAAATCACGTTTTAAACACATTGAGCGGTTCGGATCGTCAAGATTCCATCCCGATCCATGAGGTCCGCAAATTACGAGTTTGAGGGAGTCCTTAGTAGAACGGGATATATATATATATATATATATATATATATCCATATATTATATATCCAAACTCCCTTAACTCCCTTAACTTGTTAAGTTACGGACCTCATTGATCCCGATTGAATTTCGATGATCCAAACCGTCCAATGTGTTTAAAAGGTGTTTTTTAGGGTCTCCGCGAGAAATCATTAAAAAAAAATACCGGGAAGGGCTTGGTCTGAGCTGTTTTCACAAAACTGTACATATACTATTTTTGTGAAAAACGGCTCGGATCAAGCCCTTCCCGGTATTTTTTTTTATGATTTCTCGCGGGGCCCTAAAAACACCTTTTAAACACATTGGACGGTTCGGATCATCGAAATTCGATCGGGATCAATGAGGTCCGTAACTTAAGAAAATTCGGGAGTTTGGAGGGGAAGTGTGGTGTATATATATATATATACAAGAAGTTTCCTATGAGGGCTCCCTCACAAAAAAAAGTGCGGGAAAACCGTTGTTAGCTGTTGGATCGCGTGAAGGGCATAGGATCGAACGGCCCACAACTGTTTTCCCGTATTTTTTTTGTGAGGGAGCCCTCACAGGATATGTTATATATATACACCGGTGATCCTGTCAAGGATCCCGGATTGAAGCTTTTTCGGTGTTTTGAGGCTTTTAAAAATTGTTTTTGCAAAATTCGATCCGTTCAATGTGTTTAAAAGGTGTTTTCCAAGGTCCACGCGGGAAATCTTCAAAAAAAAATACCGGAAAGGGCTTGATCCAAGCATTTTTTCACAAAAACTGTATCTTTTGAACACATTGGACGGTTTGGATCGTGAAAATTTGATCCGGAACTATGAATCCCGGATCCGGGAGCCCGGACTAGATAAGGACTCTATATATATATACATATATATATATAAGGCCCGATCAAGGAGTTTTGGTGTTTTGATGACTTTTAAATATTTTTTTGCGAACCGTCAATGTCTTCAAAAGGTGTTTTCCAAGGTCCGCTGGGAAATCTTCAAAAAAATACCGGGAAGGGCTTGATCCAAGCATTTTTCCGCAAAATCGTAAATGTACATTTTTTGCGAAAAATGCTTGGATCAAGCCCTTCCAGTATTTTTTTTGAAGATTTCCTCAAGCGTGGACCTTGGAAAACACCTTTTGAACACATTGGACGGCTCGGATTTTCCAAAAACATTTTCTAAATGCTTCAAAACGCTTCAATTTTGGGATTTTCGGGATAGATGTTTTTTGGGATAATTGAGTGTATATATATATATACATACGGAATTATCTGTTTTCCAAGGATCCCGGATTTTTTTGCAAATTTTGATGCTTTTACCGATTGTTTTTGGGAAATGATTTTTTGTGTGCAATGTATTAAAAGGTTTTCCAAGTCCCACGCGGGAAATCTTCAAAAAAATACCGGGAAGGGCTTGATCCAGCGGTTTTCGCAAAAATGTACATTTACGGTTTTTCGAAAAACCGCTTGGATCAAGCCCTTCCCGGTATTTTTTTGAAGATTTTCAAAGGGACCTTGGAAAACACCTTTTGAACACATTGGACGGTTCGGATCGTCAAAAATATCGGGAAGGTGGAGTCCCGGATTCGGGACTCCGGACTTGATTTATATATATATATATATATATAGGGTGAGCTTCTAATGAGGACCTCACCATGAGGACTTCCATGAGGACTTCACCATCCGGACCAAATTTTCATGATCCGAACCGTTAGATGTTTTTAAAATGCATTTTTAAGGGTCCACGCGGAAAATCTTCAAAAAAATACCGGAAGGGCTTGATCCACACGTTTTTGTTAAAAACGCTATATCCTTGGAAAATGCATTTTAAAAACATTGAGCATGAGGACAAAATTTGGTGAGGAAACACAAAAAGGGGCAGGACGCATAGAACTTCCAATGAGGAGTCCTCATTAGAAGTTTTATGTATATATATATATATATATATATAGGATGAGCTTCTAATGAGGACCTCACCATGAGGACTTCCATGAGGACTTCACCATCCGGACCAAATTTTCATGATCCGAATCAATTAGATGTTTTTAAAATGCCTCCACTGAAAAGGAAAATCTTCAAAAACAAATAGCCGGAAGGGCTTGTTGATCCACGTTTTGTTAAAAACGTATATAGATTTTTTAACAAAAAACAAGCGTGATCAACAAGTCCCTTCCGGTATTTGTTTTTGAAGATTTTCCGCATGGACCTTGGAAAATGCATTTTAAAAACATTGAGCGGTTGGATTTTTCAAAATTTGGTCAGGAAACACAAAAAATTTTCATAGAACTTCCAATGAGGGAGTCCTCATTAGAAGCTTAATTATATATATATATACGGCGATCTGATCAAGGATCCCGGATTGAAGAAAAATGGTGTTTTCGAGGTTTTAAAAATTGTTTTTGCGTATACAGATTTTATGAAAACTGCTTGGATCAAGCCCTTCCCGGTATTTTTTTGATGATTTCTCATGGGGACCCTTAAAACACCTTTTAAACACATTGGACGGTTCGGATCATGAAAATTTGATCCGGAACTAAATCCCATTCGGGATCCCCGATTGGATCGGGACTCTCTCTCTCTCTCTCTCTCTCTCTCTCTCTTCTCTCTCTATATATATATATATATATATATATATATATATATAGAGTCAAGTTCTCAAGAGTCCGGATCAGGACTCCACTTCCGATATTTTTTTGACGATCCGATCCGTCCAATGTAAAGGTGTTTTCCAAGGTCCAAGCGGAAAATCTTCAAAAAAAATACCGGGAAGGGCTTGATCAAGCAAGATTTGCAAAAACTTTATATTTACGCTTTTTTAGAAAACTACTTTTGATCAAGCCCTTCGTATTTTTTGAAGATTTCAGCGTGGACCTTGAAAACACCTTTTGAACACATTGGACGGTTCGATCTGGCGTCAAAAATATCGGGAAGGTGGAGTCCCGGATTCGGGAACTTCCGGACTTGATCGGGCCTATATATATATATATATATATATATATATATATATATATAGGAAAAGCTTCTAATGAGGACCTCACCATGAGGACTTCACCATCCGGACCAAATTTTCATGATCCGAACGTTAGATGTTTTTAAAATGCATTTTTAAGGGTCCACGCGGAAAATCTTCAAAAAAATACCGGAAGGGCTTGATCCACATGATTTTGTTAAAAACGCTATATCCTTGGAAAATGCATTTTAAAAACATTGAGGAGTCAAAATTTGGTCCGGAAAACACAAAAAGGGGCAGGTCCCATAGAACTTCCAATGAGGGAGTCCTCATTAGAAGCTTCTTTGTATATATATATATATATATATACCTATATATAGGATGAGCTTCTAATGAGGACCTCACCATGAGGACTTCCATGAGGACTTCACCATCCGGACCAAATTTTCATGATCCGAACCGTTAGATGTTTTTAAAATGCATTTTTAAGGTCCACGCGGAAAATCTTCAAAAAAATACCCGGAAGGGCTTGATTGATCCACACGGTTTTTGTTAAAAACGCTATATCGTTTTTGGGATCAAAAGCCCTTCCGGTATTTTTTTTGAAGCATTTTGGAAAATGCATTTTAAAAACATTGAGCGGTTCGGATCGTCAAAATTTGGTCCGAAACACAAAAAAGGGGCAGTCCGCATAGAACTTCCAATGAGGGAGTCCTCATTAGAAGCTATCGTATATATATATATATATATGGCGATCCGTCAAGGATCCGGATTGAAGAAAAAATGGTGTTTTCGAGGTTTTAAAAATTGTTTTTGCGTATACATTTTATGAAAAATGCGCTTGGATCAAGCCCTTCCCGGTATTTTTTTGATGATTTTTGATTAGGGGACCCTTAAAAACACCTTTTAAACACATTGACGGTTCGGATCATGAAAATTTGATCCGAACTACATCAAAATCCCGGATTCGGGATCCCCGACCGGATCGGGACTCTCTCTCTCTCTCTCTCTGTCTCTCTCTCTCTCTCTCTCTCTCTCTCTCTCTCTCTCTATATATATATATATATATATATATATATATATATAGAGTCCGGTTCTAAAAGAGTGCATGGATCGGACTCCACTTCCCGATATTTTTTTGACGATCCGATCCGTCCAATGTGTTGAAGGTGTTTTTTTTGTTAAAACGGAAAATCTTCAAAAAAATACCGGGAAGGGCTTGATCAAATTTTCGCAAAAACTTTATATTTATTTTTGCGAAAACTACTTGGATCAAGCCCTTCCCGGTATTTTTTTGAAGATTTTCGCGTGGACCTTGGAAAACACCTTTTGAAGACATTGACGGCTCGGATTTCCCAAAAACAATTTTTAAAAGCATCAAAACACCAAAAAACCCTTCAATCCGGGAAATCCGGGATCCTTGACAGGATCGCCGGTGTGTATATATATATATATAGGTAAAACATCTAGTCTAAACCTCCCGAAATTAAGAAAAAAATGATTTTTTTTGTGTTGCAAATTATTTTTGGAAAATCCGAGCCGTCCAATATGTTCAGAAGGTGTTTTCAAGGGTCCATGCGGGAAATCTTCAAAAAAAATACTGGGAAGGGTTTGATCCAAGTAGTTTTCGCAAAAACTGTAAATATAAAGTTTTTGCTAAAACTGCTTGGATCAAGCTCTTCCCGGTATTTGTTTTTTAAGATTTCCCGCGTGGACCCTTGAAAACACCTTCTGAACACATTGGACGGATCGGATCGTCAAAAAAATATTTGGATCATGGAGGTCCGGAAACGGGAGGTCCGGATTAGAAGCTTACCCTAGATATATAAATATATACGAAAAACTTCTAGTCCACACCTCCCGAAAATTAAGAGAAAATTGATTTTTTTTGTGCTACAAATTATTTTTGGAAAATCTGAGCCGTCCAATGTGTTCAGATGGTGTTTTCAAGGGTCCACGCGGGATTATTTACATTTTTTGCGAAAACTGCTTGGATCAAGTTCTTCCCGGTAATTTTTTTTTTGAAGATTTTCCGCGTGGATCCTTGAAAACACCTTCTGAACACATTGGACGGCTTGGATCGTCAAAAAAAGTATTTGAATCATAGAGGTCCGGAAACGGGAATCCCATTTTAGAAGTTTTACCTATATATATAGATATATATATATTTGAAAAAACAGGCCATAGAATAGATAGGTAGGAGTGAGTATTGTAGCAGTAGCATTTTCCTTTATTTTAACGCATTTATGGCTTTATTGTATCAAAACGTCATGAATGTGGCCCCACAGGATATGTACTGGTAATCTAACCACATGCTTTATTTCCATTATTGTCTTTACATAAATGAGTTAGATATTTCCGCAATCTAATAAGAACCTTAATTACACAAGACATGCACAAAACCATTGATATATCACCTTGCTTTGCGTCTCCCTGAATTTCACATGAATATAGGAGCATTACGGGGAGGGAATCAAATCCTCTATTCCGAAAATTCTCTGTTCCTCTGTTGCGGTGCACATTCGATCAACCACTGGATCAATGAGAATTTTAAAACAAAATTAAAAAAACATACCATCCAACGACTCAAAACAATTCGGCACAGAGATACACCATTTTTTGGGCACAGAGGATCTCAGATGTACGGGGAGCACAAATGGCGTCACATTGCTTTGCCTCCCTCGGGGCGGGTTTTGTCAAACTTTCAGGTACCGGGTGGGGTGGATTCGAGGGAAATTAAAAAATTCCAGTCGGGGACGGATAGGATTTTGGTTGATGTTACCTCGCCTCGAAACACTTTTACATATAAGTAGTTTTACCTAATATTTTTATGATTATAGTCCTAAAAAAATTTATATTTGTCAAAAAGACGCCTAAAGACAATTTGTCCTACAAAAAAATATAGGTATTTTCTAAAGCCAGAGGAACAAACTAACTTTAGTTGTCATTACATGAAATAAGTCAGTGAAGTTCAAAAAGCCAAAAATAGGGGTGTTTTGGTAAAAAAGAAAAAAAAATAGTTTTGACCATAATTTTATACTTTTTGGATTCGTCTCGTTAAGATGAATCCATAAATCACGAAAACTTGATGAAAAACTAACAAATGCAAAAAAAAAAATTTGAATAAAAACAACGAAAAACCAAAAACCCAATTCCGCGCTCCCTTTTATTCTTATTGGTTGAAACGATGTCTGTCTGACTCCGGCATAACCTTTTTGGTAATGATGACATCACTTTTTGTGGGATCCACACTACTTCAACAACTACTAGAAGATAGGCTAATAAGAGGGTGAAAAAAAATAGGATGAACAAAATTAAATCCTTTAATATAGGAGTAATAGCTCTCCCTCGAAATAATGTGGTTGGTTTTCAAATAGGTAAGGGCCGTTGTGAGCTTTAAAAGATTTGTAGTAGGTCGAAAGGTGACCAAAATTGATTAGGTCATGAGACGTGGGGTTGTTTTTAATAGCCGAAGTGGTGTTTGGAGCTTTTAAAACCCCTCCTCTATGCCAGTGAAGTAGTACTCTACACTTGTTTTGATGAGTGAGTGAGTGACCCCAATTGAGGGCGTTGGACGTTATTTATATTTTCATTAAATATTTCGACGACAGGCATTCATTCAAGAACCTTCGATCTTCAACTGTATACAGACTCCTCTCTTTAATACTCCTACCACTAAACATCTCTCTCTCTCTCTCTCTCTCTCTCTCTCTCTCTCTTAACGTCATTCTTAGCTTGAGCTTGGCTGCTTTCTCTAGGAAGGTTACGAGCCAAATTAAAACCGTGTCGAGGCACGTAGGCAAGAAGATGTTGGATCCATGCAAACCTTGCATTTATCGAAGATCAGGTGTCCAATAAATTAATAAATGGGATCTTTCCCTTATAATGTGAAAGACATCTTTGAATGTCTGTAAATTTGGGTAGATGAAATTCTATAGTCGATTCACGGAATTAAATTAACTTTGAACAATAGAAATTCAATTGCACAAACTAAATAAAGCAATGGCACAAGACAAAGATTTACGTGAAAAACCCTAAACGGGAAAAAAAAAAAACCACGGGAAGAAATCATGCAAACGCAGCGGAATTCACGAGCGAATAGTTAGCGATTCCAAACGAAGATAGGTCTCAAATCCACGAGGGTTCATGAATCCATAAGAAGAAAGAGGTTAACTTTGAATTATATTTGATTAAAAGCTCTTGAATAATAGAGATTGCATGCCCTTTTATAGCAAACTCTAGCAAATACTACTAAAAAATAAAATATATCGGAAATTAGAGAAACTCCCATAATTGGAAACTAGAAACAAATCTAAGAATTTCACAACTGGAATCAATGAAAACGGAGTTACACGCTAAGAGTAATTCAATTTGTAATCTAAATTGAAGGCCTTAATGAGGAATTTGGTTGAAATCCACCATTAGTCACGATTTTGGGGTGGTGAGACTTGACCGCACCGCGATTCTACTTCAGCTCACCAAGTTTGGGCCAATTCCGGCTCTTCGATAAATTGCCAAATTTTCAAATTCTGCTATTTTCAGTTAAATGTTGTTTGCGCCTCTAGGGCTTCAACCGGTCCAACTGATCATAGAATTGAGCTGCAATTTATTCTACATCACATGCACTAGAATCATTGTGAGAATATAAGTAATCTTACTCAATGTTCTTGTATTCTTACCATTAAGCCTAAGTCCCACTTGCTAAATCCATGTTAATCACACTTTTGCATGATCACCAACTCTTGAATCCTCAAGACTTCCAAACGAATCGCCTTTCGAACTCCACGAAAAGACGACCGGAAACTTTGATTTGAAGATGAATCAAACCCCTTGAAGATGATCTTGAAACTCAAGACATTCAAATGCCTTCACGAATCTTCAAGATTCATGAACCCTAGCACTCAATGGTGTTTTGTCAATGAGAGAGAGAGAGTGCAGGGTACGAGTGGCTGTTGTCGATGAACAAAATGACCTAATCGTTGTTTATTTATAACTGCTAAAATCAAATACTTTTGATAGGTGGTTTGCTCGAGCTCGAGCCAAAATTCCAGCAAAAATGAACAGTGTTCTGCTGACAGACAGAATCGAAAATGTTCGAGCTAATCCAACTGTTGAAAATGCTTGAGCCCAGCTTGAAGCATTCAACTCCCTCTTTAATGAGGTCAAACCTTTCTTCAATAAGATCTACCGCACTCAAACGAAAATTCATATTAAAACGATTCATTTCCACACCTAAAACAGTCACTCCAAAAAGTAAGAAATAAATAAACAAATAAGCATACAACTCGATAAAAGAAATTACAAGTAAATGTGTGTTTTGGTCATAAATGTGCCATTCAAAAAAAGGGAGCTCGGCTTTGAAGCTTACAATAGAAATGAAACTTTGATTATTCACGGTAATTTAATTCGATCCTTAGATAAACCATTCGATGGTTGGACATCGATCAATATCACGAAACACAAGAACAAAGAACAGAAAAAGTGATCAGACGCTCCTTTCTATCATCACGAGGCCTGGTTTGAGTAAATTGAAAAAACTGGTTTTTTGGTTTTTTTTGTTGTCTTTATTCAATTTTTTTTTGCATTTGTTAGTTTTTGGTCGATTTTTTGTGGTTTCTTTTCTTGTCTCGACGAGAGAAATCTAAAAAGTATAAAATTATTAGCCAAACTTAAAGTTTTGTGAATAAAGACGAAGCTGACATCCAAAAAACCGATTTTTTGGATTATTTTTCGTCATTATTCACAAAACTTGATTACGTGAACTAAAAAAACACGTTCCCAGATACTTTGAAATTTGAATCGTAGTTGGACAAGTCACAAGAAATTCTAGTTGTATTAAAGTCTATTCTTAACCCACCCAACTGACCCAAGGATAATTGAAGCTCAAATTCTTCTAACCCGAACGTACAACGATAAGTACTTTCGTATTTTACGGTTAAAATTGCTTAAAACATGGAGCATTTTCTTTTGAAGAACGAATTGATATTTTTAATTGATGTAAAAATAAAAATATGTCCAAAAAAACATCGATGCGCTTCAATACATCACCACCACTACTACTACAGGCATAAATGTTGAAAATTTTCGGATCTGAAAGCTGGTTCATGCTCGTGATTATTTTTATTTGTTTTTTTAGTAGATTCTCCATGTCAAAGCTTACCTTGGTATTCTAATATTTCCTTGTTGTAGCTGTAATTTTTTTAAGGTTTCCATGTTCTAGCTATTAATTTTGTTGTGTATATTTTTGAAGCTTTTCTAACCCAACTCTCTCTAACATAACTTCTCCTGTAAGCCCCTTTTTTCGGCCGCCTCTCAGCCAGCCGCCACCACTTAGGGGGAGGCCGGGCACCTCATGCCAGTCTGTTGAACACCGGCTCCCCTCCCCTCCCCCTATTTTTTCGATTTTCTAAGCGTTTTGATTAATCTCCCTCCCCAATCCATCCAGCCGCCGCGCCGATCGTTGTTTTTTCATGCTCCGATCTAACATGCAATAACATATTTTTATAGCTATGGATTATGATTGCTTCTGTCTTTACCATTTGGACTGCTAATGTTAATTGCTTCTATCTTTTTCCGTTTGGTTTTGGTTCAATTTTCTGTTTGGAGTGCCTTAAGTAAATAAGGAGATAATTTAGGAATGGAGCACCTCCAATAATTTTTATATTTTCAAATTAAAGGATAGTTTTGTAACTTCATTGGCCCTGTTCGTTTCCCAGTTTAGTTTCAGTTTTAGTTTTGATGACATCGTCATTTCCCTCATTTCTCTCTCTATCTCTCTCCACTCATTACACCTAATGACATCATCAAAACTAAAATAAATTATCTAACCAAACACAGTCATTACATTTTGGAGTGCCTCCATAAAAAAAGGGAGCCCCAAAATCAGCTCCCTATATTTTCTACGGAAAATTGTTGTAAAATGGTGGTAGGGCAAATATTTTCCATTTCATGGAACACTTTTTAGAAATTGCTCAAAACATGAAACGCACTATTTTAATTGCATATACATGGTACTCATAACAATGTTGACCGAAATACCCCATTGATCTGTGATTTCGAATGCAATGAATTTGTTGAGTAGTGCAACCATTGTCAATATAGAGTGCAACAAAAGTGGATGAAGGGTGCAAAGGTCAGAAAATCTTCCTAGTATGACTTGAACACACACCCTTCTTGAATTTGGATAAAGAAGATGTGATTTTCACTTGAGTAAAAAACGTGCAACATGGGTGCAAAGCAGTTATTGAGGAGTGCAACAGTTCTCCATTAAGAGTTCAACAAAAGTGAAAGAATAGTGCAATAGTCAGTAAAAATATTTCCAAAAAGTTTGAATTGAGTAAAAAAATGTGCAACATGAGTGCAAAACAGTTGTTGAGGAGTGCAACAATTCTCCATTAAGAGTTCAACAAAAGTGAAAGAAGAGTTCAACAAATTCATTGCACCCACGTTGGTCCAAATTCAATAATTCGGGTGTGTGTTCAAGTCACACTGGGAAAATTTTCTGACCATTGCACCCTTCATCCACTTTTGTTGCACTCCACATTGACAACGGTTGCACTTTCAACAAATTCATTGCACCCACATTGTCCAAATTCAAGAAGGGGGTATTTCGGTCAATGTTATTGACAGCGGTTGCACTTTCAACAAATTCATTGCACCCACATTGTCCAAATTCAAGAAGGGGGTATTTCGGTCAATGTTATTATGGGTACCATGTATATGCAATTAAAATAGTGCGTTTCATGTTTTGAGCAATTTCTGAGAAGTGTTCCATAAAATGACAAATATTTGCCCCTGCCACCATTTTACCGCAATTTCCCCTATTTTCTAGATTGTAAACCATTTTAAAATTCATAACAATTAATTTTATGAATTAAATGAAAAGGGGATACAGTTTTATGAAACTTAAATTCTAAGGTGGCGATCCTCCATCAGCACCATCAATATGCACTAAGGGGATCCAGCGGATCATCCGATCCGCCAATCCAACCAATCCGAACCGATCCGAACCATCCGTTGATCCATCCGTGAATGTTCGGTTCGGTTCCGGATCGAGAATTTCTAATTTGGCGGTTCCGGATCCGGATCGGATCGGATCCGCTCGATCCGCTCAATCCGCTCAATAATCCTTCTTTAATATGTCAAATCCGCCCGTTCCGAACCGATCCGATCCGATCCGGAATCGATCCGTGAATGGTCGGTTGCACCGGTTGGGATCTTAAAACCAAGAGCGGATCGGATCGGATCCGTATCCGATCCGTCCGGATCCGATCCGTGGACACCCCTAATATGCACATATATAAAACCAAGCAGAGGTTGTTAGAACTTACTATCCTAGCTTTAAATAGGAGTTTGGGAGCTATGGAGTAAATGAAAAGCCAACTTCACTTAAACATCACGTCATGGGAGATAGAGGTGGGCCCCTCATAATTCAAAGCCTCCCTTTTTTTTTTTTGGCTAAAAAGTTTTGAATTCCTTAATTTTTGCAGTTGTGTGCCTCTCCTAACCGGCTAACCCCACATAGCTCACTCACTTTCTCACCCTTTATAACCACCTCAAACGTTTTCACCATTTTGATCACACCCATCAGAGAGAGAGAGAGAGAGAGAGAGAGAGAGAGAAATCTTTTGAATAAGTGATAAAAGAAGAAGCATGGTTTCATTTGATACACCTCTGCAGAAAATAAGGGAGTTGGAGAATTCAACAAAGAAGAGGAAATGGGAAGAGGAAGCAGTGGGAGAGGTTTTGGAGAAGCCACTTCTTCTTATTGATAATAATTATAACAGGCCAAAAGCCAAAAGCCCGAAATCAATGCTTGATATGGAGCTTTTACCCCTCGAGACTCCATTGCCTTTGGAGTGGCAGCGTTGTCTCGATATCAAGGTAAAACCTTCTTCTGTATATTAGCACCGCATACCTTGCTTGGTCCCTAGCTTTAGTATCTCGAGATGGGTCGAGACGCGTTTAAGCTGACCGGATACCTGGTCATTAAAAACATGTTGTTAACCTAGTACTGCATGTCTTATTAAACTATTGATACTACTGATGATCGTAAACAAATACAACATTCATAAACTTACACATTCAATATGACAAAACTTGTTACTCCGTATCACAATTGTTTGTTTGTTTGCCTTTTTTTATTTTTATTAGATTCGGGTTATATTTTTTAAAACTAATCATTTTCCTGACGGAGGATTATTAGTCTATGACTTTTTATTTTCCTTTTGCTATTTGTGTTTTTTTTTTTTTGTACACTATTTTATTTTGTTCCATATTTTTATATTTTTATTGCATTTTGAAAAAGCGTGATGAAAAGTATAATCACGACAAATGCCCACTATCACTATGAAAAGTAAATGAATTCAGTCCGGACACCTTTTATTTTCTGAAATTTTCATTAGGTTTGAAAATTATATTCGGTTGAAATTTAACATAACGTCAACACCGATGGAGTGTTTTCTTGAACTTTCCATTGCCTTTGTTTTCAAAATATACTAAAAATCAAGTAAAACGAAGAGAGCAAAAGCAACATAAAAAAAAATTTGTGTATCCCTTTTGAGGTCAGTCGCTTCAACCTAAAACACAATCGTTCTTAAAAGAACATGAAAAGAAAGAACCCTGAAACTCTCACTAACAAGCCCAACTGTGGGTATAACTATATAACCACAGGACTCTCGTGGGTCTCACAATATTATTTTAAAGTGTATCGTGAAAAATCAGCTCATCTTGATATCAGTAAGGACTTGATTTTTTCATTCGATTTTGTCGTTGCGAATTGTTTTAAGCAAGTAAAACTAACTGTTTTATCATTTCTGTGATCAGACCCTGAAGACACCATCCAATATATGTGTTTGGTGTCACCGAATGGTCTAGCTATAATTTTTTTCTAAAGGGCCGGTAATTTCGGAAATACCGGTACCGCTTAGCTGGATGAATATGATTGATTTCACATTTTGTGAGATATAATAACGATACAAATTCATCATTCGGGGTTTTAACCAAGCATGGTTATTTTTGTGTTTGTTAATTAGTGCTGCTATAAATATGTCACATTTTGTACACTTTTCTAGACAAGAAATACTATTAATCAAGTTTAAAAATTATAAAAATAATTTGGAAAACCTGTCTAGTTTGACTGACATCTCATTCTTTTACTTGCTCCATTGTACATGCAGTCTGGCCAGATACACTACTACAACATGAGGACTCAAACCAGAACATCGAAGGATCCAAGAACAACCACCTCAGACCCAGACCCACCACCACCGCCACCAACTCCTCCTCCTCTTCCTACTCACATGAGCCTAGACCTTGAGCTCAACCTACCATGTGGCTCAACCACCACCGCCACCACAACAAAAACCCTTTACCCCTATGCCGGTACCGGTGATCCATTTGCAGTGACGAGCAAAGACAAGGACAACGATTATTCGGGTGGCAGCGGGGGAATAAGGCAGTGTCCGTCGTGGTTGGCCTTCGAAGGGGACGAGAGAGAGATGATAACAGCGGCGTGTAAGAAGTGTCACATGTTGGTGATGATGTGCAAGTCTTCACCGGCGTGCCCGAATTGCAAGTTCCTGCACCCACCGGACCAGACCTATCCTAATGACCTATTTAATAAGTCTGGGCTTAGCCTCTTGTGTTAGATTTACTCGTAATAAAAAAAGACTTTGCATGCCTAGTATTAAATTAATCAGTAGTTTGGTATCGAATTAATTAGTGTACTGGAGTGAATCTAATCTCCTCCAGCCTTGAAAAGGTAATCACAGAGAGAGAGAAAGAGGGGGAAGGAGTAGCTTACTTATGATGTAAAATATACAAGCTTCTATAATTTGGTTCTTTAAGGTTATTATTTGTCTTGTGTTTCTCCTATGGTTTAATGATCGAAGTATCCAACACGGTTATACCGGGAAAGGGGCTCCCTGGGGGCAGCTCCCTGTAGGGCGGGCGGCCTCGAGTCTTTGAATGTGTTTTCAACGGTCTTGATTTTGTCTTAACACTTTGTCGATCCAAGCCGTCCGCTTCAAAAATAAAATCTAAGCCGTTGATTACCGAGATCAACGACTCGGATGCGCCCTACAAGGCCACCCGTTAGGACCCCGGGTAGCGATGATGGATAATGAGATTCTGGGAATGAAATATTCATTGGAAATCAAAAGGATTTCAATGCATTAAGAGAAATATGTACAGTACACCTACGCGTAAATGCATATAGATATTTTCAAGTACTATTAGGGATGGCAATTCCGGCCGATTCGTCCCCGCTCTGTTTGGGTTGGAGCATCGGGGATTTTTTCGGCGATCCGGTCGGATTTGGAGGAAAAAAATTAAAAAAAATCAGGGATCGGGTTGGAGGCGGTTCTACATAACCCCGATCCGTTCCCCGACCTGTCTCCGATCCGTTTTTTTATTACTTATCTATTTTATTCACATTTAGACCCCTTGAATTATTGTTAATTTGTAGGGTTTCCTCAATATATAGACTATTAGTTTATACATAAATACACTTCATTCTTCACATTTTTAAACACAGTCAAACATAATTTAGTTGGTAATTCCAGCCTTGAAGTTTGGAATCCTTGACTATTATGTAATTTTATAGTTGGTTGTGATTTTTGGTGGAAAATTGAAAATTGTTACCATGTTTTTCATTATTTGGTGGTTTAGATATGAAATATGTTGGTAAAGTCTAAAGGGTATTTTTCTAGAATTTTTAATTTTTTATTAGTTTGGTAACTTTCGGATCGGGGCAAGGATCCCCGACCCCCATTAGGAGTGGGGATGGAGGGTGGAGATGATTCCACATTCGGGAATCGAGGTGGGGACGGAGGTAGATATGAGGTTCGAGGATTGGAGGCAGGGATGACCAAATTTGTCCCCGATCCTCCCCATTGCCATCCCTAAGTACTATTTGTTTGGTGTATGCTATGGATCTTTTAATAAATAGGCTTATCTACTATTTTAGTCCCTATAAAATCTACTAGGTTTCAATTTCGTCCTTACAAAATATTCGGTGTCAATTTCGTCCTTCTACTATCAGACAAATTTCAATTTTTCCCTTCCTTCAAATTAATGACAAAAAATGCTAATACCGGAAAATGCTTAAAATACCAGAAAAATGCTTAAAATACCGGAAAAAATGATTAATCTCCAAAAAAGTAATAAAAATTACGAAAATTTTAAATACCGGAAAAAATTCATTAGACAAAAAGTTTATGAAATTTATCTAATGACTTTTTTTTAAAACTCTTATAGTTTTCAATCTATAACGTATTTTATATGCAATATGGATCTTATTTGATTGATCTCAACTAGTTCTATAACAATTTTTTTTGAAAACTTTCACTACAAATAAAAAGTTATAAACGTTTAAAAATGACACGGCTATTCGTAGTGATCATCAAACAAATTGGGACAGAGGGAGTATATTGGCCTCGGAACTTCTGCCCCCATTCTTGTCCCACCCACCATTTGCTGATACGCGTTCTTCTTAGGGCATCTCTAGTGCACTACCTAAAAGAGTACCCTACAGTGCCCTAACTAGTTACCCAGGAAAAACTCGAAAAATGATCTTTAGTGCACAAAAATTGACTCCCTAAAATATTAGGTGTCACCCCTCACTCCCTAAAGTGTCCTAAGTCACTACCTAAATTTAGGGAGAGACTTAAGGAGAGAGAAAGAGGAGAGAGATAGAGAGAAAGGAGGGAAAGGAGGAGAGAGAGAGAGAGGAGAGAGAAAGGAAAGACTAAAAGATAATGAATATATGTATAGGTAGCCCATTAAATTGCATTCTTCATTAGCTAGCTAACTAAGTTCTTAGCACATAAAAATTGGGCCCCACATGTCCTTAGGTGTACACTTTAGCAAACCTTTTTTAGGTAGTGCACTAGAGATGGCCTTTGTCACGCCCTCATTTTTAATAACCAAAATATAAAATAAAATTCACATAGGATAAGTCAAAAGTCGTACATTTCACCGTTGAAAAGTCAATGTCAATATATATTTCTCAAGTCAAAGTCTAATGTGTTTCTAACCAAGGACCCGTACCCATATACATGAATACCAAATATTTTAAAGTTATTGCATAAGTTGAAACTTGTCAAAAAATTGGAGGAATTAAAGTTACATGATCATCTCCAAAAAAAATATACTAAATATGGAGAGGATAAAATAACTTCATGATCAAATAAGCTTCATGCCATGCATCAACACTCTAAGCATCCAACTCATGTTCCTTGCCGTGTACCTGAAAATGATAGGGTCAGCTCACTAGCCCACTATGAAACGTTTCTACTAACGCTAAATGTATAGAGAATGACATGTACACAAAGAGATGACAATTGCAAGCTAATGACCAAAATAAGTTATGGATAATCAAACCAAGTGTCAAGTGTCCATGAAGTACCCAAGTGTCCCACTAGATCATTGATCAACCCTTATATCATCACAAACGTGTCATGTGTCCACATTCAACTTTCTTCGCATTTGAAACCATAACTCTCATTAGCTCATCGATCATTTTTAAGCTTGAGGATATTGAAATCCTCTTCCGAGTCTTTTGGGCCTCGTGGAACCCTTGCCTCGAGACTCACCCAAAGGTGGCCCGAGTAAACACAAACAATTTTCTAGTCAAACATCTCCATTTTAATGAACTACGTGTCCCTCAAGTGTCCATCAAGTGTGTCCACATCAAAACAGATTCATTTCCTTTCAGGACCGTGTTCATTGTCCATTACGTTATGTTAATACGTGTCTAGTGTCCAAGAATATGCTCATATACCACGGGATTTAAGAAAAACAATCAACGGTACGAGGTTTTAGTTAGAATAAGGCTTTCAACAAGTTTGAAGTGTAATTGATGAATATGGCAAGCACACGGTCCGGAGGTCAAAGGACGGTTAAGCAAACAATCCAATCAACAAGGCATTCGGTAATAAGTAAGATTTTAAGTGAACAATACATTTGAAGATGGCCCAAGACGCCCAAAAGTCAAGCAAGGCCTAAACAAAAACTAAGGTCCAAAGCTGTTTGGTATCAATACCCCAGAATGGGGTATCAATACAAGTCGACCAGAAAAAAAAAATTAACAGAATGTGTTGGTATCGATACCAGATTGCAGGGGTATCGATACGAGCAGCCTTCGAACAGATTTTTGACATCTTTTTGCACAGATCAAATGGAGCTAATCCAACCAAGAATTTATGCACAAATCAACTCAAAAACACTTAGAGATGGTAGAAAAGATCCCTACCTCAAGAATCAAGCTTCAAATCAAGCCAAAAGTAGAATCCTAGCTCCTCCTAGGAAACCCCAATCGAAAAGAGAGCTTCCGGAGTGAAATCAACGCAACCCAAGCTTCCAAACACGCATAGGAGACTAGTTTGAGTGAGGATCTTGAAGGAATTTGGCTTTTGGTGTGGATTTTGGTGAAGAAAAGAAGGAAAAATGAGAAAGAGTGTCGGCTGATGAAAAATGGGGGAGGGAGTGATTCTATCTCCCCTCCTGAGAATGCATACACCACACACATTCACATAATTACCCTACACACCCTTATGTGACTTGTGTGTTATAAAAATGGCTCAAATCCAAACTATAACACATAGTTATCCCACAATCTAACTTTTTAAACAATTCATCAACTTTATTTCCTCAAAATCATAAAAACAAAATTACGGGTCTTTACAGCCTTACCCTAGAGTTAACTCTAGTCAGACATTCGCTCGAAATACCACAGCCCCGCCCCTTCATGGCGGTCCATGTGCCTCCACCATTACTATCAACTGCATCAGCACCATGGAATTAATTATCAAACATGGAGTACTACTCCACTCTTCCAACCAGATCCATTGTCCCAACAAGTGAATCCAACACTCTATTTGATTAAAGGATTGTCAGAGAAATCAAAAGGAAAGAGAAGCAGGAAAGTGGCAATGGAGGGGTACTACTAGAGTAGTTCTGGCGGAGTTAGGGGCTCCACCGTTGACACCCCCGTCTCCGGCGGCGACCTCGGAGCCCAGAACAGAACCGTAGCCATCTTTGCCAGCGGCGATGAAACCACCGTTAACCGCCTCAAACCCATCTTCTCTCTCCTGTGGTGGTGGTGGTGGAGGCCATGGAGCGGTGGCAACTGGAGGTTTGGTGGAATTGGGAGGAAGGTGATGAAGAGGAAGTGGGTGTGGAGTGGGGCGCAGAGTAGTAAGGAGTTAACTCTGGGGTCAAGAAGGACATATGTCAGCAAATGGAGGGTGGGACATCAATGGGGGTATCAACTTGAGGGTAGAAGATCTGAAGCCGAGTATATTAGCTTGTTTTTAATTACTCCATCAAACTAGCCTCCAAATAGGCTTAGTTGGTTCAGCCTTCTCTACAACGATAATAAACGTTCTTTCTGTTGGAAATATGTGAATGAAACAGGGGCGCTCGGAGGGTCTCCCGAGGCAACCAAGGCAATCCCACGGATTTAGATGTTATGTAATAAACGCTGGGTAACTCCCCCTCATGAAAGTGGTGGTTATGGCAGAATTCAAACCTTTATTCAAATTTAAAGTGAAGATAGGAGTTACAAATTTCATAATTGAATTGCAAAATTCAATTTGGATATTGATTGGGGAGGCTCCCTCATTATTCCCGTAATGAATGTGTTGGCTCCTCCACCTATATAAAGGCATCTTTGGGCCTTTATTTGATCATCAAATTTTCGTTCTCAACATACATTCCAAAAATCATCTTTGAAGAGAGTGAGAGAGGCAAACGCAAGTCAGTTCGCCAAGGCAGTCAACGATGGTGTTCTGTCGGCCGTGGTTCTAGCCGTTTATCCTTGGATGAAGACGCCGGTGATACCTACAACACCTATGGTAGGTGGCGAATCTTTCTTAGGGAGACTGTATTTCACAGGATTCAGCTCATCAATTCTGTTTGTATCTCATTATCTACTTGTTTCATTCATTTATCATATTCTCAATTCTATTCATTATAATATGTTATTTGAATTTCAATATCAATAAGAATTGTTCTTTGGAATTTCTGTTGAATAATTTACCCAACACGTTCTTGATTATTGACCAGAATTCTTCTTCATGTTTTTTCAAATGGTAAGTATGAAAATTTTAGAGATAAGCTGTCACGCCCCAAATCCGGGAGCATGACCGGCCATGAACAAGGAAATAATTCTTGGAACACGAAGCCTATACAAAAAAAATAAAAAAAAATAATAATAATTTTTCACAACCCAAATAAATCAAATTGAATCCTGAATTATAAAATTAAATTGGAAACCAAAACCAACATTTTTGTAGCCAGTGAACAATATCTCAAATTCTCCATACTCCAAATTTATTAACAAAAATTTTAAAGAAACAAAAGTGCGGAAGCTGTTAACAAAACTAAAAGAAAATGATAATGCGAATGCCCTAGAGGTCCAAACGGTGGGTACCGACACTGTCTCAGAGTCCACTATGATGCTCCCCGAACTAACCTGAAAAGAATGTGGAATAAATCCGTCAGCTCACAGCTCAATGAGTAATTAAGCATGCTATGGGTTTAGAATACAACGTGGCATACATATAAAAGAACGATAGCGAGAGCTCCAAAGAATTGGTTTCGAATAACAAAGGTCGGTGGCTCAACAAGTGGTATCAAGGAGACGAATTTCTGATTAACGAATAACACGAACAATAATCGATTCATAAAAATATGCATCATTACCAATCAGCCAGTCCAAAAATACCAGAACGACAAACGGCGATAAATGGAATTTTTGGACTGACGAATTTTTGGTTGAGATTTCCATTTTGGGTCATGTGGTGTGGCTGTGGATAAAATCAGGGTACTGGGCTAGTGGTCTACATGGGGCGTTACATAAGCACGGGCCGATCCATATTTTGGACCCAATGCACCGCCCACTCCATCAGTAGGGGGATACGTCTCTTCATCATGGTCTACCCAGCTCCCCTCTCTCTCTCTCTCTCTCTCTCTCTCTCACGCCCTCAAAATACAAAAATAGAATACATGGAGTAATTCCACGTGGACGGTCAAAAGATGAAAATATAATCCAAATTACAAATCATCTCTTCAAAAATTATATGCTCGAGATGATGGTATAATTCCTCCTCAAGCTTTCAAAAGATGCATGCAATCACTCCACGCAAAACCATGTCATGCGTCGTGCTGGGTACCTGAAATTGTTAGGGTGAGCTCATTAGCCCCGTAGAGAAAAAGTCTACCAAAACTAAATGCAATGAAGTGCAGATACGAGATGAGAAATGAGAGTGAAAGCTATACAATGATAATAAAGAGGTTACGGGAGCCTGATGAAATGAACATAAGTATATAAATCCCTAGATTTCCTAGCTATCACCCAAGTGTGTCCAACATGTACCCGACATGTACCCTATCTCTCATATGTGTGTCCAACTCGTTCGATTTGCCGTGTCATCAATTAATTCAAGTTAAATATTTAGAAATTTCTAGCGACATGTCCATAGGACGGCCTTAGTATCATTCCGGGCTATCTTTTGACCCCACATTATCTTCCCCTTGGCCAAGGCATATTCCTTGAACACACCCATAGGACGGCCTTAGTATCATTCCAGCTATCTTTCGACCCCATATACATCATTTCAATCCACGTTTGTCAGTTTCGCAATGGTGTCATCGTATTACTCACACCTTAGATCATCTTTCAAGTTCACACATTGCAACTAAGTCACGCGTGTCTTATGTATAATGGTGTATGCGCCCCATTAGAAATCAACGAAGTCTCTAACCATACAAAGATAGGCTAGGAACAAGCCCTTCAACAAGTGATTGAAACCAAGGAAAACAAATTTTTAGGCAGTTAAGGGGGGTTTAGATTGATCAACCTCTAAAAGTGGATCGATCCACTTTGGTTTCAAAGTTGAACAGATTGATTTGTATCGATCCACCTCAAAAGTAGATCGATCCGCTTTGGCCTAAAACTGAACAGAAGGTTTTTGGATCGATCTACCTTTTGAGGTGGATCGATCCAGAGGCCATTACAAGCAAATTTTTGACAGATTATCAAGGGGATTCCAATGGGTTACAAACCAAGCTATTCCATGATCAAATATCAACACCACAAGCTAATAGGGAGTAGCATAACAACAATTAGTGTAGGAGATCAAGCTCTAAGCACTCAAACCCTCCTCAACCATGCTTGCTCCTGTTGATTCTGGTTTATTGAAAATATGTTCAAAGCTCACTGACCCGTCTGAAAACTAGACTTTTACAGCTCATGCAAGACATAATAACCATTCGATGATGAGTTTAAGGCTTGTTAATAATTGAAATGAAATAATAAGTACTGATGGATGAAGGATGTGAGCACAGAAAGCTACAAGAGCACGTAAAACAAGATTAGTAGCCCAAAGGAGTGAAAAAATGTGAAACACCAGAAGCTAGTTTGAGCGCTCAAAGGATAGGCTTTGAGCGCTCAAACCCTCTTCTTGATTTATATGCTCTATACATACTAACATTGATATCAGCTCCTGTTGATTATGGTTGTTTGAGACATGATCTAAACTCTGTTGCTCATTTGAAAATAAGACTGGATTATTTAGATCAAAATGATCATACAAACATGGATTTGAGACTTATTAATGAACCAAACAAGGTAATAAGTGCAGAATAGGTGAAAATATAGCACTGGGAGCCATCCAGAACGCACAAAATACAATTAGTAGACCTGAATGATGAAAACATTTTATGTACTGGAAGACAGTTTGAGCTCTCCAAAGGAGGCTTACGATAAACTACCAATTTAGACAGGTGTCAATTAAAAGTTGCTTGGGCCTTCGAGGCTTCGACCAGTCCAATTGATCATAGAATTGGGCCGGCACTTGATCTACATCAATTCCTCTCGTCGAGACAAATCAATAATCAACAAAAGGTCGATGTGAAACAGACAAATGAGAATTTTTTTTTGAATAAAAAAAAATCCATAATAGATTTTTTATCCAACGAAAGCCTGAGAGAAAGGGAGAATGGCGTTAGAGAGAGAGAGAGAGAGAGAGAGAGGGTGATAGATAGTGGTGACTCCATGATTTTCTTCCAGCGCTGACAAAAATATATAAAGGTGTCTATGATGAAAAGCTATATGCAAAAAAAAAGAAAAAAGAAAAGAAAAAAAAAAAACTCTTACTAGTCATAAGATATATAAAATATATATATATATCAGTTGATGCTGAGGAATCTGCAAGAGGTTTATTATGTGTATGGAAAGCTTTTGGGAGACCCGTTGCAATCTTAAAAGTCATTTTACATCCCCTTGGTGTCTGGGAGGTGATCTTAATGAAGTCAGAAATTCAGAGGAGAGTCAGGGCTGCTCCAACAGAGATAGAGGAGGAAGTGATTTGGAGCAGGTTTGTCAGTTGTAGAGTAGTGATTTGGAGCAGGTTTGTTAGTTGATAGAGTTCGGGGTCCATAACCCTTATGTTTCTCCATTGCTTGGCTTGAAAACAAGGAGTGCTTGAAGGTTATGGATAGGCATGGCAGGTGGAGCAAAATCTCAAGTGGGCGGCTATGAGTTTGGGTAATGAAAATGAAAGAATTGAAAGAAGATCTGATGGTCGGGCTAAAGACGTTTTTGGTATCATTCAAGCATAGCTGGACAATGTGGAGCTGGATATCCACATTTTGGATATACAGGCTGACGAGGGAAACATCACTGAGTCTAATTCTGTCCTCTTTTCAGTTTCATGAAAGGGTCCTGAAGCTTTTTTGATCTTAGTCCGTTGGCACCTTGCCAGCTTGTTTCGTTTTCTTTCCCAGGGTCTGAAGTTTCATTACTTCTTACCCTTTTAATCTTTGTATCCACTCAAAGATTAATAAAAAAAAATTATCGTTCAAGATATATATATATATAGAGGAATTATCGTTCAGGATCCGGGTTTAAACCCCATCCGGATACCTCCCCTCCTCATTTGTTCGTTCGTTCGTTGATAGAGAGAGAGAGAGAGAGAAGAGGCGATTTCAAAATCTTCACCCCGATCGACGAAGAACGATCGAAATCGCGAATAAACCTGACCAAAACGAAGGTATAATCTCTCTCCCTTCTCTTCTCTCTATCTCTGGTTCGTATTTCTTCGATCTGTATTCAAATCGTTTTTTGGATTTTTAGGGTTTTCAACACGAACAAGAGAAGAACGAACGAAGCAATCCCGATCTGATTTCTTTGAAATCGAGAAGGTATCTCTCTTGTCTCTCTCTCTCTCTCTCTCTCTCTCTCTCTCTCTCTTTTCTTCTTCTTCTTCTTCTTCTTCTTCGTTGTTGAACCTGATTTTTAGGGTTTCTCGAAGAGAAGGAAATTGATTTTTGAACTCCATTTTTGTTTGATTTTTAGGGTTTCCAAAAGAACAGAACAGAAATCGAAGAAGAAGAAGAGGTACATCAAAGGTATTATCATGCTTCATTTTGGGGGGGTTTTGCAATGTTTTATGGGTGGTTTTTTTTTTTAACGGCATTTTTGTATTTCTGGGAAACACAAAATGTGTACTTAATTAGGAGAATGATATTGACATTGGATTTCATTCTTATTACTTAAATTTCTCTACACACATTTTGTATTTCTGGGAAACAACATAAAGAAAGAGAGTGGAGCTAGACATCTACACACATTTTTGTGGTTGTTTATTTTTTCTATTACCATTGCTTTAGGAGATGTAAAAGAGAACATTTTAAACTTCTGGAATACACATGCTCATGCACATTTTCGTTCCCATTTAGGGTTTTTCGATTTGTACTGAAATCCATTGAAATTGAACTTCTGGAATACACATGCTCATGCACATACACATACTTGTTGGACTTCTAGAATCTGGGGTATCTTATCACTACAGTTCTCTTTTTCTACAGTGATTACATTAAGATTGTGGTGGCACTTGAAGTTCTTCGACCAGATAGAGCGAGGGAAGAGAGAGAAGAGAGGTATACCTGAACATGAAATCAATTTGTTGGTTTTCTCAAATTTTAGGGTTTCGTGATTTTGAAATTTGAATTTTTTAAACCCTAAAATTTCAAAAAACAAATCGATTTCCAATAAGGTACTATTGAAATATGCACTTTCGGACATGATTTCTACGCGGAGAAACTTGAACCTTGTAATCCCCGGCTTTTTTTTGTGGGGTATTTGTGGGGTACTACTGTGTCTGTGCTTATGTGTTTGTGTTCAGTGTGTTTTGGAAGCTCTGTGTCTTAGTAATGTTAATTGTGGATGATATCTCCTGATAGCCATGAATCTGGTCTGCTCAAATGGAGGATGGCATCATAAAATTGTTGAAGCTGCAAGTTATGCATGGGTGATAGCTGTTGTTGCAAAGAGAAGTGCTATGATGCTACTGGCGTTTGGAAATGGTGTTGAAGGCTCTCTTTTAAGTTCAGATGTTTTGATTTGAGACGTTAAAAGTGTTAAAGTTGTCAAAGTGTTGAAGCTGCAACTTATGGAGATGTTTTGATTTGGTAGTAGAACGTTAGTAGCAATGAATGAAATGAGATGACTTTGTAAAATATTTGATTTTCCTAGCTTTTCTTGTATAGTAGTAATGTATATTTAGTTTACGGAATTTGTTGCTTTCGTTTTGAATAATTCATGGAAAAGGATGTATATTAAATCAATGGAAGGCCATATCTATGTTGCTTGGGTTAATTTATGTAGTATGTAATTGTTACTGGTTACTCTCACCGTTGTTACAGTTTAATGAAGCTTACAAGCTCAGACAAATACACTCGGAAATTATGAAGTCGTTCTAAGAGTTCCAGAAATGTTGTAACCAAGTAACATCCTCGGATAGCACATGGTGCTATACAAGTCTTAACTGTTTATTCAAACTATACAAGTCTTTTTTATCTTATACATACATACATTTATTTATTTGCAGGAAATTCAGAAAAATTAAACCACACACTAGTCACAAACATTACAGACGAAATAACTTCCATAAGGTTACTTCCACAAATTGTTCTAACACAACATGGCAGCAGCAACAACAGATTGTTCTCATATGGATTGACCACAAATTGTTACTTCCACAAATTGATCTAACACAACATGGGTGCAACAGCATCACATCGCAGCTAACAAGAAAAGTGTCTTTCTTCTCTTCTGTAAAATCTTCAACATCAGCAGGGTTGCAGAAGGCTCTGCATAAAAACATGATTCAGCACCCAAATACAGGAAATAAACAATAAGCTAAAAGCTACATGATTATAGTCTATTGGGTTTACAGCTAAATAGGTGATTCGGTTTACATCTAAAGATCCAGACAACTGCTGGAAAATTAAAACCTTTAATCCAAGATATGGGCTTCCAAAATGCTGAGGTAAACTTTCAGGATCAAATGGAATGCAAAGCATTTGCTTATTGGAATACTCAAATGAATACTTCCATGTTCAAGATTACAGTAAAATACTCAAACTGCAATGTAGAGTCCAGCAAGCATCCAACTTTCTCACTATCCATGGCTCCAAGAAGCTACAAACTACAAATGGAATTTGCAGCAAGAAAATAAAAGGGGAGAAAAATAGAAGCCGACTGATCATACTTTGTAAACAAGTACACATTAAAGCGGAGCAGAAACTGGAAATCAAGCTATTCATTCAAGATATAAAAATACTTCACGGCTATTTATTCAAGAGATGTTTTGTATATATATATATATGGGGGCGGTTCCATAGACACACCAAAAAACACAACAATTGACACAAAATCTCAGCCCTTAATTTGGATGGCTGAGATTAAAACCCAGCCCCTCTACCCTCTCTCTCATCCCCTTGTCTTCTTCTTCGTTGTTTTCACATAACGTTAAAACCCATAGGAGTCACCACCAATCGGCTCCACCTCCGCCCTTCTCCCCTCCACCGGCCACCTCGTCTCAGGCCTCCCTCTTCGCCGGGGACGCCCTCTCCGGCGACCCTCAGAATTTTTTTTTTTTTTTTTGGGTCTAAACCACCGGTATCCGGAAGCCCACTGGACCCTGACTAAATCCGGTTCGAGCCGGGTCGGCCCACAAAGGGGTAAAGCTCTCCCAGCGCAAGTTTCCTCCATTCACAAGACTCGAACTCGAGACCTTGCTTAAGGGGAACAAGTGCCGAACCACTTGAACCAACCTGCGTTGGTGACCCTCTGGATTTTGATTTACAACGCGCCATTCTCTCTCTCTCTCTCGCTGTCAATTGAAGCCCAGTCACAAAGATTTTTCGGCTACGCTAACAAAGCTTTTCCGATTTTCCGATCGAAGCCCAGTTACAAATTAATTGAGGTAATTTTCCCCTCCTTGTGAATACCACCAGCACTTTTCCAATTTTGCTTTTTAGGGCTGTTTTGTTTTTTTACAGTTTTTTATTTTAGTTTTTTGTTGCCGTGAAAATTTTAGTGTAATTGATCGAGGAACACTTGATGAAGCTAGAAGAGATTCTCGTGCTGCTTCAGAAAAGTAGATAGCTCCGACTGAAACTCTTCCCCCAAGTTTAATAAGCTTCGAAACTGTGTAGTGTCATACAATTGTTTGAACACGAAATAGTTAAAACCCCCTGTGGGTCCCATGCTCTCATGCTGAACAGGGCATCGAAATAGTCAAGGAAAATGGGTCCATTAAATAAGACAAAGGAAATCAAGAGTAAAGCAATGTAATTCACTAGTTAAGGAAGCGTAATGTAATTCTATGGCTCAATTTTTTTATTGTTCCTATCATTGCACAGAAAACAATAATCAAGTTTATTGGCATGTGGTGTAGTTTATTGGGATTACATTGGACAAAATAATCAAGTTTATTGGCACTGTTGAGTATTTTTTGGATGTTAGGTCATGGGGTTGTGTAGTATTTTTGGATGGAGTTTGGAGTTACAAATCATGTGTTTTGGGAGACATATTTCACTTCAATGTTATCTTTATAGGATGGTTTGCTATGTAACAAACTGGTTCAAGTTCAATTGTAGAAATGTTTGGCAATGTTGGCTCGTTAAATTTTGGCAATCTTCTCATGAATGTCTAATGTCTAAACTGTGGAATCATTTGCAATATGTGTACAAAATCTGTTCATCTCCACTTTGTTCAGAAACACACTAAAGTGATTTTGGAGGTAGAATCTATCATGGTATGGATGATGAGATAGTGAGCCATTGTTTATAAAAGTGATCCATATGCTGCATTACATATAAAAGTGGCTTTTCTATTAATTACCTCAATCCGTTGTTAGCGTCGCCGGAAAAGCTTTGGAAGGGGGCTTGGATTGCCTGCGAGAGAGAGAGAGAGAGAGAGAGAGACGCCATTTTAAATCAAAACCCAGAACTTGAAACGTTACTGAGATGGGTCGCCAGAGGGGTGTACGCCGGAGATGGCGTTGCCGGCGAAGAGGGAGGACTGAGACGGGGTGGCCGGTGGAGGGGAGAAGGGTGGAGGTGGAGCCGACTGGTGGTGACTCATGTGGGTTTTAACGTTCTGTGAAAACAACGAAGAAGAAGACAAGGGGATGAGAGAGAGAGGGTAGAGGGGCTGGGTTTTAATCTCAGCGATCCAAATTAAAGGCTGGGATTTTGTGTCAATTGTTGTGTTTTTTGGTGTGTCTACGGAACCGCCCCTATATATATATATATAGGGTTTGCTTCACATTCGGACTTCTAATTTCCGCACCTCATGATCCAATTTTTTTTTTGACGATCCGATCCATCCAATGTGTTCAGAAGGTGTTTTCAAGGGTCCAAGCGGAAAATCTTCAAAAAAAAAATACCAGGAAGGGTTTGATCCAAGCAGTTTTCGCAAAAAATATATATTTACAGTTTTTACGAAAACTGCTTGGATCAAGCCCTTCCCGGTATTTTGTTTTGAAGATTTTCTGCCTGGACCCTTGAAAACACCTTCTGAACACATTGGACGGATCGGATTTTCCAAAAAAAATTTGCAACACAAAAAAACCCCATTTTTTCCTTAGATCCGGGAGTGTGGATATATATATATATATATATATGGGGAGGGCTTCTAGTCCGGTCTTCCCGTTTCCAGACCTCCATTCAAAATTTTTTTTTACGATCCGAGCCGTCCAATGTGTTCAGAAGGTGTTTTCAAGGGTCCTTAGCGGAAAATTTTCAAAAAAAAATACCGGGAAGGGCTTGATCCAAGCAGTTTTCGCAAAAATATATAAATACAACTTTTGCGAAAAACTGCTTGGATCAAGCCCTTCCCGGTATGTTTTTTTGAAGATTTTCCGCGTGGACCTTTGAAAACACCTTCTGAACACATTGGACGGCTCGGATTTTCCATAAATAATTTGCAACACAAAAAAAATCAATTTTTCCTTATTCTCGGGAGGTTTGGACTAGATCGAAAATTTGCCTATATATATATATATCGTTTGACAAAAAGAGACTCCAACATATTACAACATCTCAAGACGAGTCTTCATGTTTTGAAAGCATTGAAAACTTGTTCTTCTCAATGAACTTGACCAAAGAATCATTCAACCATTCATCTTCCATCCGGTTACGCTATTGAGTTTTTATCAATTTCATTGACAAAAAGGCTCTTTCAACTGTGTTTGTGGCAACTGGAAGAAGCAAAGTTAACTTCACAAGTATATAGACTAACGACTATGCATGATTCTTCTGTTTCTCTACCATCGTCTTTGAAAGTTCCCCAACTCCTTTCAACTCTACAAAATTACCGTTATAGCGGACATCAGCTATATAGTTTTGAAGTTGATTATCATGTACCATAAGCTATACCGGGTAAAAGTCATATGGATAAAACTCGGCAAGACGAAGTCAATTTCTCCTTATCAAAGGAAGAAAATAAATGACAAGGATTCAAGCAAGCCACACTAAGAATCAACTAAGTACTTGTGTCTGAAAATTGATTGTTAAGCTCTTGAAGTTGCATATCAATAACAGTGTAGAACATCTCAATACGGAAATGGAGTAAATTTGTTTCTTGTCAGACTTTGCACTTCGACTTCCCACGAGCTACAAATTTACCATTCATGTCTGGAATATCAATATCATGTT
Organism: Vaccinium myrtillus; assembly: GCA_016920895.1. Lineage (NCBI taxonomy): Eukaryota > Viridiplantae > Streptophyta > Magnoliopsida > Ericales > Ericaceae > Vaccinium > Vaccinium myrtillus. Next base: position 22,745,141 of record CM029276.1, read on the forward strand.
TGTTGCAAAATGAGCACACTTCAACCATGATCGATTTCCATTTAGCATCTCTCATTGCTTGTAGTCGATTTTTAGACACCTTGAATAATCCCATGGCATTCACAGTAGCTTGATCTTTTTTGACAAATCATTTGTGATCCTGAAGATGTTTTTCTCATTGCTTGTAATCAAAGGATTGGACCAAGTCCGTAAGAAAACGAGCTTCAACCTTTTGCTCAGGTAGTGTCCCATCTTCCGTAACAAACTCCAATACCTCAACCACGGAAGAGAACATTTGTAACATCCTGACTTTTAATAACAAATAAAATAATAAAAAGAATTATAGAGTGACCCGCTGACCGTTAGGATTAAGAAATGTATTTTTGTGCGACTTAAAGCCTAGAAAATAAAATAGCGTATTTTCCTTGGGCATGTGCTATTTTTTAAACATTTTAAGATGTTATTTTAGCTTAATAACAGTATCGAGACACAAGAATGCGGCACGAGCCGTCGCGAGGCGAGTAACCTTGGGACCCAAGCAAAGAGCCTTCCGGAAATAGGCGAGGTGGCGCCTTATTAATTATTGGATGCTTGGGGCCCAAGCAAAGGGGTCTCCGGAAGGTGAGCGAGTTGGCGCTATCCTATACGATAATATCACAGGATGATGTCACGCGGGATGATGTCATATGGGATGACTCAACATTATCATTAATTATGGATAATACTAGAGGCATGACTTGAGCACAAGTATAAATATGATTCTTCCACACACACATACACGGCACAGTAGAATGGGAAAAAAAAAAAAGAAAGAAAAGAAAGAGGGAGAGAAGCAAGGAAGGACTAAGGAGGAAGAAAAGAAACTAGGTAAATTCTATACTCCACTGCCGAGAACACATGCACACAATGGCACTTCCATTTAATTGATTTTTCCCCTAAAGACATAGCAAAGATAAGTTGGAAAATGGCCCCCATGATATATTGGTTTTATTTTTTTCCGTTGATATCAGTAATAGGAATCCTAGGAAGAATTGCTTTAGCAATGAAAAATGTCAACATTAGGACTAAGATAGAACAAAAGATTGGGATTGCTCCTGCATAATGTTGAATTACGAACGCGAGCTTGAGATTAGCGATTATAACTATTGGGATCAAAACAGTTCATAGGTTCACAAATTAATCGTACATAGTTATTGGGTCGATTCATGGCTAAAAATGAGTCGAGCCTCTTGTGTAGCTTGTGCTCCGGCTCGGCCCCTTTCATAGCTGAACCAAGCTCGAGCTCAAGGGGTAGGCTGGTTTTGCGACACCCTTTCGAACAATCTAACAATTTGAACACACATGATATTGCTTTAAATAAGGAAAATAAAGAAATAATAATAATAATAATAATAATAATAAGGAAAAAAAAAAAAACACATTTTCAATTAGGTGCTTGAAGGGAATTACTTGTGATTGACAATCAATAGAGCTAAGAGGTGTTAATTCCTTGGCAGCCCCAGGAGCTGCCCTTCTTAAAATCCGTACAAGCTTATTTAGTTAGGATTGCAATTTGACACCACGATTTTAGTATTTCTCATAATTGATGCCTTATTCTAGGACCCGGTACGTCTCAGTTGAGTTTGCGGTAAGTTCGGACTCAAGAAGGTGAGTTATGAATTATCCCAATTACATGAGGTTTTTCGCAAAAAAATTTATGTTCTTATTAAATTATGATTATTTATGTATGAACTTCTTTTGAAACAAATAGACCATGAAATTATGATGTTTTGCAAAGTTTTTTTAAAATAGTATTAACGAAACATCCGGACGAGGTCCCTGAATCTGGGGGATGTTAAAGATACCAGTGAGAACGGTGTTATAAGGGCGGAATGGAAAGGGGCACAACCAGGTGTCCAATTGAATTGATCAATTCACGTTATGCGCATTGGGGGTCGCTCCCTCACAGCTGGCAAAAATCGTTGGATGGTATATCGTATATGTTTATGGCATGTTATGTTATATACAAGCTTATTTATGAATTTTGGTTGCAGTTGAAGCCATGAAAAACTGATCATGCCATGATTTTGGTTAATTGACAACAAGATTTTAAAAAAAAAATTCCACAGTAGATCAGGTAACTCGGATAATTCATAATCTCATAGAAGCAGTGACTTATGTTGTTGAAATCTTTTCTTTTCAGGTAATCAAAATTAGAGAAACGGGCCGGGTATTAGTACAATTAAGCGAAAATTACGGTTATGTAATGAATAAGGGAAAAATGTAACCCACGTTGCCGTTAGCATAATGAATAAAATACTCTAATAATTTATGCTTGCTTCCACAGATGTTAAGTTATTTTCTTTTTAAAAAAAACTGTGACGATAGAGGCCTTTGGTGAGACAGACTCACTGGCCAGTCACGATGTTCAAATCCGCTGGATTTGGGTCATGACAAAGGTGGTATCAGAGCAACGATTAATTATTGATAGGTAATAAAAATAATAAAAAAAAGGTTTAGGAAAAGTTATTCCTAGATTTTTTTTTCAGGCCTATTCATGGGCCAGTTGCTATAGGGTCCACTATAGCTATTTTCTAACACTCTAGTCCACCTAACATTTTCCTAACACATCCAGTCCATTCATGCATCCAAAATACGACTATACCCCTCGCCAGCAGTTGAGCTTTCAGCTATTTGTGGCGAGGCAAGTGAGGAATTCAAATATCTGGATCTCTTCCAGTTCATCAACCAACCACTTCTTCAAGTTGATAAGCTCGTTTCTCGTGGACGAACAAATGTTGAAGGTATTGTACTATCCATGATTGAAATTTCAATTGTTGTCATTTGATTCAATCGATCTCTGATTGTCCCCAGCTCAATTTACGACCAATGCCTAAGACTCAAAGGCCATGTGTGGACGGTGGGATCCACGCGGCTCTCGTGCCATTTTTAGTGATTTGAAAAGTGGGAAGAAAAATATGAGTCGCCACCCGGGATTTATTTAGAAAATGATTTTGGTACCCGAGAAACCGTTTCGAAAAATAAATGATGACTCTTGTGCCGTTTTTGGAAAAGGATTTGATCTGCGAAAAGATTCTTGGATTCGGAAGCCAGGTTACGAACGAGGAAGGTTTTGTTGAAAAGCACCCCGTTTGTCCGGGAAATTCCCGGTCTCTACTAAATTTTTGTGGGATTTTGAGAAATGTTTTATTGAATACTTTTACGGGTAAGCAGATAAATAACAAGAAATAAATAATAATAATAAAAAAAAGAAATAGAACCATAACGGGAATAAAATTAAACGAAGGGCTTAATAATAACAAAAGAAAAGTAAAGGGAGTGAACATACAATAAACAAGTGACAGAAAATCAGAAAACAGAGTACGAACAGGGGGTTAAACAGAGTAAATTTTTGTGTCGCACAGATAAGCCGCACGGTCTACCCGATTTGGCCGTACGGTTCACATAAGTGAGCCGCACGGCTTACCCCTTGACAAATTTTCCAAAATTTTGATTTTCGGGCAGAAGATTGTTTTTGTTATTAAAACCTGATTTTCATAAAAAGCTTCAACCATCCGAGCCTAGAAATGACTATTAGAGTCATCCTAGACCCGGGGGTCCCCTCAATGAACCAAGGTTTCGAACCCGGCTCAAGAAGTACGGTTCGTACCTTTGCGAAAAACTTTAAACCGCTTGCAAACCTCAGAAATTCTCGGACATAAACTTTGGACGAAGGATTTCTCAGATGGATGGTGGATTACTAGCAATGTGAGCAGAGGGGTAGAGAACGTTTTGTGGTTTTGACGAGAGTTTCGGATGAGATTTTTGAACGGAGGAATGGCCGGAGAATTTGCCGGCGTATCGGGGTAGTACGGAGTTTTCTGTGTGTGAAAAATGGGAGCGGAGGAGGCATTTTATAGGCGGAAAAACCGAATAAAATCGGCATAAAATCCTTCTGCAATGATGAGATGCTTCTGTAATAAATTTTCAAATATTATCTGACACATAGCCGCACGGCTAACCGGGTTCGACCGTACGGCTCAGGTAAGTAAACCGTACGGTTTGATTATTGAGTGATGTACCGTACGGCTATGAGTGTAAGCCGTACGGCTAAGGCTATTTTTGTCCTGAAATTTCTGAAGTTTACAATGGCTATCCCAAGCTGTTCCAAGGTACTACTGAACCTTTCTTTCATCATTGGGGATGCACATGGATTAGAAATTGGGGTGTCTACAGTTGCCCCTCTTTGACGAGACTTAATCATCATTCTGTGATGCAAGTTGCGTCGAAGATATAGACGTCCCAATTTTACTCTCCCTAGTGCGAGAAAACAGATGAAAATGAAAAATGCCGTCGAGGACTTAATTTTGGGATTTTGACGTTGAGGACTTCATTTTGAAATTTTGGAAAATGCCGTCGAGGACTTGATTTGGAAATTTTGGAAAATGCCGTCGAGGACTTAATTTGGAAATTTTGGAAAATGCCGTCGAGGACTTAATTTGGAAATTTTGAAAAATGCCGTCGAGGACTTAATTTCGAAATTTTGGAAAATGCCGTCGAGGACTTAATTTGTAATTTTGAAAAATGCCGTCGAGGACTTAATTTGGAATTTGTGAAATTTAGAAAATGCCGTTGAGGACTTAATTTTTTTGCAATCTTGGAAAAATGAAAATGCCATTGAGGACTTAATTTGTAATTTGTGAAATTTAGAAAATGCCGTTGAGGACTTTAATTTTGGAAAATGCCGTTGAGGACTTAATTTTTTTGCAATCTTGGAAAAATGAAAATGCCATTGAGGACTTAATTTGTAATTTGTGAAATTTAGAAAATGCCGTTGAGGACTTTAATTTTGGAAAATGCCGTTGAGGACTTAATTTTTTGCAATCTTGGAAAAATGAAAATGCCATTGAGGACTTAATTTGTAATTTGTGAAATTTAGAAAATGCCGTTGAGGACTTTAATTTTGGAAAATGCCGTTGAGGACTTAATTTTTTTGCAATCTTGGAAAAATGAAAATGCCATTGAGGACTTAATTTGTAATTTGTGAAATTTAGAAAATGCCGTTGAGGACTTAATTTTGGAAAATGCCGTAGAGGACTTGGAAGTAATTAAAGAGTTTCGGGGATGGCCCCGCGTGATTTAAAAAATATTGGATTTTAAGAGGCTTAACCGTGCGGTTTAGACAAAATACGCGAGAGACATCGTGCGGTGCGAAGGTGCTAGAAAAACAGACTGTGCGGTCTAACTTCTGTACCGTGCGGCTGATAAGCTGAACCGTACGGCTCACTCTGGCGGTTTTATCACGCAGCAAAACCGACGGGTCGTTTGATTTTTCTTCATTCGTTTCAAAAACTGAGAAAGGCGATTTCCGAAAGACCGAGAGAGTGACATTCTTTTTCTTCTTCCTCATCCGATTATCCCCTCTTTGCGGACTCCGTTTGGGATCTAGTTTGACAGCAAACTTCGATCGGCCATGGCTGAGTTCGGCGAAGATCAAAACCCATCTGTTGTTTCCGGTGTTGATGATTCAGCAACGGTTCCCGTGGTGGAAGAGGTGGCGGTCCAAGCTTCCGCGGTCGGTGGACTCGTGTCGGAAACGAGAGTGGGTGACTCCGTGGAGGAGATGCACCGTGCGGCCGGATCTAGTGATGAGATGTCCCGTGCGGCAGGTTCTGAAACCGAGGGGTCCCATGCAGTGGGTTCTGAAACCGAGGGGTCCCGTGCGGTTCGCGAGGATGACCGCACGGTTGATGACGAGGCTCTTCATACTGGGTTTAGGCCGATTGGCGGTGATGATGGGCTGAGAGCGGCAATGGAGGGTGGTTCGGGACCGGTTGAGGCTACGGGGAGCGGTGACGTTCTTAGGGCAATAGCGGAACAGTACAGTGCAATGGATGATGTCTGGGCGACCATGGAGAGTACTGATATCCCGGTAAGTGCTGTTACCGCTTCTAGTAGTTCGATGCATATTGATCTTGATATAAATGTACCTTTGCCTGAGATTGAGATGAATGTTGGTGGTGTTGATGTTCTGCTTGACCCGCGGGCTGTGGAGGAGAGTGTAGGTGGTAGTGATGTGGTTTTTTCTGATGTTGCGAGCGCTGTTTTGGTGAGAGAGTACCCGGTTAGTGGTGACGATACTTCTGTTAGGATTCCGATCACCATTGTGCGACCTGGGGATGTTTTTATGGAGGATCTTGGGGAGATGAGTGGTAGTAGTGATGGGGAGATGGGTGATGGGATGTTTTATAGTGGAGGTGTTAGTGGTGAGGGAGGACAGGCTGAGGAGGCACGTGCCGCGGGAGCACAGGCTGAGAGGTTGGTGAGAGTAGAGACTGAGAGAGCACAGGCTGAGGGGGCGGTCCCCGTTGTACCTGTTACTCGTGTTTTCAGGAGTTTGACCCGGGCACTTGGCACGGGCGAGGTTCCAGAGGAGAGTGCTGACACTGGGGAGCCTTCTGACCCGGTTCTGTTTACTTCTCGGGTTGGTTCTTCACGAGCTCCTGGAGTTACCTTGGGGGATACCCTGGAGGGGGTTACCGACGAGACTTTGGCACGGAACTTGCAGCAGTTTCCTCGGTTGGGCGAGGTTTTGGTAGGAGAGACGCCACCGGTTGGTGAGCCTGAGCAGGCAGAGGTGCAGACAGAGGAGTTGGTCCGTGTGACCATAGTTGAGGAGGTTCAGCTGGCTCTGCGGAGCAGACAACCCTTTGTCTTGGAGACTTACGATCCTCCGGCTCACTTTTTTATACCCGTGGGGTGCGAGGAGTACGAGCCACGGCTGCCGCTTTACCCTGAGTCGCTGATCTTGCGCGACCTGTCGACACACACGTCTAGCAGACCCCTGGTGAGTGCTTTTCATTCATGTTTTTCTTTTGAACTGCTTTTGTCACTGCATATCCTCTGTTTCTTTACTGACTAAACTTGTGCCACATCCTTGAATCAGGTGGATCGTTCTCTTCTAGGTTATGGCGGGCCATCTGATTGCTTGGCTCAGTACAGGAGGTTGCCTCCGAGTGTGAAAGAGTTGGTGGACGCAGCTGGCTTCACTGGTTTTATTAGTACTTTGCTGCCTACCCGGACGGACCGGAAGTTGCTGAGGGCTCTGATGGAGCATTGGTGGGACACCACCAATAGCTTTCACTTTCGGTTCGGGGAGATGACGATCACTCCTTTGGACTTTGCTGCGACCACAGGGTTGAGAGTTGGCGGCGAGCCGATACCTTTCGACTCTGGTTTGTACTTGGGACCGGGCGGCCGTGCGCCACTTTCTAGGGAGGGAGGTTGGAGATGAGGCGATGGTGAGATGTGACCATTTGCCGGTGATATGGGAACACGAGCCGGGGTCTCCTGCTGAGGCTGCACAGATGGCGAGAGCCTATTTGCTGTTCTTGTTTGGCACTGCGCTATTTCCGAATAGGCAGAACTCGGTGCACTTGAGTTGGTTACCTGGTTTGGTAGACTTGAGGACGGCTGGACGGTTTGACTGGGGTGGAGCTGCCTTGGGCACTCTTTACTGTTTCCTTGGCTCAGTGGTTCGCGGAGCAGCGAACACTCTTGGAGGTTACTGGAGGGTCTTGGAGGTATGCCATGTTGTTCCTTCTGCTTTGAATATGCATTTGTTGCTTTTATTCCTGTTACTGATGAATCCCTTGAAAAATGCAGGTATGGGCTTATGAAGTGTTTGGAGTGCCGGCCCCAGAGAACTCTCATGCGAACAAACGCGTGCTTCCGCGGGCAGCGAAGTGGACCAAGAAGCATGTCGGGAAAGGTGGGAAGAAGGGGCAGCTGAGGTTCTTTCGTGTCTTCTTAGACCAGTCCAGGGGTGAGACGGTATGATACCAAACTTTCTGACTTCTTTTCCAGACATTTTGATTCCATTGTTGACTTTGAAAGCAACCCATGGTTCCCTGCAGGTGAACTGGGATGCGTGGGGCAGGTTGAGTGCTCCTTACTTGACCCGGAGTCGGGAGGTGACGCGAGGGCGCGTGTTGTTGGAGTCTCCATATGGGTGGCAGTGGTACTTGGGTGAGAGGGTGACGCGCCAGTCCCTGGGTTTAGACCACTTTAGAGTGTCGGGTCCTCTTCCGCCGTTTGTTCAGAGGACACAGGAGTATACCTTGGCTGAGGTAGAGGCGTTCACAGTGCTGGACACAGAGCTGGTTTTCAGCCCCTCAGAGGACTACGACTGTTATGTGGTGAGTAGCTTAGCTTATAGTCTAGATATGGAGACCCGTCTGGCTGCCCCTGCACCTGTGGAGGGTCCAGTACTGCCTGTTCTGAGGAGAGAGATTGACGTGATGTTGCCGAACGGGAGTATGGGGTATGTGGTGGTTCCTGAGGTCACCCCACCAGTTACTCTTACTGCGACAGAGGTAATCCTGAAATTTGAAAACAAGAAATAATTAAACTTCATGTTTTATTCAAGCATTTTATTCATGTTACCTACTAACGCTTTTGATTTTGTCTGCAGATCCCGGCGGACTGGGCTGCGTCCGCTGTTCAGCTGGCGCGAGACCTGGAGGCTTTGGTTCGCAGTCTCACGATTGGCGGGACTCCAGAGGTGCACCCGAGAGTAGAGCCGGGCGTTGTGCCCCATGCTGGTGGAGATGATGATGACGGGGATGACGGAGCTGGTGGTGGACGTGGCGGCAGAGCTGGCCGAGGAGGCAGCCGAGGTACTGGAGGTAGTCGCGGTGCAGGCGGTGGCCGTGGTGGTAGTGAGAGGAGAGGCGGAGCAGGAGGTCGCCGCGGAGGGCGGAGTGCTGGAGGTAGCGGTAGCGGTCGCGGTACTAGCAGTGACCGCGGGACTGGAGGCAGCGAGTCGGGTGGACGTCGTAGGTCTCGACGTACTCGTAGAGCTTTTCCTGTCAGTGAGACGGACCAGGTATGCATTGTGCTTTGTTCTTTTGAAATTTTTGGATGCTTTGACTGCTTTATTAATGAATTTTCCTTTTCTGTACAGGACGTACTTCCTTCCGTACCGCCTCGTAGGAGGCCTTTGATGAAGAATGCTAGTGGAGGTCCGTCTACTGTCCCATTGGTGATTCCAGCGTCTGGTAGAGTGCCACGTTCCTCTGTTGAGAGAGAGGGTGTCCCTGAGAGTTCGGCTCGCAGAGAGCAGTGGCTTCCCCGGGAGGGAGATGCAGAGAGCAGTGGTGGTAGCAGTAGCGAGGATACACCTGAGGAGGATCCACTTCTGACACTAGGCCGTCGCCTGCCTACGAAGAGGCGACGTAGCGGTTTTTAGGACGAGCCTGCGTGCTCGGTTTTTGATTTGGGCGCCTGTTTGCCCCATTTTCTCTTTTTCATGGATACGGCCTATGAGCCGTGGTAGCTTTTTGATGCTGGGCCAGTTTTCCCTAGATGGATGTACATTTATGCTCATGATAGGGATGCCATTTAGTTTTCATATAGATTGCACATATTTGTTTATGCCTTGAAATGATTTACACTGACATGTTTTTGGGAGAAAAGTCAAGTTTTGCACATGATTGCCTTGTGAGAGACTGAATATGCTATATATGCCCCTGAGAAAAATATGTAACTTTGGATTGGAATGGGAATGATGGAACATGTATATACAAACTGACTCAATGAACTCGAAAATTTACAAGAAAACCATAACATGGCCCGTTGCGCCTGAAACCTCGAATTTACATGATGTTTGCAAAAACGACGCTTTTAACATTTTACAAATGCATGTTATACTCTGCTCGAATGAATGGAATAAAGAATTTTGACACTCGGACACGTTTCGGCTTGTTGGCGCCCTTCCCTTTCGGTGACGTTAGACATTCCGGGACTTCAAAGTTTTCCGTAAAATCCACCAAATAACCCTATAATATCCTTGTAAATGTTTGGTGTGGCTTGCCGGAGCCGTTGATGCTTAGAGGGGCAATGCGAAACATTTCGGGCCAGTTGTTTTGGCGTATCTGAGCTTTTAAAGTATCCGCTTATGCCAATGTGTCCCAAAATTCAAACCGATTTTTCCCACAGCTTTAAAATATTCCTTACCACTTGTATGAATAGGGAAAGTGCCCAAAATATACACAAAACAACTTATGGTGGCCCGAGCCAAAATTTGATCATGAGAGCCACAGAGTTGGCCGCACGGCTAACTGAGATAAGCCGCACGGCTTGACCAAAGTGAGCCGCACGGCTCACTTCTGAAAGTGCCAAAATTTTGAGTTTTGTTGCAGACCCCTGAGTTTCTGCATGACTTCTTACCGTTATCTGAGGGTTCTTTCGTTTCAAAAATACCCGGCCTTGCTTTCCTCGAGGTTCTTTCAAACTCTTGAGAGGATTTTCCACGCTCTTCAATGTTGGCACACTTTACGAGGCAGCCAATCCAAAAGTCTTTTTATCCATGCCTACCATAAATGACCTTCCTTCACAGCTTCTCTGAAAACCCAAAACCTCTTGTTCTTTTACATCCTTCATTCAACTATGAGTTTCTCGGCTTTGGTTCGGCCTTGGCTCGATGAACTTGATGGCATCGGATGGCTTAATTTTCAGGGTCACCGGTTGACTTCGCTGCGCCGTATCCGGGACGTATCAATCCGTCCTAAGCTCTTGCATGCTGCGGTTCGATTCTGGGATCTGAAAGTGCACGTGTTTCGTTTCGGCCTTCACGAGTTATGCCCCACTCTGGAGGAGTTCCATGCATACCTTGGCGGGTTTAACCTGGAGATGCCGGTCATACCTCTGCACGGGGTAAACTTTGCCAATGTGCTATCTGCCAAGCTCGGGATAAGTAATAAAGCAGCGAAGTCCATGTTCCAAGGAGGCATTATCAACATTCCGCGGATCATAGCACAATTTCGTCCGGAAGGTTTTGCACTGTGTCTTTGCTTGCTTGCTGCTTTCTTGTTTGTCCAGTCCGACGGGCAGGCGAGTTCATCATTGGTTGGTGTTGCCATGCAAATCGAGGAGCGCAAAGATGTGGCTCCGATGGTTTTGGCGGAGACTTTGATGGGACTGGACAGAGTTCATGTCGGGGATACAAATGTTTTTGAAGGTAGTGCTTTGCTCCTACAGGTAGGTTTCTCACTCAGCTCTCCTTTTTCCAGTTTTTCCCACATTCTCGTTTTACCTCAACGCTCGGGTTTAGGTTGACTAAGGCTACTTACTTGTTTTCTCTCTGATACAGATATATGGCTATGTGACAAAGCCAACTTGTTGGAACCCGTGCCACGGAGGCGGATCCACGAAACACAGGGGTTCATTCAGAGGGATTTTCTGGAAGTTTCTGATGATGTGCATGGCTGGTTCAGGGTGCTTTCCCGTCTTACAGAAGAGGTAATTGCTTGGCGCTTGGCTTGGCTTGAATGTCCTGCTATGACTGTGAGCAACATGGGATGTCAGCGGGTGATTTTGGTTGGTCTATCTAACTGGACCTTCTACATCCCAAACCGTATACTCCGTCAGCTTGGCGTTCGTCAATCAATACCGTCATCAGAAAACTTTGTCATGCCTAACCATAACTTTGCCACCTTCAGAGCTTATCAGAACACTTGGAGGGAGCGTGTAACCATTCCGAGAGATCAGTATCCGAGTGTCAATCTTTCAGAGCGTTATGTGAGATGGTTAATAAGAGACATGGAAACAAGGGAACATGGAAGCCAAAGTTGACTTTTGATCTTAATCTTAATGTGCCCGAGATAAATTGCTTAGACCCACGAGATGCCTCGTGCAAGGTTATGCTTCGTTGTTTGCTTTGTGTTTTGAAAGTTTCATGCTCAGCCATGTAATCCAAGAAGTTTATTTGAATAAAGATGAATTATGAGAGTTGCATTTAGATTTTCACGTGACGGCTAAATATCAACTCAAAGAGACATTTTGAAAGATGGCGACCGGTCCTCAAGGTGAGGATGCCTACGTATCCTTTTACAGGAATCAGGTCATGACGTCGTTCGAAAGTACAAATTTGGCTAGGGTTCACTCGAGTATTGACACTCTCCTTTTGCGCTCTAAATTTTACCTAGTACCGCCTTTTCGGGTTTTTGGTCTAGCGAGCTCGTTTGATTGATCTGCCTTAACTTTTGCCTAAATCGCCCGATGTGGGTTTTCGACTTAGCAGGCTTGCTCTAAATTTTTCCTGGCACTGCCCGCCCTTGCGGTTTTCAGTCCAGCGAGCTTCTCTCAGGGGTAATATCTCTTGAGCTGATCCATGTTGACCAAAGTGGAGAATTCGTTGCCGTCGAGATCGATGAGTTGTGTCGCGCCTCCAGACAAGATTTTCCTGATGATGTACGGACCTGCCCATTTTGGTCGAAACTTCCCGCGAGGATCAAAGACTGGAGCCCGGATCTCCTTTAAAACCATGTCGCCTTCTTGCAAATCTCTGGATTTCACTTTCTTGTTAAAAGCCCGTGCGATTCTGCGCTGATAACCCTGAACGTGATACAAAGCTTTGAGCCGTCTTTCATCAAATAACATCAGCTCTTCAAATCTCGAGCTTTGCCATTTTGATTCGCTGATCTTTGATTCAACCATGACTCTTAAGGATGGTACTTCAAGCTCAATTGGGAGGACGACCTCCATGCCGTATACCAAAGAATATGGTGTTGCCCTTGTCGGAGTACGAATGGATGTCCTATATTCCCATAATGCTAACGGCAATTGTTCGTGCCAATCTCTCGCTGACTGAGTAGTCTTCTCCAGTATCGTTTTGAGAGTTTTGTTTGCAGCTTCCACGGCTCCATTGGTTTGTGGCCGATAAACAGTTGACTTATGAACCTGGATTCCGAAGTCTTTGAGAGTATCTGCGGCTCTACCTTTGAAATGAACCCCGTTGTCTGACACAAAAGCCTGAGGAACGCCATATCGATAAATGATGTTCTGTTTGATGAAATGGGAAACTTGCACTGCTGTCAAAGTTGTATATGAGGCGGCCTCGACCCATTTGGTAAAATAATCGATTGCCACCATGATGAACTTGTGCCCATTAGACGCAGCTGGAGTAATTCTGCCAATGACATCGATGCCCCAGGTGGAGAAAGGCCAAGGTGAAGTCATGGAGTGTAATTCTGACGGTGGTACATGCATGAGATTAGCGTGAATTTGACACTTGTGACACTGTCTCACGTACTGGACGCATTCGGTTTCCATGGTTGACCAGTAATACCCCTGACGAAGAATCTTCTTTGCAAGCATTATTCCATTCATGTGAGGACTGCAGACTTCTTCGTGAATTTCTTCCATGATTATGGTGGCTTCTGTACCATGCACACACAACTTATGCATCCCACAATGCGATCGCCGGTACAGCTTTCCTCCGCAAATGATGTATTGAGAGGCCAATCTCCGAAGAGCAATCTGGTCCTTCTTTTCAGTTCCTACCGGATACTCCCTTTTCTCGATGAAGTTCCAAATGTCGTGATACCATGGCAGACCGTCGTCAGGCTCATTGACAGCCATGACATAATTGAAAACAGGCTTGTCCCTCTGCTCAATTGTGATTGGTTTGAGCTTAACTCCATCTGGTATCTCCACCATTGAGGCCAAAGTAGCTAGAGCATCTGCAAATCGATTCTTTAACCTTGGCACATGAGTGAAGGTGACTGTTTGAAACCGTGGGATTAGATCTTCGAGATCTTGGTGGTAGGGTTTGAGCTTGTCTTCTTTCACCTTCCACTCCCCGTTGGCTTGTGACACTACCAAATTGGAATCTCCGACTACTTCCAGTCTCTTGACCCCGATTTCTAAGGCAGCTTCCATTCCTACTATGCATGCTTCATACTCCGCTTGATTGTTGGTGACTTCAAAATTTAACTTGAAAGCAAGAGGGATGTGTGACCCTTCTGGTGAGACCAGCAATACTCCGATTCCGAATCCTTTCTGATTGGCTGCTCCGTCAAAATACAGCACCCCAGACGTCGTCGGTTGCTGTCATTACATTCTCGTCAGGGAATTCAAACTCTACATCCTCTGGTCCTTCCACAGGATGGTCTGCGCCAGTAATTCTGCGACTGCTTTTCCTTTTACTGACTTCCGAGTGATGTACTTGATTTCGAATTCTGCCAGCATTAGCAACCATCGTGCCAGTTTGCCTGTCAGTGCTGGCTTTTCGAACAGATACTTGAGTGGATCCATTCGCGAGATTACCTTTACGGAGTAAGCTAACATGTAGTGCCTCAACTTCTTGGAAGCCCAGATTAATGCCCAACAGACTTTTTCCAGTGGCGTGTATTGCTCTTCACACCCCATCATTTTCTTGCTGATGTAGTAAACAGCTTTCTCACTTCCTCTTTCTCCTTCTTGCGCCAACATGCATCCCATAGCCGAAGATGTGACGGATAAGTATAAAGTGAGAGGTTGTCCTGGCATGGGCGGCGTTAACACTGGGGGGTTCTGGAGATACTTCTTGATGGTCTCAAAAGCTTGCTGACACTTATCATCCCATTTGAATGACATGCCTTTCTTGAGTAAACGAAACATCGGCTCGCAAGTAGAGGTTAACTTGGCGATGAATCTGCTGATAAACTGGATTTTTCCAAGAAAGCTCCGTATTTCCTTCTCTGTTCGAGGTGGCTCCATTTCTAGGATGGCCTTGATTTTTGACGGATCCACCTCAATCCCTCGTGTGGTGATCATGAATCCGAGCATTTTTCCTGCTGTGACTCCGAATGTACATTTTTCTGGATTGAGGCGCAATCTGTATTTGCGGATCCTCTCGAAGAATTTCCTGAGGGCAGGCAGATGTCCTTCTCTTTCCTTGGCTTTGACAATCATGTCATCTACATACACTTCTACTTCCTTGTGGATCATGTCATGTAACAACGTTGTGGCAGCTCTCTGGTAGGTAGATCCTGCGTTCTTCAGCCCGAATGGCATAACTCTGTAACAGTAGGTGCCCCATTCGGTGGTGAAGGTAGTCTTTTCACGATCTTCGGGAGCCATGAGAATCTGATTGTAACCTGAAAATCCATCCATGAATGACAACAATGCGTGCCCTGCAGTGTTATCTACCAAGACATCTATGTGTGGTAGAGGAAAATCATCTTTTGGGCTTGCTTTGTTCAGATCCCTGAAGTCTACACAGATCCTGATCTTCCCATTCTTTTCAGGAACAGGCACAATATTCGCGACCCATTGAGGGTACTCAGTGACTATTAGAAATCCTGCGTCTATCTGTCTCTGAACTTCCTTCTTGATTTCCAACACCCAATCTGGTCTCATCTTTCTCAATTTCTGCTTGACAGGCTTTGCATCAGAGTACAAAGGGATTCGATGCTCCACTATCTCAGGGTCGATACCAGGCATATCTGCGTGTGACCATGCAAAAACATCTTCGAATTCTTTCAGGAGATCCGAGTGAGCTTTAAATTTTTCTGGAGACAGTCCAGAACCGATTTGAACCATGCGTGGATTACTCTCATCTTTCAAATTTATAGAAACAACCTCTTCTTTTATAGGCTGAGCATGCCTTTCATCTTCCCTTTCGATTAGAGATCGGAGTTCTTTTGGAATTTCTTCCTCAAACTCGATCCCCTCATCATCGGGGTCGACACAATTTATTTCGGACACAGCAAGATAAGCAAAGTCGATTTCATTTATTTCAAAGGAGGGGGCCCCAGGGGCATGATACATGAGAGTAGACTCAAATTCAAAAGAGAAGTGATGACGCGGAGTGATAACAGATTCAGGCTCCGACTCAAAACCAGACTCGATACTAGATGCAGTGCTAGACTCAAACTTAGTTTCAAAATCAGTGCCAGTGTAAATGATTCTAGGTATAAAAGTGCAATTTTTATAAGTTCCATTGGCATCCACAATGAGCGTGGTAACATCTTCCAGAGCTTCTGTCCCAAAGATCATCGGCACCCATATCCTCAACATGCTTTAAATCAACAAGCGTTGCAGCAGGCTCGCCCTCTCTCATACCTAGTGGACTTTCTTCCCCAAACAGCGATAAAAGATCCCCTGAGTCAAGAACTTTGATCCAGTCAACATGAAGCATCTTAGCTGGCTCCTCCCATTCTTCTGTTTCATCTTCGCTACTCCAGGTGTTGTCAGAAAAGATTTCAAATCCTGGCAGCTTGGTTTTTGTTTCCATATCCCATAATGGCTCTGGGTCCCCTTGATAGATAGCCTCTGAAGCTTTTGTGAAGTGGATAGGTCCTTTCCCGACACAAGCATGTATTTTCCTGCCCTGACCAGATTCATAACCAAGCCCAAAACGGTGGTTGTTTGTTAGAAACTTGGGGAATTCTGCTACCCCCTGATTGTTGCGACCAAACCCTAGACAGGGCAAATACTCCATTTTTAGCATCATATCTAGAGCGGTTGATTTTATCGAAAAATCCTCGTCCATCTTGATAGTGAACACTCCGTTGGTAGTATGAAAAGAAAAACCTCCCAGAGCGATGTCCTCTTCTCCGTGAGCAATCTCAAGCAAGGGAGCATTGTCGGGGACATGCGGGCGAATTCCAGAATCTCCATAGATGGTCAAAGTTCCCGTGGCCAGCCCAAGCTGAACTTTCTGATGCAGGGAGGAAGGTGCAGCCATGATGTCTGATCGGTGGAGCCACGACCTGCCTAGCAACAAGTTGAATGACGAGGGGATGTCGAGCACATGAAACCCAACACTGGTCTCGAATTCTTCAATCACTATTTCCATCTGAACAGTCCCAATCACGTCCCGTCGAGTGTTGTCGTAAGCACGTACTCCAAGGTTTGATGGCTGAAAATCCTTGTTCTTAAAACCCAAACAATAAGCTGTACGCAAGGGACAGACATTCAAGGCAGATCCATTATCCAATAACACAACTGGGACCCACTTTTCCATGCATTTCAGAGTAATGTGCAACGGCTTGTTGTGACCGGCTCCTTCTGGTGGCAGATCCTTTTCAGTGAAAACTACAACATGCTTTGCATGAGTTGGTGTAAGCAGTGCCACCATTGTTTCAGGAGGAGTATCTGGTGGTACCTCCATGTTTGATATAACTTTGATCAGTTTCTGACGATGCTCCCGAGATGAAGAGAGTAACCCTCAAATGGACACTGAGGCGGGAGTTCTCTCGAGCTGTTTCTGAATTGGATCACTTGTTACCGGGGGATTCTTCGGGAGTGGCCTAGCAGCCGGATTCTATTGGATAGTGCCTTCTGGATGGTCAGGAATTGTGTCGTCGAGCATGGGATCATCCCAAACAAAATCCCCTACTGTGGCATGGTTGGAGGAATTTCCACCTTGGAGGTGAGCTGGTTGGTAGATTCGACCACTTCTGGTTATTCTGTTGACGGTTTCTTCCCATAACTCCTGATTTTCACCCCAGAAATTCATGTATTCTTCACTGACCTTCCGTTTGCCAGCCCTGATAGCTTCCCTTTTCTGCATTGTTTCTTGATCCTCGGCCCAGAAATTCATCAGATCGTTTCTGGCCCTTTGTTCCTCGATTTTCACTGCTTCCATTTCTGTCTTGAGGTTGTCTACTTCAGAGTCTTGCCAAAAGGATGGGTCCAACATGGCCCTGTTGACAGTCCACACTTCATCATTGCTTACTCGGATATCGACTACTGCTTCTTCATCCCAGAGGGTAGCCAGAGGGTCATCGACTAGTACTGATACATTGGATGATGGCGGGAATGGCGCTGATGGCTGCGGCATAGACCCGTCACTAATGTATGCTTGTGGGAACCAATCTTGGTTTCCGAAGGCGGCTTCTATGACAGAACGACCTTCCTCTCTGAAGCGTGCAAGCGGTGAAATACTGTCTGTTAGATGCCTGTCTGGCCTCAGCATTTCTTCTAGAGGATTTGGATCCCTTTCTTCTTTGTTCTGCTCGGTAACATTGATCTGATAGACATGGGAACTCTCTGGCACGTGAACAGTGGGCTTCTCCAAGAACTCGGGGATGATGAATTGGCTTGGGTCTCCAGAGATTAGCAAAGAACCAAACAATGCTTGACAGGATTCCTCCCGATCTTGATCGCTCATGGACCATTCTTCTTCTTCCACAACGTCGCTCCATCTTGGATTTTGGATTGTTCTGGTGTGTGAAAGGAAATGAACCCCAAGATCTTCTGGCAGGGAGACAACGGGTTTTGGTTTGGTGGCTGTGAAGATATATAGGCTTGGGTCAAATATAGTGGAGGTAAGGTCTTTTGTAGTGGGGATGAAGGATATCTGGTTGACTTGGGTGTTTTGCTTGTGGTTTGGCAAAGGGTTGGAAATGGTGTTGGGCTTTTGATCGGGAAGTGGGATGGTTCCATTGTCCACAAGATCTTGGATTTTGTGTTTGAGACGCATGCAATTGTTGGTGTGATGGCCGGGCATCTGGTGGTAGGCACAATAGGCGTTTGGATTGTGGTTTGGGGAGAGTTCTTTGGGTAGTTCTCGAGGTTCGAGAGGCTGGATGGCTTTTCGGTCGAGGAGTTTTTTGTATACGGTGACAAGGGGAAATGGAAGTGGGTGAAATTCTCTCCTTGATGGGGGAGTTGTTTGCTGGAATCGTGACTGGGTTGCGATCTGGTTGACAGGTTCGGTTTTGATTGGTTTGGGGTTGGAAGAGCTGGCTTGATTTTGACTGTAGTTGTTGGGTCCAAACAAGGTGTTACTGTTGCCGGAGTAAATTCGTCTTGGTTTAGGGGTAGATTCACCTTTCTCAAATATGCCGCTTCGGAGAGCATCTTCAACTGCCAGACCGGCTTCATAGAAAGTCTTGAAGTCAGCGGTGGTTTGAAAGACCACCAAGTGCTTAGCAAAGTCCGGTTCTAGATTCCTCGTGATAATTCTCATCTGTTCCTTTTCTGAAGGTCGTTCCATCATTTGAGAGGCTTTCCCTCTCCATCTCTTAACAAAGTCAGCAAAGGACTCATTCTTACCTATCTTGGTTGACTCTAGTTCCCGAACAGTCATCTCAAGCTGAATGTTGTAATTGTATTGGGCGACAAAAGGCTGCCCCAATATCTTCCCATGTTTTCTTCTTGGAAATGTCCAGATTCAGAAACCAGCGGAGCGCAGGCCCAGTTAGAGTTTGCTGGAACATCTGGCCCATTGCATCCTTTCCGACGTCATACATGGATAGAGTACCCGCATATGTTTGCAGATGAGCTTTCGGGTCACCACTACCGTCAAACTTGTCCCAATCCATTGGTTTGAATTTCTCGGGGAGCTTTGCATCTGGAAACAGGAATAACTTCTCCATGTCGATTCTTGTAGCTGCTATTTTCTCCTGCTTCTGAACAGATTCCTCAAGTTTAGCTAGCTTGGCTAATACTGACTCCATGTTTTGGCTGCCTGATGCCCCTGGTGGCGGCGGGAGTTGAGAAGTTAATTTCTGAATCATGAGCATCATTTGGGCCATCTGCTTGGCGCTGTTGGTTTTCTGTTCCTCTAAAGCATCCTTGAGAAGCTGAATTTCATCTGTTTCTTCTGCCATGACTAAACTGTCGGTTGACTGTTCTGTTCCTGACTCAGTTCGAACTAATCGCTGTTCAGGGATTCGAGTCCAACCCGGTATGAGGTTTTTCTTCTTTTTGCCAATGGTTAGTACTGATGATATGCACAAAAAAACTCAGGGATGCAATGTGCAGTGTATGTACCAAAATGGAAAAAGGGTATATGTACAAGAAAATGATGCATGATGCATGATGCATGAAAGGATTGCCCCAATTTCCTTCTTATTGTGTCGGATACATTCAAATTCCTCTGATTTATGAAAACAACGGCCGGACCAGAGGTTGCCTACGTATCCCCATGGAGAGGAATCAGGCCGTGACGTAGTTCGGGACTACAAATTTTGGCTCTTTTTCTCAAAAGGTCTTTTTCATTAAAAGCATGGAATTTTTACAAACTAACGCGATGACTTGACTCGACAACTGACTCAATAATCAAATTGCAACAGACTCAATAATTTAAAGGTGCTAAGAATCACAAGCTGGCTTGATTCTTCAAAAAGAAGCCCTACTGGCTGGATTAAGTCAGTGGATATTCACATCTGGCGACAAACTCGATAATTAAACGGCAACAGACTCGATAACGAACAGCAACAGACTCGATAACAGACAAGAGTCGCATGTTGACTTGACTCTTCAAAAAGAAACCCTTTGTTGGCTTGATCTGATCACTGGACGATCACTTCTGGCTCTGAAAGCCGTTCTTAAGATGAGGGTCGATTAGGAGACGTCGACCCTGCGGAGGGTCCTGTTTCGTCAGCTTTTCCTTTACCCTTGGGGTCTTTGTTCTTCTCCTGCTTGTACTGATCTTTAAGCTGCTGTGGGGTCATGCCATCATTATTGAGAACGCAATCTGCAAAGCAGACATCGCATTCACAATCGTCCCAATACTTATGGCCTGTGACTGGGTCTTCAAAGTAATAGACGGGCTGGCCGCTGGCATCAAAGTATTTCACGGGTGGCATGGTTGCGAGTTCCCCGTCGTCTTGTTCCATCATTAAGGTGATCTTTTCTGGTACTGGCTCTGGCTCTTCTGGGAAGCAAAATTTCCATCCTTCATTTGCATCCCATTGGAAAGACACACCTGGCAAGTTGGCCTCAGCCAGCAGGCTAAGCTTCTGATCAAGTTCTTCCCCCATATGGTCTTCTATGTTGAGCTTTCCTGGCTGAGGCTCCTCTGGCTTGTACTGAGGTTGCTCGGGCTGAACTTCCTCGATTATCCACACGGGCGCCCCTTGGTGGGTGGTGAGGGTAGACTTGAATCGCTTGTACGGTGCTCCAGACATGATGACTCTACCACACAGGAAACGCGTATTTCATTTTGGGAAAGAGAGCCACTTGTAGGATATTTTTTTTTTTGAATTTTTCTTTGTTTTTGATTTTTTTTTTTTTTTGAAGAGAGGAATCCTCGTCTATCCAACACGATGCGTGATTGTCGGGGCAATCCTTATGGATGTGAACATGATGTAACGATTTAAGGTTACGCTACCCTAAGTATGCATGCAAGATGGAGACAGTATGTACATGGAATGATTTATACAAAGATGGATGCACGATTGACGGACAAACAGAACGTAGAGATAACAGATAAGCTGATAATAGGTAACAGATAACAGGTAAACAGATAATAGATAAACAGGACATAACAAATAGTCCTACCCTGTGGATCCCTGTCTTAGGTTGGAAGGTACTATAGTTCACTATATGCAACGGCTGGGTTTTGGTTAAAGGGGGTTACCTAGACTAGAGCCAATATTTGCCTCCCAGTGCCAAGTGTACTGCATGGCAAAGGTCGAACGGCAGGCTGGCTCATCATCGTCCGGGGTTGCCGAGAATCTTGGGATGTCCTAACACCGGCAAGCCGGGTAGGGTAACCAAGACGCAGCGGCGAGGCTAGTAACCATGCACGTGCAATGCAAAAGTTTAACAATAAAACTGTTTTTTTCAAAATCCCACAAATATTTTTCAAATTTGGCTCACCAATAAATTAATTTTTATTTTGAAATTTTACTCAAGCAAACAACCGGGAAAGCTCCAGTCCGGATTGGTCGAGCGTAGCCCTGTTATTGCACCATTCCTTTCTCGATCACGCGGAGCGTGTTCGTTTTTGTCAAGCATTCGGGGGTCGTTTTACAAGTGTAAAATACCAAAAATAAGAATTAATTAAAAACTTCCCCAGCAGAGTCGCCATTTTGTGGACGGTGGGATCCACGCGGCTCTCGTGCCATTTTTAGTGATTTGAAAAGTGGGAAGAAAAATATGAGTCGCCACCCGGGATTTATTTAGAAAATGATTTTGGTACCCGAGAAACCGTTTCGAAAAATAAATGATGACTCTTGTGCCGTTTTTGGAAAAGGATTTGATCTGCGAAAAGATTCTTGGATTCGGAAGCCAGGTTACGAACGAGGAAGGTTTTGTTGAAAAGCACCCCGTTCGCCCGGGAAATTCCCGGTCTCTACTAAATTTTTGTGGGATTTTGAGAAATGTTTTATTGAATACTTTGACGGGTAAGCAGATAAATAACAAGAAATAAATAATAATAAAAAAAAAAAGAAATAGAACCATAACGGGAATAAAATTAACGAAGGGCTTAATAATAACAAAAGAAAAGTAAAGGGAGTGAACATACAATAAACAAGTGACAGAAAATCAGAAAACAGAGTACGAACAGGGGGTTAAACAGAGTAAATTTTTGTGTCGCACAGATAAGCCGCACGGTCTACCCGATTTGGCCGTACGGTTCACATAAGTGAGCCGCACGGCTTACCCCTCGACAAATTTTCCAAAATTTTGATTTTCGGGCAGAAGTTTGTTTTTGTTATTAAAACCTGATTTTCATAAAAAACTTCAACCATCCGAGCCTAGAAATGACCATTAGAGTCATCCTAGACCCGGGGGTCCCCTCAATGAACCAAGGTTTCGAACCCGGCTCAAGAAGTACGGTTCGTACCTTTGCGAAAAACTTTAAACCGCTTGCAAACCTCAGAAATTCTCGGACATAAACTTTGGACGAAGGATTTCTCAGATGGATGGTGGATTACTAGCAATGTGAGTAGAGGGGTAGAGAACGTTTTGTGGTTTTGACGAGAGTTTCGGATGAGATTTTTGAACGGAGGAATGGCCGGAGAATTTGCCGGCGTATCGGGGTAGTACGGAGTTTTCTGTGTGTGAAAAATGGGAGCGGAGGAGGCATTTTATAGGCGGAAAAACCGAATAAAATCGGCATAAAATCCTTCTGCAATGATGAGATGCTTCTGTAATAAATTTTCGAATATTATCTGACACATAGCCGCACGGCTAACCGGGTTCGACCGTATGGCTCAGGTAAGTAAACCGTACGGTTTGATTATTGAGTGATGAACCGTACGGCTATGAGTGTAAGCCGTACGGCTAAGGCTATTTTTGTCCTGAAATTTCTGAAGTTTACAATGGCTATCCCAAGCTGTTCCAAGGTACTACTGAACCTTTCTTTCATCATTGGGGATGCACAGGGATTAAAAATTGGGGTGTCTACACCATGGACGGACTGAATTACTCCGCCGTCGATTCTTTTCTTCTCGATTCGATAAAATTCCAAACAAATCCTTGTTCAGGGTGACAGTTTGAGCAAGACTATTCCAGTTCAATGGCGATGAGATCTAGTCGTGGATATTCCGGGAAGATTGTTTGCAGTCAATGTTGGGCTATGTTCTGATTGGACGACAGCCATAGGCGTTGCCGATATGGATCTGTGAGAAGTCAATCTGACGGCTTATTTACCTTTTTAGTCCCCAAAGTATTCGCGAAATGTCAATTTGGTCCCCAATATTCAAATCGTGTCTATCGAGTCCCCAATGTTCACAATGTGTGTTTAAATGGTCCCTGTGTCTAACTCCGTTCGTCTTCTCCGTCAAATGCAGGGGTAATTTCGAAATTTCACCCCCACCTCCATCTTCTTCCCCCACTAACCGAGAAACCCTAACCTCTACACACCCACCAGTCGGTTTCTCTCTCTCCTGTACCGATTGAAACACAAGATACTAGACCCAAACCGCCATAACCCGACCTCCTCTCTCTCTCTCCACCGTAGCCCACCAATCTCACCCTCAAAACCCCTAAACAACTAAACCGGAATCATATCAGAGGGAGAATATCTGGAGGAGAGAGGAAAAGGGTATCGATCGGGGTCGATATGATTCACGACCCTCCAATCTTGCTACTCGACGAGCCAACCTCTGGCCTTGACAGCACTTCAGCTCTCCAAGTGATGGAGCTTCTTTCATCCATGGCGATACTAAAGCGAAGAACGATACTTGTATCTATCCACCAACCAAGCTATAGAATTCTTCAGTACATTACCAAATTATTGATCCTCTCTCGAGGTTCTGTTTTTCATAACGGTAGCCTTGAATCACTCGAGGATGCCATGGTAAATAAACTAGGATTGAAAATCCCAGTCGAACTTAATGCTCTTGAGTTTTGTATGGAAGTTATTTCTAGGGCTCTGGGTTCTGCTATTTGTTTTCATCTTTATCTGTATAAAAAAATATATTCCAAATGGGTTTGTTTTCTTTGGGGTTAATTGGTGGAGATGGGTCACGGTGTACCGGTCGGGTAGGAGAGGTGTACGGTGGTGGTGGCTATGGAGATTGGAGAGATGATGTTAAGGAAGAAGAAGAAGATTTGAGAGATGATGCGGGGGTGAAATTTCAAAATTACCCCTGCATTTGACGGAGAAGACGAACGGAGTTAGACACAGAGACCATTTAAACACACATTGTGAACATTGGGGACTCGATAGACACGATTTGAATATTGGGGACCAAATTGACATTTCGCGAATACTTTGAGGACTAAAAAGGTAAATAAGCCTCAATCTAACATAGACTCCATTATTGTAATTTTTTAAGTGCAATGTTTGGATAACTATGAGACTCCACTAGCTAAATTTAATTCTTAAATTCCAATTAATTCTTTGGGTAAATAGCAATTCATAAAAATTGTCCGGTTCACAAAAACGAGAATTATCAAGAAAAATTTAATTTTTTATATATATTAAAAGAACTCATTGATATCTAGTAAGTAGCGACAAAAAAATAGTACATTTTTTTTTCTATAGATATTTTAAATTTCTAATTTTACGTACGAGAAACTTTTTGAGACAGAGGTAGCATTCAATTGCTTGGCACCTTACCGCCAATATGAGAGCGAGACATTTCCTCCAAAAATTTGTTGAGTTTCCCCTTGAGGCTGTTGGAGATGCTCTAAATACCCATTTTTAAAAGCTAGTCTCAAATATGTTTTGTCTCACATGTGGGTGGATGAAGATTTGATCCCAGTAGGCTTTTTAAAAAAAGATATAGTTCAGATAACCACATCTTATGAGTCCAGATAACCACATCTTGCGAGTTCAAATAACCACATCTAGTTGGCCTTAGGTCCACTATACACAATTTCAAGAGCCCCGCATCCACTTCATAAATACATAACACATCCAGTCCACTCACCTAGGCAAAGTACCTTTCTACCCCCGTGTTTTGTCTACAGAAATTTCCATGCTGGTAACCTCACAAAATTGAGGATTATCCAAATATGTTTTGTGAATTGTCTTATCATATATCTCAAGAGTCTAGATAACCACCTCTTGTGAATCTAGATAACCACACCTGATCCCAAGTGGACTTCAAAAAAATGATATAATACGGATAATCACATCTTGTGAGTCTACATAATCACCTCTTGTGATTACAGATAACCACATCTTATCCCAAATAGGCTTTAAAAAAAGATATAATACAGATAACTACATCTTGTGAGTCCAGATAACCACCTCTTGTGATTCCAGATATGGTTATTTGCACCAGCTACTTTTTCGGCGAAGTCTAATTTTCCTTAGATTAATAGCAAAATGCAACACAAATGCTAAAATATACACGGACGAACATCAATTGTTTTATGTTGGAGCCTTAAAAGGCTTTTACAGCTCTTCTTTGCAATTGAAGGCCAACAACTCTATCATTAATAAAGGGCAATCGGCAAGTCTAGGTCTCTTTGCTCCCTTTTTAAGTTGGCGAGCTAATTGTTGAACTGCAAGATAAAATGATTTGTAAAGTTAGTCACTTTCTAACCTTCAACTAAAACAAAACATTTTGAACAATGACAACCGACAATAATTGAATAAGCATATATCGATATTCTTTTGAACCATAATGGACTCTTCACAATGATTCACCACCAAGGTTCACAATGATTCACCACCAAGGTTCTCAATCTCGTACCGGATAGGGTACCGGTTTTTCTACTGATATGGTACGGTACCGGTACCGTTTCGGATTTAGCGGTAATCTATAGTTATAACTTGAAATTTTTTCCAATACCTATCATTTCATCAACACAAATTTACATTAGATAAGGAAAAAAACATCACAAAATGGAAAATTAGTCTTTTACACATATTTACAATTGAAATTTTGCAACCATTTCCCACAATTAAGAGGCAATACAGTAAAAAGTAAATAGATTCGTGTACTTGGGTTAAAAAACGAAGAAAGCAAATGAACCTTTTTCCAAAATCAAGTAACAGCTGTTACCCACCCCACTCACTCCTCTCTCTCTCTCTCTCTCTCTCTCTCTCTCTCTCTCTCTCTCCTCTGTCTTATCTCTTTTTTCTCAAAAAATTCCTCCCCCGTTGAAGTTGAAAACCAGAGTCATGAAGCCCCAAAACTTTCGAGTAGCTCTGGCAGCAGCACCATCGATTAGCTTCGGCAAGTACACCTCTCTCTCTCTCTCTCTCTCTCTCTCTCTCGGTACTCCTGAGTTCGTCTCTTGCTCTGAATATTCCACTCCGACTGGCGAACTCATTGTCTTCAGATCTGCAATTTTTCGGACGAACTCGCCGGTAAGTGAGTACCGTCCGGAATGGCTGGAACCCACCGGTATTGACCGGAATTAACGACGGGACAGAATTATAGGGTGAGGTTACCGGTTCTATGCAAATCCGGTACTTACCGGCCGGTACGGTAAGAGATTCACAGCCTTGTTCACCACACACTAAAAGAAATTTCACTTTTAGTGACCAGTTTTGGTGACCAATTGCATTTTGGTCACGGAAAACTGCCAACTAGTGACAAAAAATACGGTGGTCACAAAATCTTGGTCATTCAGTGATCAAATAAATTGGTGGTCACAGAATGTTCTACCAATGGTGAGTAAATTTTGGTTGGTCACTGAAAGTACTATTATTAGTGACCAGATTATGGTTAGTCACAGAAAGGTTTGAACAATTGGTGACCAAATGTAGACTTGGTCACCGATTGTTCAAACTTTTATGTGACTAACTAAAATCTGGTCACTAATAATAGTACTTATAGTGACCAACCAAAATCTACTCACCATAGGTAGAACATTCTGTGACCACCAATTTATTTGGTCACTGAATAATTAGTTTGGTGACCAAAATCATGTAGTCACCGAATAAATGTCGTTTAGTGCCACTTTTGGGGGAACTATCATTCATCTTGATGAAGGGGTTTTAAACCCGGTCGAGTAAAAAATTTACATGAATGATTTAATCAACAAGCACAACGAAATGAATAATCTCGATCATCATGATTGTGTCGCGGTCGTGTAGCTACTGTATATTCAACCATGGCACAAGACTTAGTTTACTATCAATTTGCGTCCCAATGAAGAGGCTTTTTAAACCCGATCAAGCCAAAATTTTACATGAATGATTTAATCTCTAAGAACAATGAAAGGAACAATCTAGATCGTCATGATCGTGTCGAAATCGTGGGGCTACTGTATATTTAACTACTGCACAAGACTTAGTTACTATCAATCGTGTCTCGATGAAAGGGCTTTCTAGCCCCGATCGATCCAAATTTTTGCATGAATGATTTAATTAACAAGCACAACGACATCAACGATTTCGATCGTCGTGATTGTTCGCAGTCGGGTTGCTATTGTACATTCATCTACTGCACAATACTTAGTTCACTATTAAGTAAGTTGAATGTATAAATTGTAAAGGTTATTGTCAAGTATATTTTTATAATTGTCGATCTGAACCGTTAGGATTTCACGTTCGACTTATTCCATCAATTTCACCAAATTGAAAAATCATTGGTTATCGATAACCACATGATCAGACGACGTTAATGTTTTTGGAGGCATTGAAGCCTTATAAAGATATCACTCGAGCTCCACTTGGGTATTTATATATATATATTAGAACCGTCTATATTTTACACAGTATGAATTAGATTATTTTGAACTAGATTAAATTAATGGTGTATCTTTATACATTTGATTACAGAAAAAAATATTATCCTATTGTAATTTGCGTCTTGATGAATGGGTTTTCTAAACTCGATTGAGCCAAAAATTTACATGAATGATTTAATCAACAAGCATAACAAAATCAACAATCTCGATCATCACGATTATATCATAATCGTGTTGCTACTATACATTTAACTACAACACAAGACTTAGTTTACTATCAATTGCATCCCGATGAAGGGGTTTCTAAACCCAATGGATCAAAAGTTTACAAGAATGATTTAATAAATAGGAACAACATAATCAACGATTTCGATCGTCACGACTGTGTCATGATCGTGTGGCTACTATATAGTTTACTCACTGGAAGACTGAGGGAGTGTTCCGCTAAGGGTGTTTTTAAAATAAACTGATTTTTCAATGTTTTTTATGTGATGTATTGTGAGAGAATGATTTGTCTTAATCTTTGGAAAAAAATTGTTTTTTATTACTCACTCCGTCCCTTTTTAAGTGATCACTATTGGAATACATGCAATTTCAAACCCCTAAAAAACATATTTCTTTATATAATTTTTAAATTTTTTATACCAAATGAAAATGCTCATTGAGTACTTTAATTTGGTGCAAAAATAATTAAACGTTCTACAAAAGTACATTTTTTAACGTTAAAAAAAAATACACGTTTCTCAAAAATGTCACTTGAAAAGGGACAAACAAGAGTAATAGAACACCCCCTGAAACTACATACTTTGATCCGATCCTTGAAAGTACTTGCGCGCGCCTTTAACCCGGTGTAAACAAATGGGCGGGGGATTTAATTTTTTGGCCATCTTTGGTGACCAATGAATGCTTTGTTTTAACGTTGGTTCACACTTCACAGTAGATTAGAACAATTGCACACTTCACAGTAGATTAGAACAATTGGACAATCCCTTCCTCTGTAAAGTTACAGCCCTACCAAAAACTCCATCTTCTTAGCCTCTCCTCCAGCCACGAAGGTCTCTCTCTCTCTATATATATATATATCCTTCGTGGCTGGAGGAGAGGCTAAGAAGATGGAGTTTTTGGTAGGGCTGTAACTTTACAGATACAGAGGAAGGGATTGTCATATATATATATATAGAGGTTCCACTTATTATCCGGACTTTTGATTTCTGGACTTTTGATCCAAAATTTTTTTTGACGATCCGATCCGTCCAACGTGTTCAGAAGGTATTTTCAAGGGTCCTCGCAAAAAATCTTCAATAACAAATACCGGGAAGGGCTTGATCCAAGCAGTTTTCGCAAAAATATATAAATACAGTTTTGTGAAAACTGCTTGGATCAAACCCTTCCCGGTATTTTTTTTTGAAGATTTTCCGCGTGGACCCTTGAAAACACCTTTTGAACATATTGGACGGATCGGATTTTCCAAAAAAAATTTGCAACACAAAAAAAACCAATTTTTTCTTATTTCCGGGAGGTGTGGATGTGAAGTTTTCCGTATATATATATATATATATATATATAGAGGCCCGATCCAGTCAGGGATCCCGAATCCGGGATTCTTAGTTCCGGATCAAATTTTCATGATCCGAACCGTCCAATGTGTTTAAAAGGTGTTTTTAAGGGTCCCCGTGAGAAATCGTCAAAAAAATACCGGGAAGGGCTTGATCCAAGCATTTTTTCATAAAACTGTATATATACAATTTTTGTGAAAAACTGCTTGGATCAAGCCCTTTCCGGTATTTTTTTTTGAAGATTTCCCGCGTGGACCTTGGAAAACACCTTTTGAACACATTGGACGGTTCGGATTATGCAAAAACAATTTTAAAACCTCGAAAACACCATTTTTTCTTCAATCCGGGACAATCCGGGATCCTTGACAGGATCGCCGGTATATATATATATATGTGTGTGTGTGTGTGTGTGTACGACTCTCTCTTCCTCCCTCCTCCACGGTTGGCTTCCACCACCGAGTGGAAGCGCTCTGCCACTGCCACCGACGATTCTTTGCCAGTACTACCGACGATGCGATTGGTTTGGACCAAGGTCCTTGAGGTCGAGGTCCACCTTTAGCAGCGAGGACGTCCTCAAGTCGGGCTTCAACAAGTGGTACCAGAACCAAATCAAAATCGGAACCGCTCAGTCGATCGACGTCTTCCAGTTGGGTTTCAAATCTGTCTTTGCCTACAACCCGCAGCCAGGTCACGGGTTCCATCTGCTTTCACCCCAGGAATAGCCACTCTCTGCTCCCTTACGCCAATGGATCCGTAATTTTCTTCGACGGTGAGCCCATGGTATGTTTACATTCAAGTTTATTTTGGGGAAATTTCAACCACATACCAATTTTTGATTTGATGCTCAAAAAATTCACGTTTGGTGTTTATGTACACTCTGCCGATTTTGGGATGTGTTTCCTACCAATTACCATTGCAGTACCCGAACCAAACCCACACTATCCCACTTCTCTCTTTCCCGCTTCCCACTCAGATCTAATTTGAAGCTAAAGCCCGTCTCTTTGGCTATGTCAATTTTTGTTGGTGTTTCAATTTGCATCGGCAAAATATATAGGAATGCTCTCTCTACTTAGATCTGTGTATTTATGATTGTGTATATGAGCCTCTATCCGAATCTTGTCCCTTGTTAATTTCTTCACTTGAAGTTAGGGTTTCTGTGGATGGGGTTTTATAATCAGAAGAGATTCAAGTAGAAGATGATATAGTAATTGATTGTTCTTTGGTTACTTATGTCTCAGGAAGGGCATTGTTCTTCGATTGTTACTTGGAGAGGACGCCGGCTACAAGCTTCCCTTTCTAATAGGTATGCCTCGCTGATCTAAGGCTAATTGGAGAATCCAATTCCAATTGTTAGAGTGCTTATGTAGTATAGGTAGTCGATGTATTTCATTTGGATGTTTGAAATTTAAATAGAGATTTGAGAGTAGTTAAAATTACCGCCCCATGTGAAAGTACCAAATAGTTTTCCTTTCACTGCCACATAACGTTCACAAAGGTGAATGAAGGCTCAAATTACTTGTTTTATTAATTTTTTTTTGGGTGCAATATTCGACTTATCAAGTAAGATCTTGGGGGGTTTGATTGGTCATGTGTTTATTGATCCCAGTGCTGCCCTGATCTTAGAGAATATGACCTGGTAAGAGTTTTTTACTGTTTGGAAGTTGAAGTTTCACTAGATTATGTGGTTGGCTATGTAATTGTAGCTGCCCTGGTTCCCTGTTCTTGTTGTTCTGTTTTCCTAATGTGACTTATTTATAGCGAAAAGGGGGAAAAAAACAAAAACTATGCTGGTTTTACATGGCCCTGTCATTGGTTTCCCATGTCCAAATCTTCTTCTATTGAGCGCTGCAGCATGTACACCCCCTCTGTCTTTTGTTTGTTTATAATTTTCAAACTTCTATTGTCAATCTCCACATTTATTATAAGTATGATGACCCTTACATTTTGCTGAAGATAGAGTTCCATTGCATTGGTATCTTAAAATGTTACTCCCTCCGTCTCTTTTTAAATGTGTTACTTCGTAAATCCAACTTATTAAATACTAACATCACCATTACACCTTTCACATCAACTTTTTCCTCCACTTTACACTTTTCACATTAACTTTTACCTCTACTTTCCATAATTATCCTCAACTTTCGCCCATTAACTCTTTACCCACTAACTTTTCAAAAGGGCAAAATGATAATTGTACAAACTTTTACCCATTAAATTTTCAAACCACACTTATTTAGGGACAGCCCAAAATGAAAAGTAACACTTAAAAATGGACGGAGGGAGTATCATATTATCATGTTATCTTAAAATGCACAACTAAATGGGAAATGAAGTATGATGTGATCCACTAACCCATTTGTACCGCCAAGTACATAAGAACCACTCAAATTTATTGCTGTGTTGGGACAAATGCCCACAATATTTGAGTAACTTCTCATTTCAATCAGGTCATGTTTCTCAGAGTTTCCCCAAACCCGTGCTCCTTGTGGTCAAACTGGGAAATCCCTCAATCAACATTTAAGGTTCCTAGTGCAGCCCTGTTGTTGGTCTGCCTCGGGCAGGGGTGTCATTCGTCTAGATTTTGATAGTACTGGTTCTTCCTTATTGTTTGTGATGAAATCTATACTGCCCTCGGGCATTTTTCTTGAATGGAATTGACATGTTCAAAAAAAAAAAAAAATGCCAGTGGAAATTAAATGTGCCGGCCCGTGGACTACACTGCTATAATGTGCCGAAAATGGCAGTGGAGTTGTTAATGAGCTCAACTCCCCTTGCCACAATCTCAGCTTGGACTCTCACTCCCCACATGTGCACATCACCTTATGCAACACCGGATCATTTCTCTTCTACACCTATTCAGCCGGTCACCCATTTGCATGTCTCTTTTATTTGGCCTAAAGGCAGCAGCTTTGCTGCATTAATTAGGAGGATCCCAAAACAAGGAAAAAAAAATACTCTCGCTCATTCTCTGCAAAAACCCAGCACCTCCTCTCTGCCTCCAAGCCAAAAAGCCGTGAGCTATCTCACTCTCTTCCAAATCCCATACAAAAAGCCGCGAGCAAACTCTCCCCATAACGTGATAAAAAAAAACTCTCCCCATAAAAAAACCCAAAAAGCCTTTGTCCAAGTCCAAAAGCCCACAAAAAATTCAGTCATCTCTTTTCAATTACAGTCCAACCGAGAACCGGTAATTTGTATTTTTATACACGACAACGTTAATATAGCTCGAAAATAGTGAAACTGAATTTGCCACTTTTTCAAGTTATATTTTCGTCTAGCCTATACATTTCAAGTCAATTGCCACCAAGGTGAGCACCATGTAATCCAGCACAGGGGATGCTCCCCCCCTTCAATTTCAATATTCAAAAACCAGTCATTAAATATCCTTTTTTTATATTTATGTAAATAAATATATTGTTTACGGAACCTAAAAGTAGCCCGTGACCGATTGATGACGATTTTCAAAGTAACCTATAAATCGAGTCCCGGCGATAAAGGATTCCGCTCCTTTAAAAATCAGAAGTAAGATTTGCAATTGGTCAGTTTTCTCCTGTTAAATCTTATTTCTAGATAAAAGACAAAATCAATGTAATGACAATCCATATGTCGAAATCTAAAAACGCAAGACGCGAAAGGCGGGAATCCACCCGAAACATGTTCGGACCTTTAGATTCCGACATATGAATTTCAAAATAATTTAACTTCATTTATTCATTTAATTTCTGTCAAGGATAATTAATTGAAAAAGGCTAAAATTGAGAAAAACGCCGAATGGACGACATGGGGTGCCTAACACCTTCCCCACTCGCAGAAAATCCCCGAGCCCATCTCTGATTTTGCAAACCAAAAAAGAGAGTCAATTTCAAGCCTCGTTTGAAAGAAGAATTTGCTCAAACGGAAGAAAATAGAAAGGAGGGTTAAAGTCGTTTAAAGTTTTCATTGAAGAACAACTTTAACGGGTGACCTGACACACCCGAACTCAATGTTAGGTGGCGACTCTAAAGTTTTAATAAAAGCTCGAGTCACAGCTACAAACCTCATAATTCACAATCGTCGCATCTAAAAGTCATGATTTTGAAAGCGTCGCCAATATGCCCACCGAAGTGGAGCAGGCGAGCGGTCGGTAAAAATCGGATCCGGGGTGGGTGCTATGCGGTAGGTGCTGTGCACCGTGTTGTGCGGCAAAACTACGTCGTTTTGCTTGATTTTTGTACACTTCTCCAAAGCTTCCAAGTGCCTTGTTTGGAGGAAGAAAAAACAACTGCAAAGTACCTAAACCTAAACCCGAAGTGCCTAAACCCGAAGTGCCTAAATCCAAGTGCCTAAACCTACTATACCCTACTCCAAAGAGCCAAAATCCCCTGAAATTGAACCCCAAAATTAAACCCCAATATTAACTCTCCAAACATGGCCCTTGGATATACCAAGAAAATGAGCAAAACGACGTAGTTTTGCCGCACAACACCTACCGCACAGCGCCTCCCCCGGATTCGTAAAAATCGGGGCGTGACACCCTATCCTTGATAACATATTTTTGTTATTACCCTAACCACATAGTATTTTTAAGGAAATGATAAAGGTGGTACATGTAGTGATGTTATATGAAAAATGATACGTACACAACGGAGAGCCACAACGGA
This sequence comes from Vaccinium myrtillus, assembly GCA_016920895.1. Classification (NCBI taxonomy): domain Eukaryota; kingdom Viridiplantae; phylum Streptophyta; class Magnoliopsida; order Ericales; family Ericaceae; genus Vaccinium; species Vaccinium myrtillus. The sequence goes on from CM029276.1 coordinate 22,778,898, forward strand.
AGGCCACAACGACCCCAAAACGACGTCGTTTTGGGGCCCTTCCCATTAAAAAAAAAAAAAAAAGGATAAACATTTTCCAGAATTCCCCTTTCTTCCCCGCTCCAGTCATAGAGAGAGAGAGGACGAACGGCGTCCAAGCTCGACGAATACCACCACCACCGACTCCAACCCCAGCGAACGCCGCCGCCTTCGCCTCCTCGACCACCAGCACTGCCGTACACCGCCGCCTCGACCACCATCTCTATCGTACGACGCCGCCGCTGAACACCACCACTGCCCGTCGTCCGCTTCTCTTCAAGGACCCCATTGCCCGTCGTCCGCCGTCGCAACATCGTGTAAGTCTCCTATCTCAACCCTCCCCTTTCTGAAATAAAAAAAAAAAAACCCTAACTTTATTTTCTGGGACAGAGCTAAATCAGCCCTAGCACACCAAGTGTTTGATATTATTCCTCAAAGAGACTTGTACTTGTCTAATTATTTGAGAAAATCTTGTGTGAAATATATGAATCGTGAACTTCAAGATAAGCTCTATTAATGGCTAAAATGTATGATGTTTGAATAGAAAGGCATTAGCCAGTGTTGTGATTTACCATGTATAACTTATAGCTATACAAAAATTAAGAATAGAAAGGCATTAGACTATGAAATTAGACGTTTTTCGTGCAAGAGAAAAAATTGGGTTTTCAGGGTTCATTTGTTTGATTCACTCTTTAGTTTTTTTCAGTGTTCATTCTCTGCATTATTGACTTATTGCTACTCTCACCATTCACAGAAAATGATTAATGGGATGACAGTCAACTGATGGGCATGCATCAGCTTCTCACGTAGTGGGCAAGAGAGCATCGTTGCTCGTCGGTTCTGTAATGAACTGGCTCAAATGTGTCAACAGTCGGTTCTGTAAGCAATTGGCAGTAATTAAGGCACTCAATACTAGTGTTGTTACAATAAACCACCTCTAGGTTTAGTAGCCTTACAGTTACACTAATCAGTTGTACTTTGTATGTTAGTAGATGCTGAAACTAGCTTATAAATGCTGAAAATATGAGTAATAGGTGCTGGAACTGGGTTTAGAGATGCTAAAACTGAAGTTAGGTGCAGGAAATATCAAGTTAAGGTGCTGAAACTGTGTATTAGTTGCTGGAAATTATAGTTTTGATGCCAAAATCACCTCTGTAACTGTTGGAAATCACCGGTAGTGCAGTATTATGTGCTGAAACTGCATTTTTAAGTGCTGAAATTGCGTTATTAGCCACTGAAACTGCATATTAGATGCTAGAACTGGGTGGTAATTGCTGGGGACAGTGTGTGAGCGCTCAAACCATGTAAATATGCACAGGAAATGGGTTACTTTTATTGAATATGTGGCCGCTTAACCATGTTTTTATTGCTCAATTGATATCCGCTTACTAATAGCTATTTAGCTTGGAACTAATTGATGTTTTGTTAAGAACTGCAAATGGCTTTTGTGCTAATTGATAATGTGTATTTCAGAGGCTAAGATGGGCACATTTTCTCTTGACAGGTGCTGGCCACCAAGAATACAAGGCCCAGAAGAAAAAAAATGCAAAGACTTGCTCAAAACAATGATGCCAGACTCTTTGGTAAACAAGGCAGCCAAATTGTGAAGGAATGGTTAAGGCAGCGATACAGAGGCATCTGACTACATAGTTATTTGGTAGACAAGGCAGCCATACAGAAACCAATGAAGACAGATGGGCTGGGTTCAGAGGCAGCAAACCCTTGGAGCGGCCAGCCAAGAATGGCAAAAAGAGAAGCTAGCAAAACTTAGGAATTTTTTTGTTTCAATTTTCTTGTATATAGAGCTTAAGGTAAATGATGATAATTATGTTCGGCTCATGCCTCTTTTGTAAACATTATGTATTCAATTTGAATTTCTTGTATCGTGTCTATATCGTGTCCAAAATCTATGAATTTCTTATGATTTGGATGTTGTTTGTATTGATCTGTTAAGGAGTCTATCGATTTCTTAACATTTGGATGCTATTTCTATTGATTTGTTTATGGAGCAGAATGCAATCTTGAGATTTAGACCAATATTGTCATTATATTTTCTTTTGTTTGCTTGGTTGGACATATTCTTAGACTAACAAACTAAAGATAACAATGGAGAATATGTTTTTTTAGTGATGAAAATGTGTTTAAAAGTAGGTGGTTCGTGGTTCTACAAAAATTTTGACAGCATCTCCCCTATTTTCTTGCCTAGCCCGACGTCTCAGCATCTCATCAGACAGTCAACAACAAAAGCAAACACAATTCATATAATTTCGACTCACTTCGAGTCATTCTCATCTCATAATCGAAACAAAAGTCTTCATTTATAAAATTCATTCAATACATTCACATGTTCAAATTGGATACATAATATTTACAAAAGAGGCATGAGCCAAACATAATTATCATCATCTACCTTCAGCTCTATATACAAGCAAAATGAAACAAAAAAATTCAGTTTCGCTAGCATCTCTTTTTGTCATTCTTGGTTGGCCGCTCCAAGGGTTTGCTGCCTCTTCTCCAAGCTTGCATGCTAGGGACCATGTGTGACATTCCTAATCTTCATTGGCCCCATCTGTCTTCATTGGTTTCTGTATGGTTTGATATTCCCAGAACTTGACATCATGGTTTGATAATTGGGCACCAGTGACACTTGCTCTGGAACAGGATTTTCAGCAAGCTGCTGCTCTTCATACTTCTCCACGTATTCGGGGAACATTTTCCTGAATGTTGTGCTATTTGACGAAAAATGTCAAAAGTCAGTGAGCCAATCAGTAAAAATGCATGTAGGCAAGACTAGACTGTTATTGTATTGATCATTGGTGGTCGAAGAGTTAATGATCATGACTTACTGGAGCTTTAAACATGATGGTTAGGAACAAAAAGGTCATGTTGTATGAATCTATACCCATAATGCTTGCTGGAGCTTGTATTATTACAGAATCCATAAAATCCAATCCCAAAAGCCAACAATAAAGATGAGGGTGTCACATTGCTATTAGTATGTAATCAGGCAATGTGGCACTTCGCTTCACACTTTATATGTTCAAAGCTTACTATTTACATGTATTGAAATTTTAGATCCAACCCAAATGCTGAAGCTATTAGTGCAAAGGTCTCACCATTTTAATTAACCATCACTGATTCCATATCTATTAAGCTTACTATTAAGTGATCACTTGTCCTGTTGTACATGCCTAACCAATTTGTCACTTACATATCTAACAATTTGAATAGTTAACAGATTCTAAAAACTCTTCGTAAATGCACATGGAGCACAAATTTTGGTAATAAAATAAGTCAAGCAGGCTATTTGAGATCTAAAGTGTAATGTCATAGGTTGATAGATTCATTTCCCCCTTTAAATCTAAGACGAGGCAAATTGAGGCACCAAAGCTCCATTGAGGCTTGAGTGCGAGGCAAGCGGAAGTTCCTCCAAGGTGCAACTTAAAACATAAGGAACGAGAGGGGAAAGAAAGATGAACACAACTTCAAAAAAACCAAATGTAGACATGTATTTACCTGTTCTACACAAGAAGAAGTGTTTGTAGGGTGTGTGTTACAGTGTGTATATATTTGCAAGAGATTCCAAACAATTTGAACGACTAATTACTATTTGTGTGAGAGTGAGTTCTTACTTCTCGCGTTAGGGCAGAAATTACTATTTGTGAGAGTGATTACTATTTGTGAACGACTAATTACTATTTCTGAGAGTGAGTCTGTACCCAAAAATGGAGTTAGGGTTTTTTATTTCGGAAGGGAAGGGTGGAGATAGGAGACTTACACGATGCTGCGAAGGCGGACAACGGACAATGAGGTCGTTGAAGAGAGGCGGACGACGGGCAGTGGTGGTGTTCAACTATGGCGTCGTACGGCAATGGCGGTGGTACCGATCGCCGGGGTTGCAGTCGGGGGTGGTGACGTTCGAGCTTGGAAGCCATTGACGCCGTTCGTCGTGGCTCCTCTCTCCCTCTCTGTGTGTTATGACTGGACCAAGAAAGCGGGAAAAATCTGAAATTCACGACCCTTTTTTTTTTTTTAATGGGTAGGGCCCCAAAACGACGTCGTTTTGGGGCCGTTGTGGCCATGTGTTGTGTACCTATCATTTTTCATGTTATATCAAGGGAAAGATTGGAAACGTGGATACGATTTTGAAATTATTATAGCACATACTTTTAAGGAAATTAGAGAAGATCACTTATTAGAGCACGGTTTATGACTACGCTTACACATACCCTCTAGGATATAGGAGGAACGTGCGTAACTGGAAAAAAAAATTACGTGCTTTGTGATTACGTGTATAATTATGGAATTTAAATATTTATGGGCCACTTAGCCAAAAATCCAAAACATTTGACATTTTTAAAGGGAAGGACAAAGAACTTTTGAAATCGAACATAAAAACAAAAAACATTTGACATTTTTAAATGGAAGGACAAAGAACTTTTGCAATCAAACATAAAGACAAAAAAATTAGTAAAATGTTACTAATTTTTAAAAGTTCTAATTTCGAACATAAAATTAAAAAAATCACCACCCAATCTCCGGCCGACCACCATCCCACCTCCGGCCGACCACTTCCGGCGACCAAAAAAATTAGTGAGATGTCACTAATTTTAAAACATTCTAATTTCGAATATAAAATTAGAAAAATCACCACCCAACCTCTGGCCGACCACCACCCCACCTCTTGGCCGACCACTTCCGGTGACCAAAAAAATTAGTGAGATGTTACTAATTTTTAAAAATTCTAATTTAGAACATATAATTCAAAAAAATCACCACCCCACATCCGGCCGACCACCACCCCACCTCTAGCCAACCACTTCCGGCGACCAAAAATATTAGTAAGATGCCACTAATTTTTAAAAATTGTAAATTTCGAACATAAAATTCAGAAAAATCATCACCCAACCTCCGGCTTGCCACCACCCCACCTCTTGGCCGACCACTTCTGGCAACAAAAAAAATTAGTGAGATGTCACTAATTTTAAAAAATTCTAATTTCAAACATATAATTCAAAAAAATCACCACTCCACATCCGGCCGACCACCACCCCACCTCTGGTCGTCCATTTTCGGTGACCAAAAAAATTAGTGAGATGTCACTAATTTTTAAAAACTCTAATTTTGAACATAAAATTGAGAAAAATCACCACCCAACCTCCGGCCAACCACCACCACCCCACCTCTTGGCCGACTGGCCGACAACTTCTGCCAACCAAAAAAATTAGTGAGATCTCACTAATTTTTAAAAAATTTAATTTCGAACATAAAATTCAAAAAAATCACCACCCCACATGTCACGCCCCGCCCCGCAAACGACACCCGTGGTGGGCCCGAGTCGGTGCGGCCGCGTGACATTCCAACACAAGACTTCATCATATATATAAAAGTGTCAACGCTAACCACAGTTTAAAACACCAACAACCGTCTACTCAAAAATAGCTTAAACAATACATGTGCTCAAAATACTCTCTTATTACAAATCATTAAAAGTACTAGACGACAACATGTCCAAAATTCACTCGACACCAATTGAACACCCCAAACGTTGACTGGTAGTGGAGCCCCTCTATAGCCCCTGCTATCTGGAAAACCATAAAGGAAAACCAGGAGTGTGTGAGACATAGAAATGCTCAATAAGATATAACCAAATCAACATCCAAAACACAACAGAATTATACAATAACTATCAACATGTATATAACCAATCACATACAAGTGGCACGTCTGCCACATCCTATGTATCCTAGGTCACTGTGGGAGCACACCCCGCTCGTTGTCACCGGTAGCTAGCCGACACAACGTACTCGCGGTGTAACCCAAACCACAGCCCATTCGCAGATACCAACTTTCACACACAACATACATGCATATCCACTGCTAAAACATCTATAGCATGATATACATCCGTCTTCACAACAATACATCATCAACACAATTATATGTTATTGAACATAAACATGTCAAACACACTCACCTCTGATTCGACTGGAGTATGCCAAACTTACGGTTTCGGCACCTCCCGATGACCCGACTTGTCACCTAGCCACAAGCTAAACCATATCAGCATATGATCATCTTTAAATATTAACATAAATGCTAAAATATGGAAATATAAGGTCACTATGGACTTTAATCAACAACCAACAACTCCGTGAATTAAACCGTTATAACACATAAAACTTAACAGGGACACACACACTTGTAAAATCCGTCATAATTAGAATATGCATCAAAATGGGCTAAGTCTTGGTAGACAACACCACCACATGACAAAGTTAATCTCTGATTTTTCATGAATTTTTATAAGCAATAGAACCAAGTCGAATTCATGCACAAACTCATAAATTCAGCACAGCAAATGTAAAATCCAGCTAGACAGTCTGTCGTATTTTGGCTACAACTTTCTATAGGTTCGAAATTAGGCTATGAGACCACCACCATTAGAAATTAGACTTCCAATACATAGATTTCGATATAAAATTCACCCTAATTGGAGCCCGGATGACTAAGATACGCTCAATCGAAGTTACACAACAAAATCACGAGATTACAAATTCTGCAGAACCGTCTGCGCTCAACAATTCATTAAAAATCATCTACTCAACATTTTTCAATTATTCCAACTCTAAAACATCCCCAACTTATCAATACGTAAGACTCATGAGAACCCATATCCATTAATCAAACTTAGCTATAACAAAGTTCACAAAAACCCACAGCTCAAAGGCTTCCCAAATTTCCAAATTCTTCAACCATTAACTTCAAATCAAAAACTGCTATTGCCTATAAGAAATCAAGGCACAAACCCTACATAGTATCGAAGATATACGAGTCTAGTTTCCAAATCAAAGAGCGGTTCGCAAAACGGATACTCGAGCTATGAGTTATGCCCATTTTCCCAAAGAGTGTCAGTGCTGCATGCACAGACGCGAACCCGACAGCATCTCGATAGAACATTTTTCATATTTTCTGTACTTCATATAAAATCACGAATATTTAACACAAGGTCTATAACTTATATGGGTACCTACGGTTAAAATTTCAGAAAATTACGAGTACAGGAACCACGTCCATAAATTCACCAAAAACCATAGCAGATTCAATTTCGAAAAATCTGTCAGGAAACCCCCTTACCTCCCTTCCACGAATTTTACAAAACCAAACCCCAAATCACTCTTATAAGAAGCAAAAGACCTCATTAACTTGTAAAAGAACAACATACTCAAGAATTTTGGTAATTAAACACCAATCCATACCTTAATTTAGGGTTTTCCCCAATTTTCCCCTTCTTTTCTTCTTCTTCTCCCCCACATCTGACGGACCACCACCCCACCTCTTGGCCTACCACTTGTGGCAACCAAAAAAAATTAGTGAGATGTCACTAATTTTTAAAAATTCTATTCTCGAACATATAATTCAAAAAAATCACCATCCCACATCCGGCCGACCACCACCCACCTCCCGCCGACCACTTCCCGCGACCCAAAGAATTAGTAACATCTCACTAATTTTTAAAACTTGTAATTTCCTATACGAAATTCAAAAAAAAAAAAAAAACTCCTACCTCTGACCACCACCCCACCTCTGACATTTTGGCGACCCAAAAAGTTAGTGACATTTCACTAATTTTTAAAAGTTTTAATTTTGTACAAAAACTTTAAAAATGACGAATTAGTCAACTCCTGAAACTAGTGACAACTCACTAAACTTCATAAAACTTGAATACGGTTTATACGCTTTAATTTGTCAATAGTACTTTTGTGCATAATATGCATATATTATGATCCTTAACTTAGGGACATGATTTTCACACCCCCTATTTTGATAACTGCACCCCCTTATCCTATAGCAAAAATTTTCACACATAAAAGTTTCATTACATGACAAGAAAGAGGGTGCAATTATCAAAATATGGGGTGTGAAAATCACTTGTCTTAATTCAACCCAATTCAGTCTTCTAATTCTTGATGGTCAAAGCCAAGATATAATAACAAAAGAGGGACCGAGTGGTGGTTGAGCCCGGACAACCACCTTATACAAATTTCAAATTATCTTCATAAGTGGAATAGAGTTTTCGTTTTTTTGTTTTTACTTTAACAACTATGTAAGTTTGTCCATCAAATGTATTTTAGTTTAAAACCTAATATCGGTCATTCCAAGTTTCATTAAAAATTTATTGTACAAAATAAAAGACCGTCGCCTGCAATTTTAGATTACGACTTTTATGGTGATAGCACGATAGGTTTTATATTTTGCGTTTAAAATAGTTACAGATGCACAATATGCATTTACGTAATTATATACTACTATCATAGTTTTATAATTGCATGTATCGGTTGATCAAAAAGTATAGTACACATACATGATAACCCTTTTGATCGTATTTTGCAATTTATAATGGCATAATTAATAGGGCCACTTATTGTGTGTCACGCCCTCAATTTTCAAAAGATAAATATATATAATCCACGTGGAAGTCAACGCCTCCCACGGTCAAAGTCAAAGTCTCACAATACGACTTACAAAGTCAAGGTCAACAAATTACAATAATCTACGGGCAACCGTACCCCAAATGATATTTATAGGTGTTAAGTGTCATTACAAACCCAAATGTCAAAAGTGAAATCAAGTTAAGTTACATAATCATCTTATCAAAATAACAAATGCCAAGATGATGAAGTAACTCTTCCGTTTAGCTTTCAAAAGTGGTGCATGCACATGCTTCACGCAAATCTATGTCATGCTCCTCCGTGCTGGGTACCTAAAATTGATAGGTTGAGCTACACAAGCCCAGTAGGAAAACGTCTACCAATTCTAAATGCAATGAAATGCAAGTGAGGCATAGAAGAAAAGAATGGAGGCCCCGCAACAATTACCCAAGATTCGTCCACTTTTACTCTATCGTACCCGATACGTACCCGACACGTCTCACGTGTACAATACATTCATTCGTCGCGTTTCAAGTTCTTTATAGTTATTTACTCATTACATTCCTCGCGACACGTCCATTGGACGGACCAAGAATCATTCCGGGCTACCATATAGGCCCCGTATCATCTTCCCCTTGGCCAAGGCATAATTCCTCGCGACACGCCCATAGGACGGACCGAGTATCATTCCTAGCGACACGCCCATAGGACGGCCCTAGTATCATTCCGGGCTACCTTTCGGCCCCGTATCACAAATTATAAGTTCATATTATCATTTATCAAGTTTCAACGTCAGTCTCATATCAAACACGTTTCACATTTTCTTTCCAATGGTGTCTCGTACTCACTATTCGACATAAAAACATTGTGAAGTATCATTGTGCGTACGGTGTTCTCACTAGATCACTTAATCATCAACCACAAGCGTAGTAACACTCAGCAACCTTGCAAAATTTCAAGGCGATTCAAGAGGACTTCAAATTAACTAAGTTCAATACCCAAAATTCAACTCATCTAACAACTAATTGATGGAGAAAGTCATTAGAAGCATAGAACAAGCACAAACCCCAACTCAATGTGACTAGGAAATGGGTTTTCAAAGGAGATTTTCAAAATCAAGTGGAGCTAATAAAGTGGGAAGCAATACACACAATACACATTCATATACATTTAGGAGAGGTAGAAATTTCCCTACCAAGATTGGTTTTGAGCAAAACCCTAGAGTGCCCAACTGATTTTTGACCCCAAACTCCAAGAACAACCTTTGCCCAAGCTCCACTACGCATTCAAGAGACAAGATCAAGTCAAAAATGAGTTACAAGGGTGAGGTTTCACTCACAATCAAAGAGAGAGAGGGAAAAAACGTGGGTGAAGCAAGGACAAGACCCAAATCAAGAGTTCTTACCTCCTTGAGTGCAAAATCCGAAATACAAGGGAGATTGATGTTTCCAATGTGTAGATCTTGAAGATTTGTGGTGGATTGAGGTTAAAATCACAAGATTTGAGGTAGAGATGAAGAGAGAAGGTAGAGGAGTGATTTTAGGGTTTGTTTTCGTGGTTTTTGAGTGAAGAAATGAGCCCAAGACCCTTTTTATAGAGGGCTGTGACGAGCTCAAAATTCGCAGAAAATGCAGCTGGATACCGGTATCAAGAAAAAACCATACCGGTATGTAGACTTTCTGATGGCTCAAAATCTATAGAAAATGCAACTGGATACCAGTATCAAGAAAAAGTCATACCAGTATCTAGACCTTCTGTTTCGCTGGATACAGGTATCAAGAAAAAGCCCTACCGGTATCTAGACTGAAAATTTCTAAATTTTTACCACCTTCGCCAATTCAAACCCCGATCACTCCCAACACATTTTCAACATCTCTAAACACCCACACAACTAAGTAATACGCATTCCTACCATTTACTTAACCCCCGGTACACCAAGATATACACACCCATACAATACTTAGAAAGAAACACATTTTAAAACATTAACAATTCATTCACATTACCTAAAATAGATAAAATATAGGAAAGAATTTCGTGAAATTTCGGGTCTTTACATTCTACCCTCCTTAGAAAAAATTTGCCCTCAAAATTTGATCAACTATACTATCCAAGCAAGCACATATAATCATGCATGACATGCAACATGTGTTTGACACCGTGTCTCAAAAAATGTAAAGACTAAACCATATACTCACTTAGATAAAGCGAAAAATAACTCCGGATACTTCTCTTTCATCTCGTCCTCTCTTTCCCACGTCGACTCCTCGCTCCCAAAATTATTCCACAATACCCGCACTAGTCGAATAGCTTTACCCCTTAGAGTTTTCTCCCGCGTATCCATAATCCGTATCGGCTTTTCCCCATAAGATGCATCAGCTTCAAGTTCCAATTCGGACCATTCTAACACGTGTGATTGATCCGGCTCATACTTCTTTAGCATTGAAACGTGAAAGACATCATGTATCCCCGACAACCGTGGCGGTAACGCTAAGCGATAAACGACTTCCCCAATTTTCTCGATGATATCAAATGGCCCAATATAACGCGGTGATAACTTACCCCCTCGCCCGAAATGTGTCAAGCCCCGACGCGGTGATATTTTGAGAAACACGTGATCTCCCACTTCAAAAGATAACGGACATCTCCGGCGATCGGCATAACTCTTTTGGCGACTTTGAGTGGTTAACAAGCGTTGACGAATCACCTTGACCTTCTCGGTTGTTGCTTCTTGCGCAGCCTTAAGCCTTTGGCGAATCAATCTCATGCTATCGGCGGTTTCATTAACTAATTCGGGCCCCACTAATGTCGCTTCTCCCAATTCGGTCCAACACACCGGTGATTTACACGGCCTACCATACAATGCCTCGAAGGGCGCCATCTCGATGCTCGATTGGTAACTATTATTGTAGGCGAACTCAACTAACGGTAAGTGATCCTCCCAACTACCCCGAAAATCCAACACGCATGCCCGTAACATATCCTCCAAAATTTGGATTGTTCTCTCGAATTGTTCGTCGGTTTGTGGATGATACGCGGTGCTAAACAACAAATTTGTTCCAAGCGCGGCTTGTAAGTTTTGCCAAAAATGAGTTGTAAAACGCGGATCTCTATCGGACACAATCGACACCGGAATCCCGTGAAGTCAAATAATCTCCCGAATATACAAACGACTAAGTGTCTCAACCGAATCGGTAACTTGGATAGGCAAGAAGTGTGCGGTCTTCGTAAATCGATCAATTATAACCCATATGGCGTCATGCCCCCTCGGTGATCTTGGTAAACCCGTCACGAAGTCCATGGTCACGTTCTCCCACTTCCACTCAGCTACCGGTAATGGTTGTAATTCTCCCGCCGGTCGTTGATGCTCCGCTTTTACTTGTTGGCACGTAAGACACCGCGACACAAAAGTAGCTACGTCTCGTTTCATCCCCGGCCACCAAAATTGCCTACGTAAGTCATGATACATTTGTGTTCCGACCGGATGCACGGCTAACGGTGAATGGTGAAACTCTTGCAAAACCTCATCCCGACATGCAATAGGTACGAATAGCTTGCCTTTGAAATGTAAACTTTGGTCGGCGTGAATCATCCACCCACTCGGTGCTTCCCCGCTAAGAAATTTGACTCGAAAGTTTCCCGCTTCCTCATCCGCTTGTTGAACTTCACTAACTCGATTAGATAAAGTCGATTGGACCGTCAAATTACATAAGGTTACTCCCTCACGGACCTCCTCACAATGCAATGTGTAAAACCCCAAGTCCTTCATCATTTTCCACTCGTCGGTCGCTAAATTTGCCAATTGTGCCGGTTTCTTACTTAGCGCATCTGCCACTACATTCGCTTTCCCCGGGTGATACTGCAATTCGAAGTCATAATCTTCCATGTGTTCCATCCAACGGCGTTGACGCAAATTAAGCTCTTTTTGTGAAAATAAGTACTTTAAGCTTTTATGATCCGAGAATACATCAAATTTTTCACCATAGAGGTAATACCTCCAACTTTTTAAAGCAAAAATAACCGCCGCAAGTTCTAAGTCGTGAGTCGGATAGTTACGCTCGTGATCCTTCAATTGCCGTGAACCGTACGCCACCACCTTCCTGTTTTGCATCAAAACACATCCAAGTCCCTCCCGTGAGGCATCACAATAAACGAAGTAGCCAACTCCACGCTCGGGCACAATTAGGATCGGTGCAGTGGTCAAACGCTTCTTCAATTCATTAAATGCCGCTTCACACTTGTCATCCCACACAAATTTCGTCCCTTTGCGAGTTAATCTAGTCATCGGAGCCGCCAAACAGGAGAAGTCTAGCACAAAACGACGGTAATACCCGGCCAAACCCAAGAAACTCCGAATCTCGAAGACACTCTTCGGACGCTCCCAATTTAACACCGATTCAATCTTTCCCGGATCCACGGACACCCCATCTTTTGATACCACATGACCTAGGAATTTCACCTCAGACAATCAAAACTCGAATTCACTAAGTTTAGTGTACAATCGGTGTTCTCTCAAGTTCTCAAGAACAATGGTGAGATGGGATTGGTGATCTTCTTCGGAAGGTGAGTAGACAAGAATATCATCAACAAAGACGACCACGAAACGATCAAGATAAGCCCGAAAAATTCGATTCATCAAGTCCATGAAAGTGGCGGGAGCATTGGTTAAACCAAATGGCATGACCACGAAATCATAATGGCCATAATGAGTGCGAAAAGCGGTTTTTGGAATGTTCTCGCGGCGAACTCTCAATTGGTGATACCCAGATCTCAAGTCAATTTTAGAAAAACATGTGGCACCCCGAAGTTGATCAAACAAGTCGTCGATCTGACGCAGCGGAATTCACGAGAAACTAGTTGCGTACTAGTTCAAACGATAATAGGTCTCGAATCCACGAGTGTTCTTGAATCCACAAGAGAAAGAGAATAACTCTGATTTATAATTGATTAAAAGTCTCATATGCCCATAGGCTACATCCTTATTTATACTAGTAAGAGTCCTAGCCAAAAGGAAATTACTTAGAGTGGTGACCAAGCAAAGCATTACTTGGAAACCTAGACTATTTGCTAAAAAGGAAATAAAATAAAATATAATCAAAACTAATTAGAAACGTGCAAAACAAGCAGCACAAATAAAATCTCCTAATACTAAGCATAAATAAAAATTATTACTAAAATAATGTTTCCATAAATAATAGGGATGTATATCTTGTCCTGCATCATTGATCCTAGGCATTGGATATTTATTCTTAATTGTGACTCGGTTCAATTTACGATAATCAATACATAGGCGAAGCGACCCATCCTTCTTTTGTGCGAATAAAGCCGGAGCTCCCCACGGTGATGTACTAGGACGGATGAAACCCAAGTCTTGCAACTCTTGTAATTGTGTCTTAAGTTCCCTCAACTCGGCCGTTGCAAAACGGTATGGAGGCATACAAATCGGTGCCGTGCCCGGTAATAAGTCTATCGTGAACTCAACTTCCCTATCGGGTGGCAAGCCCGGTAACTCCTCCGGAAATACATCCGGGAAATCACAAACTACCCTTGGCAATTCCCCACGCGTGGATAAGTCGTCATCTAACGTCAAACTAGCCAAGAGACACGCAATAGATTCCTTTTCCCGCGGCCCACACAAATACGGCTCTAATGATTCTCGTCGTTCCCCATAAAACTCAAATCAATTACCCTCCGGCGGACAAATTCGAACACGACGCTTAAAACAATCAATGGTAGCGAGAAAGGTAGACAACCAGTCCATCCCCAATATTAGGTCGAACCCGGACATTCCCAACACGATGAAGTCGAAAGTAAAACAACGATCCCGAATAATTAACTCACACCCCCGACATATGCGATCAAGTGGTGTTCTATCGCCTAACGGTGTATCAACAAATAAAGGAAGGATAAGACTCTTGGTTTCTAACCCCAATGCACGCACAAATGATGAAGCAATAAAAGAATGAGATGCTCCCGAGTCGAATAGCACTTTAGCAAAGGAATTGAATAAAAGAAAAGTACCCCTCACAACCGAAGTCTCCGGTGCCTGAGAAGTGGGTGGTGGAGGCAGTGGTGTAGCGCTCGTGATAGCATAGGCTCTCCCCGGAACCGTCTGACTCTGGGTGTGACCACCCCTCTGAATGGACCCCTGACTCGGCACCGAAGAACTCGCTCCTCGCTTAAAGCGTGAACCCTGACCGGCTGTACCCTGCCTGAACTGTGACTATCCCTGTGCACCCCTCTGCTGACTATAACCCTGTCCAGTCTTCGGCTGCTGAACCGACCCCGACTCGTTACGTGATCCTCCTCCCCGAGGACAATTCCTAGCAATATGCCCCGATTTACGGCAAGCAAAACAAGAACCCGGAAATGGAGTACCCTGAGATTGTGAACCCAAGTGATAAGGACACTGAGAGCGATAGTGACCCAGTTGCTTGCAATTGTGGCACACATTCGATGGCCGACCGGAACCACCCCGAAACCCCGATGAAGTAGGTGCCCGAAAACTTGATTGGCTATGTGATGGTTGAAATTGCTCTCTTGATCTCTTTCTCCCTTGGCCCCCATAAGACCCCGTAGGTGCACTCATGGTCGCAGTTGGTGGTTTAGACTCCCACCTTTTAACATTCTTACCCATCTCCCCCGAATTCTCAAGATTTCTAGCGCACTCCACAATTTCGGTAAACTTGTTGATGCGAGCCGACATAACTAGTAGCTTAAGTGGGTCGTTCAAACCTTTCTCAAATCGCCTACATTTTCTCTCCTCCGAACTTACCAACTCTGGTGCAAACCGAGACAAAGATTGGAATCTCATAGCATACTCTGAAACAGTCATGTTCCCTTTTTCAATCTTCTCAAATTGATCTCTTAGTTGTTCTTTGAAAGAACCCGGAAAGTATTGGTTTTTGAAAAGAGTTTCAAACTCGGCCCATGTCAAATCCTCAACATCCGGCTCATCAACTTGTTGAGCCACCCTCGCCGCTCTCCGCTCATCTCTCCTACCCGCTAAGACCGATTCCCACCAATTATTTGCTTCCCCGGTGAGTTGACAAGCTACCAAATTTACCCTCAAGTTATCCTCGTCGATAGCTAGTGCGGTAAAAAGCTTGCGAATATCCGCAAGCCAATGGTCAGCATCAAGTGGATCACTACCTCCCCACCAAAAGTCGGTGGGTTCATACGGCGAAACTCCCTCATGGCTTCCCTAGCCTCTGTCCCCTTAGATGCTTGACATAATACGTTAGATACCAAGAGTGCGGCCACAAGGTCGGTAGCAAATTGGTTAGGTGGGTTTTGAGTCCCCGGTTGTTGCACTTCTTCCTCACGCCTCTCATCCTCACTTCCCGGATGTTCATCATGATGACTAGCCTCATCATTGGCACGCTCGTTACGACCCCGACCTCGAGTCCTTCCCCGATTCACGGCCCCACCTCGTCTAGTACCTCGTCTCGGCGACATGATTCTATAAAAGATTAAGAAAGAAAGATCATAAATCCCAACATTATCTCAAATGAGCTCAAAGACTCCAACACTATCCCAACACGGATATACAACTCAACACCAAGCTCGTTACTTGCCAATACGATGTTATATGATGCTTACATGCTCCGTGAATGTCACACATGCACACAAAATAAATGAGAAAAACATGTTTTCAAGAAAGATCTTATGCAGCAGTTTAAGCCCCGAGACTCTAAGTCTCCCCACGGTCCCTAAGTTTTCAAAACTTAGGCTCTGATACCAACTTGTCACGCCTTCAATTTTCAAAAGATAAATATATATAATCCACGTGGAAGTCAACGCCTCCCACGGTCAAAGTCAAAGTCTCACAATACGACTTACAAAGTCAAGGTCAACAAATTACAATAATCTACGGGCAACCGTACCCCAAATGATATTTATAGGTGTTAAGTGTCATTACAAACCCAAATGTCAAAAGTGAAATCAAGTTAAGTTACATAATCATCTTATCAAAATAACAAATGCCAAGATGATGAAGTAACTCTTCCGTTTAGCTTTCAAAAGTGGTGCATGCACATGCTTCGCGCAAATCTATGTCATGCTCCTCCGTGCTGGGTACTTGAAATTGATAGGTTGAGCTACACAAGCCTAGTAGGAAAACGTCTACCAATTCTAAATGCAATGAAATGCAAGTGAGGCATAGAAGAAAAGAATGGAGGCCCCGCAACAATTACCCAAGATTCGTCCACTTTCACTCTATCATACCCGATACGTACCCGACACGTCTCACGTGTAAAATACATTCATTCGTCGCGTTTCAAGTTCTTTATAGTTATTTACTCATTACATTCCTCGCGACACGTCCATTGGACGGACCGAGAATCATTCCGGGCTACCATATAGGCCCCGAATCATCTTCCCCTTGGCCAATGCATAATTCCTCGCGACACGCCCATAGGACGGACCGAGTATCATTCCTAGCGACACGCCCATAGGACGGCCCTAGTATCATTCCGGGCTACCTTTCGGCCCCGTATCACAAATTATAAGTTCATATTATCATTTATCAAGTTTCAACGTCAATCTCATATCAAACATAACCCACGTTTCACATTTTCTTTCCAATGGTGTCTCGTACTCACTATTCGACATAAAAATACTGTGAAGTATCATTGTGCGTACGGTGTTCTCACTAGATCACTTAATCATCAACCACAAGCGTAGCAACACCCAGCAACCTTGCAAAATTTCAAGGTGATTCAAGAGGACTTCAAATTAACTAAGTTCAATACCCAAAATTCAACTCATCTAACAACTAATTGATGGAGAAAGTCATTAAAAGCATAGAACAAGCACAAACCCCAACTCAATGTGACTAGGAAATGGGTTTTCAAAGGAGATTTTCAAAATCAAAGTGGAGCTAATAAAGTGGGAAGCAATACACACAATACACATTCATATACATTTAGGAGAGGTAGAAATTTCCCTACCAAGATGGGTTTTGAGCAAAACCCTAGAGTGCCCAACTGATTTTTGACCCCAAACTCCAAGAACAACCTCTACCCAAGCTCCACTACGCATTCAAGAGACAAGATCAAGTCAAAAATGAGTTACAAGGGTGAGGTTTCACTCACAATCAAAGAGAGAGAGGGAAAAAACGTGGGTGAAGCAAGGACAAGACCCAAATCAAGAGTTCTTACCTCCTTGAGTTCAAAATCCGAAATACAAGGGAGATTGATGTTTCCAATGTGTAGATCTTGAAGATTTGTGGTGGATTAAGGTTAAAATCACAAGATTTGAGGTAGGGATGAAGAGAGAAGGTAGAGGAGTGATTTTAGGGTTTGTTTTCGTGGTTTTTGAGTGAAGAAATGAGCCCAAGACCCTTTTTATAGAGGGCTATGACGAGCTCAAAATTCGCAGAAAATGCAGCTGGATACCGGTATCAAGAAAAAGCCATACCGGTATCTAGACTTTCTGATAGCTCAAAATCTATAGAAAATGCAACTGGATACCAGTATCAAGAAAAAATCATACCGGTATCTAGACCTTCTGTTTCGCTGGATACCGGTAGGGCTTTTTCTTGATACCAGTATCCAGCTGCATTTTCTGCGAATTTTGAGCTCGTCATACAATACGCATCAAGAAAAAGCCCGATCACTCCCAACACATTTTCAACATCTCTAGATACCGGTATCAAGAAAAAGCCCTACCGGTATCTAGACTGAAATTTTCTAAATTTTTACCACCTTCGCCAATTCAAACCCCGATCACTCCCAACACATTTTCAACATCTCTAAACACACACACAACTTAGTAGTACGCATTCCTACCATTTACTTATACACACCCATACAATACTTAGAAAGCAACACATTTTAAAACATTAACAATTCATTCACATTACCTAAAATAGATAAAATATAGAAAAGAATTTCGTGAAATTCCGAGTCTTTACATTGTGTCTTTGTGTTTGATTGCAAATGATCATTGTCTTTATGTTTGATTGCAAATGTTCCATGTCCTTCCCTTTAAATAGGCAAAATATTGTGTCTTTTTTACCCAAAAAAAAAAAATATTGTGTCTTTAGGTTTGATTGCAAATGTTCCTTGTCTTTATGTATGATTGCAAATGTTCTTTGTCCTTCCCTTTAAATAGGCAAAATATTGTGTATTTATGACTAATTATTCCTATATTTATTGATAAATGATTGTACTTGTCGCGCCCCGATTTTTACTGGCCGCTCGCCTGCTCCACTTCGGTAGGCATATTGGTGACGCTTTCAAAATCATGACTTTTAAATGCGACGATTGTGAATTATGAGGTTTGCAGCTGTGACTCGAGCTTTTATTAAAATTTCAGAGTCACCACCTAACATTGAATTTGGGTGTGTCAGGTCACCCGTTAAAACTGTTTTCAAAAGACGAACTTTAATTAAAAAAACAGTTTTAACTCTCTTTTTTTTTTCTTCCGTTTGAGCAAATTCTTCTTTCAAACGGGCTTGAAATTGACTCTCTTTTTAGATCTGCAAAATCAGAGATGGGCTCGGGGATTTTCTGCGAGTGGGGAAGGTGTTAGGCACCCCACGTCGTCCATTCAACGCTTTCTCAATTTTAGCCTTTTTCAATCACATATCCTTGGCAAAAATTAAATAAAAAAAAGAAGTTAAATTACTATGAAAATTCATATGTCGGAATCTAAAGGTCCGAGCATGTTTCGGGTGGATTCCCACCTTTCACGTCTCGCGTTTTCAGATTTCGACATATGGATTATCATTGCATTGATTTTGTTATTTTTCTCGAAATAAGATTTGTCAGGGGGAAACCGACCAATTGCAAATCTTACTTCTAATTTTTTAAGGGAGCAAAATCCTTTATCGCCGGGACTCGATTTATAGACTACTTTGAAAATCGTCATCAATCGGTCACATGCTACCTTGAGGTTCCGTAAACAATATATACATAAAAAATGACAAAATTAAATAACTGGTATTAAATATTGAAATTAACCGGTAGGATTACATCTTCCTCACCTTGTGCGGTGGATTTTTGTGGAGGTGTGCTCAGAAATTAGACTAGACAAAAATATAACTAGAAATAGTACAGAATACAATCCGTACTCATTTTTAGCTATACAATTGTTGTCGTGTAAGTCTGGCTTACAAAAGGGATTTATGGACGGAGGGGGTTTTTATTTGAGGAGAGACAGAGAGGTTTTTTTTACCTTTTGGCATTCGGATCAGAGAGGCATAGAGATGGGCAGGGATTTTGGAAAGAAAATGAGAGAGATAAAAGAGAGAAAAATTAAGTTTCTGATTTTCTTCTTTCTTTTCCTTCTTTTTTTCCTTTTAAATGCAGCAAAACAGCTGCCTTTTATTGGAAAATTTTTTGGGTGCCGAGTGGGTATTGCCACTTGGTACCCAAGCGCAAACAACCCAGTGAACCCACCCACATTCAACTCATAACCCAATATCAACTCACTCAAACCCAACCCAACCCAACCCAACCCAACCCACCCATTTGCCACCTCTAATTAAAATAATCAATCCATTGATTAATAAATAATGCATTGTTTCTTCATTGAATTGTTTATTCCCATTGGCAAAGTTCGGTCAGGTGGTCCATAAGGTAGACTGAAAAATGATTCACCGCTCTATGCTCGCACGACGATACTCCGCAATGCTTTTGGTTGAGCTCTCTGCCGGTGTCCAATCGTGACCCAAATACAGCTAAAATTCATGTTGCGACGCGGAGATAAATCTGGTGAAATTGGCTTCGTTTAATTTTGAAATCCCGAGTGGTCGGGCCAAACTTGGGTGCCAACAGTACCTATGGCATTGATTAGGATGGATAAGTATATCTATGGTATTTTCTTCCCTGGCCGGTATTGGTAGAACCGAAGAACAAGGGTAAAATATTATTAATACGGTTAACATGTGGTATAATTTTGGAAATGATAGTTGAAGAACATGGGCTGAGGTAAGGAAAGTCAGAATAGACCACTAAATACTTTTCTTGTTAGTATGAAGTATTAAATGATGACTCTTATGAGTGTAATGAGGCAATGAAAGTAAACCGGGAAAAAAAAAAAAAAAAAAAAGGATTGGGGTGCATTCCTCGTCCCTAGAGTGATTGGAGTATAAATAAATAAATAAAGTCGATACTTTATCCTAATGAGACTCGCATAAGGGTAACATAAGTCCAGTAGATATATACTTCATGGGGCCGGTTCCGGAGACACACAAAAAAAGACACTCTATCTCATCCCTTGATTTCAATGGTCGAGATTAAAACTTAACAAAACAACTCTCCTCTCCCAAAACATGCCCACACCCTAAAATTACTCTCCCTCTCCTATTTCTCTCTCCCCATCCCAGAACCTCCATATCCCGCACCTCCATCTCCGGCAAAAATGGAAAAAATATCATGTTTCAACACAGTCTGCAACAATGATGAGAATTGAGAACTTCTGTTCACCCATTTCACAGAAACAAACCACGAGTAATTAAAGTCTTTACGATTAGTGTTTGCATCAGAAAATCGGCGGATCTAGAATGTCCTCGAGGATTGCATAAAGAGACTTGTAAGTTGTATAGTATAGTAGCAGAGTACTTCAGTCGATGAAGCTCTTCAAATCTGGATTACCACACAAGAAGTTGCTGAAAAGGAATCCATTAACAGCCCATATGGAAAAGAATATCAAAGAAACAAGGTAGGATTTTTTGGGGAGAGAGAGAACCAATTCTTTTTACGTTTTGATCTCGGCCATTCGCCGGATACGGGGTTTACTGGAGATTGGGGGAGATGGAGGTCTGAGAGAAACAAGTTGGGATTTTGGGGAATTTTAGGGTGTGTGCATGTTTTGGGAGAGGAAAGTTGTTTTGTTAAGTTTTTAATCTTACCCATTGAAACCAACGGATGAGATGAAGTGTCTTTTTTTGTGTTTTTTTATGTGTCCCCGGAACCGGCCCCATACTTCATTTGTGCAAGTACTTGGTATATTTTAACTGTTTCTTTTCTACTCAATTCGCAAAAAGATTACTGGATCCCTTTGAATGTTTAAATCCATTTATATGGTACCTTTGAGACATTTGTATGGAAAATGAGAAAGTTGATAACAAGAAATTAACAATCCATTATCTGGAGATAGACATTAAATATTCTAAGACTAAAGCTAAGCCCTAGTTGAAGTAGTTCTTGGTAAAGGTAAATATGTACGGCATAAGTCTAACGTGTTTTCTAAATAAATAAAATTAAAAAAAAAAAAAAACCTTTGACAATCTACTTTCAGATACTTGATTGGAAGTGCGACCGGCCACCACAACTTCTCATTGAATATCTGAAATGGAAACTTTTAGAAAAGACAAAAAGGAAAGATTTGTATGGGACCGAACATAGATAAATCATATGACATCGTGGTTAAATATTTGTACTTCATGAATTTAATACTTCTGAACATGAATTTTTCCATTGTGAATATTTGTTAAGAACAAGAAGGAAAAATATATATACATGCATATACATAATGTATCGCTTTCGGACTATGTTAAATAAGATACTCCGTATTATTATGTGACTTTTGCAATAAATAGATCAATCTGTTATAATTTCTTTCTTCAGGATAACTTGTGAATGCGTGAGAGAAGACTACGAGGAATATATATGCAGAATTAAAATGTAGTAATGTTTGATGGTACATGTTTCCTGTTGTATTGAGGAATTGCTAGGATTATAGGTGAATAGGTAGGAGGAAAAAAAAAATGTTGTTAGTGACTTGTAGAAGTTCGACTTAGTATCACGATATTGTATAGAGTGTCACATTCGGAGCTAAAGGAATCCAACTGTCTCTTTAGATTAACTGCTCTTAATATGCTGTTAGAATAAATATTGTTTGATTTTTGACATAACACTATTGGTGACAAGAAGTTAATAACTTTGGGTATGTAGTGATGAGCATTATTTCTGAAACACCAGAAAATTATCCGAAGCATACAAGATTAGGGAGCGACACGAAATTGGGTGACAAATTCTAGAATGTGAGTGTCCATATTGGCTGACACATGTTCTAAATTGGGTGGATTACCAGAAGATTAAGGGAGGAACACTTGTAACCAGGATTACCTAGAAGGATATTAAATTGAGATTCTGCAAGACAAGTAGGATGGTATGAAGGATCAGTTGAGAATTCTTTAGTATCGTAATATGAAATGAATAAAGACGGAGAGGAAAGGAAAATAGTTAAATTTTGGTGATGTCATTGTTCGTACCATATAATGAATAAGGGCCGGGTATTAGTACAATTAAGCTGAAATTACAGATATGTAATGAATAAGGGAAAAATGGAACCCACGTTGCCGTTAGCATAATGAATAAAAGACTTATAATTTATGCTTGCTTCCATAGATGTTAAGTTATTTTCTTTTTAAAAAAAAACTATGACGATAGAGGCCTTTGGTGAGACAGACTCACTGGCCGGTCATGATGTTCAAATCCGCTGGATTTGGGTTGTGACAACATCAATATCAAATTCATAATTCCTGTAATATGAACCCCAACGTGTATCATCCGGCCGGTTGACACTAGTTTGTTGGTTCAAACCTTGTCCACTTTCAAGTTCACCATTATATAAAGCTTCTGCAACTTTGATAGCTTGTGCTTCTAGTAGAATGTCTTTCCTTTCACAAGAACCTCCAACAATATTTGTTACCCTCACTAACAAGACCAAAAAATTCAGCTGCATCAATATGATTCTAGGCAACAGCTACAAGCATCAATTGAAGTTGATGAACAAAGCAATGGATCAAAAATGCGCATTTGTTCTCTCTAAGAATTAAAGCTTTGAGGCCATTGAATTCACCTTGCATATTATAGCTCCATCATAACCTTGCCCACGTAGCCTTGACAAACTCAGCTCATGTTTAGCAAATAAAGATTCAATTGTCGCCTTAAGTGACAAAGAAGTGGTATTCGGAACATATACAATACCAACAAACCGTTCTACTACACTTCCCATCTAGTCAACATACCCCACAATAATGATCATTTGTTCTTTGCATGATACATCACGGGACTCGCCAACTAATATTGTAAACACGTCATTGTCTAGATCCTCAAAGATAAGATTGGGAGTTTCAGTTGCATCAGCACTAACAACTTCATTTTGGATACTAGAATGAGTAAACTTGTTATTTCCCAAAGCTTTTCCCAAAATAACTTGTTTGATAGATTCATTATGATCAGTCAGAAATTGGAGAAGCTCGAGGAAAATACCTTTGCAATCCAACTCTCATGATTCACCATGCCCTCAAAAAGCTAATCCATTGAGCAACAGAAATCTTATGACATCGATCACGACATTCAAGCGAATTCTAAACTTTCAATGTGTTGTTTTTGCTTCATAAGATCACTACAAGAAACTATACTATAACCTACCAGAGTATTTGCGTCGGGAGTTTTTCCGTTGCAAAAGGCCATTTTCAGAGTCCTGAAATTTTGGTGTCAAAATTTTAAGTTTTTGGCGGGCAATATTTGCAACGGGTACATTTTCCGTGGCAAAAGCTAAGGAAAAACTAATTTTTTGCGACAACAAACATGAAGCCCGTGGCAAATACAAAAAGCCCGTGGCAAATACAAAGACCAAAAAAGAAAAGGGAGTTCGCGCGTAATTTTCCCTCCCACTCCCACACTTCACGAACAAACAAACCCTTATCCTTGCCACGTTCGGCGGCTTCGATCTCTATCTCTCTCTCCATGAGAACCATGAACCGACTCTCTCTCCCTGAACCATGAATCGATTCTCTCTCTCTCTCCACCTCTCTCTCTCTCTCTCTCTCTCTCTCTCTCTCTCTCTCTGTGTAAACTGCCATTGACGATCAACCCAACGCGAGCTCTTGTAGCCTCTGCACGCAATCCCTCAATTGATGTCTCCTTTCTGGTTTTAGCTCTCTGCAAATCGAAGTGAGCGCTGCAATCTAGTTCAACTTACAGCTACAATCGTCACAGGTCACTACCCTGCGATTGGAGAAATTTTTCGGTCAGGTACGACTTTTTTTTTTCATTCTCATTTAAAATCCTGTATTCATAGGAAGTCGGTTGATGCACCAATATCATGGCCTTGCTAATTGGGATTGAAATTTGATCAATTTTGTTTCACTGGTATTGTTGTTAGAGGGATACCTACTGTAAATTCTGCTTATTGTATTCGATTTCTTGTATATTTAAGGGTTTCGATTGTTAAGTTAGAGTAAGTTGCCCATTATGAATCCAATCCTTAACCCTTTGTTTGGCAATTGACTAAAGGTATTTAATGGGCCGAAAAAACGTTTTTGGCTGTCTCTGTTTGGCATATCACACCCCCAAATTGACATCACACCTTTTTTTGTCCTTCAGTGAGTGTGATATCAATTTGGGGGTGTGCCCCACTAAGAAATTATAAGTCGTGGTTAGCTTATTCACCCCTAAAACACCACACAATCTCGTAATTTAACACCAATGTTTTGGGTGTTTTGAACCACAAAAATCCTCTTTTTTCCTTCTTATTTTTACAGTAAAGTAAGTTGTTATTCTCCACTTGACTAACCTCCACAAACAAAGATGATCATGGCTATTGTAGGACCTATGGAGGAAGTGTTCCCCGATCATCAGTATATAACAACAATTCTGGGCCATCACAAACTATCAAACCCTCATTCTTGTAGATCAATCTTCACACTTATATAAAGCTTGATTATGAGCACTATAAACACCTCCAACATGAAGTTGCAACCTGTCTTTATTGATAGTGCAACCAAGAGGGGGTGAATAGGTTAAGCTTCTGATTTTTTAAAATAATTCACAAATTGTAACCAATATGTTAGTAAAAACAAATTAAACCGAAAAAAAAAAGGAAATGAAGACAAAGGATTTTTATAGTAGTTTAGCAAATCGCTTAGTCCACTCTTCAATGAGGTTCCCCTAAATGCTCAGTGGTATCCACTATGCTCAGTACTAAACTCCCTTGTTAGTTTTCATAGAAGCCAACACTTCTTTTACAATACAGGTGCTTCTCAAAGCTCAATCCTCCGGTACAGTCAGACCAGACACCCAAACTCTCAAGCTACTAGTACACGCAGACCAGTCAACTTATATAGCCAGAGAGATACAAACCTAACTGAAACATAGTGGATATGGTTCTCTTTCTCAGAAGGTGGGATAAGTGTAGTGACTATGTGAAATTACAAGTGTGGCTAAACACTACATAGAGTAAAAAGAATACTACAATGAAATAAACTATCTCAATATCAGAAGAGTTGCTCGAACTTGCTTTGTGTAAATAGCACTCTGTAAGACTTGGTTTTTTTTGATGAAGTCGTCTTCTCTATGTATAGTCAAATCCCAACCGTGTCCCCTCTGATTTTCCTGGGTTTTAGGGGCCGGATCTGATAGCGAGCTAAACTTTGGGTGTCTTGGGCCCCCTCCGGCAAATAAAGTCTCCGGATTCCACTGGTGGCGGCTATGGAGTACTATGGGTTCCTTCCGGAGAAGCGACTTGGGTGACTCAGTGTTGTTGAGCGGGTCTGTTGGATTTTTATGTATAGTTTGTTTTATCTGTGTTGTTTTTTGGTTGTTTTTGGTCCGGATTGCTCCCGGTTTGTAGTGTTCTAATCTGATTATAATCTTCACGATCCATAAAGAGTTTAGTCTCTTTCATCTCTGGTTCACCCTAAACGCGACTTTGGCTCAGTTTGCCCACGCAAGGTATGCTTGCGATGCGCAGTATGGGTTAGAGAGCCTTGGGCTCATACCGTGATGCCTGAGACAACATCCTTACATTTGGGCTTAGCTATTTCTTATTGTCTGCTTTTTGGGTTGTTCTTTAGATTATTTTCAGTGTATTTTGGATGCAATCCTTGTAAGTGCCGTCTGGCTTTTCATGATGAAATTGGCTTCCGTTAAAAAAAAACAAAAAAATCCCAACACTTCAGAAGATTTCTCATAACCGATTTAACGTACACCACTTGAAGGCTTTTGTCTCCTCTTTACCGTTGGAACATTTCATTGCATTAACTGAGTATCTCCTTTTTCGCTATGCTGTAGAAAATCTAATATACAAAGTAATTAAAGGCATACACGTTCAAATCTAAAAATACAACTACAGATGTATTCTCATTAATTGATGAGTTAATGACAAATTCTAACCACAATATTTTTTCAATAGAAATTTAACAAAGCATCATCGAAATCAAATGCCTAACATTTATTATTCCAAGTCGTGAAACCCTTTGTCACAAAATTATCACCTCCTGGTTGCTCACCAACATCAGGCCTAAATAAGTAACAACATAAACAAAAAAATAGCATATTTTTCTTTGCTATATTCCAACCAATTCTTATGTATGTTCATCATACCATGCAATATTAAATCGCTGTGAAACTTCACTCATATCTCTTTCAGAGAAATTTGGGCCAAGAGGTTGACAAGGACCCTTTTCAATGTAACGCCCCGATTTTCGGAAGCATTACTTTTAAATCATTTAATAAAAGATTAATATAAATAGAAAGGATCTCATAAAATAAACAGCGGAAATAACATAATTGTCTTAGTTCGATTACAACAATAACATAGTACTTTGTTGGGAAATTAAATTAAAGTTTTCCAACACAAAAATAAGGGAGATTGGCTCTACAGGTTAAGGTTGAGATCTTGATCCCAATGCTCCTCTTGAGCCTGATCCACTGGAAAGCCTTCTGTTCCAAAATAAGCGTCGCCCTCGACACCTACACCTCCTGTTTGATCACAGTCTAGCATAATACGTTTGAGTCGCGAAGCAACATCATGGTATTATACCAGGGTCACACGAGGTGTAACACCGTGAGCGATAAATCACTCAATAGCTAATCTAACCCCAACCCTTACATTACATACAAGAACAACATATATAATTAAAAAGCAGTACGCAAAAGAGTAAACACATAACCGATTTCATTACTAGCCATTAACTTACATTTTCATCTAAGTTCTCAACCTAGAGAACTTTCCTCCCAAATAACCACTAAGTCTATGGCCATTTCGTGATTCAACTCCTCCTTGCTTGCCCTGACCGGGAGCCCAGATGAAAAAGCCTAAGTTATCTACTTAGTCGAATTCATCAAACGCCTCACAAGGATGAATTTCCCAGGGACTAACCGTACCACTGGGCCCTCGAGGAACTAACCGTAACCTCGGGAGTATATAGCCGTGACCCGGTCTATAATACAAATCACCCTTATATCACCAAATAATTCAGTATGGAGTAATCACAAAATGCCACAACTTAGGGTTCCGAAACTTTGTCAATCCATCTCCAAATCACTGGCTAACCGCCATCCATCTCAAAATCACTGGCTGACCGCCATCCATCTCAACATATGTCATCCGAAAATCTTATTAAATTTTCCCATTAACTTAACGACTATGTGAATTCTATACACGAACACCAAACCCGAGAACCTAGTTGTCCATTCTAGCATTCAACACGTTTATGGAAAGTGCATTGAACAGTAGAAGCAAAGCAATAACAATATTACAAGGGTCACAAAATTAGATAACATGATTCACAAGTTCACAAGTCATCACAAACCAAAGTAATCGAAAACAAGGGGCCTTAACGTAATTAAATAAAGTATAGGGTCATAAATGTAATTTATAGAAATAAGGGATTACCCTCGTAATGTCAAGTATAAGGGTAACAAACGTAATTTTACGGTTCTAGGGTCCCTCGCGAAATCTTTACTAACTTTGGGGGCCTTTTTGTAAATAAAACTTTATACAAGGGCAAGATTGTAATTTTGCGACAACGAAGGGTAGACACGTAAAATACCTTTTTAAAACCCACATTGATAATATAAGAAATGTATACCATTTTCTTTTACTAAAATATTGATACTTGTAATATCTTAAATGTGAGCATTTTAACTAATTCTATACAACATGCAAAAGGCTACTATAATAATTTAGCATTTTGTTAATAATTGTCAAAATAGTAATTTTGTGTAAAACATCCACTGGTGCAAAAATCTAAGTAATAGAATTACTAATTTCATAAGTGATGTATAAATGTATGTAGATTTAATAATTCTAATCTAGCACTTGGCATGATAACACATTTTGAGCAAAGACGAAACACTCCGATTTTGAAATCTGTACAAAACAGTAAACGGTGGCCTTTAAATTTCTCGAACCCGTCACAGCAATTAGAAACAGGAATATAACAATTGCCTAAAACAAATGTTACGTCCGCGAGGTTTATGTATCGGCCGGACAAATAATCTAGTGTGAATAAAATGGCCCAAGAGGAATTTCTATCTAAAAGTCCAAGTGAGATTAACATTAAAAAAAAAGCTGATGATTTTAAAGAAAACAACTAATGGCCCACTGTGACTTACTTACTAATGGCCCACGGTAAGGTTTAATTTTTAAAGGCCCAAGGTGATGTTATTCGGTCCAGAAATTTGAGGACGGCAGTGAGATGCCAGAATGGGTTTCTTTTGTACGACAGCCGGAGAACTCCATTGTTTCCGGTTACAAGCTCTCAAACAACGATTAATCATCTAAAAATCGAAATATCCATATTTATAAACAAATTTATACTTAGGGAGGTAGATTATCTACCTCTCTTCCGACGAAACGAGCGGGAAAAATGATTTGGCGAAAACAGGTTTGTTCACCGAGAACGACAGCCGAAAGACGAAGAAATCCGACTCGGATGGTGCAAGGTGTGCTACAGACTTCCTTCTCTTTCTCCCCTTTCCCCAAAATTTCTTCTACTCTCACTCTCTTTCTCTCTGCCGTGAATGGAGGTGTGTGGAAAAAAAATAAAACTGGGGTAGGGGCTTTAAGGAAACGGATCAGGGGATTTAGGACTGGTTGTTGCTCAAGGAAGGGTTGCCCAGGGGTTAGAGGAAAGTCCCTTGGTGTGTTGTTGGCCTGCCATTGGCCAAGGGAAAAATCCGGCCAAAAATGGATGATCGATAGGTGACGGACGGGATGGACGGAAAACATGGAGTGGATGGGTAAAAGTGGGTTCTGTCTCATTTAGACTCCAGAGGGTTAATGATAGACATGAGGCAAAATAGTGAAACTGACTATTTGATTAGTGATTAGGCAATTCGGTTAGGATAATTTTTGTTGGTGTAGGACCCAATTAAGAAAATTGGTTAGAAACCAAATGGATACACACACCTGTATATCTATATACATATAACTATAAATGTGAACAAAATGTAGTAAATAAGGTCCACTTATGTTAAGTAAATAAAACTTAGAATTTAAATGACTTTGTAAAAAAAAAAATAATAATAAAATAACGGACCGTTACAACCTATCCCCCTTAACAAAATTTCGTCCCCGAAATTAGGATGTACCTTCAGATGGAAAGAGATGTGGATAATTGGCGCGAATTGTGTCTTCACGTTCCCACGTTGACTCTTCAATTCCTCGGTGTCTCCACAAGACCCTTACTAATTTGATGGTCCTGCCCCTTATGCTCTTTTCACCATGGTCTTGGATCTCCACTGCTTGTTCTTCAAAAGTTGTGTCTTCGTTTAGTGTTACTTGTTCCCAGTTGAGTATGTGAGAGGGATGCGCCATGTACTTACGCAACATTGATACATGAAACACATTGTGAACCTTAGCGATCTGAGGCGGCAGTGCTAGCCGATAAGCCATCTCTCCAATCCTTTCCAAAATCTCGAAAGGTCCAATATAGCGCGGCGACAACTTCCTTTTCTTGCCGAATCGAATGATTCCTCGTCGCGGTTTGATCTTCAAAAATACATGATCCCCAACATTGAAGAACAATGGTCTAGTCCTCTTGTCGGCATAACTCTTTTGTCGGCTTTGAGCAGTCAACAGTCGCTGACGAATAACTTGAACCTTCTCTGTTGTCTCTCGAACCAGTTCTGGACCAAGCAAGCTTGATTCTCCGACTTCAGTCCAGCAGATAGGCGATCTACAGGGTCGTCCGTATAGTGCTTCATAAGGAGCCATCTCAATACTTGCTTGATAGCTGTTGTTGTAAGCAAACTCGACTAGCGGTAGGTGTCGCTCCCAGTTTCCTTCAAAACCTAGAGCACAAGCTCGGAGCATATCCTCAAGGGTCTGAATCGTCCTTTCGGATTGTCCGTCCGTCTGCGGGTGGAAAGCAGTGCTCAAATGAAGGTTGGTCCCCATAGCTCGTTGTAGGCTCTGCCAGAATTTTGACGTGAAGCGCGGGTCACGATCAGATACGATGGAAAGAGGCACCCCATGTAATCGTACGATCTCCTTGATGTAAAGCCTGCTAAAGTACTCCATGCTATCCGTCATCTTTACCGGAAGGAAATGTGCTGATTTGGTTAATCGGTCGACAATCACCCAAATGGCAGTGTTAGACTGAGGTGACCTAGGCAATCCTGTCACAAAATCCATCGTGATGTGTTCCCACTTCCACCCTGGGATCGGTAGGGGTTGAAGTGTACCCCCAGGTTTCTGGTGTTCAGCTTTCACTTGTTGACAAGTCAGACACGTAGACACGTATTTGGCTACGTCATTCTTCATTCCTCCCCACCAGTATTGTCGGCGAAGGTCTTGGTACATTTTATTACCACCAGGATGAACTGCGAAGCTCGAGTGGTGGAATTCTTTTAAAACTGCTTCTCGAAGGGTGTTCAAATCTGGTACAAAGATACGATCCTTGAATCTAAGGCTCTTGTCAGCATGAATTGTCCATCCTGTAGTTGCCTGCCCAACTGACAAACGGTGCCTGATGAAATCACACTCTTGATCGAAAGTCTGAACCAACAAAATCTCCCTGTGAAGTGCTGGCGTAGCGATCATTGCAAAAAGGCAAGCCCCTCCAGTGTTGGCGGTCGGTTGTAGTCTGAATTCGTCGATTGCTTCCATCATTTTCCACTCTCTCATAGCCAAACTAGCCAATAATCCCCGGTTCTTTCGACTTAGGGCGTCGGCCACGACATTTGCCTTTCCCGGATGATATGACAGGGTGAAACTGTAGTCATCCATGTATTCCATCCATCTCCTCTGTCTCATATTCAACTCCTTTTGAGTGAATAAATACTTTAGGCTCTTGTGGTCGGTGAAGACTTCGAATTGCTCCCCATAAAGATAATGGCGCCAGGTCTTAAGGGCATAGACCACAGCGGCTAGCTCTAAATCATGTGTGGGGTAGTTCTTCTCATGAGGCTTCAATTGTCGGGATCCAAAGGCAATCACCTTCCCGTTTTGCATTAAAACGCAACCCAAACCTTCCTTTGATGCGTCACAATAGACTGCATACCCAACGTTCCTTTCCGGAATAATTAGTATCGGTGCACTAGTTAGTCTCCTTTTGAGTTCTTGGAATGACTTTTCACAAGCTTCATTCCACTCGAACTTGACTCCCTTCTGTGTTAGCCGCGTCATCGGTTTTCCCAGTGCAGAAAAATCTGGAATAAATCTTCGATAATATCCTGCCAATCCCAAGAAGCTTCTGATCTCAAATACTGTAGTTGGCCGCTTCCAATCCATCACGGCTTCCACCTTGCTGTTGTCCACAGAGATTCCTTTAGCTGACACAACGTGTCCTAGGAATTTAACCTCCTTCATCCAGAACTCGCACTTGCTAGCTTTAGCGTACAGCTGATTGTCGCGTAGCATTTGCAATACGATTCTCAGATGTTGTTCGTGCTCTTGTTCAGTAGGAGAGTACACCAAGATATCGTCAATGAATACTACGACGAATCGATCTAGGTATGGTGTGAAGATCTTGTTCATAAGACACATGAACACGGCTGGAGCGTTGGTTAAACCGAAGGGCATCACTACAAATTCGTAGTGGCCATACCGAGTCCGGAATGCGGTCCTTGGGATATCGCTATCCCTAATGCGCAGTTGATGATACCCGGATCGGAGATCAATCTTCGAAAAACAGGTCGCTTCTCTCAATTGATCAAACAAGTCATCGATCCTTGGCAGCGGATAACGGTTCTTGATAGTTGCACGATTGAGTTGACGATAGTCGATACACAGCCGTAGGGTTCCTTCTTTCTTTTTGACAAATAGAGCGGGTGCTCCCCACGGTGAAGTGCTTGGTCGGATATATCCCTTATCTAGCAGTTCCTGCAACTGAATCTTCAGTTCCTTAAGCTCGGCTGGCGCCATCCGATAGGGTGCCATAGAGATCGGTGCAGTTCCTGGTTGCAATTCGATCGTGAAATCCAACTCCCTCTGTGGTGGCAGTCCGGGCAGCTCCTCGGGAAATACGTCCTCGTACTCGCACACGATGGGCGGTAATCCCAACTCCATTCGGTTTGTCTCTTCTAGCGTCAAGCTCGCTAACCAACCAGACAACTGGTTATGCCATTTGGACCGTCTTGTGGTCATAGCAGGGGCGTCTTGTCTATCCCCCTTAAATTTGAAGCATGTCCCATCCTTCAAGTAAGCCGTCACCATCTTTCGATGGCAGTCTATGACAGCTTTGTGCGTAGACAGCCAATCCATTCCCAAAATTACGTCGAACTCGGTCACATCAATGACTCGCAGATCACAAGTCAACCTCAGTCCAGAGACTTCTAATTCGCACGCCCTACAGACTAGTCCTACAGAGACATTTCCCCCTAACGGCGAAGTGACATGCATTGCTGATCCTAGGGGTTCTGTTTCTAGTCCAAGGGACTTCATGCATGCAGTTGATATAAATGAGTGCGATGCTCCGGAATCAAATAGTGCTTGTATACAGGTACTGAATAGTATGAGTGTACCTCTGATCACTGTCGGGTCTTGCTCCTCGTCACCCTGCAGAGCAAAAATCCTGCCTCCTTGATTCTGTTTTGCGCCCTGATTCCCCTGATTCTGATACGGGCGATTCTGCTGTTGATTCCAATTTGTCCTCTGCTGATTCTGCCCTCCTTGATTCTGATTCTGATTCTGGTTTGGGTTCTGATTCCCATAGCCGATCTGCTTAGGAAGTTGATTTCCCATGTTGTTGTTCCCCTCTTTCAGCAATTTAGGGCAGTTGTTCTTGTAATGACCTAGCTCTTGGCAATAGTAGCAGCGAACTAGTTCCTTGTTGCGATTTTGTGCTTGGTTCTGGCCTTGTCTTTGGATTGAGCTTCCCCATGGATGGTTCTGTTGCTGGGGGCGTGAGTTGTTCTGGTAATAGGGCTTTGCAACATAGCCCCTGCTGTTGTTCTGATTGTTGTTGGTTCGAATTGGTCCTCCCGCATTGGGACCTCCGACCTTGCCCTTCCCCTTCGTGTCTAATGATTCTCTCTCAATCATCAGTGCGCACTTTAACACTTGTGCATAGGTTTTGAAATCATGAGACATCACAGTCCCTCTCATCGAGGTATCCAATCCCCATTCAAACCTTCTAGCTTTGGCATCGTCTGTTTTTATGAGATCTCCTGCGTGACGTGCCAGCTCCTCAAAGCGTGCCGCATACTGAGTCACGGTGCGAGTTCCCTGTCTGAGATCTAGAAACTCTTGAAGCATGGCCTGTTTCACTGGGGCTGGAAAGTATTTGTCATTAGAGGCATCCTCAAAGTTCTTCCATGTCATGGTCTCGACATTCTGGGTGGTTTTGAGTAAATCCCACCAATGATCTGCTTCTCCCTGTAGTTGGAAGGAAGCTAGCGCGATGCGGTCGCCTGCATCCTCAACATTGAGAACCTCCAGTAATTTGGTGATTTGTTTAAACCACGCCTCAGCAGCAGTAGGGTCTGGTTCTCCATAAAAGATTGGAGGTCGGCGTTTACAGAAGGTGTCGAGCATCTGGCTCCTGTTCATCTGATGGCGTAAGGGAATTCGCTGGTTAGCTTGTGGGACCAAATTGGCGGCGGCAGCTGCTATTGCCTGAAGCAACTGGGTAAGGTCTGGAACTCCATTGCTGGTACCGTTAGTTTGGACATTGGCGTGGCCACTGGTTTGGCCGTTCATTTGCCCGATGATGTCAATATTTCTTGCATTCTGGGCCCCTCCGTTGTTGTTGTTTGTTTGGGTGCCGTTCCTTAATTCAACCATCTACAAGGTTTGAATTTTTATGTTAAGAGGGGGTTCTAGTTTTCATACTTTAGTCAGAACACATGTTTCAAAAATACTAAATCTTCACTAAATGATAAACATAATGATGATTTCATAGATAACCAAAGATTGTGGGTTTACATCCATTTTACCTGTTACGATTAGAAAATTACATGCAAAGTAAACCAATCACTAGCACTACAATTAGCACTACAAGACATATCATGTACTCATGTGCTACAAAAAGTCATCGATCTCTCCCATCCTAGTACTGTAACTACGACCTACTAGTACTACTACTCTAATCTAAACTGGCGATAATGGCTCGTCCGGATCTTCATCGTCCTCCGAGTCTGAAGATATCTCAATGATAATTGGTGGTGCTGGCGGTGGTGGTGAATAGACTTGCACCGGTGACTCGGGTGGCGGGGTAGTGACTCCAGATTGGTGAGATCCCACGCTCTCCGGCGATGGCAAGCGATAAGAGACATATGGGTGCGCCAGCGCTTCAGTTTCCAGTCGTTGATAAATTGTGTCATCATTGATCATCTTGGATGCCGCTTCATGTTTTAGAATGTGATTCTTTGTTCGGAAACGCACTAGCTGTCTCCTCTTCTCCGTTGGACAATCTGGAGAGTCCTCGACCACTTTCTTGATATCGTGCTTGACCGCATTTTCAGCTTGTATTTGGATCCATAACGCGTGTTCACGTTTATCCCGAGGTATAATATGTCGTCCACGTGCAGTGTAGTGACCATACTCGTCGAAGTGGAAGTCAAAAGCTTCTGACGAAGACGAAGACATCCTACATTTAAGAAATTTAGAGCTTAATTAGTATATATTTTTGTATATAACAAAAGTACATATAAGATACACTTAGCTACCAAAGTTACGCCCACGGAACCTAGTGCTACCCTTTTCCACGTCCGCGAGGTCTCTTAAACCTAAGCTTTGATACCAAGTTGTAACGCCCCGATTTTCGGAAGCATTACTTTTAAATCATTTAATAAAAGATTAATATAAATAGAAAGGATCTCATAAAATAAACAGCGGAAATAACATAATTGTCTTAGTTCGATTACAACAATAACATAGTACTTTGTTGGGAAATTAAATTAAAGTTTTCCAACACAAAAATAAGGGAGATTGGCTCTACAGGTTAAGGTTGAGATCTTGATCCCAATGCTCCTCTTGAGCCTGATCCACTGGAAAGCCTTCTGTTCCAAAATAAGCGTCGCCCTCGACACCTACACCTCCTGTTTGATCACAGTCTAGTATAATACGTCCGAGTCGCGAATCAACATCATGGTATTATACCAGGGTCACACGAGGTGTAACACCGTGAGCGATAAATCACTCAATAGCTAATCTAACCCCAACCCTTACATTACATACAAGAACAACATATATAATAAAAAAGCAGTACGCAAAAGAGTAAACACATAACCGATTTCATTACTAGCCATTAACTTACATTTTCATCTAAGTTCTCAACCTAGAGAACTTTCCTCCCAAATAACCACTAAGTCTATGGCCATTTCATGATTCAACTCCTCCTTGCTTGCCCTGACCGGGAGCCCAGATGAAAAAGCCTAAGTTATCTACTTAGTCGAATTCATCAAACGCCTCACAAGGATGAATTTCCCAGGGACTAACCGTACCACTGGGCCCTCGAGGAACTAACCGTAACCTCGGGAGTATATAGCCGTGACCCGGTCTATAATACAAATCACCCTTATATCACCAAATAATTCAGTATGGAGTAATCACAAAATGCCACAACTTAGGGTTCCGAAACTTTGTCAATCCATCTCCAAAATCACTGGCTAACTGCCATCCATCTCAAAATCACTTGCTGACTGCCATCCATCTCAACATATGTCATCCGAAAATCTTATTAAATTTTCCCATTAACTTAACGACTATGTGAATTCTATACACGAACACCAAACCCGGGAACCTAGTTGTCCATTCTAGCATTCAACACGTTTATGGAAAGTGCATTGAACAGTAGAAGCAAAGCAATAACAATATTACAAGGGTCACAAAATTAGATAACATGATTCACAAGTTCACAAGTCATCACAAACCAAAGTAATCGAAAACAAGGGGCCTTAACGTAATTAAATAAAGTATAGGGTCATAAATGTAATTTATAGAAATAAGGGATTACCCTCGTAATGTCAAGTATAAGGGTAACAAACGTAATTTTACGGTTCTAGGGTCCCTCGCGAAATCTTTACTAACTTTGGGGGCCTTTTTGTAAATAAAACTTTATACAAGGGCAAGATTGTAATTTTGCGACGACGAAGGGTAGACACGTAAAATACCTTTTTAAAACCCACATTGATAATATAAGAAATGTATACCATTTTCTTTTACTAAAATATTGATACTTGTAATATCTTAAATGTGAGCATTTTAACTAATTCTATACAACATGCAAAAGGCTACTATAATAATTTAGCATTTTGTTAATAATTGTCAAAATAGTAATTTTGTGTAAAACATCCACTGGTGCAAAAATCTAAGTAATAGAATTACTAATTTCATAAGTGATGTATAAATGTATGTAGATTTAATAATTCTAATCTAACACTTGGCATGATAACACATTTTGAGCAAAGACGAAACACTCCGATTTTGAAATCTGTACAAAACAGTAAACGGTGGCCTTTAAATTTCTCGAACCCGTCACAGCAATTAGAAACAGGAATATCACAATTGCCTAAAACAAATGTTACGTCCGCGAGGTTTATGTATCGGCCGGACAAATAATCTAGTGTGAATAAAATGGCCCAAGAGGAATTTCTATCTAAAAGTCCAAGTGAGATTAACATTAAAAAAAAAGCCCACTGGATGATTTTAAAGAAAACAACTAATGGCCCACTGTGACTTACTTACTAATGGCCCACGGTAAGGTTTAATTTTTAAAGGCCCAAGGTGATGCTATTCGGTCCAGAAATTTGAGGACGGCAGTGAGATGCCAGAATGGGTTTCTTTTGTACGACAGCCGGAGAACTCCATTGTTTCTGGTTACAAGCTCTCAAACAACGATTAATCATCTAAAAATCGAAATATCCATATTTATAAACAAATTTATACTTAGGGAGGTAGATTATCTACCTCTCTTCCGACGAAACGAGCGGGAAAAATGATTTGGCGAAAACAGGTTTGTTCACCGAGAACGACAGCCGAAAGACGAAGAAATCCGACTCGGATGGTGCAAGGTGTGCTACGGACTTCCTTCTCTTTCTCCCCTTTCCCCAAAATTTCTTCTACTCTCACTCTCTTTCTCTCTGCCGTGAATGGAGGTGTGTGGAAAAAAAATAAAACTGGGGTAGGGGCTTTAAGGAAACGGATCAGGGGATTTAGGACTGGTTGTTGCTCAAGGAAGGGTTGCCCAGGGGTTAGAGGAAAGTCCCTTGGTGTGTTGTTGGCCTGCCATTGGCCAAGGGAAAAATCCGGCCAAAAATGGATGATCGACAGGTGACGGACGGGATGGACGGAAAACATGGAGTGGATGGGTAAAAGTGGGTTCTGTCTCATTTAGACTCCAGAGGGTTGATGATAGACATGAGGCAAAATAGTGAAACTGACTATTTGATTAGTGATTAGGCAATTCGGTTAGGATAATTTTTGTTGGTGTAGGACCTAATTAAGAAAATTGGTTAGAAACCAAATGGATACACACACCTGTATATCTATATACATATAACTATAAATGTGAACAAAATGTAGTAAATAAGGTCCACTTATGTTAAGTAAATAAAACTTAGAATTTAAATGACTTTGTAAAAAAAAATAATAATAAAATAACGGACCGTTACATTCAATATATGTCTTTCTTACTTCATCTTGGTCATTAGGATGATAAGAAGATATTTTTGGCCGTAGCTCTGGATCCGCGGGAAGATATTTTAAGTCAACACCATTTTGCCTACAATATTCTTCGCAAACGATCATCACTTTTATGCTTTTTGGTAGTCATAGGAGTTGAATCTTATGTTGCATTTTGTTTTGGTTTGAAGTATATGCATGATTGGAAACTTAAAGCTAATCCAAGAAAGACAAAAACAAAAAAAAAATTAATTATTTAAGTTGCCAAAATTGGTAAGTTAATTGCCAAAATTTTAAGTAGGCAAACTAAACACCCTTAATCAATGGCCCAAGTCTATTTCATATTTAACAAAGAGATTTTGATTCCTGAATATCACTAAAATTCAATCACATAGGAACTCCCAAATTAAATAAACATGAAAAACAAATTGAGGCCTAATACTCAAATACCAAGCATAATCCAGTAGTATAAGAAAAAAATCAGTTGAATAGATAAAGATTTACCCTCTGTCCCAAAAAGTGTCCTGTTTTCCTTTTTGTAGCTTTCCCAAAATATAAGGCCAATTTAAAAATTTAAACAAAGGAAAGTTGTAAAATTCAATTTCTGCTCTTGAGATACTTTTAACAATCAAACCAATGAGACGACCAAAAGAAGAATAATTGAAAAGTTTAAAGTGCGCTCTAAAATTTTAACAATCAAGCCTTTCTGTTTTTCGGAAGACAATTTAAATTTAAAACTTGATTAACTAATATTTTAAACTAATGAAGGAAAAACTTGAAAAGTTAAAAAAATTGGGTACCATTGTATATTGTGCATTTTGGTGTGTCTCGTAACTTTTATAGGGGTGTGCATCATACGCACCCAAATAAGAGATGTGTATTGTACCATTTTCCAATTTAAAAATATGACAAACATTTCATGATGGATGGAGTGCCTTTTTCGGTATATAATATGGTTGATCAAAATCCTAGATCTCTTTTACAAAAAAAAAAAAGGAGAGGAGAGCCTTGAGAGGACAAAACAAATCTTTTTCTTCTCGATTTCTTCTACTTTTGACCGACGCCGATAGACAGAAAAGTGAAGCCACCACTAGCCCCTTAAAGCTGTACATTATATATTGAGCTTTAATCGTGTATAATATAACACAGTGGGATTTAGGCTTCTTCTATTTTGTTAGGACTGTAATAAGTTAGTTCAAATTTAGTTTAAAATATTTATTTTAGTCTAATACGAGTTTTCAGCACTGATAATTTTAAAACTTATTTAATTTATATCTAAATTTTATTTTTTATAGTGCATTTTTTTAATCCAAAAAGTTGCTTGAGCTTGTTGCCATAGTGGTGGTAGAGTCGCCCCTGTTAACAAAGACATAAAGAAGAACAGCGATAAGAGAGGGATACAATTGTAATTCCCCCTACCAGTATT
Organism: Vaccinium myrtillus; assembly: GCA_016920895.1. Taxonomy (NCBI): domain Eukaryota; kingdom Viridiplantae; phylum Streptophyta; class Magnoliopsida; order Ericales; family Ericaceae; genus Vaccinium; species Vaccinium myrtillus. Next base: position 22,818,588 of record CM029276.1, read on the forward strand.
CTCTTCCTGAACACCCCTAATAAAAAGCACTCCAGTCCAGTTTCAATGACACTCCATCCTTGAGAATAAAAATAAATGATAAACCCAGAAATGGAGGAGGCGGCAGCGGCAGAACTAGTGTTTATCCCCGTCCCAGGGATGGGCCACCTGGTGTCTACGGTGGAGATGGCCAAGAAACTCATCGGCCGAGACCGCCGGCTGTCCATCACAGTCCTCATAATGAAAATGCCATATGAAAATTCCAAGGCCAGCTCCTCCACCCAATCGCTGCTACTCACGGCGGCGGCAGAGGATCGGTTGAAGTTCGTCTACCTGCCTCAAGAAGACGAGGCGGCGGTGGCGGAGCTCCGGACCAAGTACCCCGGCCACTCGGTGTTCCACCTCGTCAACATGAACAAGCAACGCGTGAGAGACTACCTGACGACGAGGATCTCGACCGGGTCAAGTCGACTCGCCGGGTTCGTGGTCGACATGTTCTGCACCGCGATGATGGACGTGGCGGCCGAGTTCGGGCTCCCCACCTACGTTTTCTTCACCTCACCCTGTTCTTTCCTCGGCCTCCTGTTCCACCTCGATACCCTAAAACGGGTCCATAACCAGGATGTTACTGAGTTCAAGGACTCGGACACTAAGTTGGCGATTCCTGTTTTTGTCAACCGGGTTCCAGCGAAGGTGTTGCCTTCTATTGCAGTAGACCCGGAAAGGGGGTCCACTATGTGCATGGGTATGGCCGAGAGGTTGAAACAAACCAAGGGCATTATGGTCAATACATTTGAAGAGCTGGAATCCCATGCGGTCAAGTCCCTCCCTGACGACGATTCGGTCCCGCCAATCTACACCGTGGGACCCGTACTCAGCCTCGTGAAGGACGAAAACAAGGACGAAGAAGGGGAGGAGATCCAGATCATTAGGTGGTTGGACGAACAGCCTCCGTCGTCAGTTGTGTTCTTGTGCTTCGGGGGCATGGGGAGTTTCGAAGGGGAACAGGTGAGTCGATAGATTTTACTTTAGGGTCAATTTTTCCGATCGAACCATTTGATTGGGCTATGTAGGGGTCCGGTATACCGAGCACTTTACTCACTTCTTAGAGACACCTACCTGTTGGTCGACGAGGGCCTAGCATGGAGGGACTCTTCGGATTGGTTGTTCAAACTAGTTTGTAAGGAATAGATTGGGGCTTCGGGCCTCAGTCTCGGTAATGAGCCGAGAGCTGCCATATATTCAACTTGTTCACGACCTTTCAGGGTTGATGCTGAATGACCTCGGGGCGTACCCGAGAGGTGAGCTAAAGCTGGCTCCATGATTCGAGAATGTTCCAGAAGGTAGAGTGCTGAGTCAGCAAAGCAATTAATGCGGCCTGTGCCCGTAACAAACTATGATCGTGACAGGTGACGTGATCCGAGCGGTTACGACACGTGTCGATATCCTACTGGAGGCATGCGTTCAACGCATATTCTTTCGGGCTCGTCACCATGACGTCAGCCGAGCGGTTAAGTCACGTGACGAGCACACCAGAGCTCACCTATAAAAGGTAAACTCAATCACCTGAGAAAGGTACGCAATACTCTATCCACGAAAACCCTAGATCTACCCTTCGCCTTCTCTGTTTACTTACTTGACCGTCGGAGTACCATTCTGGGCTCCAAGGTCCAGTCTGGTGCTAACGGTTCGTTGAGTGTGCAGGACTAGGCACGACTCAAGAGCGAGGACATCACTTCCGTAATCCATCACCACGTGAAGGGATCATCGGAGAAAGAGGACTCCACAATTGGCGACTCTGCTGGGGACGAGTGATTTAATCACCTTTCCGGCGTTCTTCTCTTCTCCTTGGAGATTACTCTTCCTCTGTTTCTCAGCACTTCCATGGTGATCATTCCAAACGACGGTCCGGAGGCAGGAGCTGCCGTCGGAGGTGGCTCTCGTGCAGCGATTGTCACTCACCCAATTACTGGGCTCACTCCGAGCCCAAATGCTTTCGATACCGTGCAGCAAATGCAGGAGCAAATGGCTGCCATGAAGACTCAGATTGAGGCCCTCACAACGAAACAACCAGCAACCTCAGCCTCGCGCTCGGGGGCATCGAGGCGGCGGAGGAAGGCGACGGCCCAAGCAACTCAGGCCACGCATGCCACACAGTACACCCAACGCCCCTCGGCCAAGGATCGCCTTGGTCAACAGACCATTGTCACCGACGCGACAGGACGAGTTATTCAACAAAGGGAACAGAACCCCTCTCCGCGTAGACGCTCGGATTACGCCCGAACGGAACGCACGACGAGGACGGGAGGCTACTCTACATCAAGCTCCCAATCCACTGGCAAGGCGTCTTTATCTCAGACTGCCCGCCATAACGACATCCAGCCTCGTAAAAACCGTGACAAGGCTCCGGTACAATACGATGCAGACGGCCGAGAGATCGTTCCAAACAGATCTAGCGGCCATGACGATCAACGCGGTGGTCATCACCGAGAGCGATACGACAAAGCTCCGAGTAGAAGTGTTCATAACAAAAGCCCTCGGCGAATCCGAGGTGACGGACACCTTGACAAACCGGGTTACGATATAGATGGTACCGGCGATTTTATAGTCGTTCGGGACCCACGTACCGGAGAGTCCAAAAGGTACATGCCGAAACTCCGCCAACCGATTCCGGAAAGCGGAAGGATCGTCCCCAAGACCTCGGCACGAACGATGAGCGGCACAGACTGAACGCCAAAAAGGCGTTCAGTACTGGCAAGGCCTATGAGGCCCCACGTTCAACCGAGAAATCAGCCGATTCAAGGCTCCGAAAAATTCAGGACTCACCGTACATACAAAAAATCCAAGAAACTCAGCCTCCGAGAAACTTCACGATCCCGAAATTTACAAAGTATGATGCTAAAACGGATTTGTGATGCACCTAGTGCATTACCGAGAAGCGGTGATGGGGCTCTACGGCTACGACGAAGCCATGATGTGTAAGGCCTTCCCGGTGAGCCTCCAGGGGACCGGTTTAGTTTGGTTTAACCAACTACAATCGGGCTCCATCGGTTCCTTTGAAGAACTGGAAGAGGCCTTCACAGCTCGGTTCGTGACAAGTAGCACGCGACCGAAGACGATCGACGCACTCGTAGGCCTCAAGCGCCAGTACGGCAAAAAACTGAGGAAGTACGCCAAGCGCTCGCCATTTGGGAGATTTACAATGCCATTGAAAGTCTTTGTGACCCCGGATGGCAGCCACGTCCTTCAAGTACGGCTGGGCGAGACCTCGGCAATTTTGAAGAGCGATGCTAAACCCCCGGCAAACATGAGCGGTTAATGGAGACGGTGGAGAAGTTCGCCCCGGAGGATGTCATATCCGAGAGGAGGCTTTCGAGAACCTCAGGAAATCAGAAGGCTAACGCCGGAGATTACTCGGGAAAGAAACAAGTTAATACCGTCAAACTGGGGACAACAGAGGTTGGAAGAATGACCGAGAGCCCTGGAAGGACCGGGCACAGTTCAGACAAGAGCGTGAGCCGAAGCCTCAGGAATATGTCGCGGTACGCACCGTGTTCAACCAACCTCTTTACAAACTCATACGGGCCATTTCTCGGGAACCATGGTTCGTTTGGCGGCCAATAAGGCAAGTAGCAATGGCCAAACGGGCCAAGCGGAAGCTATAGGTCAAGTGTACCTATCACGATGAAACGGGACACTATACCCTTTGCTGCCGGCCTTTTAAGGAGTTCCTCGAAAGGCAGGTTACGCAGGGGCGCTTGAACCAGTTCATTGACAGACAAAAAACGGGGGCCCAAGCACAGCAGCCACAACAGCTACTGGCCCTAGGAGGGGCCGACCCTCCGGAAGAGTTCGTGGTGCACGTAATCCACGGGGCTGCAACCAAAGAAAAGACAGCGGCGCTTCGGGCAGCGCCGAGCGCATCCTCCCAAGTCCTCACGATTGGAGGGAACCCTAAGCGAACTCTCTCGGATCGTGACGAGCAGTGGACTATCACGTTCACCGAGCAAGACCTAAAAGACGTGCAGCTACCCCACGGCGACGCCCTGGTAATCTCCGTTCACATGGGGATCCCCAGGGTCAAACGAGTGCTCGTAGACCAAGGGAGTTCAACCGAGATCCTGTATTATTCGGCCTTCAAGGCTCTGAACTTGAACCCGGACCATCTGATGCCGGCCGACTCCCCCCTCTTCGGATTCAACGGGGCTCCGGTCTGGCCGATGGGACGGATCATCCTACCGGTAAGAGCAGGATCGAAGAATCTACGAATGGAATTCGTTGTCGTCAACGCGCCGAGCCCCTACAACGCCATCCTCGGGCGGACTTGGCTGCACGAAATGGAGGCCATCGCCTCAACTTATCACCAAGTTGTCCGGTTCATAGGCGCCGAGGGATGGCAAGAGGACATCAAAGGTGACCAGACGGTGGCAAGACGATGCCAGGTGAACGCAGTTCACATGAAGAAGATAATCACCAAGGGAAAAAAGAAAAAAGAGCCAAAACCTAAATCTATAGAGCAAGCGGACGGGCCGGTTTTGGAGGACGTCGGCTTACCAGCCAAGGAGAAAGCAGTGGAGGACCTCGTCACTGTACCAATCAACGACGACGGGACCCGTTACTTTCTCCTCGGATCAACGTTGACAACCTTCGAGAGAGAGCAACTGGTGGAGTTCCTCAAGAGGAACATCGAGGTCTTTGCCTGGACACCATATGAGATGCCGGGCATCGACCCTCAGTTCATCTCTCACTCACTTAGCGTCGATCCTCTTCAAAGGCCCGTGGTACAAAAACCGAGACGCTCGTCTCCGGCCCACTCAGATGCTGTTATAGCTGAGGTTGGGAAGTTACTCGATGCCGGGGCTATCCGAGAGCTTCAATATCCAACCTGGCTGGCAAACACCGTAGTTGTGCCAAAGAAGAATGGGAAGCTACGCGTCTGCGTAGACTACACCAATCTTAACGACGCCTGCCCGAAAGACTGCTTCCCCCTTCCACGGATCGACCAGCTAGTCGATGCCACGGCATTAGCGGACACGCTCGGCTCGGCATGATGGACGCCTACAGCGGATACCACCAAATAGCAATGGCAGTAGAGGACCAGGAGAAAACAGCTTTCATATCTCCCCGAGGGACCTACTGTTACAAAGTCATGCCCTTCGGCCTCAAAAACGCTGGGGCTACCTTCCAACGAATGGTTACCAAAATGTTCGCCAAGCAGCTCGGGGACACGATGGAAGCATACATTGATGACATGGTGGCCAAGAGCAAGCACACCTCGGATCACTTGGAGCACCTCGGCGAAATTTTCGCTATCATGAAAAAGCACAAGCTGCGCCTTAATGCCGAGAAGTGTGCATTCGGCGTCGGCTCTGGCAAGTTCCTCGGATATATGGTCACCCGAAGGGGCATCAGGCACGGACCAAGGTAGATCATTGCGATCCGAAACCTCAGGGCCCCGAGCACCATCAAGGAAGTCCAAAGGCTCACGGGAATGGCCGCGGCGCTCAACAGGTTTATCAGCCGGTCTTCGGATCTGTGCCGACCTTTCTTTGAGTCCCTGAAAACAAGCAAAAGGAGTTTTCAGTGGACCGAAGAATGCGACCAAGCACTGGGCCAGTTGAAAGACTATCTCTCCCGAGCTCCTCTCCTCGTGATGCCTCTGCCTGAAGAAGATCTATACCTCTACCTCTCGGTTTCGGGCCATGCCGTGAGCTCGGTCCTTGTGAGGAAAGAAGGGGCCAATTTCCATCCAATCTATTATTCCAGCAAGACCTTGGTTCCTTCCGAGACAAGATACCTCCCTCTGGAAAAGTTGGTGTTATCCCTTGTAACGGCTAAAAGGAAACTGCTCCCCTACTTCCAAGCCCACACCATCATTGTAATCACCGAATATCCTTTAAAGCCCGTACTAAAGAAAGCCGACCTCTCCACTCGGATTTCCAAATGGAGCTTGGAGCTAGGAAATTTCGACATTCGGTATGAACCCCGAACCGCTATTAAGGGACAGGCTCTGGCCGATTTCATTGCCGAACTGACACCTGAAGTCGACCTAAAGTTACCGGAAGCCGGATCGAGTGAAGTCATTAAAGGGACTCTGGCTATGGCCGAGAAACCTTCACAAGAAAGACGAGGCAAAACTTGGAAAATGTTCCAAGGAGATACGTGGCGCCTACATGTTGACAGAGCCTCAAATAGCCGAGGAGCTGGAGCAGGCATCGTACTCATCTCTCCGGAAGGTATCATGCATGAAAATGCATTGACGATTGGATTCCCGGCATCGAACAACGAGGCTGAATATGAAGCACTAGTCTCTGGCATAAAGATGGCCAAACACTTAGGTGCCGAGACAGTGCAAGTATACAGCGATTCACAGTTGATTGTTAACCAAATCAAAGATCAATACAACTTGAAGGACTCAAGGATGGAGAAGTACTACGACAAGGTGTGGGAACTGATAAAGGAGATTGGGTCGGTAAATATTGAATGGGTAGGCCGAGAGCGAAACGCCCACGCGGACGCTCTGGCCTCCCTAGCAACGGCTTGCGCTGTCTGTCCCAACCGAACCATTCTCCTAGGAGAGATAGAAGGTCCGAGCATCGAGCAGGAGATGAAGCAAGTGCTAATTATATCCCTCGGCCCAAGTTGGCTGGATGAGATCTATGTCTACCTCAAGCACGAGAAGCTCCCGGATAGAGAGAAGAAAGAAGCCCTGAGAATCGGTGCAAGGCCTCTTACTTTTACTTGGATCCAAACAACAACATATACCGAAGGACCTACACGGGCCCTGATTTAAAAGTCATCCACGATTCCCAAATAGAATGCATCCTCCGAGAACTCCACGAAGGAAGCAGCGGGTGCCATTCCGGCGGACGGTCTCTTCATCTCCGAGCCCTAACTCAAGGGTACTGGTGGCCGAAAATGATGAAGACCTCCGAGGAGTTCGCAAAGAAATGCGAACAATGCCAAAAACACGCCTCTCACCTGCACCAGCCTGCCGAAGCCTTACACCCTATAACTTGACCCTTGGCCTTTCGCGCAATGAAATGGACATAGTGGGAAAGCTTCCGACGGCTCCCGGAGGGTTCAAGCACTTGATTTGTGACGGCGATTACTACACCAAATGGGTAGAGGCCGAGCCCTAATCACCATAAGCGCCACCGATGTAGAGCGTTTTATTTGGAAGAACATTATCTCTCGCGTGTCCCGTATGCAATCATTTGGACAACGGGACCCAATTCGTGGCGAAGCGATCAAGAAGCTTTGCAAAAGGTACAATGTTCGGATCTTCCACTCTTCGGTAGCGTATCCACAGGGCAACGGTCAAGCCGAGGCGTCAAACAAAACCATATCTTCTGGAATCAAGAAACGCCTAACTCTAAAGAGAGGTAAGTGGGCCGAGGAGCTCCCAAAAGTTCTCTGGGGCTATCGAACCACACCCCGGCGCGCAACAGGCCGAACTCCATTCTCTATGGCTTACGGCATGGAAGTTGTTCTCCCCCTAGCCACCCTAATCCCAACAGCTCGGACAGAGAGCTTCGATGTACCAACCAACGATGAAGCCATGGACAGGGAGCTCGACCTAGCCGAAGAGCTTAGGGACGAAGCACACTTGAAACATGCCTCGTATCAGCAAGAGGTTGCCAAAGGATATAACAAGAATGTACGAATGCGGCCCTTCAACATCGACGACCTTGTTCTTCGAGAGGTCGTTCAGAAGTCCAACAAGACTAAGTTTAAACCGAACTACGAAGGACCCTTCCGAGTGGTCGCAAAGGCCGGACATGGGTCCTACAAGCTAGCAGAAATGGATGGAACACCTATTGGCAACCCCTGGAATGCCACTAAGCTTAGGAAGTTCTACGCTTAGGAAAAATTTTGTTAGAAGAAAGTATATTTGGGCTGTTTGTTTTGCCCCTTTGTTCTTGTCATTTACAGTGTTCCGATAATGAGTGAGAAAAGAATCTTTCGCTACAACTGTTGTTTACTTAGATTACTTCGACAAAACAACAATCAAGGTCCGGTGTTCCAACTAACACCTCGGAAATGGCTAAGGCCCGGTGCCACGCCATTGGAAAATATTCGTTCCATTCATATTATTGCTTCGGTTCTAACCGAGCAACTACTTCCTCTGATTAGAACCAAGCAGGGGCTATCAGTGGAAAATTTTTCCAAGTGTTGGAAATTTTTATCATTTCATTATGCTTCGGTTCCAACCGAGCACCTACTTCCTCTGATTAGAACCGAGCAGGGGCTATCAGTGGAAAATTTTTCCAAGTGTTGGAAATTTTTATCATTTCATTATGCTTCGGTTCCAACCGAGCACCTACTTCCTCTGATTAGAACCGAGCAGGGGCTATCAGTGGAAAATTTTCCCAAGTGATGAAAATTTTCATTTCATTTTATTATTGCTTCGGTACAAATCCGAACTACTATATCCTCCGACCTGTCCCGAAGCAGGGGCTACTAAGAAAAATATATTTGATTAAGGTATTTTCTAAGTACTGAGCTCGTAAAAATGAAAGATACGAGCAGTCATTCATAACAAAAGTACTCATTAAAAGTAAAACTTTCACCGCTTCGGTGAAGCCGGAGCATGGCAGGGTGGTACTTGTTCGGTGCCATCTCCGTAAAAAGCCTGTTTCAAAAATTACAAACCCACTGGAACGGCAAACTCCTATTGATCGGAGCCGTCCAGTACCAAAAATAATACGAAAAGTCAAGTCAAAAGGTTCAGAAATCCCTATCCTAGGGCGTGATGGAGATAGTTTCATTCAAAAGGGGCTCGGAAGTCGTCTCCTCGGTTGGATTCTTGTCCGCAAGACCTTTCTCAGGCGGAGTCCGGTCAGCTGACCCTTCGGGCACAGGAGTACTAGTACCTCCGTCATCCTCGCCATCATCAAAATCATCGGCAACTGGAGAGTCAGGCATTTCAGGAACCACATATTTGGGGTCTTCGGGAGCAACACCGAAAACATCGCAGCAATGCAGAAATCCTTTCCCGAAGCCCCTTCGCTCTCCTGCTTTCACCAGCTTCAGTATGTCTCCGGCATATGCCTCTCCGGCCTCGGTGAAACCGGCAGTATGCCCCTCTTGTTTCGCCTCCTCCAGAGCCTTCTGATGCTCGGCCTTTACCTTCTCCAGCCGTCGGTCAGACCTCTCCCTCCATTCAGCAAACTCCTTCTTCAACTTTTCATTCTCCTCCCGGAGCTCTTCTGAACGGGATTCGGCAGTTTGCACCTTGGCCAGAGCAGCGTCTGCTCGGTTTTTGTATTTCCTTGCCACACCATTGAGCTCCAGCACTTGGTCGTGCAGCCTTAGCATGGACTGCCCGGTCTGCAGAAACCAAAAACAAAAATAATTTTTGTTATTATTATTACTATCAAGGAAAATGAGTAAACAATTATTCGCAGTACAGGATTAAGGAGTTTGGATCCGAAGTCTTACCTGCACTATCAAGGAAGAGCAATGATTGAGATTATCTTCCAGTTTGTTCGGCACCAAAGCCATATCGGCCGGAAGAGCGAGAACTGGAAGCATAGAGAGTGCTAGCCGAGAATCTGCATGAACACTATCGGTATTCATCACGCCCTTCCCTTCGGCACTAACGAGGACCGGAGCCCAAGGCCTTGAGAGAACCTCAACGTCAGAACCACAGGCTTTGTCGGTTTCAGAACCCTCGGCAACTGAAGGAGCGGAATCCGTCCCCTTCTGCTTCTTAGGTGGTCTCTCATCCTCGGGAATAGTGACCCGAACCCTGGAGGAAAACTGCTTGTGCTCCGAGGAAACAGGAACCTTTCCGGGAATTGCACCTGGCCTTGTTTTGTCCTTTCGGACAGAGGTCTTCTTCGCCTTGGCCGCCATCTCAGCCAACTTTGCCTCAAGATCGATCTTCGGAGGCGCCATATCTTCTTCTTCTGAGAGGTCGGGGGAGACTCGGTCTACGGGGACTCTTTCTTTCCCGCTGAGAGATCCGGAAGGTTGAGATTCCAACCGAACTCGCGCCTCTTCGGAAATTGGGGACGCTTCGGCCTTCCCTTTACGTTTTCTCAGTCTCCGTGCCCTAGATGGTCTCTTTTTCAACCAGCACCTATAAGATGGCCGGTAGTCGAGAACGACGTGCGCTAGACGTCCGGGGCACTGGTACAGTCGGTATGCTCTCTCGGGATCAGCACGCGTCTTTAGCCGCCGAGTGATAGGGGCAGGACCTGCAAGGCACGGGAGTCATTGAAATCGCTGTAAAGTGTTATTCATAAAACCGACAAGTGCAAAAACGATAGAAGGTATTAACTGTGGTCACCCCGAAGGGTGGGGACGGGGAAAGGATCCTCGTTTATTGGCAAATTATAGTTCCCAGACACCATGACGTAGATGTCCTGAAAATGATCGGAGTCGGGGAGTTGTTCAACTATCTGCTTCTTCTTCGGTCTCGTCATAAGGAAGTACCTCCCGTACTTCGGATTGCGAGACATGGCGTAGAGCTCAAATAGGTCCCATACCCGAAGCTCCAGGTTATCCCTCAGCTTCAATTCGTAGGCGGAGTTGATTACCCGGTAACTATTGATCGTCAGTTGGTCGGGGGAAAGAAAGTAGGTGTTTAGTATCGCTCGGATAAAATTGTTCATCGGGAATCTAACACCACCTTCCGTGATCGCCAGCAGCGGAACGATCAGATGGTTGGGGCCATAGCTCGGTCGCATCCCTTTCGGAATGAGTGTGACCGTCACCCCCTCTGGGATTTCGTACTTTTCTACAAACTTATTATACCCGGCCTCACCGTTCGTGAAATAATGGAGGTAGGGGCATGTGGAATCCTTCTTCTTCTTCCCACTACCCGAAGCCCTATCCGACGGCTCGCTACCGCCGGACCTAGCAACCCCTATCTCGGTTAGAATAGCCTGCTCAACCTCCTCCGCAGCATCGGCATCTTGCTCGGAACCGATGCTCGTCGCGTGCTCGGTACTTGTGGTTGTTGCCGTCGTGGAAGGATCCCACTCCGAGCGATCCTCCGACTCTGTGGCATCGCTATCTTCTAGGAAGCCATCCGAGACTTCCTCTTCTTCTATATCGGTATACTCCTCAACTACAGGGTCGGGGTTCGGTGGAATGGATTGAAGGGGTCTCTCGTCCAGGGGTTTGTTGAAATCGTGATCCATCGGTACGATCTCTCGGCACGCGTTTGGCCGAACGCTATATTTACGAAGAAGGTAAGCTATGTATGCAGCACCGGTGCTGGGAGTCTCGGACACTGAGCTCTCGGAATCTGAAGAGATCTCGATGACTGGTGGCGCCAGACCTAACAAAAAGGGTGCATGGTAAAAGACCATTAGCGATGTGCAGTGGGTCCTAAAACCAGTGCCGGGCTACCTACTCCTCGGTGGGATAGTACTCCTCGGTGGCTATGGCCGAAAGGGGGAAGGGGTTGTATCTTAAGATCCCTCGGCGTCGTCTCCAACCTCGAAAAACAGGTTGAAGACGACTGTTCATCTCCTACCCGCAAACCCAGAAAACGCAGAAGAAAAACTGGAAAAAGCTCGACGAAAGCATAAAGAAACAAGCAAATACAGGCAGAAAATACAGAAACGAAGTTGGAACGGAATTTTACCTGAAGATCTGATGTAATATTGGTTGCAACGACTTCAAATCAGCAAGAAATCTTCAAAACTTCTAGAGAGAGAACGTCTGGATGCGAAGAGATAGAGAGAGAAAAACGTTTCTTCTCTCTTTATCACGGTATTTATAGAAGCAACGAAAATTCAAAAGAGCGGTGAGCTTGGGCGGGAAACTCACGGTTACGGGGAAGAACTCGGTTCGGCATGTGCTCGGCCAACGAACGCTTGACACGTGTCCTAAAGGACGACGCACCGTAGCAGTTCTCATCCGTGACGTCAGCAATACGGCATGATGTGACTACAGCTGTCACATCGCCGCTGATACCCTACTCATAGGGGACACGCGGCGGTCCCCGAGTGGTCGAAAGGACGGCGACGACAGGGAATCTAATTATGAGCCTTATCTCGAAGTCTGGGGCTCGGATACGACCCTGCTCGGCACCCGAGTACTCAATCCCTCCTATGGCGTCACATGGAGGACTTGAGGGGCTATTGTAGGGGTCCGGTATACCGAGCACTTTACTCACTTCTTAGAGACACCTACCTGTTGGTCGACGAGGGCCTAGCATGGAGGGACTCTTCGGATTGGTTGTTCAAACTAGTTTGTAAGGAATAGATTGGGGCTTCGGGCCTCAGTCTCGGTAATGAGCCGAGAGCTGCCATATATTCAACTTGTTCGCGACCTTTCAGGGTTGATGCTGAATGACCTCGGGGCGTACCCGAGAGGTGAGCTAAAGCTGGCTCCATGATTCGAGAATGTTCCAGAAGGTAGAGTGCTGAGTCAGCAAAGCAATTAATGCGGCCTGTGCCCGTAACAAACTATGATCGTGACAGGTGACGTGATCCGAGCGGTTACGACACGTGTCGATATCCTACTGGAGGCATGCGTTCAACGCATATTCTTTCGGGCTCGTCACCATGACGTCAGCCGAGCGGTTAAGTCACGTGACGAGCACACCAGAGCTCACCTATAAAAGGTAAACTCAATCACCTGAGAAAGGTACGCAATACTCTATCCACGAAAACCCTAGATCTACCCTTCGCCTTCTCTGTTTACTTACTTGACCGTCGGAGTACCATTCTGGGCTCCAAGGTCCAGTCTGGTGCTAACGGTTCGTTGAGTGTGCAGGACTAGGCACGACTCAAGAGCGAGGACATCACTTCCGTAATCCATCACCACGTGAAGGGATCATCGGAGAAAGAGGACTCCACAGGCTATATTTAGGTGTCCACACTTTTCGGTGTCAAGTTAAATTTCCTGTTACAGGCTAAAAATATTTGGTGTCAAGTTAAAATAGATATCTTTCTACATCAATTATCAAATGATCGTTCAATAGAACATTCTGATATTTTGGAGTCCAGGGTCCTGTTGGGCTGATCGCGTCTATTCGTGATCGGCGATGAATGGCTCAAATCGGCAATGAATGGCTCAAATCTATTCGGCAGAGATGGTTCAAATTTGATTGAACAATATGTGATTTGAGCCGTCATCGTCAAGCACAGATAGTTGTGATCCATCCATGATCCAACAGAGATGCTATCCCCGAGAGGACAGGAGGGCCCCAGCTTTAGAATATTTTGCTGATAAAATTTTAAGAATAGATCTGTCCGGTGCTGCCGGAAACATGGGGATTTCTGCCACCCCTTCCGAGGACCCATCGGGCGTTCAGCCCCTCATCTTGCAAGGCTCACAAAAACATATCCGCATGCATTAAATTAATTAAAAATGCACGCATGCATAAAATTAATTTGTCCGGACATTAATCGGTATTTTGAAAATTGACTTTTTTGTTTGCAAAATGGACGGTCGATGATGGTTTGACTAAAAAGACTATTGACAGAATTAGACCGTCCATTTTGTAAACCAAAAGTCCAATTTTTGTCATATCAATCGATGTCTGGACAAGTTAATTTTTTTGCGAGCTTTATAAGATGAACGGTTCAGATTATCGGGATGAATGTACAGTGAGGCCCAAAAGGGGGGTGGCCGGCGCCTAAGCCAGAAAGAAATAATCTCAAATTTTAATCATTGATGGAAATATGTGATATTTTCTTCAAGTTATGTTGGATGATTTGAAGCCCCAAAATTCTATGAAAAGTGTAGTATGGTAAACCATAGCAATATTAACTTTAAACACTTACAAATCCAATTCTTCCTTTTTTCTTAGGACAAGTATCTATGAAAGTCCAAGATCAGTTTCATTTGAGAGTTACATTCCACTAGCTTTAAAGTTACTCCCACGCTTATAGCTACAAATTTTGAGTTCCAAAGAATTTAATTAGCTTCTTAACCTCAATTAGAAAAACTCCGGTTCATTACAGGTGATGGAGATAGCGCAAGCCCTAGAGCAAAGCGGCCACCGATTTTTGTGGTCCCTTCGGCAACCTATGCCAAAAGGCAAAGTAGAGATGCCGAGAGAGTTCCAAGACTTGAACCAAGTGCTACCGGAAGGGTTCCTAGAACGTACGGCAAAGATTGGCAAAGTGATTGGGTGGGCCCCGCAGGTGGCCGTGTTATCCCACAAGGCGGTGGGAGGGTTTGTGTCACACTGCGGGTGGAACTCAATATTGGAGAGCTTGTGGTGTGGAGTGCCGGTGGCCACATGGCCGATTTATGGCGAACAACAAATGAATGCGTTTCAGTTGGTGAGGGAATTGGGGATGGCGGTCGAGATAAAGTTGGACTACAAGAAAGATTTTAAGTTTGATAGCAGAAAAGTTGAGATAGTGACAACAGGTGAGATAGAGAATGGAATAAGGAAATTGATGGAGGATGAGGGTAGTGAAGGAATCAAGCAGAAGGTGAAAGAAATGAGCGAAAAGAGCAAAATTGCCGTTAAAAAAGGAGAGTCGTCGTATAATTCAATTGGACGCTTTATAAAAGATGTCATGAATAACTTACCCTCCACATTGTAAAACAGTGAACTGTTTGTACCGGGACGTATCATAATTCGTGGGGGTTGACTAGGGACTTGCTTTTGATCTCATTTGAGACTTCATTGTGTATTAAAGGCTTTCACTTTCCTTTGTCTTACGATGTGCGACTAATAGCTACCTGGAAGTGACATAGCAGCAGTGCATTATTATCAAGCAGGGATTCAATTGGCTTCCTATCCCATGCCATCTGAAATGGGTCATGGTAATTTAAATTGAATATTATGAATCGAGAATCAAATGAATGGAATTACTCAATTAATTCACCTAATTGCCCATTAGATACTTGCAAAAGAATAGGAATAAAACATGGCCTTTTGCAAAGGGTGGAGTGAAATTGACTTTTTTTCGCCCCCTTTATTTTCCCCCTCCGGATTTTTCCATTATCTTTATGAACCAATCAAAATAGAATCATAGACAGGGCAGATTTCTGTAGAAACACATATGAATTGCCCTAGTTAAAGTTCCACTTTGGGCCCAAGAAACTTTGAGCCCACACTACTTTTATGTGTCTTTTTAGGTATGATTAATGTGTTCTCTAAAAGTTTTAATTTTCAAGATTGGGGAAATAAATTGGAACAGATAAAATGTAGCCCTTGGAGGCCCTTGCCATCTCCTCTCAAAGGCTTCGCCGCTAGATCCAACCATGTGTTACAAGTATCAAAGAATACTTTTTACCCCATTAAGCGGCTATAGCCTATAGAAAATTGAACACAAACATTCCATTTTTTACCTATTGAAATCACCACTTGGTGATACAGCCATACGGCCCTTACAGGTTTATTGCCTCACACATCTTATAAAAATGTGTAGTCGTGTTAGAGCACCTACGAGCTTGAGTTTATGATTGGGTCATGGAATAGAATGTTTTGGGTATTATGGATAGATTAGAATTTTGAATAGAAGACAATAGAGGAGACACAGGGTAGCCAACTAATATGCATAGTGAGTCTAGAGGGTCATATGAATAGAAGGAGATTAAACTTTTGAGTTATTGTTTTGCACTCAGGGATAGTTTAAACCTGGTGTTCTGTACCTGGTAATGACCCGAAGTTTAATCAGAAACCAATATGTGTACTAGAAGTAGCGAGCAGGTATCGTGGGGGAAAAGTCTGTACGGTTAGAACGGTCGTTGTGAAATAACCTAGGTAGAAAGGAGCTAATATGGAAATGGAGGATGAGATAAAAGAAAGGTATCCGGGTTTATTTTCGGTTTGCTCTATGATAGGTGCCGAAAAGCACCCATTAAACCTTGTTAACTCACACTTTGTTTAGCTATTTCGGTTGGTGAATGGCGTTATAGGTGCCGAGTGCTCAAGGACTTGGAAAACATGCTTGGGAGTGGTTTAGGAGCGTCAAGGATGCGAAGAGGAGCAAAAGAGGACCAAGGGACCACTTTCTGACTCGGTAGTCCGGACTACGCAATCCTCGTTCGGACTACGCAACCCTCGTTCGGACTACGCAACTCTCGTTCGGACTACGAAATCCCCGTCCGGACTACGGACTCCACGACCTTCAGTGAACTTTCTGCAATGGTAGTACGGACCACCATTTTCTTAGTCCGGACTATGGTGTCGGGAATTAGCGTTTTGACTGGTTTTTATGTAATTTTGAGAGCCCTAAGTATAAATAACATAACCTAACATTGTTTGAGGGTTCCCAACTATTGAGGGAGGCTACTTTTGAGAGAGAAACGCATTGTTCTTCATGCGTTCTTCGAATCAAAGTTTGTCGATCATCACCATGTCCGGCTAAACCCCTTTTCTAGGGGGAGGATGAAGCTCTACACCAAGTAACCTTGTTTTTCTGCATAGATTGTGGTTATTATTCGGATTAGATTATATGTTAAGAACTCGATTTCGTATGATCAATGTAATCATGGTTTTATGTGTTCAAATACTGTAAACATGTAATTGATTTCAACGGTGCGATTGGAGTTCTGAGATGGATTATGCTCGTAAGACGGATCGTGCCGCGATAGTGAGGCGGTCCGTGCTATGGGATAGTCCATGTCTTTTAACAATCGCTATATTTTATTGACGATTATCGTTAGGGTTTGTAAGCCCTAGCGATAATCCTTTGTGATTCGAATATTAATCATGTCTATGCGGTGCTTGGTTATGCGGTAGGAGTGGATTCTAAACCCTAGATCTTTTTCCCAAACAGTTTCACATCTTTTTAATTATTGCACTCTTTAGTTCAATTATTTTGCAAACAATCAAACCTCTTTTTACTGAATTAAATTGGAAATTAATTGGAGTTAACGCAACTCAACCAATTTGTCCTCGTGGATCGACACTCGGACTATACCTAAACCAACCCCTAAAATGGCCCCTAGGGGACCTAAACCAACCTTTGGAGCCTTATTTAAACCCCCACACCCCTCCTTTGAAGGGGTTCCATGATTTTTCTGTAAAAATCAGTCAAACCAGTCCTTTCTCTCTCAAGAAAACACCATAAATCAGTGTATAACCTCATTCATCTACCCAAAAACCCACCCCCATTGTTCAATCGTCAACTTCAAGCTCCAAAAAGGTAGTTAATCTACCCAATCAATGTGGCAAAGTTCTTGTTGAGGTAAGTCAGTAGGTCCATGTTGGTTCTTGATACCAATAATGGGCTTACAATGGCTTAAGTATATCAAAAGAGCATTTTTGCTCGACACCTGAAGCGGCGGCTTCAGGCTCTGTTCATTTTCATCTCTTTCTATCTTAAAATACTTTGTTTTGGTCAATAGCCATGTTAGTGATGTTTTGTATTTCAAAAACAAACTGGATCCTTCTATTTCCCACTTCAAAAAGGTGAAAAACCACGTTTTCAAGGAAGTAAATGATCATCTATGGGGTCAAAACCATCCATTTATCTCAAAATCCCTATTAGAGGTCATTTGCTTTGCATGAATGAATTGAAAAGCCTCTGTTTTACTTTTTGAATGGATGAAAAGCATGTTTTATAAGGTATAAATGGTGTTTTATGGTGCAAATGAGCCATTAAATGAAGTTTTCAAGCTTGTTTTCCTTGCAACAGTGAGTTAACACCATTTTCCTATCAGTATCAAAAGCAAAACAGAGGTGAAAGTGGATTTGAGCAAGCACCTGAAGAAGTAGCTTCTGGCACCTGAACCAGCAGCTTCAGGCACCTAAAGCCCCTTTCAGGCGCCTAATCCTCTCCTTCAGGCGCCTAAAGCACAACTTCAGGCGCCTGAAGCACTCCTTCAGGTGGTTGAAAGAAAATAGAAAGATCAGATTTGATTTTACCAAAAGGGTCCCTAAAAGCTTTTGTTCCATTGTACATACAGTTTGTAGTTGTTCTTTCTGTCATTCATGTCATTTCATCATCATGTTACATCATCTACACGGTCACAAGCATCCGCTTTCATATGATTAATTCTGATGATCTTTACATTCTTATCTTGTTCATGTGATTTGAGTTCAAGAAACAAGTGTCTTCTAAAAATCCCTTAAGTACTTAGTAGAGACCGGTTTTCGTAACCGGGCGAGGGGGGTGCCTTAAAAACCTTCCCCCCTCGTAAATTAGATCCCAAACCCGAGAAATCTTGGTAACGATGTGCCAGTAAAAGCTTTTCCAAAGTAAGGGCAAAAGAGCCATTTTTTGAAAAATCGATTTCTCGGGTGCGGTCCTTAAATCCGGGTGGCGACTCTAAAATCAAAATCATATTTTCAAAACCATTTGGTGAATTTTTGCGGGGTGTCCACAACATCACGTTTACTGGGTTTGATCACTTGTGAACTTTGCTTTGTTTGTTCTCAAAGACTATGATTAGTGGAGACTTATGCCCTAGTGAGCTTTCGTGCATTAGCTTTCTTTTGGAGAGGTGTCGACATAACTCTTTGGTTGTCTCAAGAAGAACTAAGTTTGTTGTCAATCTCATTATCTTTCGCAAAGTATTGGAATTGCATGTTTCATATATCTCTCGGGTTTGGTTTGTTACTTGGATGTTACACCCCTAGGAGATGATCACGGGCATTCTTTTGGATATTTGAACCGGTTCGTCTCTCTTGTATACATTATCCCTTGCGCGCCATTTTGAGCCTTAAACACATAGCCTTTTCTTTGTTAAACTCCACCTTCCATATTGTGTTTTGAGAAAGGCAAAAGTGTAGAGGTATAATTTTGGGAGAAAGGTGGATCTTGTGCTTGATGTGTGGTGTCCCCCGAGTTGAAGGAAAAGGAGTTTCAAAAAGAAAAAAAAAAAAAAAAAAAAAACACAAAAGAAAAATGCAAAGAATACCGTTGTGTAGAAAGAGGATTGGTTAAATGATGATGGAATGTTAGCAATAAGGAGATGTTGAAATAATGTTGAGGGGGCACATGTTGCATATTTGTCCGAAAATGAGTGTCTTGTTATACTTGCTTATTCTTAGACACATGAATGTTTCACCCTAGCCTTGCAAATTTATCCAATTCCTAATGTTGTAACCTTGGTTAAGACCTGTTTGATTCTACGGGTGTTGGAGTGTGGATTGATGGATTGAGATGGTTCCAATACTTGATGTTCGTTCATGAGATTGTGTGTCCACCATATAGAGCGTTCTTTTCGTGTCATAGTGTGTGGAGTCTCTTGCTTCATGTTTATGCAACCTCCAAACCGCACACTTGAGAGTTCATAATGCACCTTGTTTCGAGCGATTTTACTTGTTGAGTGCACGACACGGTGAGGATTGAAGTCGAGGCTCGGTCCGAAGAAAATGATCATTCTTTGTTCACTTGTGATCACGGCCCATATTCACACACACACGCTACACTTAGGTGCCATGATTTCTTTCTCTTGACTTAATAGCACTTGGAACTATGTTGGCTTGTTTTGCCTTTGTGATAGCCCCACAATCTTGGCTTGTGATGTTCTCAAGTGTATGACAGGTTTTGGATTCCATGTTGAGGGATTCCTTGTGTTTTGTGGGTGATCACTGCTGAAAACCCTCACGAGACTTCACTCGTCCTACCGGGGCCGCCCGAGGGTTTAAAAGAACTATCATTTAGTTGCGTTTGGTTGGTAGTTTAGTTTTTTTTTCTTTGCTAGGGACTAGCAAAGTGTAAGTTGGGGGGTGTGATAGGTGCCGAAAAACACCCGTTAAACCTTTTTAACTCACACTTTGTTTAGCTATTTCGGTTAGTTTTTTATTAGCATTCGTTGGTGAATGGTGTTACAGGTGCCGAGTGCTCAAGGACTTGGAAAACATGCTTGGGAGTGGTTTAGGAGCGTCAAGGATGCGAAGAGGAGCAAAAGAGGACCAAGGGACCACTTTCTGACTCGATAGTTCGGACTACGCAATCCCCGTCCGGACTACGCAACCCTCGTCCGGACTACGAAATCCCCGTCCGGACTACGGACTCCACGACCTTCATTGAACTTTCTGCATTGGTAGTCCGGACCACCCATTTCTTAGTCCGGACTATGGTGTCGGAAATTAGCGTTTTGACTGGTTTTTATGTAATTTTGAGAGCCCTAAGTAGAAATAACATAACCTAACATTGTTTGAGGGTTCCCAACTATTGAGAGAGGCTACTTTTGAGAGAGAAACTCATTGTTTTTCATGCGTTCTTCGAATCAAAGTTTGTCGATCATCACCATGTCCGGCTAAACCCCTTTTCTAGGGGAGGATGAAGCTCTACACCAAGTAACCTTGTTTTTCTGCATAGATTGTGGTTATTATTCGGATTAGATTATATGTTAAGAACTCGATTTCGTATGATCAATGTAATCATGGTTTTATTCTTCCAATCAGTTGAGTATTTGTATTCACGTGTTCAAATACTGCAAACATGTAATTGATTTCAACGGTGCGATTGGAGTTCTGAGATGGATTATGCTCATAAGACGGATCGTGCCACGATAGTGAGACGGTCCGTGCTATGGGATAGTCCATGCCTTTTAACAATCGCTTTATTTTCGTGACGATTATCGTTAGGGTTTGTAAGCCCTAGCGATAATCCTTTGTGATTCGAATATTAATCATGTCTATGCGGTGCTTGGTTATGCGGTTGGAGTGGATTCTAAACCCTAGATCTTTTTCCCAAACAGTTTCACATCTTTTTAATTATTGCACTCTTTAGTTCAATTATTTGCAAACAATCAAACCTCTTTTTACCGAATTAAATTGGAAATTAATTGGAGTTAACGCAACTCAGCCAATTTGTCCTCGTGGATTGACACTCGGACTTAACCGCTATTCTCCGGAATAAAAATTAATTCCTAGTTATTAAATATTTATTTTTGACTCGGCACGACACGGTCAATCTATGTGAGTGTGGTGTTAAATTTTTTTTTTCGAGTTTGTGATATTGAATATATGTTGTATGTCATGATTGAATGTGTAATTCCTTGAATAGCATCGTTGTACAAAATTTTGAGGACAAATTTTTTCTAAGGAGGATAGAATGTAAAGACCCGTGTTTTTAAAATAATTTTTCGAAAATAATATTGGGGAAGTGTGAGAAATGTTTTAAAATTCAAAATGGGGTCAATGTGAAGTCGGTATATGCACTTGGGTGTCTTTGCAATGCATTAGAAACATGAGGGGTGAAGTGCAATTAGTGGGGTGTGCTTTTAAACTTGTTGGCTGATTATTTTGGAGAGAAAAACACTTCTCTTCCTCCCCAAAACCCACCGGCTCTCTCTCTCTCTCTCTCTCTACTCCATTGAAGCTTCACTCCATTCCTCTCACCAACCTCCATCAAAACAAGTCTCCAACTAAAACCCCTTCATTAAACCTTCCAAAAATCGCGTGATTTACGCATTGGTGTACTTTTTTCCTATCGGTGTTTGAAGGATTCTCATTTGGATTTTGAGCTTGGGTTTGGGTTTCAAGTTCATCACAAGAGGTAGGGAAATTTCTAACCACTATAAGTATAATTGTTGTGTATGTGTGTGTGAATCCCCTCCTACACTTAATCTTCTTCTTGTTTGGTTGAAATCTTGTGAATAAATCATTTCTAGACAAGTTTGTGTGAAGAAGTTACCATTTTTTAGTTCCTAAGTTAATCCCCTCTCCATTTGATAGACAACTCATCAATTTGTTTGATCATGCTAATACTTGTAATTTGTATGAAACCCACTTTGCACCCATTTTCTGGTCATTTTGACTGAGGAATGCCTTGATTCATGAATTTTAATGTTTCCCTAGTTAAATTGGTTGTTGAATCATCCCTCTCTAGCCCATTCCATTGATAGGCTTTGGAATCATCAAATTTGCAGTTCTAGTGCAATGTTTAGGCCATTTTCGGGTAGCAATCTAGAAAACCCACCTGGGCGGGAATCACGGCCACCCGGGCTGTTTTGACAGATTCGTGGACGGGTTTTGTCATGTTGTTCCGGCCTATCCACATGCACTTGTTTGGTCCCGAAACGCGTTTTTCACTTGTATCAGGACATTTTCCACCTTGCTAACACTTCGGTATCAAATGATAATGGAGATTGATTGATATCACTTGTTTCTTGCTATGTAGTGGATTTGGTGAGGACACGGTCCATAAATTGATACTTTGCGTGCTTATGGGTTAAGTACAGAGTCTGAGACAATTGTGAAAGGATATTGTGATACGTGAGTTGCATTGGACACCAAGTTGAACTTATAAATTGATAAGTGGAAATGTGAATGTGTAATATGTGACACGGGACCCGAAAGGGTATGCCCGAAGTGACACGGGGCCCAATAGGGTATGCCCGGAGTGACACGGGGCCTTTATGGTATGTTCGGAGTGACACGGGGCCTATAGGGCATGTCCGGAGAATAATCAAATGTTTAAAATGAATGTGATGAATATGATAAACGTATAGGACACATGTGGCATGTCGGGTGTGTGTCGGGTACGAGCCGGGTACGAGAGACGATAGTAGATAGAATTTAGTAGCTTATGTGTGCTTTCCAGTCCTTTAACTATTTAAACCCTCTTAACTCTTGTTTCATGACCTATGTTTTCTTGTCAATCACTCATATACATTTCACCACATTTAGGATTGTTAGACTTTTCTCTACTGGGCTAGTGTAGCTGAACCTATCAATTTTCAGGTACCCATCACGGAGCATGACATGGTGTGTTTGGAGTGCATGCATGCATTGGTTTTTTGAAAGCTAAATGGAGGATTTACTTTATCATCTTAGAACTTATATTTTTGTTAAGATGATTTTGTAACTTGATTAAGTTTCCTCTGTTGACATTGGGTTGTAAACACACTTAAAACTTATGTATTTGTATATTTGGATTTACGGGTACCCTTAGACTATTGTAATTTGTTGACCATGACTTTTCTATAACTTATGTGGAATTTGACGTGGCTCGTGGGCTTGTTGACCGTCCACGTGGAATTTCTTTATGAATTATCCTTTAAATTTCGAGAGCATGACAAAATCGAAGGATTTTGATCGGTTTTTTAAGAGTGAACTCTTTGTTCGCCTTGGAAACTAATGGATTACGGTAAGAAGTGAACACAATGGATAAAACCCTAGGGTTAGTCCGATTAGTTAGTGAGTCTATTTAACACAATATTTAACCAGGGTTTGATTCTGGGGTTTAAGCCGTGAGAAAGTAATTTTTTGGGAATCACCTAGTTTCAATGTTGATGCCTTTGATAAGGTCGGGAATTAATCGAAATACGCGGAAGTTAAAAAAAAAATTGTAAAAAGGTGGTCGGCCCACCCCAACCCCCTCTGCTACATACCATACGCACAAGACCGTAGTCTAATCTCACTAACAACAACTAACACTTGTTGTCTATTCAAAAAGACTAATCATTGTCAGATCCAAAAAGAAACTAATCAATAGGTCCAATACCCAAACGAAAATTACCATTTATGATACAAAAATACTACGCATGCAGATGGTTTGTGGAACCCACTTGGGATCGCTACAAATGATATGAACTCTTTTATCAATTAAACTCCTTACAGGATGAAAAGAGTAATAATACCCTGAGAACTCCGGTAGGATCCATGAGGAGAGTTTTTAATGCTCTTAGGCCAAGGTTGAGCACGATTTTGGACCACAAACATGTGGGATTTACGCATTTGAGAGTGGACCTCACATGTTTTTGTGGTCCGAATCAAGCTCAACCATGCCCGAGGTGCATTGAAAATTTTCTCAATCAATAGGAGTGAACAAAACAAAACATTAGGATTCATGAAAATTTTCTCCGAAAATGTGCATGATTTGAACAATTTATTTTTCCTTCCTATACATGTTCGAAAAAAAAGTCATGCACCCTAACTAACAAACCTCGTAAACGAAAACATGCTCCAGAGTTGTTTTTTTTTTTTTGGTCATATTCATCATCTACATTCGGGTTCTCTACCTAAATTTGTGATTCTATTTCTTCCTTTAGGATTGCAAACGTGTCAAGGACATCAACATCAGTCTTAATCTCCTCAAAACATCCATCCAAACCACATGGCAACCTATGGTGTATAATGATGAGTGTTTTACTTCATTTGACATCTCGAAATAGGACATCTCCTATCAGGTTCTACTTTCTCAATCAATTCAACTTTGCTCCTCTCATAATTTTTTTTGTGTTATGTAACCAAACGAACCCCCCCATGTTAAAACTCCAATGTAACATTTTCCTGAGCTATCCTAAACAGAACATTAAAGATTTAAGAGCTAATATTGTAAAATGATCAAACAACAGGAAAATGGAACACCAAAAGGAAAACAATCAATACAGGAAAATGGAACACCAAGAGGAAAACAATCACAAGCTTTGGACACGTTGGTACCACACTAACAATTGCATATTCACATCCACACACATTAATGGACACCTATGTGCAGAATAAAGAACAGTGACAGCTCCAGGATTTTGTTGCAAAGTGTTCAAAAATTAGTTGTAGCAGCTTTAATAAACACCTCCTCTACAAAGTCTCATATGTTCAGTACCAATAGTGTCGAACAAAAGAAAAATACGAATAGTGCAATAAAAAAATTCCATTTTACTATTGTCCACAACTTTTCATATTTTGGGCCAAATAGAATTTTCAGTTCATTGATCAAAGCTAATATCATTTTGAGAGAACTAATGTTGAATAAATTGAAAGAGACCTATTTGGAGATATGCTCTCCGATTTTGTCCCTTATCTCTACGATGGTATAACAAAAAGACGTTGTCGTAGTCTTGCATCTAAATGAAGATTGTCAACTCAACACGTTTTCACTTAGAAGAATTTTGAGTTCAGCTGCTATTAACAAAAGTTCTTGTAAAAAAATTTGTCTGTTAGTCTTTGCCTTGAGAAATACAGCTGGTTAGAAATGAAAATTTGCATGTTCCATCAACGATGTTCATTTTTTTCCGGCGAGGTAAGCATCCGAGTTAATACATGGAGGGGACAACTCGTAAACGAGCTATAGACATAGTCTAAGTGTTTTAATGTAATTTCTTCTTTACAATAAGAAATACACCCATTCCGGATACTTTAACGAGTAAAAAACAAAACATGCATGTCCAAGAACACAAAATGCACGTCCACAACTGAATTTCAAATTTCGTGACATGTAGCAGTTGTTTTCATACTTATGAAAGATAAATGTAAATATTATCTTTTCTGAATAAATTGATTTAGAATAATAGAAACAACACACAGCATTGTCTATGATGTGCATCAAGACGTCTGATCTAACACGATAATTAAAGATACAGACGACACCACGTTTGATAAAATCCTACTACATGCTTTGAGTGTTCAGAACTATTTTTGATCCAATTGAGTCTTTACATTTTTAGACTTTTATAAGCTAACCTATCGCGAATCACATAGTACATGTAATCGAAATACTTGAATGCAAGTTCCATCGCTACAAAGGTCATTACAAGACCAGCAAAGGCGATTGCTAAGACAATAAAATTGGCCAAGCCTGGTCCTAATTCAGCCTCAAGAATATAGCCCTCCATAAATGCGGCACTGGTCAAGCCTACGCAGACGATAGTAAAAATTACCGAAATCATCAGTTCCAACGGTATCGCGATGTAAAAAGCCTCGGTGTCAAACTGTGATCGCGGGACTAACATTAGAGCCACTAAAGACAAGAAAGCGGAAGAAAGAGCAAGCATTATGTATACCATGAAGGCCTGCAAGTCTTGCTTATTGGTTTTGAGGAGCATTGGTTTGCCTGTGTCTTGGTCAAAGCCACCTGGGAGTGTAAATAGTGCTGCAAAGGTGATGGTACACAATAGAGTGACCAACACAACTGCATTGTTAGTCAGGTTTTTGGCTGCATTCTCGGCATGTATGCGTAGAGATGAGTGATTTTTTTCGAACAATTCCCCTGCTGACTTTCCATCAGAATTATGAAGGTACCATAAATGTGGATAAGAGTCATTCTTTACACGCTGTGATAAACACAAACATGATGCGGAATCATCAATCTGGTGGTGAATGAGGTAAATTATGTTCCAACTTCAAAGTAATGAATAAACCAAATGCAATTAAACGGGACGAACCCAAAAAATAGAAAACAACACTAATAGCAGAAAGGGAAAGAATATAGTCAGAGAGACATTGAGGCATGACAAGTCAGTGTCCTAAATTCTATAATCTCGATGATGCCTCATTCACGCTTGCACTATGAAGCAACGGTAATTCTAAAACCCCAAAATACCCGTATCGGGTACCGGTATTTCATGGGTACTTCAAAATACGTACTGGGTACTCCAAAAACGTACCGGGTACTTTTGAGTTTATGGGTACTACATTGTTGGGTACTTTTGGGCCTATTTATAAAGTTTTCAAAACATCAGGGATTCTGTATGGGAAAAAACTCAAACTGTTGGCCTTAATATGCAAGAACTCAATGCGATAAAGTCATAAACTCGAGACCATGACTCAAATCTAAAGCTTGATTTTAGAAAAACAAGATCAGGGTTGATTAATCTTTTATGTCGATCTTCCTCCAGCGATTGCGACTCCTCTCTCTCTCTCTCTCTCTCTCTCTCTCTCTCATTATTTCGCCCATTCTCTCTCGTTATTATGTCAAAATTTATTCTTTTTTTCAATTTTTTAGATGGGCCTTGAAATTTCTTTTGCTCTCCCTCTTGAAACCTACGATAGTTGCATGCACAAAAAATAGGCTATTGCATTTTATTTCATAGGAAGATGAGTCCATCAAGCAGTGTGGGTTCAAGTTCAAGTGCTAGCTATTAGCTTTTGTTATCGTGCTTCTATCTATAAAATATATTACAAAATCGCCGTACCCCCACCGCACCTGTACCCTACCTTTTTGGATTATTGCCGTATCCCGTACCCATACTCGTACCCCGTACCAGTACCCGTGCTTCCTAGGGCTTGCATGATGGCTGCTCTCTCGAATGAATCAATTGCCCAAAAGAAACTCAACAAAGTAACTATAGAGCTATGGTCTTAGATATCAGTGAGAGATACTAACGGTTTACTGATTAATGTTAAGTGTAGGGAAGCCCTTAAATCTACAGGATGCCAAAAACCGCTAGCTATAAGTGATGTCTTTTAGTAATCCATGTTCTGGGAAAGACAGGCTAGTTGAATTCAAACCAGTAAGTGCCATGCAACCAATAATTTCTTAGTCGACTATTCACATTTCTATTTAGTCAAAACAAATAAAACCTAATGAGTACACTACTTAGGCCAGACTCATGAATTGATTTCCAAGTTCAAACACAACCATACTAGAAAATTCTTACTGCAATCAAATATTCTCAAGATTGGTTCAAATGACAGGTTTAGGGAAGCTTTTGTTGTTCTAAAAGCAAAAGCAATAATGAGTTTAGTACCTTAAACCAAAGCACATCCCAACTCATTTGGCCAAGAATTGCAAGACTCTCACCCTTCTCTCCGAAATGACCAAAACCCGAATTCCATTCACCACCATTAACATCTATTGCCGATTGATCAGTGACTTCAGGAGGAGAGGGTTGAGGATTTCCTTGTGAGCATGTTGCAAGATGCAGGATAGTGTTCCCTTGGAAATCAACATCTGCTAGCATCCTATTCTTGTAATCAAGAGAACTCATTAAGTAATCGTAAACAAATCTATGTTTTTGCTCCACTGCGATATGTAGTATATTCCTTCCATTTTCATCATAGCTATCGGCAGCCTCAGGACATTTTCTAAGGATAGCCATTACCTGTTGGAATCTCTCATTGTGTTAGGAATTAATCCTTAGAATCTAGTATGACAATTATATTATCCAACCAATGGTAATAATCAAATACAATAAATAAAACATCAATGGATAAAGGATGAGAAAAGTATATGGGATTGGTTGAGGCGTATGGAATCACACTCTATAGTGGATTGGCCGGTTCTTTCCAAAGATACACCGACCTACCTGCCCGCGTCAAGAAAAGCGTAACTTGCAAACTGAAAGTTGAAAGGAAAATGCAAAACCAAAGTATGTGAAGAAATAAATCCCTATATTGTTTTTTTCTTGGAGAAGTAAAGTTCATAACTCCTCTTTCCTCTTCGTCCCTTTTTTCTTTCTTCAAAAAAATCATAGATATATACATAGGTACGACAGGGAGTACGTCAGGAATTCATATGGAGTGCACTGATCATAGACCATGGTGTTCCAAGCCTTCAAAGCATCAAACGCAAAAAAAAAAAAAGCAAAAAAGAGAAATAACTTCAAATTTTAAAAAAAATGAGAAACAAATTCAAATTTGGGCCCATCTTATATGGGCTCAAACGGTCTACAAATTCAGAGATGAAGTTTTAGAAATAACTAACATTTAAATTACAAAAAAGCATTACCAACTCAAGAATGCCAAGGTTTGTTGCTTGTATAAGTGGGTCAAGTGCTCTATTCATCTTCGGTGATGATGAGGATACACATGAGCTGCCTTCAGAATCTCTACTTCCAAAGTACACGTAATGACTCCAATCTTCTTTTTCGATCAATCTCTTTGCCAGCACTAAGGCAAGTGTATGTTTTTGTTTTGTGTCGTCAATGTGTTTAAACATAATACACCCTAACATAAGACATAAACAATGAGGATTGTATAATAAGCATAACATAAAAAGGAGAAAGAAAAAAAACATAATGCCTATAAATCAAATATGATTAAACATATATCAATATTGTGAATCTTTTCAATTGCCTAAAAAAGACAAGAATAAGAAGATCATAAAGAGGAGTTACCACACCTAGAATTCTTTTGGTGATAAAAGACCTTTCCAACTTGGTGAAACTACCTTTATTATCTCGTGGATCCTCTTCATTACCAGCTGCTTTGGACTCACAAGTTGCGTCAAGATACATTGATGGAATAACTATTC
The DNA here is from genome assembly GCA_016920895.1 of Vaccinium myrtillus. NCBI lineage: Eukaryota > Viridiplantae > Streptophyta > Magnoliopsida > Ericales > Ericaceae > Vaccinium > Vaccinium myrtillus. The sequence goes on from CM029276.1 coordinate 22,847,372, forward strand.
AATCACAGAATCAGCGATACATTAATATCACATTAACAACAAAAACAGGGGAAAATGACTCCATAATGTGCATATATAGAAAGTGGAGTTCATGGATGAGATTCATCTCCTGAATAATGGTGCCAGCCACACTCACTTTTACTGTCAAAGTTTTGTCATAAATGTTCTCAGAAAATTTTACCAAAGGATTAAGTAGTCCTTCAATCAATCTATTTTTACTGAATATTTTTGTGCAAGCGCAAAGCCTAAAACGTATGAAGAAAGACGTGCTAATACATTGTCAACAAATGATCAGGACATAATTCCATGGTTCTGTTTGACTAAACTTATAATCATAAGATTCAAAGAAAAAAAAGATTAAAATTGAATACGTTGTCGGGCAGGCTTTTGGGTACAGAGCAAAGGAGCAGAGAATTGAGGGTGCTAAGGCCCACTACCCATAAAAGAAAGATGTGATAAAACAAGGAAAAAAATGTTCACGTTTTGGTTGGCTAAATTTAAAATCAGAAGATATAACATCAATAATGAAATTGCAGTAATCATTGTCGAAGGAACACCGATATCCAACTGAAAGAAATTAAATATGAATTGATCGGATGTTTGAGTACAACATCCTAACTGCGATTCAGATTCCGAAGAAAGATCTTCCATGACAAATTACATTGTTTTCTCAGTAACATGACATAAGACTTGACAAAAGATTCATTCGCGGTTCCAATATTTCATACCTTAAAATAACCGGGGGAAAATAGAAGTGCAGATGTCAATTCGCATCTTTATGAGGAAAGAATTAGTCTATTTTACATTTTACGATCTATATTCTGAGAACATTTCAAACTTAGCAAAAGCATAGAAGCTAAATTAAGGATAAGAATCGTTTTACAAAGCTGCAGGGCAGTGAAATTATACTTACAGGAGTAGATTATAGCTGTAACTAGCTGCCAGGTGACGAAGGGTGTCCTACATAGATCATAAAATACATACGATGACCTGCTTCTGAAAGAAGATGCTTTTGTGATCAACAAATTCAATGCGGTCCAACCCTTTTGATCAAATTTGCAAGCAATGTCAGGGTATGATTCCAATATGCTAATAGCAAGACCTAGTTTACAGAACACGAAAACATCGACTTAGACAAAGGAAGGGGAAATTAAGAAAGAAAAATAATTAAGGAGGAGGACGGTGTAAAAACAGTGGAAGGAAAATTGTGATATCCACATTACTATAGTTTGCTATTTTCTTCTCTCTTCCTCCAAAAACCAAACGAAAAAGGAGATAATTCTTTCATTTTCTGTTTTTTTTTCCTTCCTTTCCCTATAAGTTCTAAACAAAATGTTAGTTGTTGGCTTTACCGCCTCCAAGTAACATTAACCAAACGAGACCAACTCCGATGTGCGTGCTATGAAATTTCAGAAACCACTCTTAATTGCAGCGATTAATAGAAGAGTTGAGGCACTAAAGACAGTTTGATAAATGTAGCAGAGTGTGGCATATTTAAGCATAAAAATGTAGCAGGACACTTTACACTAAAGAGAAACACCAAAATGATGTTCTCCTTTTGCATGTGACCTACAGAAGGGAAGAGGCTTTTTACATGCAATGAGTACGCTTTAAAATCTCACAACACCAAATCCATGTATTTAAAATCTTCGGGTCCATTTTGCACAGATTTGAAATCATGGTTATTCGAAGTCCATAAATTTCAAATCCTCAAGTAATTTGAAAGAACGACTAAACTCAGACCCCCTCCCCCTTCCTATACCATGACCTAGACCCCGCCGCCGCCCCGGGGGGGTGGGGGGGAGCGGCCCTTTCCTCCTCCCCCCCGGGCTCCCTCTCTTCCCTTCCTTCTCTCTATTCTCTCCTTCTCTCTAATCTCTCTCTCTCTCTCTCCATCCTTCCCTCTCTCCTCTTCTTCGTTTAATCTCTCTGTCTCTCTTTTTCTTTCTTTCTTTTCAGGTGGAGATCGTGGGATGCACAGGTGATTGGTGGACCGGTTGGCGATGTTCTGGTTTGGGTTTTTCCCGCTGTCGTGCTTTGGTTGGTGAGGGGCTGCGGCCCTCTCTCCCTGCAGGCCTGCGTTACGGTGTTCAGCCGCTCCATGGCTACGTGGATTGCTTAGATCTTTTCGTTGTTGGCTGCGACGTGTGGTTTGCTTGGATCTATTTCGTTGTCGGCCGCCGACCTCACTTTCTCCCTTGGTTTGGGCTGCCGTCGGCCTCATGCTTTGTTCTCCCGCTGATCTCACTCTTGGGTGTTTTCGGTGTTTGCCTAACGGCATGGTGGTGGTCAAGCGGTTGCGGCGGTGCTCTCTCCTGACAGGTTCGTCTTCGGGATTAATCCGGTATGCTTAACGTCGATGTGGAGTTGTGTTCTCGGGGGAGGTGGTGGCGGTTGCGGATGGTTGTTGGATGCATCTAGGGTTGTTTTTTGGGCTTGGCCCATTTGTGCTTAACGTTGTTATCTGGGTTTTGTCCCATGGGTTGTTTTTATGCTTAACGTTGTATCTGGGTTTTGACCCTCGGGTGTTGGGCTTTTGCCCTTTGGGTTTGCGTCTTGATTTGATAACTGTGCTTGTTACCTTTTCTTTCCCTTTTTAGTCTTGTTCTCTTCAAGATTAATAAATCTTTTCATCTTTCAAAAAAAAAAGAAAGGATGACTAAAATTTTTCTAAGTACAAATTCACGACTGGTTTAAGCGATGAAGCAGCACTTGACAGAGCTCAATGGAGAAAAAGGATTCATGTAGCCGAGCCCAATTAATTGGGACATAAGGCTTGGTTTGGTTTGGTTTGGTACAAATTCACGACTAGATGCACCAAACACATTGACATGTGGAGTGCTCCGAGATGTGCCACAAATCCAAAGTCTGTTGGGGCTCGGTCGTGGAAATTGCTACAGAGTAATCATCTGAGAAGATATGTTTGTCTCGGTAGGAAAGCGACCAGTCGTCCCAAATAAAAGTCAACTCCTCCCTCTACTAAAAGTTTCAGAAGAAGTTGATGGGCTATTGTAATGGGTCGAAATATAACGATCAAATGAGTCAAGGTTGGTTTGGACCAAAGGCCCAACCATCAAGCGAAGTGAAGACCATTTATTGATAAGATGGGCCGGCTCATTATCTGAGCCCAATGGGGCTGTACCGAGACAGTATGAACCGGCAAGAATTAACATCTCAGCCGAGACAAGATTGATCTGGACGGTTCACCCGAGCTGGGTGAACCTTAAGTGACTCGCGAGGAATGCGGAAGGTAGTTTGACCGACATGTCATGGATGACATCATCTATGGCAGTTACTGTGCATGAGTAGCTCGTGACAGGCTATGAGCACGTAAACGTGTCCCTCATACTTCATCATAACGATAGCCAAGCGGTTATGACGTGTGTCACGCTATGACTCGTAGCATACACATTCAATCATAACAAACTTGGTTCGTGACGTAGCGTGACGTTAGCCAAGCCGCGCGTGAGATTTACACATGTGCTTGGAGGCCAAGCGAGGAGAGGCTATATAAACAAAGAGAAGCCAACCCTAGAAGGTACACAATACATTACACTCCAATTCTCTCTACTTTGTTGGTACTTCTCTCTCTAAGTATTCTCACTAGACCGTCGGAATGTCTTCCCTAGCCAATTTCCGGTCAGGTTGGGCCCTAACGGCCGATGCTTCTTGTGTAGAGGTAACAAGAGAGTCAGATCTCGCCCCTACGATGGAAAGGAATCGACTCAGAAGGTTCATCTGAAGCCAGGACACCACATCTACTATTATTGTTTTGTCTTTTTGAAAAGTTGATGGTAAATTTAATGGGTAAAAGTGAAACATAATTTTGAAAAGTAGAGATAATATATAGTTCACGTGAAAGGTGTAAAAATGTGTATAATATGAAAATTGGAAACATAACATACAGTAACGTTCGCCGTCAATAGCAGCATGAAGAATGGTGCGACCATCTTGTCTCGTCATCATGCAATCACTATTAAACCCCTCCAAAACTTGAAAAACATCCTTATTGCCATATCCAGCAGCAAGATAAAGGGGGGTCTCCTTCATATCATTGCACGCAAAAACCAGGTCCGGTTTCTTCCTCAACATGATCTCCGCCACTTCCTTGTGCCCAAACCTTGCCGCCTCATGAAGAGCAATATTCCCGTGTACGTTCTTCTTCGTCAACAAGTCATCAGACAGGAGGCCTGCCCGAAGTAGGCTCTCGAGAGCAATTTTGTTGCCGTAGGTGGCCAGTAGATGGAGGACCGTGTCCCCCCTCTTGTCTATTGATACCGGGCCGTTATCTCGCGTGAAATTGCAGAGGAATACAAGGGATTCGGGTGTTCTTCTGGATGCGGATTTGTATGCTGTGGAACGGTGGCTCATGAAAGAAGTAGTAGTAGTAGCAGTGTTGAAGTAGGTTGCAGAGTTTTCCATTTCGGTCATGAGCACGTGAGTGCGAAGGGCAAAATAGAATGGTGTTTATGTGGGAAAATGATGTCAAACTAAGCAATGCCTGGTACTATTATATAACTATCCTAGGTTGAGTGGTTCCCGTGACCAAGTTGTTTGATATTTTTTTGAACTTTTATTAGATTTGGTTCAATTTATTCTTGCATTGCCGAGAGGAATAACTTTTACTATTAGATAGATTTGTTTAAGTCAGGAATAAAGAACATCTTGTGTTGCAATCAAGGAATACAAGCACAGACTAAAACACGGCTTAGAAGAAATAAAATGGTCAAATTCTTTTCTTATTGCTGTCAACAAAAGTACGAACTGTCTGCAGAGCGCCTCCAGAATTTTCATCCAGCGATGACAAAAATTCATAGTATTGCTACAAAAAGCTATGATCTTTTTTTAGTCGCCTGTCTGTATAGCATAGTACTATTCCTCTGATCTCCTTTGAGTCATTCATTTTATTGATCTCAATTCATAAATCTAGTAAATCAGTTACTCAAAAAGCAATACCTATATATGAACGAATCACATCTATTCAATGTTTCCCCTTTGTTAAATCACATAAAATCAAATGGGCTGACTTTAGCAAATGTTTTCCTCATTTGTTAAAATCAGCCCATTTGATTTTATGTGATTTCCAGTTTAGCAAATGGGAAACAAGCCGGTAGCAAACAGATTTTGAATAAGTGGGCTTTCATAAGCAAGCCAACAGCAAATCGCATCGTACATGCAATCGAGCATCAACGCCTTTGTGTCCCATCAGCATAAGGGAAAGCACAAGAAACATGAAAAATGTCAAAAAAGAAAAAGTTGTCTAAGAAGGGTCCTAATTCACAGTTAATTAACAATATAGTCTTGGTCTTGCGCAAACGCAGTGCCGGAGAAGCCTGAGGAGAAGATGATTATTATCCTGGAAACGGTAGTTTCACTAGCCAGTGTGAAAATCTTTGGCGTCAAACCTCAATATCAGCAGGGATGGAGCCAGAGGGGGGCCAGTAGGGGCGGTCGCCCCTGCAAAAAAAAGGAAAAAATCCTCTAGTATTATATAGAAAAAAAGAAATTTTCTTATAAACTATATAGGCTCACCCCTGCAAAATTTTAGAAAAAAGATTCGCCCCCTGCGTAGTGAAATTCCTGGCTCTATTCTTGAATATCAAGGTTATCAGAGTCGAAATATAGCTTTGATTTTTGTATCTTTTCTTTGGTTGGGTGCCTTATCAACCTTTTGGGTCCAAGAGGCATATGATTGTCGCATGTTTGGGTTTCAACTAAGTTGGGATGTATTCGAATGTTGTAAAGCCGTTATCTTGTTTCCATTTAACCATTGTAACTTTGTTTCCTTTGATTAATAAAATTTATTTGTCATTCAAAAAAAAAAAAAAAACAAAGTAGCAAAAAACCAGAGGCGGCTCCAAGTGGAGCCGAGCGTAGTCACTAGGGATGGCAATCTCGACCGAACCGATGGATACCCAAACCGTAACCGTCCTTTTTCCCCGAACCATATCCAAAATATTCCCCGCGGGTGCGGGTATGGTTCGGGATGTGGGATAACCAAACGCGTTTGGTTCGCTTGTCGTTTCAGCTGATAACCGAACCATTACCCGAATTGATCAGAACCGAAATAGTATAATTACAAAATTACCCCTTTATATATACATACACAGCCAGTTTTAGGGTCCAGTCAACTCATTTCTCATTTCTCATTTGGTGTCCAAAGCAGCGCCTCGATTAAGGCGATCAAATATGGGGTCTCTTGTTACAAGCTCTTCTACAACTCCAGCTATCATGAGATCATTGGCTACCACCACAAGTGGGCACTTGGCGGGAACGGTTACACCAGCACACCAAGTGGGAAGTTAGTTAGCTTCTGTAACAGATTCTTTGTAACTGTTCTTTCATTGCATTGTTTTGTATAAGTAGGGAAGTAGGAGCATAGAGGCATTCATTCTGCTTGCGTTAATTTCTTGATGGGAAATTGGGGGTTGAGAGTAGGTATAACACTAGTGGAAACAGAATTTGGTTTTGGATTGACCCCAAGATTTGGGCGTGAATCCCCTTTGGTGGCTATTGAATTAGGGTTTCTTGTAAAGGGCAATTGAAGAGAGGGGGTTCAATTACCAGAAGTCTTGGCGGGAACTCTGGATTTCCTTGCAACTGCTTCCACAGTCTCTTCTTGCAATCGAGCCAACCCAATGGCTTGTGAAATGGTAGTTGGTCGAAACATTTGAACAGCAGCCCTAATTTCCTCCTTCAACCCACTCAAGAAGCAACTTACGAAGAACTCTTGGGTTAACCCCTGGGTCCTGTTGGCCAATTCCTCGAATCTTTCTTGATAATATTTCACCGTTGTAGTTTGACACAATTTGGTAAGTTCCCCCATGGCATCTTCATAAACATTAGGGCCAAAACGAGTCCTGAGCCCGAACTCAAATTCTGTCCAGTTGATTGAATCTTGTGTCTTCTCCAACCACTGATATCACTGGATGCCCTTGTTGTCGAGATGCATTACCACCAGCTTGACCTTCTGTGATTCTTCAATGGAGTTGAACTCAAAGAACCTCTCGCATTTGTAGAGCCACCTAGACGGATCTTCCCCTTGGAAACGTGGAAAATCAATCTTGGTATAGCGGGTTTGTATCGAACTTGAGCCAGCGGAATGATGGGGTTGATGTGACCGAGAATCAACCTCTCGATCTTGATGCGCAAATCGAGTGGCTATTTGATCGTACTTCATACTCATGCCCATAATCAAATCCTTAAGTTCCTTAATTGATGAATCCGTACTCGCCTTGAGATCTTCGATTGATGAATCCGTACTCTCCCTCAACTGTTTAATGGCTTTTTCATTTCTTCTCTGTTCCTGAGATCTGGTATCCATGGTGATCTTTGTCCAAGAAGCACAAAGCTTTGATACCAAATGATACGTTATCGTTAAGAGAAATGCAGAGAATTGCCAGGAAATGGTGAAAGAAATCAAGAGTGCAGTTACTGAAGAAAGATTTGAACTTTATTGGATAATTGTGGAACTCTCGTCCACCACCAAAGGAACGCTCGTCCTTTGTTTAAAATTGAATTGGTTTTTTACAGAATGAATGCCTCTATGCTCCTACTTCCCTACTTATACAAAACAATGCAATGAAAGAACAGTTACAAAGAATCTGTTACAGAAGCTAACTAACTTCCCACTTGGTGTGCTGGTGTAACCGTTCCCGCAAAGTGCCCACTTGTGGTGCTAGCCAATGATCTCATGACAGTTGGAGTTGTAGAAGAGCTTGTAACATCTCTCTCTCTCTCTCTCTCTCTCTCTCTCTCTCTCTCTCTCTCTCTCTCTCTCTCTCTCTCTCTCTCTCTCTCTCTCTCTCTCTCTCTCTCTCGCAGTTTGAGCACCCCAGGAAGGTGGTGCACGTCTAGTAGCCGTGGAAGGACCTTCAATAATATTGCAGAACCCCACCGACGAGGAAACCATTTTTCACTACCTCACACCGAAGTTGATGAACGGTAACTTCAATGCAATAGCCGTCGGAGAAGTTGGTCTTAATAAGTGCGAACCGTGGGATTTACCTAGTAAATTCTGAATTATCAAGTTCTATTACAAGATTTCATTTGTATCGTTTTGTTTTTTTTTTTTAATCTTTGCATATATATTTTTCATGGTCTTTTCAATTTCTCCATCTCTGTGTTCGAATTTTCCATCTCCAACTCGGTTTTGGGGATTACCCAAAACCCTTTTGGTTCAGTTATGGTTCAGTCCTCTATCCGTTTGGGTTTCAGGGCGGATATGGGTAGCCTTTTGGTTTCGAGGATCGGGTACGGATATGCCAATACCTGAACCGATCCGCTTCATTGCCATTCCTAGTAGTCACCTGAACACTCTGAAATAAAAATTCCTTTTCGAAATACATGTAAAAAAATTTGACATTTTGAACACCCTAACCAAAATGTTTGAACACCCTACCCAAAATGTTTGAACACCTAATCCCAAGGACAAATACATTTTAGCCCATCCCAAAAAAAAAAAAATTAGTCCAACCCATTCAAATCTTGGTCCAAACTTCAGCCCAACCTACAATCAAGGGACTGTTATGTAATTATTCAAAAAGAAAAAAAAAAGATCTATAATTTATAACAAAGAAAAAGTGATAGGGGACGGAACTAGAACCTAAAGTCTATCTTTATTCTCTAGGCTTTCATCTCTATAATTACAAAACCAAAATGGAGAGAATAAATGTTACGACCACGCATTTTGTATAAGATTTAATTGTCACTTTTATTAAACAATAGAAAATTTTCTTTTCATGTTGGGTATCGAATTGTACCTTATTCTAAAAATAAAAAAATAAAAAGGAAAGAAGAAGGCATATATAGGCATATTTGTCAGCAGGTCCGACTATATTTTCGGTTTCAAAACATGGTTAGTTATACAAGTATATAAATTGTATTAACTGATTAGCTATTATTTTGGGATAAGTGAGAGTTATGTGGGACAGGGGTATTGACGTGTGTGGTGAATGGTCAAATATTTGGAGTGGGCTATTAGTTACTTTTGAAGGGTTATATTTAGAGACAAATTCCTTGGGTTCATTAGGGTTTACAATTGAGATTAAGAGGCGTTGGGCAAGAGAGAGAGAAGTATAGCCGAGCAAGATTTTCGAAGTAGTCACACCCGTTCCCGATCTCTTATATATTCTGGTACGTATTCATAATCTTGGTTGTTCCAATTATTCTGCAATACCGTGGTTAGAGGGGAGGAGTTATTGGCTTTTACTTCATTGTCGTGAATTTAATTTTCTTGTGGAGTTCGGTTATTGTGGTGCCGGTTGGTGGAGCGACAGAGAGAGAGAGAGAGAGAGAGAGAGAGAGAGAGAGAGAGAGAGATGGCAAATGGTTGTAGTGGAAATCCCAGTTGGTGATTCACAAGAGAAAAATTGGTGTTAGGCCATGTATTGGCCATTGGGAAATACACGTTGGGAATTAATTTGGGTATTTGGATTGGCTGCTGCATCAATGTTGCACGTAAGTGGTCTTATGGTTTATCCTATTAGAATTGGAGTTGTTTTAAGAGTGGATTTTGGTGGCTGATGGTTATATACTAGTACAGATTTAGAAATAAACTAGGTTCGGGGGTTTCAATAGTATGTGGTATTCTTCTTTACATAGTTTATATTTGAACCAATTAGTTATTTTGTATCTTGTATTTGTTTACAGGTTAGTCTCTTTGTGTGTTCGAGTTTTGTTACCTTTGGACCCAGGTGAGTGGTTAAGCATGTTATCTATTTTCGAACTTCCCGAGTCTCATAATTTATTTCTTTTAAAAATTTATCATTTGATTATTGAAAACGCGAATTATTTTATATTTCATCATTAAAATTGGCATGCGTTAAAAAGGTATTATTTTTGGTGAGAACTTGGTGGATATTATTGGGAACATTTATTATTGAAAGTCCAGGGAAATTAATCCTATGTGTGTGGGTGACTCTGGCCATTAGGGAAGAGACCGTGTTCTGGCCGGTGACCCTAATGCTCAACGGCTGACTTTCGCCGGATCGTTCTCAGGGAAAAGTTCCACGGGCTGCCTACTCGTGGTGACTCTAATTAAGTTTCGATATTGGATCCAATTTCTGAGATATTTATTCACTGGCACTTGGTACTATTTGGTATTGGTTGTGGTTCCCCATTGTTGTTGAATATCGTATTGTGATCACCATTGAGGCTTGTTAATTATTGGTAAAAGGATTTATTGTTTTGCTATACACCTCGCATGCCAAATTATATTTACATGGTAAAATATTTTATCCCTTCTTTAGAACTTTATTTATTATACATGATTTGTCATTCACTGAGCTTGTCAGCTGACGGATTTATTCCAACACCATTTTCAGGAAAATCGAGTCAATAGGTGAGGACTCTGGCAGCATCTTGGGGAATTCTTTGTGTTGACCTCCATAGGATATTGCATCCTAGTTTTAGTATTTTATTTATTCGCTTCCGCTCTTTGTTAAACCTTTTTGATAAATTGCTTTTTGTTATCATTGGTGGAAAATTTTATTGTTGGGTTCATGGGACGGTTGCTCCCCATGCTGATATTGAGACAAATTTGGTTTTCATTTTGCTATTCCATAAAGAATGGTTATTTAGTTTTTATGGTTTATTTTATTTTTAGGCTTCGTGTTCCATGGATTTGCCCCGTGGCACACGGCCAGTCATTTCTCATTTTGGGGCGTGACAATAAAAAAAACACTAGCGGTGAACAAGCTAAAGTCAAAGACAAGGTAAACGCCGGAGGAACCCTCAAAATCTCTAAACCCTCAACCCTCGAAATTTCTGTGAGTGGAGTTTTACTGTTTTATGTGATTTTAGTGGTCCACTATACATTATAAATAGTATAACCTAGGGCTAGGTAGTTGACTCATTATAATAAACAGAGTATAATAAATCATGTTAAAAAAGAGATAGAATTTGGGCATTCAATTTATATACTATAGGAATAATATAAATTGGATATTTGAGAATTTAGGTGTTTCTTTTCTCTACACATTTACCCCAAGGGAATATAGAAACAATAGATTTGGATTATTATATAGGCCATTCACAGCTTTGATTCTTTTTTAATTTTTGTTTGGTTAGTTCGAATCACAAATAAGTTGTCTATAGCACAACAAAAGAAGACGCCAGATATAGTAAATGATATGGCACTGGTTGAAATGTCTAAGAAACAATTACAAATAATAAGAGAAGATAGATGGGATTCTTTGTTAACTGAAGTGTCTTCATTTTGCAGCAAGCTTAATATTCTTTTTCCGAACATGAGTGAAATGTTTGTATCTAGTGATCGGCCACAACGCAAAGCCCCACAAATAACTATCTCACATAATTATCGCGTTGAACGATTCTATACAATCTTAGACATGCAATTTCAAGAGAGAAACAATCGTCTCACGGAGGGGAACACAGAGTTGCTACATTGTATGGCTTGCTTAAATCCTAGAAATTTATTTTGCTGCTTTTGATAGGAAAAAGTTGGCCCGTCTTGCAGAATTCTACTCATTTGACTTTTCTGAGGTGGACTTACTGGCATTCAACATTCATTGTCGATATGAGATCCGATGAAAAAATTTCAAAACTAATGAGGGTAGGTGGTGATATTGATGCAAAGTTAGAGGAGTTGTAATAAGCATGTCATATATAGATTGGTCTATTAGCTTGTGGCATTGGCTTGACTCTTCGTGTCGCTACTGCAATAGTTGAAAGAAGTTTTTCAGCCTTGAAGTACAAAAAGAGCAATATGCACAATCGAATGGGAGATCAGGGGATAAACGATTGCTTAGTTACTTATATTGAGAGTGATGTATTTGATACCCTTGATAATGATGCTATTATGCAACAGTTTCAAAATACAAAAAGCCGTTGAGGGAAATTGTAATATGTGACACCAGGATTTAAAAGTTTCACGTTTTTGTTTTGGACTTTTAGAGTAACTGCAGAGGGAATTTTCTAAAGGTGGCGATTTTCGACATGGCTACAAAAGTGAAAAGCTCGACCCCCTTTGCTTCCCAAAGAAAGCAGCCAACTCAATAGGTTACCATTAGTCCGAATCAAATTAATGCGGTCTAAGCACAACATAATGCACAGAGACAACAGAGCACCCGGAATCAGCAAGCGACCCCAGGGACCCAATGGAGCTCACTACCTTACATTACCCCTACCAATTCCTAAGGAACCCCCGAAAGGGACGCCGTCCGATGGGTACATGAAAGTGACGAAGTTGCTTTGACTACAAAACCATGCCTGTCTGTTGGAGCGAATTGGATGATCGGGCAGAGGGAAATTCTAGTAGGATTTAGTAGGCCTAGTTGCATAGTGTATGCTCGGAGTGACACGGGGCCTTTATGGTTTCCCCGGAGTGACACGAGGCCTTATGGCTTGCCTGGAGTGACAAGGGGCCTATATGGTATGCCCGGAGTATAACTTAATGTTTTAAAGGAATGAGATGTGTATGCTAAATATTTAGGAGACATATGGCGTGTCGGGTATGTATCGTGTACGATGGATGATAGAAGAGGAAATCTAGTGGCGTATGAGTTGGTTTCAATCGTTTAATCATTAAAGCTTCTTTTTCAAAACTTGTTGCGTTACTTGTGCCTTCTTTGTCTATCACTCACTTGCATTTCCTTGCATTTAGGATTGGTAGACTTTTCTCTATTGGGCTAGTGAGCTCACCCTAATAATTTCAGGTACCCAGCACGGGGCTTGATATGGATTGCTTGGAGTGTATGCATGGATCTCTTTTGAAAGCTTAACGGAGGAGTTACTTATCTTTTTGAAACTTATATTTTTTAAAGGATGATTTTTAATTTAATTGAGTTTCATCATTGACTTACTTTGTAATAACATTGAAACTAATGTACTTATTTTGGGCATGGGAATCCCGTGAGTTATCTTGTGTATGACTTTGACCTTGCGAGTCAAGCTGGGACTTTGACCTGGACTTTGGGTCTCATTGACTTTCCACGTGGATTTATATTACTTTTACCTTTAAAATTCGAGGGCGTTACAAGTTATTGTTGCGGGGCAAACCCTTTTGCATCTCCTTCCTCAACTATTCCATTTTATTTGGCCGGTTTTCCGTGGATACTGATGCTTCGGATTTGGATACTAGTGACGAAGGTCGCGACAATCTTTGACTAGACGGTCTTATTCAAATGGGTAAGGCCTTCTTCTTTGCAGGCCTAGTGGTTCAGAACTGACAGTAAGCAAGAGTTGGACTCAGTTTCATGCCTCGGTGTGCTATGTACAAGAAAGGATGCCTAGGAATGCGCGTGTCATCGTGACACTCCTCACAATATTAGTCCTATAACTAGGCCTGGGGTTAGTCTACCTATTTCGAATCTCACTTTAAGCCATTGCACAGATGATTTAACAACACCCAGGGTAAGTCACTGCTCGGTAGGTATAGTTTCAATCTACAGCCTAACGTCGAAACTAGAGCCATTTACCTTTCTTGACCATCCGAGATAGATCAATATGGGTGTCGTAATCTAGATACTAATGACTCCAAGGTTAGTTCAAAACATGGGCAACTGTGTGGGCATTGCAAACACTAGAGGTATCACAAACTTCATGGTTTAAAGTCTCCTAGACTTGGTTAGACGGCTCTTGAAGGTTGCCTCAATCCTCAAGTTTTTTATTTATTATTAAGTCCTTTTAAGTTGGGCAACCAGATTTAGGAAAATCTGGACTCACAAACCTTCATCATGAATCTAACATCATATTTCAGGAACAGTTGTCCGTAATTTGGGCCAATCATCCTTATCCTTCATTGGATCTAACATCATATTTCAGGAACAGTTGTCCGTAATTTGGGCCAATCATCCTTATCCTTCATTGGATCATTGTCAAGGATTGAATAGTCCAAATTTTCCCATGTCAGATTATCCTAAGGGCTAATTCAATGAGTCAGGGCAACCTTCTACTAACCGTAAAGGCACCAAACCTATGCTAGGGGTATACTCTATCTAATATACAAATGCGGATGCATGCATCCAGTGTGACAGAATAAGGAAAGCGATAACACATACACATAAACATGATAGAGCACGTAAACCTGACGCGTGGGTCCATCCCCTAACTTGGAAAGTTCTATGGGAATCTATATGCAAAGGCTAGTTTTGGTCTCACAAGGGTACCCCGAACTCAAAGCCAAGATTGTCTCCCACTGCCAAGAATACTGCGAGTCGATGGTAATAGCAATAGGTATGACTCATCCCGGTCGAGGGCTACTGGGCACTTTGGGATTCCTCGGGGCGGGATTGCCAAAATACGCCAGCGGGGCTAGGAACCATACACGTGCAAAGCAATAAGTTTAAAAACCAATATTTTAAAATCCCTTAAACATTTTTCAAGTATAGCTCTCCAACTTAATGCATATCTGAATAAAATTACACAAGTGTAATAAAGCCAAAATATACATTAACCAGAGTCCCCAGCGCAGTCACCAGCTTGTGGACACTGGGGAAAAAGTAATGGTCTCGAAAACAATTTGGAGTCGCCATGCGGATTCGAGGACCGCACCCGAGAAACCGTTTTGGAAAAAATGACTCCTTTTCCCTTATTTTGGAATTTTTTTTACTGGTCTGTCATTATCGTGATTTCTCGAATTCGGGAGCTAAGTTTTTGAGAGGGGAAGGTTTTTAAGGTACCCACCTCGCCCGACACGAAATTCTGTCTCTACCAAACGTTTAAGGGATTGTAGAACATCGATTTTGAAACTTTATCCATGTTAGGTGAGGGGAGCAAATAAACACGAATTAAAAGCCATAACATGTGCGGTGGATGCTTGTGAATCGTGTACAATATGCTTGATGATAAGGATGAACAATGTAAGAGACCGTAATAAACATACAGAACAACAATGAAATACAAAACACAGTTTCAAAATGCTCCTACACGAAAAAATAGTTTGGGCCTCTGTTGACTCTTTGGGCTCCCAAAGGAGAGAGCTTGGGCACCTAAAGATTGGTTTGGGAGCCCATAGAAGGTTGGAAGCTTGACCATTGATGCTTTGGGGTCACATCTTAGGCCCTCTATTGACCTTTGTTTCATCACTGGTTCTGTTCAAAATGACTCACAAGTTTTGTTCTTCAAATATTTTTCTCAAAAACCATGTTTAAGCGATAGATCTAGCTTGTAAGTCGTCATTTTGACACATCTAAAGGCCAAACAGGGAGTTTAGGACTGATTTTGAACAAGGAATGGAGCTTTTTAGGACCAAGAGTACCAATGAATTGATTTCAAACAGGAATGGAGGATTAAGAGAACCTAACTAGGTGAGCTAAAATGGGACTCTTTGGGCGCCCAAAGGGGTGCTTTGGGTGCCCAAAGAGGCTGGTTTGGGCAGCCTAACCTACCATCATCTATCTTCTGTTTTGCTTGATTCCTTGTATGAAATGGCTAAAAATACACTTTGATTGATATTTGACTAAAAAATAGTCCTTTAAAAACATGACGAAGCCTCCAAACCCACTTTAGGCTTGATTTTGAAAGATATCAAGGCCACAAACTGTTTACTAATCCCCAAAACATGTTTAAAAGAGTTTTGAACCACAAATAAACTGATTATAAACAAAAACAAGTGATGAGAGAGAGAGAGAGAGAGAGAGAGAGAGAGAGAGATAGTTTGGGCGCCCAAAGATGCTCTTTGGGTGCTGAGCTTTGAGCTCTTTTGATGCACGTTTAACAACTTCCAAACCCTCCACTGGTACCAAAAACCAGCACGAGTTGGTTGGTTTCCCTCAGAGGGACTTTTTCAACACATTTTGGTAGATTTACTACCTTTGAAGCTTGGTATATGCTTGGATGGTTGATTCAAAGTGGAGTAATGGGATTGTGGTGCTTTGGTGTGACTTTTTAAGGTCAATGGGCCTGTACTTTGGTGTCTGATTTGATTTCCAAAAATGAATTTTATGTTTTTGGGTTTGATCAAGGAACTAAAATGGGTTTTGGATGCTTGAAAGCTTTGGAAATGGATTGTAGGAGTTGGGGGTATTTATGGAGGATTAAAGGGTGGTTTAGAGTGTTAGGGGTTAATTTAGGGGTCACTTTTAGGGTAGGGTACTCAAGCACCCCACTAACCACCCAGGACATTCTCTATAAAAAATGACTGAGAAAATCTCCCTTATGATCTTCCCGCCAAGATTTAATTTTTAAAACACGCAATCTGGAGCATGCTTTTGGCGCCTGAAACAATCTTTGGCCACCCAAAGGGGTGCCTTGGGTGCCCAAAGCCTGGAATGCTTTTTCTGGTGCCTAAAGGAATGCTTTTTCTGGTGCTCAAGGAGGTCCTTTGGGCTATCTTGATTCTTGATTTTGGACTTATTTTGGTGGATTTTGATGGGTTTTGGTGAGGTTTCGAAGTATGTACTCAAACTCCATTGTGTTTTTGTCGCTCCATTTTTGTCATTGGGAATGCCGTGGATTTTCTTAGGTTCAAATTGGAGTGTCTACATATTTCTTAATGAAACATCAATTAGTTCCAAACTAAATAGCTATTGCCAAATGGATATCAATTGAGCAATAAAAATACGATTAAACTGCCACATATCCAATAAATTTAACCTGCTTCATGCGCATATATAACACAGTTTCAGCATCTAGCATTGCAAATTCAGCACTTTAGGTATGATTTCAGCACCAACAGTACATTTTCAGCTTATAGGGACACGATTTCAGCATACAAAAAACCAATTGCTGCACAGGAAGAATGGTTTCAAGCTTTTGAAATCACAAATTCAGCTGTTAAAGCATAATTACAGCAATTATAGAAGTTGTTTCCTGCTTAAAACTGCTATTTCAGCATCCAAAAGTGCAGTTTCAGCACTCAAAAAAACATTTCCAGCAGCTAAAACAGTTTAATGCATTGAAATCACACAATTTCAGCAACTAAGCTTCAATTTCGGCACCATAAAACACTATTTTCAGCATCTATAGGCTATTTCCAGCAGCAGAAAACATACAAAGCACAACTCCAGCCAAAAAATTCATGCTGGAACTCAATCTAGTTACCAAAATCAACTCTTAACATTAAGTTCTATTGCTTCTATTAACAAAAATCAGTTCCAATAGGAAAAAGAGACGAGGAATTGCACAGATTTTATCTTTAGGGAATCGAAACCCACTTGATTCAAAACCCTAACAAAATTTAATACAAGAACCTGTAAATTAATTACCATACGGAGAGAACTTACCAAGATTAAGATTTCAATCTCCCTCTCCCTTCCAACCGCTGCTCTCTCTCTCTCTCTCTCTCTCTCTCTCTCTCTCTCTCTCTCTCTCTCTTCTTTCCAACGTTGGAAACAATTCCTCTCCCTTTGGGTTTCTTTTTTTTTTTTTAACCCTATGCAATACAAGTGTGATATGTTTACATATAAAATTAACAAATCCAATAATTAATTGACACGTAATCAATAATGCCAAACGTTGGCAAATATGTGTCAACGAAGACGCACTAGATTACTGAAGTAAGGATGGATTAATACGATGTCGTATTAGTTCTCAGTTTAAAAAGTAGTTATTGGCAGTTACAAATCAAACTAATGTAATAAATTGACTTCAAAGCCCTGATTTCAACTACTAAATGCATGAACTCCACGTAAAAACATATGAAACGAGGTAGTTGACAGTTAAGACACGTGGAGCATATCATGCCAAGCAGTTATTTCCTTAACACTTAATCATTTGAGTTGGTTAAGCAATGTGCAGATTCAAATTAAAGCTTCTGAAGGAAGATTAAATAAATTCAAGTTTAGATCTATTAGAGGGAAGAAACTGCCAATTGGAAGTAGAAAGATGGAGTTCGAAGCAAGCCAAGTTCAAATTCTTTGAGCGGGAAGTTCAAATTGCAAGTAGTGCCTATAAATAGAAGAAATCGAAGAGTAAAAACCCCCGGACAAATCTTCAACATGCAGCTATCAAAGAAATGATGCTTGGTTTGTTCATTGGCAAGTAGAATTAGGATTTCGACTTAGTTCAAAGTAGGTTAGGAAGTAGATTAGGAAGTAGTTTAGGAAGTAGATCTCGGTTGTTCATGTAACAATCAGTTGTTCGAAGTTCTTGTTACCTTTCATTTGAAGTTAAAGACAATTTCGAAGTAAGTCTATCTTTGATTTATCAATCAAAGTATCTTGTTTCCTTGTTGTTCTTTAATTTCCTAAGTTCTTGGTTTGTATTTCTTCACTCTGAAAGAAAATCCTCTTAATTGAGGTAATTGAACCATTAAAACACAGTCGCCTGATTGAACTTGGTTTTCCAAAGTTAATCTGAGGGAGGAGATTGAAAACTCTCACTGGCACGCTCGCACACAATTATTTTCCATTGCAAAGAAGTAAAACAACCAAACACATTTTTTGGCACACTCGGTGGGACCCCTGAAAGTGTTGAATGGCTCCAAAACTTAGGAAGCAAGCAGATGATTCTCAAGTTGGCCAAACGCCAGAAGATGAGAATAATGTTAACTCTAGAGAGAATGAACAGATCGAAGGCCTTCAAACAGGCCCAGAAGTTCGTGTTTGTCAAGAACTAAATGTGGGAATTGGCCAGGCTTCTCGAATGAATACTAGGAGTAACAAACAGTGCATGTTGATGACTCAAAGAATCTAGAAGTTGGAAAAAATGTGTCATCTAGTCAATTTGCTTATTTGATTGCTACATTTAAGGAGTTGGCCAGACCCAAAAACTTATGTTTCAAAGGTTGGAAGAACAACCAAAATTTAGAAATGAGCCATTACTTTCATCTGAAAAGGATAAGGGAGAGACTAGTACAAGCAAGCAAAAGTCAAGGCCTGGAAAAGAGCCTATAAATGTAGATGATATACCAGAGTCTTGGTATGAACCTGCAAAGACTTATGATCCTAAGCGTAAGAAATCATTTAAGCAAACTACTAATGTCCCTTTCGAACCCAATTTTGATGGTTTAGATGGGGATAAGGGTTTTAAAAATGATGATTATGGGTTTGATGAGTATAATTTTACCCCAGAAAATCATTTTCATGATAGGGCCAGTTTAAGGAGGCCTAATCCAGAAATTGGAATTTCCAAGTATCCAGGAGTGCAAGAGATGGGTAGGGTACATTTGAACCACCTTTATGAGCCTTTTGGGAGGCAAGAAGGAAGTTTCAAACTGCCTAGACCTTTTGATGGTCCTTATGAGAGATTTCAGAGGACCACGTGGCTAGGAATGTGAATTGGGAACCACTTGCCAACCCAAGAGTTCCTCTAGGAGGAAATTCTGCCCTTCGAGATGAAATACTAGGCCTTATGCAGGAAGTTTATGGCCCTCTGAACCGGAGGGTACAAACTCAAATATACAGAAAACCTTATCCAGAATGGATAGATAGGCAGTTCGAAATCCCTAGGGGGTTTAAGATCCAGATTTTACTCTGTTTCATGGGGATGGAAAACAATCAACAATTGAACACATTGCTAGATTTACTGCTCAGTGTAAGGAATTGGGTAGTAATGGGTTTATTAAGTTGAAGTTATTTTCTAATTCATTGACAGGAACAGCCTTTGAATGGTACTCTAATCTGTCACCAGAATCAGTTTCAAATTGGCAAAGGATGGAAGAACTGTTTCATGCTCAGTTTTATCAAACTGAACCTGAAGTTACCATGGCTGATTTAGCAAGGTTGAAACAAAAGCCTGATGAAAAGGTTGCTCAATTTATTGCTAGATTCAAAAGGGCTAGGAACAAATGTAAACTTCAACTACCAGAAGTTGAATTTGTTAGAATTGCTCAAGATGGTTTAAGTAGGAAACTTAGGAAGAAGTTCGATTCTACTGAATTTAGGGATTTGGTTGATTTAACTTACAAAGCATCAAGATGTGAATCTTTTCTAGAAGAGGATATTGATAGAAATAATTCTTCTTACTCAACATATTATAGAGATCCTACTTATGAAATTGATGTACCGTTGAAATTGTTGAATATGATCTTTGTGTGTGTGAAAATTTAGTTCGAAAAGATTCTTCAATAACACCAAGGACTAACAAGAAAGCAACTAGTAAAGTATATTCATTTGATGTTTCTAAGGCAGATGAAATCTTTGATTATCTGTTAAAGAAAAAGTTTATTAAACTTCCTGAAAATGTTAAGCTTCCAACATTGGAAGAAATGCAAGAGAAAAAGTATTTGAAATGGCATGCTTCTTGGACTCATTCAACTAAAAACTGCAGTGTTTTTTGTGACAGGATTTAAGAGCAGATTAAGAAAGGAAGGATCATGTTTCCAGAAAAGCCTATGGGTATAGACACAGATCCATTTCCAAAGATTGAGGAAGTGACTGCTAACACAAATGTGCCAACATCTTTGGCCAAAACAGTTCGAGAGGTGTGGCAAAATAAGCAAGTGCATGTTGGGATGAACTCTGTGCAATTTAGAAGAGTAAGACCAAAAATTGGTCAACTTCGAAGTGATGTTGGAAAAGCTCACAAGCACAAATATGCATCAGAAAGTTCTTCCCAGAAAGGTTTTAAGTAATCCCATCTTCCTATGCTTGAAGCATCCTTCTTGGAATGCTTGTGCATGGAATGCAGAGACAATTACTTAATTTTCAAAGACCTGGACAGGCAAGGGGTTTATTTCCTTCCAAAAAGGATGGAAAGAAAGGCTTTAAATCAGAATAATGAAAGGAAACCTTGGGTAAGTCCAAATCATGGAAAAAATGAGAAATCTTGGTTGGTTTCCAAAAGAAATGTGTCTTCTAGTCTAGTTCCACTAGCTTCGAAGAGGAAGTATCCTCCTTCGAATAAGGTTAACACTGGAAAGGCTCCAATGGATCAAGAAAATGAAGTGCAGGAGGACCAATTCACTTTGGTTAAAGGAGTTCCTGATTGGTTTTTGAAGAAAGTAAAACCAGAACTTTTCCAAGGTTATAAGGCTGCTTCCAAGTTTGGAAATAGGGTGATCAAACCTCCAAATGCTCCTACTGGTCAATGGGTTTTAGTTCAAGATCCAAAGACCAAGACACCTCAAATGGTGCCCATGCTAACAAGGACTCAAAAGAGGAAGTTGCAAAGGAGGTATACAAGCTTTCAAATGGAAGAATATGCCTCAAAGGAGAATTCTAATGGGGGTAATAAGTTTAATCCTAGGTTTAACAGGTTTCAAAGAGAAGATTCAGAGGAATCTCTTGAAAGAGGGTTTACACAGTCTGAAAGGAAAACATTGGATTGTTTGGCTACAAGAATGGATAATGAGATGCAGGAAAATAGTCCTGTTTCTCCGAATTCCTTAGCAAGCTATCAATCTGGCTTATTAGAAGCCATGATAGTAGAACAAGAAGAAGGAGAAGGAAATGCCTCTCCTGTTGAAGCATTTTCCCCTATGGAAACTTCTGCAATGGAATCTGCTGAAATAGTAGAGATTACAGAAAATGAATCAGAGCAACAAATACATGAAGAAAGGACTATTCAGTTTGGAACTTTACCTGAAGTCCTAATTAATATGGTATCTCCTTCTCCTATGAATTTTGGACCATTTGGGCCAGATTGTTCATTAGTTCGAAGGGCTCTACAATCAGAAGTTGCCCCTGTTGAGATCATTGTTGTTTTTCATTGATGATGAATATGATTTAACATATGATAACGGTTGCAATGAGGGATGGGGAGCAATAATTTCTAAAATTCAGAAGGAGGAAGAAGAAGAAGATCTTCTTGTCATGGCTAATGCAATGGAGGAACCAGAAGTAACTACTAAGGAGAGAGCAGCATTTGTTCCAAATTCAGATTCTGAGTATCCTTTAATTATTGATTTGAATTGTGCTGACATTTTTTATCCTTTCAAACCACCTTCAACTGATATGAGGCATTATTTGAAGCCATTATACATCTCTGCTTCATTTGATGGAATCGCGTTAAATAGAGTCCTGGTTGATAATGGTGCAGCAGTAAACATTTTACCTTGCAGAACTTTGAAGAAATTAGGAAAGGAGAAGGTTCGATTGATTCCAACAAGTACATCTATTGCTGGATTTACTGGTGAAAGTAAGAACCCTAAGGGAATTGTTTCCATACGTCTAAAAGTTGGCCAAGTGAAAACTGACACAGCATTCTTTGTTGTGGATACTTTCACAAGTAAATATAATGCTTTACTTGGAAGGGATTGGATTCATGTGAATGGTTGTATCCCTTCTTCAATGCATCAAGCCCTAATGATTGTGAAGTATGAAAATGGAAAAGGAGTAGGGATTGAAAAAGTCAAGGTAGACCTTCATCCATTTAGTACTTCAGCAAATTGTGCAGAGGCTGAAATGTATAAACCTGAGATCATCCCTTTAAATGAAATAGCACAACCTGCCACCCCTCCATCTAGTGTGTTGGAAGTTGGAGAATTGGCAGAGTTAAAATCCAAGCTTAAACAAGCAGTTGATTATGAATCAGACAACCCACCAGATGAGGCTGCTTGGATGTAAATCCAAGGTAGAATTTGAAGAGGCCAACTCTTTGGCTTTGGTTAAATTTATGGCTCTAGAGGTAGAGCAGAAGTTGCAGGAAACAAATGATTGGGAAGAATCATTGACTGAGAAATCTGACTGGGGGTTGAGGCCAAGTATGTTTGAAGAGGCCTTTGTAGGCTATGTGTATTCCCAAGATCCTTTAGAAGAAGTGGAATTGCGAGATGGAATTGTTACAAACACTGTGCATATCAATAAAGAGCTTGATGTTACTTCAAAGGCTAAGTTGATTGCAGTACTTAACGAGAACAAGGAATGCTTTGCTTGGAGTTACAAAGAAAAAATAGGTTTGAGTAGGGATTTGGTTGAGCAGAGATTACCTATCAAACCTAATTGCAAACCTTTTAAACAACTTCCAAATTCTTTTAAATGCTAGTTTCATTTGAACAGCAAGATATGTAGAATGGCTATCAAATATTGTTCCTGTTGTTAAGAAAAATGGGAAGATTAGGGTTTGCATTGATTTTAGAAATCTAAATACTGCAACTCCTAAAGATGGATACCCAATGCCTATAGTGGACATGCTTGTGGATAGTTTTGCAGGGCAGAAGATCATGTCTATTATGGATGGACATTCAGGGTATAATCAGATTTGTATAGCTGAAGAAAATGTTAATAAAACTGCATTTAGAGCCCCTGGTAATATTGGGACCTTTGAGTGGGTCAAAATGCCATTTGAGCTAAAATATGCAGGTGCTACTTATCAAAGAGCAATGAACACTAGTTTTCACGAAATAGTTGGGGGTTTTTTGGAATATTATATTGATGATATTATTGTCAAATCATAATCAATGGATGATCATATACAACATCTGAAGACAGCATTTTCAAAAATGAAGCATTATCAACTGAAACTGAATCCTGCTAAGTGTGCTTTTGGTGTCATGGCAGGAAATTTTTTGGGATATTTGGTTCATAGCAAAGTTATTCAAGTTGATAAGAATAAGGCTAAAGCTATTATTGAAGCTAAACCCCCCTTCGAACAAGAAAGAACTGCAAAAATTTCTTGGTCAATTGAATTTTCTTTGAAGGTTTATATCTAATATTGCAGGGAAAACTAAAATATTTTCTTCTTTGTTGAAATTGAATGATGGAGAGGACTTCGAATGGACAAAGGAGCACGATGATGCTTTCAAGGCCATCAAGGAGTACTTGATCAATCCTCCAGTTCTAGTTCCACCTGAGAAAGGGAAGCCTGTGAAGTTGTATTTAGCAGCAAACCATGACTCAATAGGAGTTTTGTTAGCTCAGGACAATAATGAAGGCAAGGAACAAGCTATCTATTATTTAAGTAGGTTTCTAAATGATTGTGAAAGTATGTATTCTGCAGTAGAAAAGTTATGTTTAACTTTGTTCTTTGCTTCGAAGAAACTCAGGTACTATATAATGCCTAGAGTAACTTATGTAATTTCTCAGACTAATGTTATGAAGTATCTATTATCTCAACCTGTACTTAGTGGCAGAATTGGGAAATGGATTGTTTCTTTAATCAAATTCAACCTTGTGTATGTTCCCCAAAAGTCAATAGAAGGACAAGCTTTGGCTAACGTTTTGGCAGATCATCCAAATAGAGTTCAAACTCAAGAAATAGCAGAGGTTGACACGGTAACAATTAAGCCATGAAAAATGTGGTTCGATGGGTCGAAAACATCTCAAATGGCAAGAATTGGAATTGTTTTGGAGTCTCCTCAAGGCTTGAAAACCAAATTTGGTTTTCAAATAAATGAAGGATAATGCACAAACAATCAAGCAGAATATGAAGCTCTAATTATGGGTTTGGAACTTCTGCTGACTTTAAAAGTGGATATAGTTGAAGTCTTTGGAGACTCTCAATTAGTTATAAACCAAGTAAATGGAGAGTTTAGTTGCCATAGTCTTGGTTTGAAACCTTACCATCAATATGTTAAGCTTTTGATTAAACAGTTCCACATGATTACATTCACTTATGTCCCAAGATTCTTTAATGGAGAAGCAGATGCAGTGGCTTAAAGAGCATCAGGGTTTAAGTTTATCATTGATGAGAGCAAAGCGTTTTGTCAATTGACTTTAACGAAATCCTTGCCTATGCTCAAGGATAGGAATATTGACTTCAAAATAGATGAAATCACTATTTTTTCTAATCCAAATGACTGGAGGCAACCATTGATCGATTATTTGACAAAACCTGATGCAAAAACAGACAAAGCAATAAGGTTAAGATCTGCTAATTACATTACGTATAATGGAGAGTTATTCAAGAGAGGCGCAGATGGACTTCTGTTGAAATGTTTGAATAAGGTTGATGTCTTTAAGGTTATGGCAGAAGTTCATGATGGTATTTGTGGAGCTCATCAAGCAGGGATCAAAATGAGATGGTTGATTCGAAGGTATGAATACTATTGGCCTACTATCCTTAAGGATTGTATTGATTATGCAAAGGGATGCCAAGCTTGTCAAAAGACAGGACCTCTCAAACGATTACATGTCACTGAATTGCAATATGTAGTTAAGCCTTGGCCATTTAGAGGTTGGGCAATGGACATGATTGACATGATTTATCCTGCTTCTATAAGTGGGGATAAATTTATTTTAGTTGCCACTGATTACTTTACTAAATGGGTGGAGGCTCAAGCTTTTGAAAGTGTGTCTCAAGAACAAGTAATTGAATTCATTAAGAGTATCATCTATAGGTTTGGGTCTCCAGAAATCATAACTGTGGATAATGGATCCATTTTTTAAGGTAGAGCAATAAAAGCTTTTGCAGCAACTCATGGGGTTTCATTAATCAATTCAACACCTTACTATGCTCAATCAAATGGCCAAGCAGAATCAACCAATAAGATCACCAAAAGAGGTATTCAAAGAATGGTTGATAAAAATCCAGAAGAATGGCCAAGTATGATTTCAAATGTGTTCTAGGCATATCGAACCACCAAAAAGACTAGCACAGGAACTACTCCTTTTGCTCTAACCTATGAGCATGATGCTGTATTGCCAATGGAAATTGTAGTGAGATCACAAAGAGTTGCCTCTCAAAACAATATAGACATTGAAGCATACCATCAAGCAATGTATGTGGAGCTTGAAGAGATAGATGAAGAGAGGATTAAAGCTCTGAATCAAATTCTGCTACAAAAATCCAGAGTAGCCAGGAGTTATAATAAGAAAGTGACTGTTCAAAGCTTTGATATAGGTGATTTAGTCTGGAAAGTAGTGTTGCCTATCAAAGAAAGAAAGCAAGGACTTGGAAAATGGGCCCCTAATTGGGAAGGGCCCTTCCAAATACATAGAGTGCTTAAAAGAGGGGCATATCATTTAAAAGACTTGAATGGGTATGTCAATAGGAGAAAAATTAATGGGAGATACTTAAAAGCTGATGTCCCAACTATTAGGGAGTCCTTTAGCAAAAGATACTCCGTAAAACTAAAAGTAGTTTGTCATTTGTTTGCTTGTGTTGTTCAAGATAAATCATAGAAGCAAGCAATTTTAGAGGAGGAAGCTCAGAATTCAAATGATGAAATCAACATTTTAAGCAGCTCAGATGAGTATGAAGTTGAAATAAAAAAGCATTTCATTCATTACTTAAAAACTGTACAATTGTATCTTTTAGGTCACTCAACACATGAGCACCTTTGTTACAAACAAATTCATAGATTTCTTCATGGTCAGTGGTTCGTTGCAGTTGACCTTCAAGGTCTCTCATATTTGCAATTGCATAAGAAGCTTTGTTCATAGAAGCCTGCATGTTAGTGGTTGTTTGAGCAATCTCTTCCTTGACTTTAAGCAAGGCTTCTTCTAAACGAGCTTCCTCTTCCTTCAACTGATGTAGCTTGATAGCATCCTGATCATAAGAAGAAATCACACTTTGGGCCTCATCATCTGCACTTGACAGTGCTGCCTTCAAGCTTTGTCTTTGAATGTGTCTTTCTTGAACTTCACAAAGTTGTCGGGCTTTTACTTGAAACTTAGAAGCCCTAGTCAAGAGTTGTTTATGTAAGTCTTGGGAGGCAGGTTTCAACACCCAGGTAGCTTGACAGCAAATTTGCAATTGTGTCTTTAGATCTCCTGTAGCCAACATTTCAAAATTTAACTCTGAGAATTGTTGGAGGACTTCCTTCAATTCTTGAATTTCATCTTGTGAGAAAGTAGGCTTGACCAACTCAGGAGGAGATAAACTACGTCGAGCTTTGAGTTGGATAATAGGAGATTCTGGAGAAGGAATTGGAGCTCTTGGATTGGTGATTCTCTGACAGAAATCACTTACTCTCAATTTGAGCTGCTCCAATGAGGAAAGATCACCAACAACGGTGCTAACAAAAGCACTGACTTCCTGTTAAGAAGGACATATGAGTCATTAGGCTTAATTCTTTAATGGAATATGTTAGCCACAAGCCTAAACAAGTGAAGGGTACAATACCTCAACTAAATGGGTTTGTTCCAATGGAACTTGCTCCTCAAGAGTGTCAGTTCCTTGTGGTTGCTCAAGAGTTGCTTGTTTAGTGACCACTTCAGCCTGCTCAATGGTTTTGACAGTGGCAATACTTGGCACAATCTCAGGGAATAAACTCTTGCCATCCTTGGAAATAGAAAGCTCAACACCAACTGGAACAAAAAGATCAACTTCAGAAATGTTGTCAGTTCCAATATCCTGAGGATTTTCAAAGATGGTTCCCTTAGTTTGGACTATAGGTTGATCAAGAGTGCCTTGTTTGAATACTTCTTCAGTGGCAAGAACTTGCTCTTGTACAGTGTCTTTGCTCAAGAATGCTGCAGCAGAACCTGTAATAGTTGGTGTTGGTGCTTCAATGTAGTCCCTTCGAACACCCTCTGAAACTAGAGCCCTAGCAATATTACTGATAATAGGAGGAGACATACCCTGTAATGTGACCTCTGGTTGAAATTTGAGAGTCTCACTTGACTTTGAAGGGATCTTTGAAGCCTCAGCAGACTTAAATTTTGCCTTTCTATTTGAGGAAAATAAGAACCAAGATTATGTATATGTGAAATTGAATTTAAAGGCCAAAGGGAGTTTAGTATTAGGAGGAAGAAATCATAAGATTTACCTTTTACAAACTGGCCTATAGGAACATCTTCTAGTTCTTCAATTAATATTTTCCTCCCCCTTTTTGAAGACTCATAGACCTTGGCAAATTTGGCTTCATCTTGACTGGCTCCTTGTTCTTGTCCTGTGGCATCTTTCCTTTTACTGGCTGTAAAAAAAGAAAAAGAGAAGGTGAGAATACGTCATACAAAGGATTCAGAGGTCATTGTAAACTTATGGAATAAAGAGTTACTTGGCTTCAAACTTGGAGAAACAGAAGTTTGAGCAAGTTCTTTCTCTTTTCTCGCCCTCTTCTTGGGAATAGATTCTGTATGTTGAATCATAAATGAGAAACATAAAAGCTTTGAAGATATAGCAATCACACAAGCAATTAAAAGTCACCTGATGGAGAGGGTGGTGTTGATTTTTTCTTCTGGGATCTACCCTAAATTCAACACTTACCAAAACCTCCTAGTACTCTCTTATATTCTAAACCTCGGACTTCCACTGAACTAGATGCTGACTATTTCATTCAATTCTAGGTTAGGCCATTCCGAGTATTTAAAATTTAAATTAAGCATTTTACAGAAACTTCTACTCAATTTGAGTGAAGTCTAGGTATGGTCAAAGTGACTGTAACTAATAGTGAATAGTATAAAACACCTTCGCTTAGGCTTAGCAATTTAAACAAAATTCATGGGCGGCTCTACTATATGATCAGGGGTTCAAGAAAACCCCTGGGTCCAGAAGATAAACTACAAAATTTCTATCTTTTTACATATAATTTAGATTTTCCTCTATATTGTCTTCGCCTAATCATAGGTACAACGAAAAATAAATGTAAATCCACTTAAATATATAAGTAAGTAGAAAACGTAACAAAACAAAATAAATTAGACCCAATAAATTCTCAACCGAAACAAATATCTACATTTTCTAGACTTTCGTTTCCAAAAAAATTTCTTGTATGTTTTTGTAACTAAAATCCTGAAGCCGCCCCAACAAAAATATAGATATACGAAATGAATACATATAAGGGTGAAGAGAATGATAAGGAGGGAGGACCTTGCCGTCATCGCAAATGGCGAGTGAGTTTCGACTACCAGCGACTACAGAGCGTACTGTCTCCGAATGAAGAGCTGTTATTGCGCAAACCCATTCTCTCTCTTCGTTGACCACTGTTGGTACTAATTGAAGAGGAAAAACATCCAAAGCAATAGACACTAAGGCAGAAGATTGCACTTCTAGTGTCTTTTCCCGTTGTCCCTTTTGGGTTTTATCTCTTCTTCTAGTGCCAAACCCATCATCCGATATAGAAAGTGAACTAGAGTGTGTTTCACCCTCAATTGGAGCAGGGCACCCAATATGGTTTGCAAAACCTTGAGCTGATCTAGTCTGATTATATAAATCAATAAGGTTATGCCACCATCTTGAGAATTTAGTAAAAATAGGGTTGTCAATTGCAAACTTAAAAGGCTTAAAGGATGCCCTAGACTTTCCGAATTCCACATTGAGGCGTGAAAGTATATTCTTATCAACTTTCTTTCTAGCATAAAGGGGAACATGGATTTCTCCAGGGTAGGGACATGGAATGGCTTGCACCATTCCAAATTGTCTAGCAAATTAGGCAGGACAATAAATTTCAGCATGAGTTTGCTTACAACAACCAACAATCCCACTTATGAAAATTTCCCTTGGGAGACGAATACTTCCCCAAGCATCAGCAAAGGATTTTGTGCCCCTATTTTCCATCATCTCTTTTATCCAGGATGGTCCAATGTTCCAATCAGTAAAATCACAAAATTCTGCTTCTTCCTTATCCTCCCTCAAGTTAAAAAATATTGCAGATATCCAACTAATGCAAGGGTTCGAAGCCAGAATTTTGAACTTATCCCCATAGACGTTGACAGGTTCTGTAACAGCAACTTCAAAGGTAGGGAAATATGCAACGAGCCAGAGCTGCAGGAACCAAAGAGGACCTCCTAAACTTGGCATAAGAGGCTTTGATTGGCTATCAGATCCTACCTTGTAAACATAGCTCAGGAAGTATGAAGCCAAGTCAAATTTCTCACCTTTAGAGAGGGAATATGCCAAGGGGGCAAATTCGTGCATAATTTTCTTACCACTATGACAGAAGATCATTTTGCACAAAGTATATAGAAGGTATGCAAAGAACTCCCTGTTAGACACTTCATTATCAAATCTTGCTTCAGAACGAAGGAAATTTCCATATGATGCATACGAACCAGTGGTTTCAATTTCTTTCAAAAATGGGACATCGATAGATCTGGAAATGTCAAACATTGGACCAAATGGAGGAAGTCCAATAAGGAAGGACACATCTAAAACCGTGGGACCCATCATTCCACAATTAAAACGAAAATAGTTGAATGATGAATCCCAAAAAGCTAGGGCAGCATGTATAAGAGCAAGGTTTTGCTGTATACCATATCGAAGCAAAGTGGTAACATGTGAAAGCCCAGATTGCTCCAATTCTGTCTTCTTATACTTCAAAATGTGTTCAGTCCAGTCACCCCAATCTTTATCCTGAACTGGCCAGCACACGAAATTCTTTTTTGGCCAATTTACCAAGTTTAACGCCTGATCCCTTATGAGTTTACTCTCCTCTAGAATAAGGTAACAAAGTGTAAACTTGAGGGGAAGATCAAAGAATGTGGGCCCTAGAATGTGGGTGTCAACTTTGTCAGGGTTCCTAATGAAGATCTGGTTATGCAAATCACCTTTTGGCTTTGACATTTCCTCTTTGAGGTATTTTCTGAGAGCATAAGATGGCATACCCGTTGGGTCTGAGGTTTCAGGAGCCATGGTTGTAAGAGTTTGAGAGTGGAGTAGGGAGTATGAGTGTTTGAAAGTTTGAACGCACAAATGAAAACGCTCTAAGCCCTAGATTTATACGTTGCGATGAAACGATATGTCGGTTCGGGTCAAGTGTCGAATAAAGGATAATTGGGCCTATATTTCATTTTGGCCCAAGCCTAATTTTAAACCTTCAAGTATTGTTTGATCTTAATTTTGTAATTATTATACATTTCAAACCATTTTATTGGTTTAACATTGATGAAGAAAATCTTTTTATGTTTTGTTTCGAACTAGTTCAGAGTGTTTTAAAGTTCTTCGAAAGGCATAATACAATACACTTAAACCATAAAAAGAACTAGAATTGCATTAACATAAAAGGATTACATGCTACAAAAAGCCCTATTACAGTTGGGAAGAAAAACTAAACAGCTACTGGTGGTGGAGCAGCAGTTGGGGTGGGAATGACTTGGAAATAATGAGGAAAGCTCCAAATCACCAAGGCATGAAACCTTGCCCAAGTGAACTGAAGAATTCTCTCCCCATTATTCTCACCCTATTTTCTTCATCCCGCCTGAGTTTTTTCTCAATCAGTGGCCTAATTTTCAAAACCAAACCTTTGGCTTTGATTTCGAACTTGGCCAACTTGAAAGCTCTCCTCTTCATGCATTTTTTAAACTTCTTTCGAAGACCTTTTGAAACACCAGTAGGTAGGGGTGCTCACGGTCCGGATCGGTCCGGATTGGCATGAATCCAATCCTAATCACGGTTTTTTGAAAATACAATCCGTGTCCGATCCAAAAGTCTCACGGTTCGGTTCCAATCCGAACCGCGAGTCACGGATCGGTTCCGGATTAATCCGCGGATTTTCAACTTATTCGGAAAAAACAATGAACAAAGGTAGTAAGGCACTAGCAAGTAGCAAATGCACTAAATAGAAAGTTCAAAGTTGGAAATCCCAATAAAAAACAACAAAGGCAGTTACGCAGATAGTTATATAACTGAACAAACAAAGGCACAAACTTATATTACCACAAAGGATAACAGATAGTTACTTCCGGTTCACTCACAAAGGCAATAGCAGATAGTTACTTCCAGTTCACTCACAAACAGAGAGTATATATAGTAGCACTTATAATACTTTACCCCCTAGATTTTATAGAGATAACAATATTCGCACCATAACTCCTACAACAGTACAACCAAACCGTAAGTCTGCTAAATTAACAATATCTATATAACTATAATTATAAAAGTGATAAAATTATATATAATAAAAATCTCACGGTCCGGATCGGTTAATCCACGATTTCAAAATCAAAATCCGTGTCCGATCCAAAAGTCACGGTTTTTTATTTTTTGAATCCGTGTCCGGACCATTAATCCACGGTTACAATCCAAAAGGTACGGATCGGTGCGGTCCGGACCGGATTCACGGTTCACCGGGTTTTTTGAACAATTTCATAATCACGGAGATCTTGATTGAAACCAAAGGCAACACTGCTGCTCTTCATCCACATCCGAAGAAGAGGAAGTTGACTTAAGAAAGAGTGGATAAAGGAACCACTTTGCTCAGAAGTGTCACCTTGAAGGGTCTCACAAGCCCATAAAAAATTTTTGTAAGGAACATCTTCTTCAAGAATTCCCATATCTTGAAAAGAAAAAGAAGCCAATAGTTCCTTGGCTTTAACAGAGTCAGATTGAGGAAAGAGGGTGTACGAAATATCAGCATGAGCAATGGTAGGGTCAAACTTAATGTTCTTTAACTTTTCGAACCAATTTGGATTTTCTGGAAGGTTTCGAAGGGGAGGATTAGCTGGATCAATGAAGGTTGCACCAAAATGAGGCCTTCGAACCTCATTTAAACAATAGATGTACTGTTTAGTGGCTTGATGCTTAAGTTCGCCATAACCAGCAAAGCCTGATCTTTCTGTTTCCTCAACCTTAAAGAATGGAGGAGTAAGGCAAGAGGCAATGAGGTTATCAAGCAACATTATGTTAGGATCATCTATGTTGAAAGGTGACAAATACCTACTCATAGGCAACGAGCGATATTTACTTCAACTTTTAAAGCCAGCAGGGTCATCCATTTTTACTACCACTATTTCAGATGGCAAACCCCATAGAAATGGCTCTGGAGTAGATGAAGCTGGAGGGTTCCATGGATCAATAGGCTCTTGATCTTCCATTTGAACCACTATGTAAGAGCGATTCCTTCAAATCTCACCAACAATTGGTGAGACAGCATTTTCAATTTCAACAGGTTTGTGACCATTAAGGTTCATGTTTTCGAAGGCATTTTGAGTAGCAGTAACATCAATCATTGTTGATTTGAGGTTAAAGAGATAAAAGTGAAGTTTGGAACAAGAATTGGTGAGTGATTTTTACCAGTAATTGAGTTCTTTTATAGATGAAATTTTGAGTTCAAAACGATTCAAATTCATGTAAGTGGAGAACGTGTGGATTAACTTCCCATTATCCATAAATCCCTCATGGGAAACGTAAGACTTGATCGTAATTCTCTCATTGGAAGTGACAAGAACTGCCAATAACTTCCACTTTGGAAGTTTATGGGAATTCTAAGCGGCAAAGGCACATTAACATGTATTCAAATACCTTGAATAACGTTGTTAATGTGGGGGGTATGTGTACATATAAAATTAACAAATCTAATAATTAATTGACACGTAATCAATAATGCCAAACGTTTGCAAATATGTGTCAATGAAGACGCACTAGATTACTGAAGTAAGGATGGATTAATACGATGTCGTATTAATTCTCAGTTTAAAAAGTAGTTATTGGCAGTTACAAATCAAACTAATGTAATAAATTGACTTCCAAGCCCTGATTTCAACTGCTAAATGCATGAACTCCACATAAAAACATATGAAACGAGGTAGTTGACAGTTAAGACACGTGGAGCATATCGTGCAAAGCAGTTATTTCCTTAACACTTAATCATTTGAGTTGGTTAAGCAACTGTGCAGATTCAAATTAAAGCTTCTGAAGGAAGATTAAATAAATTCAAGTTCAAATCTATTGGAGGGAAGAAACTGCCAATTTGAAGTAGAAAGATGGAGTTCGAAGCAAGCTAAGTTCAAATTCTTTGAGCGAGAAGTTCAAATTGCAAGCAGTGCCTATAAATAGAAGAAATCGAAGAGTATAAACCCCCGGACAAATCTTCAACAAACAGCTATCAAAGAAATGATGTTTGGTTTGTTCATTGGCAAATAGAACTAGGATTTCGACTCAGTTCGAAGTAGGTTAGGAAGTAGTTTAGGAAGTAGATCTCGGTTGTTCTTGTAAAAATCAGTTGTTCGAAGTTCTTGTTACGACAATTTCGAAGTAAGTCTATCTTTGATTTATCAATCGAAGTATCTTGTTTCCATGTTGTTCTTTAATTTCCTAAGTTATTGGTTTGTATTTCTTCACTCTGAAAGAAAATCCTCTTAATTGAGGTAATTGAACCAATAAAACACAGTCGCCTGATTGAATTTGGTTTTCCAAAGTTAATCTGAGGGAGGAGATTGAAAACTCTCTCTGGCACGCTCGCACACAATTATTTTCCATTGCAAAGAAGTAAAAGAACCAAACAGATATGGAGAACTAATACACACATGCATTAAAATAATTGCACTCCACCCCCTTAAGTTATAAAAAGAACACTTTAGTAGGCCTACTTGCATAGTGCAGGGATATATAAGTATCAATAATGGTATGACCAAAAACTGCATGTAATAATTTACCAAGAAAATAAAACATTTATTTATTTAATAATAAACTAATTTTATTTATCAAAAATTAGGATTATTACTTGTATGATTTGATAAATTTTATGAATGTATTTATTAATTCTTTTGGTCTTCATATCGCATTTACATGCGCATTATTAAATACTGTCATTTAATGGTTTTCAATTCTTTAGGATAGTCTCTAAGATAGACTATACGACGTAAGACAGATCGTGCTCCCAGTTTAGTTTAGTGAGACATAATCATTGCACCTTTCTCATTATCTTTTTCTCAACTTTTACTTCCACTTTTCATACTTATCCTCAATTTTTACCCATCAAGTCCTTACTTATAGTACTTTTCAAAATGACAAAATATTAATTGTACAAATTCATACCCATTAATTTTTTTAAATGAACATTTATTTAGATACTAAAAATAATGGAATGCTGGATAGTTATTAGAGGACGGAGGGAGTAATTGTTTTTATTTTAACCTTTAAATGATAAGTGTTAATGTTATCTT
The DNA here is from genome assembly GCA_016920895.1 of Vaccinium myrtillus. NCBI lineage: Eukaryota > Viridiplantae > Streptophyta > Magnoliopsida > Ericales > Ericaceae > Vaccinium > Vaccinium myrtillus. The sequence goes on from CM029276.1 coordinate 22,881,919, forward strand.
TTGAGGATTTTAAATAATCATCCCTTTTGGGGGCACTACGTAAGTTTCCATCCCTGTTATTTTGAACAGTTATGTTTTCATTCAAATTATTTGTGATTTACCACTTATACCCTTTTTTAGTTACACACCTACACCTACATATTTATTGTTACCTATTTCAGTTTGATTTAATTGAACCTAATTGCCTTAATTATAGGAGATTTCAAATTTGGCAAATATTTCAAATCATGGGTGGGGATTTATTTGATCTTTACCACCGGAAGTGGAGAGAAAAATTCTAGACTGATATCATGGTAAACTTACATACCATGCATCTGAACTAATTTCATGGTAAAGCAAAATTGCTTGATTACCATCTTAACTGATTTCATGGTAAACTTGAATCATTCTAAATAAAAGGATCTCTATGAAACTTTGCCGCCAAAATAAATTATATAAAATCAATTAAGTTCCCGTAATTATAAAAATTATCTCCTCAAAATAAATGATATAAAACAATAAAAATAACAGTACCATTGTCCATGGTCTGCATCAACGCGTGGTCTCATCTAACATGATAAATTGATGATTAAAGACAAAGACGGCACCATGCATGTTTGACAAGTGCTATTTAAACTGAATACCTCGAGATCAAAAGATTTACTAATAAAATCCTACAACATTCTTTGAGTTTCCAGAATGACTTTTGATCCAATTGAGTCTTTACATTTCTTGACTTTTATAAGCTAACCAATTACGAATCACATAGTACATGTAATCAAACAACAAGACCGTAACTTCCGTTGCTGCCCAAGTCAAACTAACGCTACCAACGACCATTAATAAAACAAGAAAATTGGCCAGGACTGGTCCTAAGTCAGCCTCAAGAATATAGCCCTGGTAAAATGCGGTAATGGTGAAGCCGACGCAGTTGATAACAGTAACACTGGCAACAAGCAGTTTCAGCGGTATCGCGACATAAAAATCATTGGTGTCAAACCGCGATAGTGGAACTAACAATAGAGCTCCTAATGCGACGGCAGCCAAAAAAAGAGCTAACAGTAGGTATACCAAGAAGAGCTGCAATTCTTGCTTATTGGTTTTGAGGAGCATTGGTTGGCCTGTGTTTTGGTCAAAGCCACCTGGGAGTGTAAATAGGGCTGCAAAGTTGATAGTGCCAATTAGAATGGTTAACACTACTCCATTGCTACTCATGATTTTGCATGCATTCTCGGCTTGTCTGCATAGAGCAGAGTGATTTTCTTCAAATAATTCCTTTGCCGACTTTCCATCAGAATTATAAACGTACCATAAATGTGGGTAAGAGTCCTTCTTTACACGCTGTGTAAACACAAACATGATGCGGAATTATCAATTTGGTGGAGAATGAGGTAAAATATAACAGTAATCAATAAAGCAAAGGCAATTATACTGGACGAATTCGAAAAAGTGAATACAAACAGTCTCTCTAAAATGGGCATTTATAAAGAATATGGCCAAGGAGACAACGAGGCATGACAACTCAGTGTCTCTCTAATCTCAGTAATGCCTCATCCAGGGTGCGAGGTCTGTGCTGCACAGCCCGGCACAACACCCAAACGGTGCACTCAATAATGATGTCGTGCGCTGCTTTTTCAAAGCCAAATCAATCTACAGAATGCTAAAATTGACGTCTTTTGGTAATTGAATTCAAACTAAAAAGTGGCAACCTAGATTTTTTTGACCATTCACATTTCCATTTAGTCAAAATAAACAAAACCTAATGAGTAGACCGCTTAAATATTGGCTTGACTCATGAATCGATTATCCAGTTTCCAACACAACCACATGCTAGAAAATATGTAATGCAATAAACCGAGTACCTTAAACCAAAGCACATCCCAAAAAATCTGGATCAGAGCTGCAACACTTTCACCCTTCTCTCCGAAATGAAAAGCCGCATTCCATTGATATGTGACTTCTGGAGGATACGGTGGAGGATTTCCATGTCGGCATGTTGCAAGATGCAAGATGGTGTTCCCTTGGAAATCAACATCTGCTAGCATCCTATTCTTGTAATCAAGAGAGCTCATTAAGTAATCATAAACAAATCTATGTTTTTGCTCCACCGAGATATGTAGTATATTCCTTCCATTTTCATCATAGGAATCTGCAGCCCCGGGACATTTTTGAAGGATTGCCATTACCTGTTCGAATCTCTGTGTTAGGAATTTTATCTCAGAATCAAGTATATATGCCTAGCTATTATATTGACATTTGACTCATAGTCAAATACGATACACAAAATATCAATGCATAAAGGATGAGAAATGTCTATGGGGTTGGTTGAGGCGCATGGAATCACGCTGTCATTAGGAACAATACACCACTTTTGCAGTGGATTTGTTAAGAAATATTGTCCCACATTGTCTAGGAGTGGAATGGGTGATCACTTCATATATGTTGGGACATCTCCACTCATTGTCAATTGGTTTTGAGATGGATGTAAAGTTTACACATGGTATCAGAGCGGGGCCTGTTCCACTCCACATTTAAAAAAAAAATTGCAATCCCACACCCACGATGACAAACCAGCAAAAAGGCCGCACGATGATAGGACCCAAAAAGTGGTCACACGTGACAGACATCAAATGCGGCTGCACGTGAGGGGGGATGTTAAGAAATATTGTCCCACATTGCCTAGGAGTGGAATGGGTGATCACTTAATATATGTTGGGACCTCTCCACTCATTGCCAATTAGTTTTGAGTTGGATGTAAAGTCTCCACAAAAACCGGTTTTTCCCCAAGATACATTGATGTACCAGCCCGCGTGAAGAAAAGCATAATTAACTTGGAGACTGATGACACTCAAAAAATGTAAGGAATTTAGCATATTGAGGCCCATCTATATGGGATCCAAACACTCTACATATTGATGAGAGATGAAGTTCTAGAAATAATTAAAATCTAAATTACAAATTATAAGCATTACCAACTCAAGAATGCCAAGCTTTGTTGCTTGTATTAGTGGGTCAAGTGCTCTATTAGTCTTCAGTGATGATAAGGATAAATGTGAGCCGCCTTCAGAATCTCTGCTTCTAAAGTACACATAACGACTCCAATCTTCTTTTTCGATCAATTTCTTTGCCAGCACTAAGGCAAGTGAATGTTTTTGTTTTGCGTCGTCAATGTCTCTCAAGAAAACAAAACCTAACATAACAGAATATTGCTTATAAATCAAATATGATTAAACGTATACCAATATTGTGAATCTTTTCCATTGTCCAAAAAAAGACAAGAATAAGATTATAAAGAGGAGTTACCTCACCTAGAATTATTTTGGTGATGAAAGACCTTTCTAATTTGGTGAAACCGGCTATATTATCCCGTGGATCCTCTTCACTACCAGTTGTTTTGGACTCGAAAGTTGCGTCAAGATACATTGATGGAAGAACTACTCAATCCCACAATCAGCGATACATTAATCTCAAATAAACAACAAAAAAAAAGTGAAAAATGACTCCAGAATGTGCATGTATAGAAAGTGAAGTTCATGGATGAGATTCATCTCTGGAGTGGTGCCAACCACACTTACTTTCACTGTCAAAGTTTCATTGTCCGTAGAATGTTATCATAAAATTTAACCAAAGCAATATGTACGTAGTCTTCAATCAAATCTATTTTTACATAATCATTTTGAAATAAAGATGTGATAAAATAATCCTGAGTCAGATTTTTTTTTTTGTCCTCGCTCAAATTTTTTTTTCATATGTTAGTTTCGAGTCGACTTTTTTTGGATTATTATTGGTTAGACTCAATGAGACGAAGTTAAAAAGTTAAAAATTATGATCAAAGTTATTTAAAAGTTCACTAAAGACAAAAATAATCCAAGTTGTTTTGGATTATTGGATTATTGTCTTTATTCACAAAAATTGTAATATGATTAATAATTTTTTATTTTTAAAATTCCTCTCGTCGAGATGAATTGCTAATCCAAAAAAAGTTGACGCAAAACTAACAAATGCAAAAAAACTTTGAATAAAGACAAAAAAATAATAGCTCAAATTATTTTGCCAAAACACCTGGACTAAATTTAAAAATCCAAAGATATAACATCAATAATAACCAGCAAGAATCACGGTAGAAGCAAAACTGTTTTCATAGTAACACGACACAAGACTGAAGAATCTAATGGACTCCTATGCCCGATTGTTGTTTGTTTAAGTGTGTTAATTTGGAGGGATATCAGAGTTGTGGTGTTAAAAAACTAAGAGATATCCAGTCCCCACCACCATAACCAGTTTCTTTCCTCCTTTCCAAGAATCACTGCCAAAGGTCAGAAGCTCTCTCCTCTCTTCTCTCCCTTGTGTTGGGGGACAGTTAAAACGTTAGCAACACAAGAAGTGCAGATGCCAGTGAATTTCGAAAAAAAAAAAACTAGAGATATCCAGTATTTCATATCTTAAAAAAGGGGGAAAAAATTAAAAGTGCAGATGCCACATCTTACGCAGAAATTTGAATCTTTTTTAGGAAAGAATTAGTCTATTTTACATTTTGCAATTTCTTTCTAAGGACATTTCAAACTTAGCAAAAGCATAGTAGAAGAATAAAATGAGATAGACAAAAAGGAAAGGAAGGAAGAAAAAGAAAAAAAAAGAGCACATCGAAACACACCGCCGCGCATGAACAAATAAACCTAAATTAGGGAAAAGAGATCGTTTTACACAATGCAGTGTAGTGAAATTATACTTACAGGAGTAGATTATAGCTATAAATAGCTGCCAGGTGACGAAGGGCGTCCTACTTAGATCATAAAACACGTACGATGACCTGCTTCTGAAAGACGACGCTTTTGTGATCAACAAATTCAAAGGAGTCAAACCCTTTTGATCAAATTTGTGAGCAAGATCAGGGTATGATTCCAATATGCGAATAGCTAGACCTAGTTCACAGAACAATGGAAACATCAACTTAGGCAAAGGAAGTTCAAAATCTAGATTTCAAATCCTTTAGGAATTTGAAAGGATTACTCAAATTTTTCTAAAAACTACAAATCCACGTCCAGATGTACATAAGTACGCGTGCGATGAAGAATCTCCTAGTAATGTGGTTCTTAAATTAGATGAAATTGAGCACAATTCCACCCATTGTGTCTGCACTAAACAACTGAACCTAAAGTCAAAGGTACACTTAACTGGCAAAACAATAACCTAGCAAAATTTATCAAATGCTTTTCAGCCATAACCCATTAAACTTTTATCATAGTCCCCCTCCCTCCCATAATACTGTTTGTCCTTTTTGACTTTCCATATCCAAAATTGTTTGTACACTTCAGAAAATCAAAGTAATTCGCCTTGTCTTTAAGATAACTGTTTACTAATGGGAGGATCATTGAATCCGGTGGAATGTATAAGTGAATAGTTACACAAAAAAAAAAAAAAAATCAACATAAATTCAAATTGAAGGAAGAATAGGCGTCTTACCACTATCATAAATATCTTATTTATGGAGGTAATGGAGGAAACAAAAACGATTTCAGATTATTACTTATTACGAGAGATAGTTAAAGAAATAGAAAAAATATTCTTATTACGAAAGGAATCGAAAAAAGATTATGAATAGATCGTTGACTTGAAAATTAATGGCTATATTTTGTATTAATATAAAGGAAAGTCGATTATGATGATTTTCCACTTTTACCCTTCTTTCAAGATTTCTTTTTTCTTGATCATCTATTTTCAAAAGTTGATATGACAAATCTAATTTGGTACGAATTGGGAACAGTATTTTCTGGAATGTTTAAGTTCAATCCATGCAGTACTAGACTTGCGACTTGGGAGCAGTAACCGAGCTTGGAATTATTGGGGTGATCTTGTTTAGTGGAAGTCTACTGGTATTGATGTGGTTCCTCCGTCCCAAATGATAGTTTGCAACGAAAAGGCCAAATTTTGGAGAACCGTTCATAGAGAGCTAATCGAGATCTTTAATTTGGTGCAAAGAAACTCAAAAAATCATATACGAAAACACTCTGTTTGGTTGAGAATTTTGAGAAGAATATTTTGAGAAATATTTTTGAGATAGTGTTTGGATGAGTTTTTGGAAAAAATAATAATTAGAGAGAGGTGTAATAATTGGAGAGAGATAGAGAGAGAAATGAGAATTAATGATTGGAAAAGAGGTATGAGTAGAGAGAGAAATGTGATCAATGATTGGAGAGATGAGAGATGGGGAAAGAATCTTTTTGGAATTTTTTTTAGAAATGTGAAATGAACACAGTGTTTGTTTTTAATCCAAAATTACATGACTTTTCGCAGCAGACTTTCAACGGAGGGAGTATATTGAGTAGCAAAAATAGGAAGTGAAAGTTTAAGTGAAAACTCAAGCTTTATCCTGAATTTTCTTTCTTGTTACAATAAAAATAAGGACTTGATTCAATTGCCATGTGGTCTTTAAATGAAAGACTCTGAGATATCTTTTTAATGATCCGAACCATTCATCTTTTAAAATATTATTTTTGCATCGTATGTGTAGAAGATCAAGTTGTTTGAATACCAGTAAATGCCTAATCCATTAGTTTAAAATAAAACCTATTTGGGAACTGGAGGTGGCACGTGCCACCCCGTTCCACCAACTAGCTTCGTCCCTGCTTGGGAGTAGGGGTGTGAAATTTTGCACCAGTTTAGCACCACACCCAAACACACGTACACATCCACACTCGCAAGAGAGGTAAAACTCTCCATGAGTTTATCAACCGCTGAGTGAGCTGTTAATAGAAGAGCCCAAATCTAAAATCTAGAATCTAAATTATGCTGCATCAAAGGAAAATCTGTGTATACAATGAAATAGGAAAAAGAACATACAGTAACGTTCGCCATCAATAGCAGCATGGAGAATGGTGTTACCATCTCGTCTACTCATCATGCAATCACTATTATATCCCTCCAAAACTTCAAAAACTTCCTTTTTGCCATATCCAGCAGCAAGATGAAGGGGTGTCTCACCCGTATCATTGCACACAAAAACCAGCTCCGGTTTCCTCCTCAACATGATCTCCGCCACTTCCTTGTGCCCGAACCTGGCCGCCTCGTACAGAGCAACATTGCCGTGTACATTCTTCGACGTCAGCAAGTCGTCAGAGAGGAGGCCAGCCTGAAGTAGTCTTTCGAGAGCGATTTTGTTACCATTTGTGGCCAGTAGATGGAGGACTGTGTCCCCGCGGTTGTCTATCGATACTGGGCCATTGTCTCTCGTGAAATCACAGAGGAATACAAGGGATTCGTGTGTTTTTTCAGATGCGGATTTGTATGCTTTGAAACAGTAGCTCACGAAAGTAGTTGTGGTAGTGTTGAAATGGGTAGCAGAGTTTGCCATTTTGGTCATGAGAAAGTGTTTACGAAGGGCAAAATAGTATGGTGTTTATGTGGGAAAATCAAAATGATGACAAACTAGCCCGCAATGCCTGTTATTATATTGCTCCCCGTAATGTTGAGTGGTTCCCGCGACCAAGAAGCTTTTTTCTTTTAATTTTTCAATTTTTTTTAAAATCTGACTCAATTTATTCTTGCATGGCCAAGAGGAAACCAAAAAGTAAAAAACACAGGAAAGATAATAAAGTGTGTTTCTCTTGTCATTTATTATCGACAGTCCATTGGCCGTCAATAGAAGGACCTTTAAAAGAAATTTTGCCACATGTGATATTAAGTTAACACAGGAAAGATTGTTAATCATTTTGTTTTTTGTATTTTTTTCTCAAAGTTGGGTCTCTATGTTTTCACTTTTTCCACTTTATTAATAAATAAAAAATTCATACGTACAACTTTGAGTACACACAAAAGTATAATTGAATTAGGCTCTTGTCAATTGTAAACCTGAGCCAGTATTTATTAGTAAGGATTGGAGATATGATAAGGAGGAAAAGAGCAGAGACAAAGAGCTAATCTAGGTTCTGTTTACCTCTCAAGAATTTGAGAAAAATAATTTTTGAGAAAATTTTAATAGAGTGAAAGTACAATAAAGAAAAAACAAATTTATTTTGCTTATGTGTTCATTTTATGGGATAAATGTGTAAAATTGTTAAACTATAGGACGAGTTGTCATCACACATAACTTTATTGCTAGGAACTCAGGATATAAAGAACATCTTGTTTTGCAATCAAGGAATACGAGGACAGACTAAAAGAAGGTTTAGAAGGAAGGAATAAAATGGTCCGTGCGTTCGTTTCTTTTTGCTGTTACCAAAAGTAAGAAGTGGGACTGGGTAGGACTACATTCTTCCTCGAGCATAGTAAAATTCCTCTGATCTTCTTTGAATTCTAGAAGCGACCAACTACAGTTCCATTGTCATTCTTGAGTAATTCATTTTTTCGATCTCAGGCTCCGTTTGTTTCGGGCGGAAAATGTTTTCTGGAAAACCTTTTCCATGGAAAACTTTTTCTAGAAAAGAAAATGTTTTCCGGTGTTTGGTTGTGATATGAAAATATTTCCTAGAAAACATTTTTCATTGTTTGGTAGACATGGAAAATCACTAATTGACAAACTAACCAAAATATCTTTGTAAAATTTATGAGAAATCGCATGAAATTGGGGAGGGTGGCAGAGAGTGAGAAGTTCCAGTAGGAGCATCATCGTTGATCTTTTCACCTCGCTCTCTCTTCTACAGATCCACACATATACAGAAGACTTTCGTTATTCACCTGAATCGAGCACTTTTTCACTCAATTGCTTCACTGCAAAGGTATCGTCAATTCACTTCTCAAACTCCTCGAGTCGAGTAATCAGATTAGGCTGTTGCAATTGGCTTTTATAGTCGCTTTAACCTCTGGATTAGCAGCAATTGGCTTTTATAGTGGTGTTGTTTATTTATGGTCGAGTTGATTTGGTGTATAGATGGACCAAGCCAGATTTCGGATGAAGATCTGGAAGCATTGCGATCTCTGCTGAGAGGTTTTCAAAATTGCTTGGTGAGTTTGCGCTTCGAAAAAGAGAGAGAGAGAGAGAGAGAGAGAGAGAGAGAGGACCTCTGTGGGGGTGTCGGGGAGTTGGGCAGAGGCCCTGGACCGATGGAAAATGTTTTCCTCCTCTTAAATTCAGAAAACATTTTCAGGGCTTGGTGGTTCATTTTCCTTTTTGACTTTTTTATTTTGGAAAAAGTTTTCCGTTGACTTTTTTTTTTTGCCCCAAACACCGGAAAATGTTTTCCGCCCGAAACAAACGGAGCCTCAGTGTATAAATCTTATATCCGGAAATCTGTTACTTAAAAAGCAACACCTATATGAACGAATCACATCTGTCTCAAAATTATTTGACGGTTAAAAATTTCAATCTTCATTCCTTTAAAGGTCTCGAAATTATTAGAGGGTCAGTATATCGATCTAGAAAATATACCTGGTCTGGAAATTTTTGGCACAATTAGAGTTGTGTCAAAGGGGCCGTGTCATGCCGGCCCAGTCTGTTTAGTTGCGCCAATTGTCTGCACTTGATTCTCAACATATTTAAATTAAAGCGTCCCGTTCAAAACTAAATAATCAGAATATACAAATTTCCCCAATTCCAGTGAGCTAACTTTATGATTTGAGATTTTGAGAGTATCGAAGAACCATCGATGAGGAGCATGCAGAATGAAATTAGCAGTGATAGAAGGTTGGGGAAGGAATGACCTGCCAGTAGCTGTAAAAGTCATAATTGGACAAATAGAACAGTTATCTCCAAATGTGGGATTTGTGGTCCGGGTCCCTGTCTGTGGATATGGCATGAACCTTCTTGAAGGCCAGCCGAATGTAACTCATATAGGTAATTCAAGAACTCAACTCACAGGATTGTTTTAACAGCTAATAAGGGAACGGACGGTACCCACTACCCAGACTAGAGGACAAGGTCAACATTAGATTGTCAAAGATAATAGGTATAACTCACACAAATTCTTCCACCTCAAAGCACGTAGCTTCGAATTTGTGGTATAATCTCCAACCCAGGATATACCATTAACCTCCACAGTGATCAAATGGTAACCTTGACGGGGAATGTGTAGAGATTTCAAATCCAGCTCAAAGATCAAGGTGGCACTACTCAACTGCAGAAATCCAAATGAAACTCTATTAGCGTTGTAAGTTGGGATTTGGGAGAACATCGTTTCACTTAATTCCTACATAAAACACCATTTAGAAATATAACAAGTTCAGGCACAAAATAAGTGAATATAACCACCACAGTTTCCAGAAGGAAAAACTAGAATGAAGAAATTAACCACTGTACGTAAATTTTGATGCACACCTCACTTCTCAAACAGGAAATAGCTACGCTCTGAAATTCATAAAGTCAAAGCTAGATATTGAACCAAATAAAAGTCAGTGGCCCGACCGCTTCTATTCCAGCATTCTACGAAACATTCATAAAAGTAACTGAAGTTGAACTAAGCGTTATATTCAGGTAATGGGTAAAATGTTAGACACTAGTAAGTACCGGTATAGGCCTTAAGGTTTCGTTGGTACTTGACATTTATACTGTTCGACAATTATGAACCTAATAGGCCTTAAAATTTTACTCTGTATGGTCTGAAAATTCTACTCTGTGTATCCTTCTTAAAAGGCTGCATGGAGGTCTAACTTTTGGCGAGAAAATAACTTCAGTTATCTTACAAGGACAACAAAGCTCCAAAATTGGGCTAGACTTCACTTGTTTCAAAACTTCGACAATTCATTCTATCTGCATGTGTCACTCTTTCGTCTTTAAGAGTACTGGCCTAACACAAGCTAATAAGCTATAAGATAGTGAAATTTCTAGTATTATTTTGTCCCTAACACAAGCTAATAAGCTATAAGATAGTGAAATTTCTAGTATTATTTTGTCCCTCGTCTCTCTGGTGGAGGTTTGAGGCACCCGTCAGTGGTACTGATTTTATCAAAGGGAGGTCCATGACACACCTAACTGTATCCAATCTTTAGCTTATACTGAGAAGTATTCTCACACAATCAGTAAACTTAAATTGCTTCCACAACAGTAAGGCTTGGCCCGTTTGATATTTCACAAGTTCGGGTCAGTTTATGCGCACCTCAACTAATCCGTGGGACCAATCCCACTGTTCACTAAAGGGGGAAAATTCCCTTATGGACTGACCACATAGGAGTTGACAGTGGTTAAGAAATTGCATACTTGATTGTTTGTAACTCTATACCCAAACCCATCAAACAATTCAATGAATGGTAACTATAGAACCCAAAACACGAAACAAAACGAAAACCACTCTTCTCCAAATTCGGTCACTAGAGAGAGAAGCAAATCAAACTATCAATTTATGATATGATGCTCGTGCAAATAAATTACAATCACAGTTGTTGGGATACACACAAAAACATAAACAAGGTATCAACTATTCTAAAATTTCACATTTTAGATACATAAATTACCCCGTTGACAAAAACCAATATCGTAGTTGCAACGCAAAATCATAGGCCGATACATATAAACCCACAACTGTGTGAGAAAGTAAAGTTTAAAGCTGAGTAACTTTGCAATGGAAAAACTAAAACCTAGAAACTGAAGCAAATCAACAATTACCAGCAAATTGCATAAACTTTTCGTTCCAAAGGAGAGAGAGAGAGAGAGAGAGAGAGAGAGAGAGAGAGAGAGTTGAGTTGAGTTATAGGAGTCTGGAGTCAGAAACGGAGAGACGGAGTTCAACCTTGTTTTTTCAAGTTTTTAAATTCATGTTCCAATGGAGTTTTCTTACATGATTATTTGCTTTTAACTCCGTAATTGGCTAAACGCTTCGACCAAGGTAACAAGGTTGCCTCTCCAAGTATGAATGTATACACATTCACGTTTAATTTTATGAAGTGGGTGATTGCATAAATTTAAGTATGAATGCACTTATTCTTTCTATGGTTTTCAAAGCTTCAGGGTAATCTTTGTTCTTTAAGATAGACTATATGACTTAAGACAGGTCGTGTCGCCCATTATGTCCAGTGAGACATCATCGTTAATACCTTTTACATCAACTTTTCCCCAACTTTTACTTCTACTTTTCAAACTTATCCTCTATTTTTATCCATCAACTCCTTACCCATAACTTTTTAAAATGAACAATTATTAAGGTATAACCCAAAATGGAATGCTAGACATTTATTAGGGGACGGAGGAAGTAATTGTTTTTGTTTTAGTTTTTGAATGATAAATGTTAATGTCATCTTTTTGGAATAAATGACATAAAATAGCAAAAACAACACGTCGCATGTCTATGGTCTACATTAACAAACATAATAATTAAAGAAATCACCAACCAGTCACTTGGGAAAAATCTTCGTTTCCTAGAGAGAGAGAGTGTGTGATAGAGAGGGGAAAAAGAAACTCCTTCTGAAGTTTTCTAGGGGGGGAGGCGGTGCCTCCTCCCCCAGTGCCCGCTCAAGAGTTTCAGAGGCCTGAATTGAATTCCTTAAGTGAGGCCCTTCATATATTTTGCATAATAAAATAGTTCAACACCTAGGCTTCATAAAAAAATCATTACAAAATATTCCCATTGCAAATTTAAACATGTACAGTCATCCAAAAATAAACCACCATTACAATACCTCAAAATCTATCATTTGAACATTACTCTTCTCGCACTTTTAACTGCAAGCGTACTAATTAAGCATTTATAATTATCCTTTTCATAATATATATTGAAGGCCTACATATTTGGGGGCCTTTTGTTTTTACATTTTTTGGAGGCCTGAACCGTGGGGTAAATTCGATTTGGCTATAAGTCAGCCCTACCTCCCCCTTCATTCACCTTTTCTAGTGTTTTTTCTTGTTCCCCCTCCAACCCTTTCCCTGCAACACCTAGAGTGGTTCTCCGGACGATCTTCTCCGAGATGGTTGTGTTTCTGTTCTTCGGGTCTCTTATTGACCCGGCACTTTCGCCAGCGATCTTCTTCCTCGGCAACTGATCGTATTCGTTGATCTTGGTTCCAGTCAGCCATTTGCATCATATTCGGCAGTTGGACTCAGCCACGCCTTGGGGAGTTCTATTTGATCTGCTACACGGGTCTGATTTCGACCCAGTGCTATTCTCCTCTCGGCGTCTGATTAAGTTTTTCCCTTGTTGTTTCAGATCTGTGCTCCTGTCTTTAAGCGTTTGTTGACCTTCACCAGTGTTTTCTATCTTCTGGCATTAATACAGATCTGTGGGTCTTGTGGCATCTCGGCTTTTGGAGTTTGATTTTGGCTATCAAATGTGCTGGACGGATGGGCTATTTGCAGGTCGATGGGTTGCGAGTTTTCATTTTTAGATCTCTTGTTCTTGCTATAGCAGCTGGTCCCTGTGGTTGCTTATCTGTTTTTCGTTTTTTCTAGCTGAACAAGACAGGTCCTAATGCACGTTTTAAAAATTCCATATGGAGTTCTAATTTTGTCACACTAAAGCTGGACGTTTCAATCTTTACGTACATGTCTACTACAAATTGTTGAAGCAAATGTCCTGATTCCAAAAGTGTCATTTGTTGATTCCCTAATCTGAAATCGGTATGCATAAAATTCTCGGGCGGACACCGTAGTTCCTTTCTCAGCGTATTCCTCATACACTGCAATAAATGGTTTAAGGGTCTGAGATAGGTTATTTCCCATGCTCTAAGGTAAACACACTAAGGGGAGGATCTAACCTGCCGCCTTTGTTGCTATTAATTCTTCTGCTGTTGCAGAATGGGAGGTATTACTCTTCCTTGATCCAAACGAGGCTCCAGTACCCCACCAGCTTTCCTTTTTTGATACCTTGATGCGTCCCTCGTTTGCCTTGAGGAAATAGCAGCGGATACTGCAATGGATCATACAGTCCATAACAATATCAGATTCTTTGGCTATGACCATCATGCTGGTGTACTTATATATCTCTCTCTCTCTGCATTCAGTTGCATCTTCAGCTTCGTTCCAAATTGCTGCAACTTGATCTACGATGGGTCGAGCCATTGTTGTGTTTTGTATTTTGGGGTCTGCCTTCAATCTTATTTGGCACTTGTCAATATCATCTCTCTCTCAGGCTTCTAAAGAACTTGGAGTATGGATTTGTTTCCAAGACACTAATCAGATGATTAATAATTGGCAGCTCCAATTTGTCTCTAGTAGATCTTCTATTTGCTGCCTCGTGTTCTGTATCATAGAAGTAGAGCTGAAGGTGTGATGGTGTGCCATCTGGTGGGAACAAACTGTTGATGTAGTGATATATTTGCCCCTGTGCTCGGAATGGGGTGCGTTTTGCAAACTCTGGATCGAGGTGTACTCCCGTTGAAGTGAAGAAAAATGCAGTGTTGTACAGGAGTATGAACTTAACGAAATGGGCTGATTCGGGAGTTAAGCCTGAATACAACTGGCGGAGTTCATCTGGAATGGTAACTGGGTACAGTGATATGTCACCCTTTCCGCAGCAGAACCGGGGCAGTTCATAAGGGAATCTTTTTGCTTTGCAAAATGTACAAGGAGTCAGTACGGGCAGTCTGTGCGGTTGAGATGGAACAATAGGCTGGGGAATGGTTGGGATTGGCATTAAGTTTCCTATCATAACACCTCTTCCAGAGAACTGCAATCTGTTAGTCGATCTCATCTAATTAGGTTCTTAATCGAAGACCAGCATAGCTATCTAAACTCACCAATGTTGACGTCGTACAGCATACCTATAGTAGAAATGTAAACTGTTATATCAAGACCATATAGAATTACTATGTCTAAAATAACTGAGAGTAAGTTGAGGGGTCATACACAACTCATCTTGTAGATTTAATTGATCCGTGGAAGGACCTAAAATATAAAAAGTTAGAAACATTAATATGATGCCGTCATTTCATAATCTCAGCCCCTTAGGCCACTATGTGTTTTAATTTTTGGGTAAACCTGAAGCTGCGGCATTGGATCTATCAGTGGTTTTTGTCATGAGAAACCACAAACACCTACACAAACTCACTCACATTCACATTGGGGCCCACACACACACTACACCTCCAGTGTGTGTGGAACCCACACATTTATGTGAGGGTTTGTGAATTTGTTTGTGTAACTTGTTAGTGTCTTTAGAATTTTTGGTGGGTAGACCATCTGTTACCCTAACATTTGCCAGGGTATTAACTCTTTCACTCAACTCAACAAGCTGGTCTTTCTGCTGTTTCTTTTGTGCAGCCAGAGTTTTCTTGCACTAATTCTTTGATGTTCTTTATCTGTTCTAACACGTGTTTGGGGCATCTCCTAAATTTGAAGGGGAGATAATGTTTCTTTACTTACTACAATACGTACATGGGCTTTGTAATAACCCAAAAAGAAGAACTGTTAGCATAACATGCATCATACTTACTTGAACCTTGCACGACAATACACTGATATATACTTTTAGCATCTAAGCAAATTGTAACTTGGACAATGTAAATTAAGTTTAACAATGGCATACTTGAACCTGAAGTGGTTAACAAACTTTCTAAGAGAGAACAAATGCAGCAGTTAAAGAAAAAGGCTGGATTTTTCAGAGAGGAAGCATTGCTGGTTTGAGCTTTGCTTTGGGAGCTTGTGATTTGTCCTGCAATTGTAAACAAAAGATCCCATTGGAGCACATGCCACACAATACAATAAGTATGCATGTGAATTTTGAGACAAAAGATCCCATAGGAGCACATGCCACACAATACAATAAGTAAGAACATTAAGGTAGAAGTTGTAAACTCGAAAACCGATAGCTATTGAGCATTAGGAGTAAAACAAAAGCATCAAACTAATCTGTTAAAGATTGTAGGACATCCCCATCAAGTATATAGTCATGGAATATCGCAAAACTATCACAGAATATTGAATCTGCATAATATAAAACCAATATCACAAATATCAATTACTGGGAGATAGATGCTAATAAAGTTTTTATATTCTATGCATTGGTAGTGTTTTTTTTACAAGTATGCATTGGTAGTGTTAAATATTCACTGTTACATCTTCAGCATTATGTGTGGAAGCATGCTTCTTACTTAAACAATTAACTTTCAAATTTTATAAAGAACAAGAAGAAAAGCAAAATAAGTTGAGGATTTAGTACTCTTCTATAGGGTTGTCACTCTCATGAAAAAGTCTCTAGAAAAAGAAAAGTATGACTCTTCTACAAGGTTCATCACGCTTATGAAAATTCTCAGCTGTGGAGAAAGGCATTCAACTTACTAAGCCAATTTGTTTACAATTAAGAATATAATAGATTACACAAAGTAATGGGAGAGTCAAACAAGGAATACTGGGCAAAGTTTCTAAAACTTCAGAACTTCCTTGGCGCCTCTAGGGGAACAACTTCCATTTCTTTTTATTTTCAGTTTGTATTTCTTATTGTTTTATTTTTTCTTTGCCTAAGCTAATTTTTTTTGTACGCGGAGGACTTACCGATTCGCCCAAGCTCTGTTATAGAATTGGTATTTTCTTTTCCTTTTTTCCCCTTACTTTCTCATTTACTTGCACCTTTTGGTTTCATATTCTTGATACATGTAGCTTTATTACATTAAGTGTAGTAATTTTCTTAGATGCACAAGTCCATCCTATAGTTTGAGGTTTTTTTTTATTGTATTTCGAATTATGTGAAATGAAGAATCAAAAGAAAGAAATGGACTGTAATTCCGTCTGGCATTATTTTTTTTACATGGAAACCCAAGGGTTTGGTATATAATGCTTAGCTTTTGCTGTGTTGAATTGATGATGAAATGCAAAAATTAAAAACATGAAATTTCAGAACCACGTGTAAGCAGGAAATTTTTGTAGCTTTTATGATACCTGTGGTTGTATTACAATAATTGAAGTAGTTTTCTTACATGCACAAGTCCATCCATTTGTGGGGAATTTTTTTTTTTTCCATTTGGTCTGATGGAAAATACATCCTCTGCTTTTCTTTCACTTAGCTTTGTTACAAGAAAAGCAAGGTACAGATGGCTTTATGTGGGAGAAAAGGCCGTGCGGATGATATCAGGGTAGAAGCTCTCACCTTCAAAATTGGTTGAGCTAAGCTCTATCATATAAGGTAATCAAACTACGGTTTGCACTTTGCAGGTTTATAATGAAGTTTAGTATATTGATCTCTAGATGCATTTTTTTTTGGGTTCGTGGCTAAAAATTGTTGATGGAAGGACATTTAATCAAAATTTGATATAAATTGGTGTCTATTGTCATATCGGTATCTTTGTTTTCCTTATGGTTTGAGGCAATTCCACCTATGTTTTTTGGTAGCCAACTGAAGAGATTACCCTCTTTTGTATTCCCTTCATCATTGAGTTCTTATATCTGCCGAGTGTGTTGATGATATTTCTTTTCACATGAAATTTGGGTATTAGAGGTAGATGATTGAAAATTCAACATACAATTTACCCTTGATGCCAATTTCAAGTTTTTTTCCCCTAGGTATTACCGGTGATTGTATGGTCCAAGGCCACGACTCATCACCCTTTGATGTTGTTGTCATCAACAAAGACAACTTGGTTATTGAGTGGTAAGTTTGTCGTCACACTCTACTTCGAGCATTGAAGATGAACTCCAATCTATTGTACTGTCCATTATTTTTTTACCTTTTTGGTTAATTTGTTCTTAGGTTTATGATATATTGACTACTTTTGTTTTTCACATTTTAGGTTTTTGGTTCTAAATTTTTGTAATGGGGATGGATTTATGTGCACTGTTGGTGGACACGGGGGATACTAGCTATATGGTGATGTTGTATGGTTTCAAGTTGAATGCTAGCATTCTTTCCATTTTGGTTGCTTAGGCAATGTGAATACACTCTTTTGTAAGCTTATTCGTAGAAATGTGAAGACACCATTTTGAAGCTTATTGACATTAACTGTATTGGAATCCTTTTGGATTGGTTGTGTATAGTAATTGTAGATCAGTCATTTCTACTTTCCATGGGGCTTCATGTTTTTTTGGCATATATGGCATTGACAATGTGAAAAGGTTGAAGATTCTTTGCCCTTTCTTATAACTATTGAGTATGAAAATTTTTTATGGAATTATGAGTTGTAAATTATGGTTAAGAATATGGTACCATCTATCTTCGTGTTTTAGTGGTAACTCTTATGAACCATAAGAGAGCACAACATGCCCCTTTTGTCATCTGCATTTGGACTACAGCATAATAAAAAGATGGATACTTCAACTTATACAGTTGTAAAAAAAAAAAAAAAAACTAAGAACCAGACAATCTCAAAGAAAAAAAAAATACAACCATGTTTTGCCAACTCTATTTAGCTTTTGATCATAATTTTTTTTTCCCTTTTTTGATTCATCTTTCCTAGGGGTGCACACAGTCTGGATTGGACCGGTTCTCTAAAAATTTAGTAACCGGACCATTCTAACCGGTTCTAAAAAATTAAGAACCAAAACCTAACCAATACATGTGTAGAACCTGTTAGATCAAAACTGCAAGACCGGATCAATTTTGGTTCGGTTCCGGTTCTACTCAATTAGTGTTGGAACACTTTTTTCACAGCACATTAACTCGGCACATTTTTTTTTTTAATGGCACATTTTTTTTTATTAACTCGATATACACAAAGATTTATATAGAATGGGTACAGGGTTCTTGGTTCAAATATCGAGTGTCGAGAGTACTGAGCTATTAACTATAGTAACTAATTTATCAAATTGAGATAGGGGTGTACAAAGAAAACAATAAACCGAACCGAACCGATGAACCGGACCGAATCGGCCATTTTTTTCTGTTGGCCGGTTCGGTTCCTAGGAATTAGAAATTTTTAAAACCAGTTTGGTTCCCTGTTCAGAGGATTTTTTACGCGAACCGAACCGGTATACATGAACCGAACCGGCCTAACCGAAACTGAACCGAACCGAGGTCTAGATAATCGGTTTTGGTTCAGTAATGCTCCCGAACCGACTTTTATCGGTTCACTCAAATATGGCTCTGAACCGGACCGAACCGAACCGAACCGGTTTCAGCCCTAAATTGAGATTAAATTACGTCGCGCTGTGCCTTTAGGCACGGGCAATCCCTAGTCCATTTATATAAAGCACGGTGGGTGGGAACTGTTCGGCTGTGTTTGGCAAAACCAAAACTAAAACAAAACTACAAACCGAACAGGGCCTTCCTAACTTTTCGTCCCTCAAACTTTCGTCCAAAACGACTTCGTGCGAATCGCTGCTACAGTAGCCCCTTGGCTACCCTCCAAACGATGCCATTAACGATGTCGTTTGGTGGGTATAGGCTGGAAGACTTGAAGCTTCTTGCTTCTTCTCCTGTCTCCTACCCCCACGTTACCCGTTCATTGCTAGAAGACCAGAGGCTTCTTCTCCTCTCTCCTACCCCTCTCATTACTCGTTCGCACACACTCTCTCTCTCTCTCTCTCTCTCTCTCTCTCTCACACACACACACACAGAACAAGCGAATCCACCCAATAACTTGACGGATCTGGTTTGCAAGGAAGGAATTGAAGCTCGCCTCCAGAGCTGCGTCCTCCCAGCCAACAAGAAGACATCGCCGACAGTCGTTTGGCCGCAAAAATCAGACAAATAGAGGTTAATTTTCTTCCTAGGGTTTGGATTCTTTGATTGCCCTCAGTTTTGCACTTCCCTGTTTCGAATTATTTCTTCGGATATTCACAATAGAGGTGAAATAATAATGAGAAACCTTGAGACGGCCATACAGTTTCACAAGATCATTCATTATTGATATTGTTTTCGAATGGAATGAGGATAACCACATTAACAGATTTGTTGGAATAGAAGCTAGGGTTTTGTTGCTTGATTTTGTCCAATTTTTTTGGGAGATTTAGCAAGGGATTTGTGATATGAGAAAAAAGGCAGTGGGTTTGTAAAAATTCAGGCTGCTTTTGGGGCATGCCCTCCAAGCTTTGTTAATCTAGCTATATTGTGTAAATTTTTTAATTTAGAAGGTCTGAAAAATGCAATTTAGGAAGATTTCACACCCTTTGGAATATTTGATTAGGAAAGAATGGCATTATTTGCAAGGGGAAAATATGAGGAGTCTTTCTTCGAAAAGGACATAGCATCGGAGTCAATCATAGAAATAGGACAAACTATTTCCTTAATGTCAATAGGACAAATCACCCACCCATTCCAAAAATACCCTCGCTAGCTCATAAAAGTGTCTAAACCCCCCAAACCCTATGAAAGGGCCTAAACCCCCAAACCTAATGAAAGTGCCTAAAATCCTAGGGTACCCTATGAAAGTGCCTAAACCACTAAAATCTTATAATTGGAAAGTGCACCCTAAATCTAAACCGTCAGCTACCCTATGAAAGTGTCTAACTCTAAACCCTAGGGTACCCTGTGAAAGTGCCTAAAACTCTAGGGTACCCTATGAAAGTGCCTAAACCACTAAAACCCTATAATTGGAAAGTGCACCCTAAGTGTCTAAACCTAAAATGCCTAAACCCAGTATACCCTACCCCAAAGAGTCTAAACCCCATAAATTGAAACTCAAAATTAAAGAGAGATTAATTTTTGTCCCACACGAGAGAGAGAGAGAGAGAGACGGGGTGGGCTGTGGGCAGATTGAAAGTGACGGGGAAGTGGGATCCATGCAAGCTTTCAAAGCATGATTCCTTTTGAACTAGCCACGTGGCTAACCTTGGTTGGCTGTATGAAAAGTTAATGCTGGCTTGCGGCACAATGTACGGTATTTTATTACCAAATTTCCAAATCTGTGACATTTGGCTTCTGGCTTGCAATCAGAACAGGGTCAGCATTTCGCGCGTGAGTGGGGGTTCATTAAGGGTAATTTTGTCTAATATTGTCCTTGAGCCCTCAAAAAATTTCTATTAACATATTGGAGGCCTAAAAATAAGTTAGACTGGACTAAACACACTTTATAGTCCCAAACTTGGCCTTTAGACCAATTTACTGAAATATGAGTTGGTTCGATAGTATACGTACTTGTTATTTTGCCACCAATTTGCCACGAATTATTTCGATAACAAGATTATAATCCATACTTCATATGTCTTTCTTCTTAAGACTGTAATAGGCTATAGATTCATTGGTTCTGTTGTGTGGTCATGTGTATAGTTTAAAATTTTTTCCTTTAATAAATCCGCATTACTTTGAATTTTTTTAATATTCACTCGTCGAACAAGGCGAAAGGGAAATGGGAGTTAAAATGTCAAGCAAGTGTACTATGGTAATGCTTAACTATGACCGATCAATGGAAGTCTCAATTCATGATGGGCCTATTTATCTGAATGGGCTATGGGCATAAGTTTGCACGCCTTGCGCGCAACTACCTTCTAGCGTTGATTTAAATATGGTTGGGTTTAGTCTAAAGGCTGTACGGTGCAAGAGTGGGTTGGGCTGCAAGGTTAAGAGTTTGGGATAAGCTGCTACGTATACAACAAATTGGTCATTGGACAACAGCCCCAAAGCGACGTCGTTTTGGGGTCTGTTGTCTTTTTTTAAAAAAAAAAGAAGAAAGAAAACCGTTAAAACTTTCCCCTACCCCATTCATAGTCGACAGAAGAGGGAGGGCGAGAGGGAGAGAGAGAACGGAGCGACTGCCACGACGACCACCGCCGCCGATCTCGACCACTGCCGACACCTCCGGTGACCACCAAGAGAACGGTGTGACTGCCACGACAACCACCGCCGACGACCTTCGCCACTACCGACACCTCTGTCGACTCCCCACCTCCGGCGACCACCATCAAAGGATTCGAAATCGTCGGAATCACAACCACCACTACAAAGGTCTATATCTATTTCTCTCCTCCTCTGTCATGGTGCCCTCTCTCTCCCCCTTGTTTCAATTTGAGAAACTCTAACTGAGTTGAAAAAACCCCCAATTTCAACTTCGGTTTTTTTTTTATATGGGTTTTCTCTTTATCAGAAATTCCCTTAAAAAGTATTCATTTTGTTTGAGCAAGAATTGCTGTCATAATCTAGAGTTTCTGCTTGCTTGTTCTATTTTTGTGGTGTTGTATAATTGATGGTTTAGTTGTAACAAGCACCAACACTTCACCTAGGCTGCCATGCCGGTGTGAGACATATTGGGCTTGTTTCATACTTCAAAAAATTAACTTTTGGTGCCCAAACTTGTCTTGAGTGTACCCCCTTTAGAGATGTCCCTCCTTTCAGGAAAAGTGTCCCCAACCCAAACTTTATAGTCTTCACCAGATTGACACCCCTCCCCCTGCAATGCTTGACAGAGAAAGAAAGACAGTGACTTAGAGATCAACATCGAATATTCAGTCGCCATTCAGTTTGCTGATTTAGAAGGTAACCAATCTTTTATTTGTTTATGGAAAGCAATAAATTCTCTTTTAAGTAGAAGGGTCTTCTAATTCTAAACCAATTGATGAGGATATTGTCTGAGTAAAATGCTCAATGGTTGTTTATTGTTTTTTCGACATTGATTTTACATATTCCATAATGAAGCCTTGTGCTTGCTTCAGCATTCTTTGAACAGGATTTGGTTGAAATTGCTTGACAATCTCTTTTGCAATCCTTCCATACATATAAGGATTCAGTTGTAGAACGTTCATATCTGCACCTTGCGCATAGCCGAGCTGGGTTGCTTATTCTTACCCTTGGCTTTCCGGCACGATTGCATGAAAAAGTTACATCCTTCAACGTTCCATCTCTTCCCTTTCTCGATGTTCTTTTACACGCAGCAAACCCTTTTTCTTTAGCATATCCCAAATAATAGAGATAAGCTTCCTCCGATGTATCGAATATCATTCCCTCTTTCGGTTCTTCAACTCTATTTTCACAATTTTCTATTGCCTCATTCCCATCCTCATTAGTATCTATCGCACCACATTCTTTGTTTGAAGGACAACTCTATACCTGTTGTTCGTCTCCACTCCATAACTCTTCTTCTTGTCCACACTCTTCGTTTGGAGGCATTGTCGACGGAATAGACTCCGAAGACATAATCTATTGGTTCATAAACAAGGGAAACAAATTAGATAAATAAAAAAAAAAAGCATCTTGGCTGGTAGATAAGATGTTGGGTGAAAATAAAAAAAAGGAGAACCGGACCGAAGAACAGGAATTTTTTTTCGGTTTTTTCCTTTCCCGGTTCGGATGATTTTTTAACATGAACCGAACCGGTATACACAAATAATACCCTAAAAAATATAACTAATGGTATGAGGCGGGGGATCGAACTCCCCACCTCACGCCTATGGTGCCAACACTTAACCACTAAGACAGCAAGCATCTTCGTGTTTTTGATGGGAAATAATTATATTTATTACTAACCTTGATTCAGCACTATATATACAAATTATCGCCAGTAGATAGCAGCCTTATCTCATTTTTCCCCCAACCTTTGACACTCCCTCTCCCTCTCTGCGGCGTAACCTAGATCTCATTTTTTCCCCAACCTTTAACACTCCCTCTCCCTCTCTGCGGCGACGATGGGCCTCGAATACCCCTCTTCTCCAATCGATGCCGGCCATCGTCTTCAATTGCTTTTCTCCAATCGACTTCAAGTTCACAAGAGATCGATTCGATTGAGACTTCGAGTACTCCAATCGACGCCTCCGTCCGTCCATCGTCTTCGTCGTTGACTCTGTCTGTTCGTCTCTCTCTCTCTCTCTCTCTCTCTCTCTCTCTCTCTCTCTCTCTCTCTCTCTCTCTCTCTCTCTCTCTCTCTCTCTCTCTCTCTCTCTCTCGTGTATATGTGTATATATATATATGTGTGTATGTTTCTGGTTGATTTGGTTTATTTTTGTAACCCTAAATCCCAGGTGTATATAATTGGTTGATTTTGATTTTGGTCCATTGTTTTTGGTGGTTATAATCGTATATGCGTATATTTGGTTGATTTTTGAGGATGATGATGCACATCTGTATGTGTACTCTGATTTTTTTTAATGATTTTTGTTTAGCCCAGACCATCTCCTCTCTCTCTCCCTGACGAACCGAACCGACTTGAAACCGGACCGAACCGGGACAAACCGAACGACCTTAAAAAATCGGTTTCGGTTCTCTGATTCTCCCAAACCGATTTTCCCCGGTTCAGTCAAATATGCCGATGAACCGGACCGGTTTCACCCCTATAAGATGTAACTAACATCATATTTAATTGTCAATTAAGTTACCTACTAGCACACCTAACTTTGATAACCTAGTTTCTGACATTTCCAGTAAATCAACTCTCTTATAATCAACAAAAGATGGGATAAAGCAGGAATCCAAAGACAACAATTAAGTGTAATCTATAGCTTACTGAATCAATCAGATCCTAGACCTAACTTGTTCAAAAGTCCCCAATTCTTCAACAAGGTTTAACATTTCCTAAGCAAAGAAATTCAGGAAAATTTCAGTCAATACATGTGAATGAAACTACACCCAAGTGCATGTGCGTTTAGAATCATAAGTTTGGGATGGTTTGAGGTAAACCTTTGTAATTGACGGACTTGATGAAATAGCCGTTGTGGGAGATCAATGGACCCTACGATGAATTGAATAAGTCGTATAAAACCCTAATTCATCAATTCAGGCAAAGAGAGAGAGAGAGAGAGAGAGAGAGACCTTCGTGGTGTGGGTAATGGCGTTCGGCGGCGGCTGTGGAGTTTGCCAGAGTTGGGGGTTCTGTGGTGTTTATGGAGTTTAGCGGCGGCCGTCAGATGGTGGTGGTTTCCGGTGAAGGGGAGGCGCAGGCAGTGGTGGTCGGTGATGGTAAGCGCCCTCTCTCTCTCTTCTACTTTTGATTGAAGTTTGGTGGATGGGGAAGAAGAAGAAGATCAGCGCGCATTGTTTTGAAATTTTTATGTTTTTTTTTTTTTAACAGGCCCCAAAACGACGTCGATTTAGGGCTGTTGTCCAATTCGTTGTGTACGTAGCATTTCCGTAATAATAGAATGTTGGAGATGGAACTTTGGACTAGGTAATTGGGTTATAAATTTACGGGTCACGGGCCAGGTATTTATTGTAGGATAGGCTGGGTTGAGCTCCACTAGGGTTAGGTTAATTAGGGTTTAGATGGAAAAAATTTAAAAAGAAAAGGCGGAGTATACCAGGTAATGCTAATAACCTGCGGAGTTGCAGGTGGCTGATTAAAATAAAGCAAGAAACTAACGATGGGGTTGATGATAGAGATGCTCCGGCAGGTTGAAACTTGAAAGGTAACCCAATCTGTTGTAGCGACGAATTGCAGTGTCGTATGGTAGCAGTTATAGTTTTTGCAATACCACAGATGGTTGCTCCATTCACTGTTGCAGCAGCGATTATGGCGGAGATGTTACGGCGGACAGTAAGGGACTGTGATTTTGTGTTTTTTTTTTTTTTTTTGAGAGAGAGAGACTTATTGGACCAAAAAGACTTAATTGCATGTCTTGGGCCCATAGGCTTTACTTGAGGCTTCCAAAGTGGACTACGACTGTCCAACCAATCAATCGCACATGTCCAACTTTCCATCCACTTTTCTAATAGAAGTTAAAAATGGGATGAAATCGAATAGTTTTAGGACGAAATGAGTGATTTTTGTAGTTTGAGGACGACAGAGAAAAATGGTGCATAGTTTGAGGGTTATGAGTGAAATTCACTCATACAAAAAAAGGAGTTGCCAATATCCATTTTCATATTTAAAAGACTAAAAACCCTAAATTGTAGCAAGCCACAACTCCCTCTGATCCCCCCCCCGCTCACGAATCAGTATTCAGTAG
The DNA here is from genome assembly GCA_016920895.1 of Vaccinium myrtillus. Classification (NCBI taxonomy): domain Eukaryota; kingdom Viridiplantae; phylum Streptophyta; class Magnoliopsida; order Ericales; family Ericaceae; genus Vaccinium; species Vaccinium myrtillus. The sequence goes on from CM029276.1 coordinate 22,907,492, forward strand.
CACCATCAACGTTCACCGACTCCACCATCACCGACTTCACCATCGGAGACCGAATCTACCACCACCACCATCGCAAATAGCAGCCCTAATGACTACTGTTGTGACACCGCTAGTCCGACTCCGATCACCAAGCCTCACTCCCTTGTAAGTCAGTAAGTCTCTTTCGTCTTTCCTCTCTCTTCCCCAAAAAAGAATTAGCAATTGAACTCTTTTACACTTTATCTGGTTTCAATTTGATTAGGATTGATGATGTCTGATGCTGAAGAAAACTTAGGAGAAAGTGAAGTTAACATTGAATGTCGATCAGTTAACATTGAATGTTATTGTCAAAATCCTTGAACACAAAACTAAACTGTAGTCATTGGAAACGTTACATTAGATGGTATATACGTTGTCTATTTTTCTTCCTTGTTCTGTTTGCTTCGCCTGAATGATTTGTACATTGGACGTCTTTTAGCTACCAGAAGCAATTTGAAAGAATTAAGTGTATAACTAGATTGCTATTTTCCCAAATGCATGTTCTCCCTCTCCTCTTACTCCTGCTGGTAGCTGCGAGGAGACCAAAATTGCCCTCTCATGGGTGGCATTACGGAGAGATGACTAACATTCGTCCTCGGTCCTTAAAAAAATCAGTTATAACAGTTGCCAAATTAGCTTTGCAATTGCAAGCTTGACGGCTATGTAAACATTGATAATTTGAGACATTGAAAATTAGGGAGCCCGGATTCGGCCACGGGGATGGCACCATTCAATGAAAAACTAATTACATGTTGTATGGAAAATTATGAAGAAAACAATTACTAGGAAGTCATATAATTACATATAAAAAGAAGAGTAATTCGTAATTTTTCAATAAAAATATGTAAGTCGACATTGTGATTTAATTTTCATTTTACATTAATTTCTACCATAGTCCGTAAAGAACCATAGAGTAAAAATGCTAAATTTTGAGAAAAAATTTAATGTCCAAAGGTGTCATGTTTCTCTCCGTGTAATAAAAAAATTTACAAACCTTGAGAGAGAGAGAGAGAGATGAGTATTATAGATGCAATAAAAAAAAACGTAGCTTTGTACCTTGGGAGAATCGATCCCAGGTAGGAAGTGTGGAGTAGAGAAGTCCATCCACTGAGCCAAAGCTCACTATTAGTTTAAACTTTCCGTTATTTAAATTATACAATTTCTTTCCCGACAAAACTCGGAGATGTGCTGGCGCATGGCACATCACGATTAAAAAATGGCATTGCACGATGCGGCACGATTAAGTAAATGGGCTGGCACGGCATGATTGAGAAATGGCACGGCACGGCACAAAGCACGGTTGGCACGCAACTAAATGGGTCATGCCGGCATGGCACGGCTGACACCTCTACCAATACTGGTCCTCTTGATCCCAAGCCGTGTTTAGTTCCTTGGGTCGGTAGCAACAGAGAAACCTCGATTTTTTTTATCCGAAACCAAAACTGGGAGAGAGTTGCATCCGTCCGGTCACCTCCTTCCCCAACAGGGATGAACTCAACCAACATCGAGCAGCTGACCGATCTTCCTTTCGTCTGCACTTGGAAGTCCTCACTAGGTGAAGGATTTGAGAGCGGCATGTTGTTTAGTCCATTTTTCAGCGTAGGGGAAGGAATGAAATGTAGACTCAGCATATCCGACAGAACCTCCTCAGGTTTCTTCTCCCTATACGTGAAACTCGTAAGCCCGACTCAACTGATTTTGATCAGTCGACTTGTCGTTAATGAACCAATTGGACCACTCGAAATCTGTCAACAAAGTTTCTTTCCATAGGTTTAACAAGAAGGAAGGTGTACAATGTGTATCAGATTTCGCAAATAATGATTTACTTTCTATTATGATTTAGGGTTTGTTTTGAAGAATTGCCTAATAGTTAAAGCTGAAATCAGTTTGTTAAACGAGAAGAGTGGATACTATTGCTATAAGGATCCATTATCACATATGAGGTCAAACGATCAGAGCCAAACTTATCTGGGCTGATCTTGCTCGCAGGATTCAGATAGTTCTGGCTCTGACTTACTAAAACTCTAAACTCTTGTAACAACACTAAAAGGAAGCTGGTCAAAAGAAGGGTAAGGGTCCTCTGGCTCGAAGACAAAAGCCGAAGTGGCCTTTATCAGATAACCCTGGACGACAACAAACAAATTAGCTAACAGAAATTCAAATAATAATTTACGGCCAAACAACGGAGCCTTAATTTGCAACAACTATTACCTCGTGAATACACTACTATGCGGAAATCCAATTGTACAGTCTGAAAACTTCTACTCTTCACATCGAATATCTCCCTCTTCTTAACAATCTCCTTCAAACTTTCGAAATTATGGATTGGCCATCTATATAAAGTGTCGTACACTTCATTGGCCAGCCCCACTGTACATCCGCCCCTGGGTAGCTGCCGTTATGATAGCTCACTAAGTAATTTCAATTTTCAACTTTTGTTCCTGAACTAGTGGGTTTGTCGCGAAGCTCGGCTAGATCAAAAAATATAGCTATAGTTATACAAAAAAAAAAAAATCGACGGAACTCGGCTAAATTATACAATTTTTTTCCCGACAAAACTCGGAGATGTGCTAGCACGGGTAGGGCACAACACAATTAAAAAATGGCACTGCGCAATGCGGCACGATTAAATAAATGGGCTGGCACGGTATGGCACAATTAAGAAATGGCACCGCACGGCACAAAGCACGTTTGACACGAAACTAAATTGGCTATGCCGGCATGGCACGGCCCGTCTGACACCTCTACCAATACTGGTCCTCTTGATCCCAAGCCGTGTTTAGTTCCTTTTCAAGCTCTATAATTTCCCCTCCCAAGCCGTGTTTAGTTCCTTTTCAAGCTCTATAATTTCCCCTCCCATTTCAAGCTCTATAATTTCCCCTCCCAAGCCGTGTTTAGTTCCTTGGGTCGGTAGCAACAGAGAAACCTTAATTTTTTTTATCCGAAACCAAAACTGGGAGAGAGAGTTGCATCCGTCCGGTCACCTCCTTCCCCAACAGGGATGAACTCAACCAACATCGAGCAACTGACCGATCTTCCTTTCGTCTGCACTTGGAAGTCCTCACTAGGTGAAGGATTTGAGAGCGGCATGTTGTTTAGTCCATTTTTCTGAGTGGGGGAAGGAATGAAATGTAGACTCGGCATATCCGACAGAACCTCCTCAGGTTTCTTCTCCCTGTACGTGAAACTCGTAAGCCCGACTCTACTGATTTTGATCAGTCGACTGGTCGTTAATGAACCAATTGGACCACTCGAAATCTGTCAACAAAGTTTCTTTCCATAGGTTTAACAAGAAGGAAGGTGTACACTGTGTATCAGATTTCGCAAACAATGATTTACTTTCTATTCTGATTTAGGGTTTGTTTTGGAGAATTGCCTAATAGTTAAAGCTGAAATCAATTTGTAAAACGAGAAGAGTGGATACTATTACTATAAGGATCCATTATCACATATGAGGTCAAACGATCTGAGCCAAACTTATCTGGGCAGATCTTGCTCGCAGGATTCAGATAGTTCTGGCTCTGACTTACTAAAACTCTAAACTCTTGTAACAACACTAAAAAGAAGCTGGTCAAAAGAAGGGTAAGGGTCCTCTAGCTCGAAGACAAAAGCCGAAGTGGCCTTTATCAGATAACCCTGGACGACAACAAACAAATTAGCTAACAGAAATTCAAATAACAATTTACGGCCAAACAAACGGAGCCTTAATTTGCAACAACTATTACCTCGTGAATACACTACTATGCGGAAATCCCGTTGTACAGTCTAAAAATTTCTACTCTTCGCATCGAATATCTCCCTCTTCTTAACAATCTCCTTCAAACTTTCAAAATTATGGATTGGCCATCTATATAATCGTGCCGCATCGCGCAATGCCATTTTTTGTATAACTATAGCTATATTTTTTGATCTAGCCGAGCTTCGCGACAAACCCACTAGTCGAGGAACAAAAGTTGAAAATTGAAATTACTTAGTGAGCTATCATAACGGCAGCTACCTAGGGGCGGATGTACAATGGGGCTGGCCAATGAAGGGTACGACACTTTATATAGATGGCCAATCCATAATTTCAAAAGTTTGAAGGAGATTGTTAAGAAGAGGGAGATATTCGATGTGAAGAGTAGAAGTTTTCAGACTGTACAACGGGATTTCCGCATAGTAGTGTATTCACGAGGTAATAGTTGTTGCAAATTAAGGCTCCGTTTGTTTGGCCGTAAATTGTTATTTGAATTTCTGTTAGCTAATTTGTTTGTTGTCGTCCAGGGTTATCTGATAAAGGCCACTTCGACTTTTGTCTTCGAGCCAGAGGACCCTTACCCTTCTTTTGACCAGCTTCCTTTTAGTGTTGTTACAAGAGTTTAGAGTTTTAGTAAGTCAGAGCCAGAACTATCTGAATCCTGCGAGCAAGATCTGCCCAGATAAGTTTGGCTCAGATCGTTTGACCTCATATGTGATAATGGATCCTTATAGCAATAGTATCCACTCTTCTCGTTTAACAAACTGATTTCAGCTTTAACTATTAGGCAATTCTCCAAAACAAACCCTAAATCAGAATAGAAAGTAAATCATTGTTTGCGAAATCTGATACACAGTGTACACCTTCTTTCTTGTTAAACCTATGGAAAGAAACTTTGTTGACAGATTTCGAGTGGTCCAATTGGTTCATTAACGACAAGTCGACAGATCACAATCAGTAGAGTCGGGCTTACGAGTTTCACGTATAGGGAGAAGAAACCTGAGGAGGTTCTGTCGGATATGCCAAGTCTACATTTCATTCCTTCCCCCACGCTGAAAAATGGACTAAACAACATGTCGCTCTCAAATCCTTCACCTAGTGAGGACTTCCAAGTGCAGACGAAAGGAAGATCGGCCAGCTGCTCGATGTTGGTTGAGTTCATCCCTGTTGGGGAAGGAGGTGACCGGATGGATGCAACTCTCTCTCCCAGTTTTGGTTTCGGATAAAAAAAATTGAGGTTTCTCTGTTGCTACCGACCCAATGAACTAAACACGGCTTGGGAGGGGAAATTATAGAGCTTGAAAAGGAACTAAACACGGCTTGGGATCAAGAGGACCAGTATTGGTAGAGGTGTCAGACGGGCCGTGCCATGCCGGCATGGCCCATTTAGTTTCGTGTCAAACGTGCTTTGTGCCGTGTCGTGTCATTTCTTAATCGTGTCATGCCGTGCCAGCCCATTTATTTAATCGTGCCGCATCGCGCAATGCCATTTTTTAATCGTGTTGTGCCCTACCTGTGCCAGCACATCTCCGAGTTTTGTCGGGAAAAAAATTGTATAATTTAGCCGAGTTCTGTCGATTTTTTTTTTTGTATAACTATAGCTATATTTTTTTATCTAAGCCGAGCTTCGCGACAAACCCACTAGTCGAGGAACAAAAGTTGAAAATTGAAATTACTTAGTGAGCTATCATAACGGCAGCTACCTAGGGGCGGATGTACAATGGGGCTGGCAAATGAAGGGTACGACACTTTATATAGATGGCCAATCCATAATTTCGAAAGTTTGAAGGAGATTGTTAAGAAGAGGGAGATATTCGATGTGAAAAGTAGAAATTTTCAGACTGTACAACGGGATTTCCGCATAGTAGTGTATTCACGAGGTAATAGTTGTTGCAAATTAAGGCTCCGTTTGTTTGGCCGTAAATTGTTATTTGAATTTCTGTTAGCTAATTTGTTTGTTGTCGTCCAGGGTTATCTGATAAAGGCCACTTCAGCTTTTGTCTTCGAGCCAGAGGACCCTTACCCTTCTTTTGACCAGCTTTCTTTTAGTGTTGTTACAAGAGTTTAGAGTTTTAGTAAGTCAGAGCCAGAACTATCTGAATCCTGTGAGCAAGATCTGCCCAGATAAGTTTGGCTCTGATAGATTCGTCAGTTTCGCAGATCTTCTTGACTCATTCTGTGGATTTGTTGACGAGGGATCCATTAAATTACTTGCAACTTGCAAGTGTTCTTACCTTAAAAGACATCATTTCAAAGGACCGAGAATTGTTGAACAACGTTTTGTGGATTTGTTTTGTCCAGCGAGTTTGTCATGTGCAGGGTCGATAACTTCTCCGCTTTTGTAGACTTTTTGATAAATAAAGTACAAATGGAAAGCCTGCTTTCTGGAGCTCACGGATGTGAGCTTCGGGTGGGTGAGTTGCTTATAGTTCAATCATATGAAGTGTAATGTTTATGTTGTTTATTTGACGAATTAACTTTTTTACGCTACTACCAATTTACCATGAAGGGTGGACAATTAAAAACGGCATCGTTTGGGCACCTTTGAAGTGCGAGAAGGTCCAGAAGGACTTTGTGTACAAAATTGGCGCGTGGAACGTAAAAGAGACAGTCTTCACCACTTCAACTTTCTACAACCCTCCAATTTGCTTGATGAAGCTGGCTATTCTAGGTCATTCTGATCCTGGGGTAAGTGCGCTTAGTTAAGTAACAACTCTATTTGTTATGTATATGAAAGAAAATGTGTTGTGCCACAAAAATATCAGTGGGCCGATAGCTGGAACGAACCCAATACCGAACAATTTTGTAATTGGGATTCTAGTAATTCTGTCTAGTACTCTTGAATATGAAATTTGTATGATTTAATCGGGGGGGGGAGGGGGGAGGATAGGGCCGGCCCTGGGGTAAGCCCAGCTAGCCTCCGGGCTTGGGCAACCCTCCGGTCTGGGGCAACCAAAAATAATAATTTTGCGAAGATATCTGTATATCTTTAAATTGTTTCGTCTAGTGATACAAGTCGTAGAATGGCATAGTTGGTCCGTGCTCTTTTATAAAAGCTGATTGGGCTGGGTTCAAGTATCCTTGGAGCCGTTTTCGTCCAATTAATTATTTTTTGTCTTATTTTCTTGTTTGATTTATTATAGATAAAAATAGAACTTTTACACTAGTGCTAAAATTTAGTTATACTTTACTACTTTAGTGGTTTTAGAGTCCAAGGTTCAATTTTTTTGCACACCATAAATATTTTTATAAGTTCTCATTTTCTCTTTTAGTTTATTTTAATTTTACTTCTATCTTTTCAAATCAAATTCACAAATAAATAAATGTTGACAATAAATAAACCAAAATAATTTATTTCTACTCAACAAACTTTGTTTTAAAAGATTTAAAATAAATAATCTTTATTGTTAAAATTTCATTTTTGCGAGAGTAAAGTTGATAACATGATTGGTGATAGAAAACATAAGTATTGTTATGTTTGATTCATTTTTTTCTAGTTTAAAGTTTATTTTAGTTAAATTATGAAACTACAATACCACGTTTGATCTGTTTGTATTCTCGGATATATTAAAAATCAAGAAGAATTTTCTTTAAAAGATACAATGAGAAGTTGTTTTCTTTGAATCAGATAGTGTTAATCATAAAACACTATAATCAGGGTTACATTTTGATTTTAATTTTTTTTATGTAATTCAAGTTAAAAGCAAAATGTAACATACATAGATTTTTTTATTTTTTATTGTGACATGCATGTTTTTTTTTTTAGACTTAATATTAAGTGGACAATCAAACTTGGGTCGGTCTTGGGCAACCCAAACATCAGGGCCGGCTTAATATTAAGAATGTTCTGATTAATTTTCTCGTAGATTTCAAGTTTTATACGAGTACCAATTTTGTAACTTTTGTCTTACTGTGCTTATATGTGCTCAACAGCTAAGTAACCACTCAACTTTTACTCGAATACACCGAGTCCAAAATCCTGCTTCTTATTGTTTGAACATTTTCCCTACCCTTTTTTAATGTGATACTAGGTAGATCGCTACGTGCGTTGCACGAGTGTGATGCCCGTGTGTTTGTGGAATGATGTGGTATGTAAAATTTGGGTTGTTGATGTGGTGGAAATTGGTTTAGAAAGTCTAAGGTGGACAGAAGAAATAGAAATTGATGTACGTAAAAGTGATGTGATATAGCATGATTAATAGTTTAATCTTATATAATATTTATCAGTGTTGAGAAGTTCCAAAATTTAGTATAAGAGCAGTTACGGATTTATACAGATTTGAAGTAATATGCAGGGGATTAAGACCAGAAAAGAAGTTAATGTTGTAACAGAATAGAGTAGCTAGTGATATGATACTAAGACGTGTGTTTCCGTAAATCATAAAACGAAGCACTCACGAACGCTGAAATCATAAAACCCAAAACTATTAATCAAATCTAAATCTAGGATAAACTAAAAACCGTAAAGCATGTTATTTTTCTGTAAATAGGCAAGACTCGAAACACTCACCAATCCTCAAATTTAGAAATAAGCAAGTATCGAAGCACTTACCAGTTCTCAAATCTGGAAATCTCTCCAGCATACGATGGCAAAAGGTAGTACATTCCTTGAGATATAGAAAGAAAAAGCTTCTCGGTCAACATTGGTTCTACCATTAAGTTTATGGAATTGCCAAAATCAGAACATGAACGGTTATTAGAACATACCTACAACAGTAATATCAGCCCCATACTTCTTTGCCAAAGCAGCAGTAGTTGCTGCTGCCTGTTACAGGATTCAACCATGAAATGAGCGAGGTGCAAACAAAAGCAGGAATTGAGTTACTTAATCAGCAGCAAGAAGTTGTTTATCTAAAATCATCCAACACTATGCGTAAGACAGGTTTTCAACACTGGACATTAGAATGACTACGCTGCTCAAACGTAAAGCTTAGAACTTAATAAAATCCAAAAGCTTTCCATATTTAAGGATATATGTAAGTTTGGCATTGCTTTAATTAATATACACCATTGATGTACATAGCGTCTAGGACATTTACTATCAAGCATTTTTTGTCTTGGTCCTCCCGGATACAAAATTTGACAGGAGAAGTCGAATATTGTATCCAGGACAAAAATGCTAATAGATCCAAAGGAAAACGTGCAAATGATAAAACGCTTCTCAGCAATTTCCTCAATACAAGAGTAAGACTGAATGTATGCATGAAATCTTAGCTGAAGAAACAATTGCATTTAATTAGTGTGCGACTTATGGCAGGATTCACTTCGTAACAGCACAAATGACGAAGGCCTGCTATCCTATCCTGGTTGTAAATCAAAACCCTGAGCAAGGAATAAGGAACAGAACCTAAAATAACAACTGCATAATTGATCACAATACAAGTTTTTATTATTGATACAAATAGGGCTGTAATACCTAATAAAACCACAAATACATTTGATGCTACATGATCATGAGGATCTATATTGACAGTAAGAAACGTCAACTATTCTATTGTTCATAAAAACACAATACTAAATGTGGGCTAGTCCAAACTCCAAATCCTATAGCATGCACTGCCATCACAACACACACACCCTCAGGTGGCATGTACCAATCCATCTAGTTAGTAAAGATAACATAAGTTAAGCTCCAAGAAGGATGGAAGACTTGTAATGAATTTTTTAAACATGTTAACGGAGAGCCAAATAGGTACCTAAGGGAATAATAATCTGAATGAAGGTGCAGGCATAGATGCAAAAATATATGAGAGGCAAAGCCTGGGAAAAAAAAAAAAAACGGGATAACCTGTCTAGTTCCCTCAGACAGATATGGATTCCGATCAGTAATTGGCAGAAGCAGATGCTTGAAATGTGCAAAAGCATCCGCAGCCAAACTGAATTTTGGTTCTTTTGGCTTAGCCTTGGCTGTGGACAGTTAAAGCATATGGTTCAATCCCCAATCATAAGTTAAACAAAAATAAAACTATTGATATCAAGATAATGCATCCTACAATATCACATAAATAAAGCATAATGCAACAAAAGTGTGCATTGGAATTTGGTATGCCGTGAAAGCATTAACAAAATCTATTACACATAAATATTCTTCTTCTCCTCTATTGGCGGATGAGAAACTAAAAAGTATATGCCAATTATAGTGACCGACTGACCTCTCTTTTCCCACTTAAATCAACTCCGAGAATTAGTACGATGCGACTTCGTCACCTGAAAAAATGAGAAAAGGAATAGAATAAGCAGTTATGCAAGTGAATTCTGGAAATCCAGACATTGTTTAAATCTTCTCGACAAAAGATAAACGAATCATCCAGGATAAGTCACATGAAGGGTGGAATATTGACTAAGGCAATACAAAACGCGTGATCCAAACTATGAAATGCAGCTAAAACTCTCTAGGGAAAGACAAATCACCAACACATGAATCATTTTTACACAACAGATTAATCTTGAATCAGCTTCTTTGTGTGCTAATGACATAGCATATTTTGAGAGATTTCATTTAATCTGCTTTGCAAAAATAGCTATCATACTTGGAAGCCATGCATTTGAAACTAAAAAGGAAAAGGATGTGTAAACAGCTAAGTAGTGACATACTAATGGAAAAGGCTCAGCGCCCACAAGTTTGAAACACACAAAGATATTTAAAGAAACTTTTAGGGAAAACAAAAGCTTTGCTTTTTAGGGGCAGAAGTTCTGCTTTCTAACTTGCATTAAGTATATCAGAAACAGCACGAACGCAATAGTCAGAAACATCACGAACGCAATAGGACATTTCTTTTATCGGGAAGAAGTAGAGTAACCGATAAACTATCTATATATTGCATGAATCCCGAGGATATCTAACACTTCTACCATCCACCTCAATGAGGCTTTCAATACGAAACCAAAGCAAAGCGAGTCTTCTGTCCCAATCAATTGGGTCCGCTACATGAATTCTTTTTTCCAAATAGTCTTTCAATGATATCGGAAAAAGAAATACAACATTAATAGTATTCATGGGGGTATGACAAGTTAACTATTGCACAACATGACAATACCGCGTCAAGCTATCTACACACTAATTAGCCCTCTCTTGTATTGAAATAACAGCCTATGAATCAGTTAAGGGGGTTGATGTTCGGCTATGACGTCAAGGGCCAAAACTCTGCTGCTATTCTGAGTTTTAAGTGGATTATGGTTTCACAGTGTCTAAATGAGCAAAATCGTTTCTTTTGAATCAGAAGTACTTCCCCAAAACAGAACCATTTAATATCTTAAACCTAAAAAAATACCATTTTAATCTCATATCATCGCATTTATAACAAAACTCCTGTCTAAACTGAGCCTTAAATCCCATATTGGGGCCGGCTATATGAATACTTTCTTCATTGAGAAACTTCAGCATGATATTGAGGTGAATTACTGATAAAGACTACTGGGCCTCCATAAGGCAATCTATATACCAGTCAGTCTGTCAATTAAGAGAAAATATCACAAGTAAGAGAAAAAAACTGAAGATTTGACCATGTCTGTGATCAATGTTTAGGTTTTTTCACAAATATTGAAGAGAAAGGATTGAATAGATCAAAGCAGAATCTAAACTAAGCTTTCTTGAACTAAAATTTCACCCTTCTATGATATTGTATTCCTACATCAGTTCGTTTTTCGCGGGATAATTCAAATTTATAGTGGAGGATTTCTTCTCTCCATATCACCTTAAAACTATCAATTAATTGATTCTTTTTCCCAAACCAAATAGTGGAGTTTGGAATACTGCTTCAAGTTCTTCCTTCCTCTAACCAAGCAAACCTATTACAAGTGATTTGTTTTTTTATTGGCTAATTTCTAGATTTCTAAACCAGATTGGAACATTTACAGTGAGCAAAAAATATGATTTGGCAAACCAAAAACCAATAGACACCACTAATTTCACAGAAAACGAAAAAAAAAGGGTGTTAACTGGATCCGCGTATACCTTCTTTTTCCTGCAGAAATCTTGATTACTCCATGACTTTTCATCCACATCCTTCTCTGAGCAAATATTCTCTCTCCATATTGCTGCCGTTAGAGAAGAATTGTACACAATCTTCTGTATGCTATATGTTTGTGCACATGCCTCTACGGCTCTACCACATTGATTGCTCCTCTCACTTCCAAATTCACCATTTTATCATATCCACTCAAACCCAAATTAGCAACAAATAAAACACAATCAACAGCACTTAAAATAAGTATACCCAATTCCAATTATGCAGGAAATAAAACTTACATCATACCCTTCTTGGCTATCTAAACAGCAGAACAAAGCACAACAGCCCTTTAGTGCTTCAAGAATGCTATGATAATCCAACACATCCACTACAGAAACCACCAATCTCTTCTCTATCCCCTCCATATCCCTTATTTTCTTCACTATTTCTGTCTCTCCTACAAACCAAAAAATACCCACAAACAAATTTCAATTTTATCAACAATTCAGTATCACAAAATTGCACATATTGAGAGAGGAACTCTTGCCATTTTCTGGATAGCAGCATGAACAGTATACCCTTTTGAAAGCAATCCTTTGAGAACCCAAAAACCCACGTAGGTTGATGCATCAACGACACAAACAGTGGGTTTTTCTAGGTCCATGTTGCCCTATGAGGTTCAATTTTCCTTCCTTTTAGTTTTCTTTTTTCAAATTTCCTCTTCTATTTGATGATATTTATATGTCTATTTCAAAAACCTATATATATATCCCGTACGACTTCGAAACCCTAGACCCAATACTCGAATCCTTTCGAAAATCATTACCTATGTGTCGACAAATCCAATCGACCTGCATCCTGTTGATTTCGATCGCCATCATACCTTCAAAACCCTAAACCGAGATCCCTAAACCCCTGGAAATCTCCAAACAGTGTTCGCAAACATAAAAAACAGCCTAATCGATCTACATACCTCGTTTGACAATCTCAGAATGGGTTATCTGGTTCGTGTTCATTCTTGCAAGCCTCGTTGAAGTGGATTCCAGCCTGTTAGTCAAGGATATCTGTCCCTGGTGGTCGACGCCGGTGGTGGAAGGCGGTGATTTCGCACGCTGGTTCACCTCGCTCTCTCCACACACACTCTCTCTCTCTCTCTCTCTCTCTCTCTGCTTAAAAAGTAAGAAGGGGACATAGTTAAAAAGTAAGAAGGGGACATAGAGGGAAATAAAACAAAAGTTGGCAAGGGGTATTAGCAAAAACCAAATGACTCAATTGCCCACACTCAAAATGGCTAAGGCAGATTCTATTCGCAACCGAGGATTGGCTAAATTCAGCCCACTAAAAACTCATTTTGAAAATTGCTACCATGTAACCCATTTTTGGCTAAATACAAATAACAAATTTCCAAAAAATTCTCAATCTACCCCTCTACACCCCTTTCCCTTCCTAATATTAATCTACTACCCAAATTACCCCTTCTATTCATCTAAACCCTAAAATCAAAACAAAAAAAATCAAACCCCAACTCTTTGTCTGCTCCACCCTGCCACTCCCCTCTCTTCGTTGTCTGCTCCAGACCGCCATCACCGTCGCCTTCTACCGCCATCACCGCCGCCTTCTACCGCCTCCAACGCCACACACCACCATCAGCCATTACCCCACTCTTTCTCCATCGTCTGCTCTACACCCCGCCTCTCCCCTCTCTTCGTTGTCTGCTCCACGCACCGCCATCACCGCCGCCTTCTACCGTCGTCCTCTCTCATCCACCGCCATCACCGCCCACAGACCGCCATCACCGCCGCCTTCTACCGTCGTCCTCTCTCCTCCTCCGCCATCACCGCCCACAGACCGCCATCACCACCATCAGCCATTACCCCCCTCTTTCTCCATCACTAATCCCGCACCTCCACACAATCACCACCGTCCGCAGTACCACCGGTGCCATCACCACCATCGATCAAGATCTCCACCACGATCAGGAGACTTCGACCACGAAACTGTTCAACTGACATCTCTAAGGTAAATATTCGAACCCTCTACGTACGTGTGTCATTGCATTCGAAACCCTAGAAAGATGGTGATGCAAAACTGTAATTCAAATATCCAGTATTGAAAATTTTGCTTCTACTCAAATTTGAAAAACTGAAATTTGGCGATAAATTCAATTGTTCATGTATGAATGGACGGACCAACATGTTTCAGTTTGGAGAAATTGATCGTTTACAGTATTGGGTTTTAATCAAAACCAAAGAGCTGCGTTTTTTGTAATAGGCTAGCGCGAGTGATCTTCCTTAGGACAGTTAGAGTTCCCACTGAATCTTGTTAGTTATTATGGAGAGCCAACGTAGGATCAGAAAAAGCAGATCAAAAAACAAGAAAACCAGAATACTAGTTAGGAAGCTAGCCGGTATTGCAGGAGAGAGAATTCCCAGAAGCTTGAAGCAATCTAGAAATGCTTCGGGCAGAAGTTAGTTCTAATAGAGTCGTTAGTTTCCTATCAATATAAAAATGAAGAATATATAATTAGAGTTTCCCAAGATGAAGAGTAGCTGTTAGTTGTGAGTAGTTCCTAATTTCTATAAGCCCTAATCAACTAAGAATCATGGGCGATAAGCACTACCACTACCTAGTCAACTAAGAATCCACCACACAAAGCAATAGCTCCACATCCACCCTTTAATTAATCCTATATCAAAGGTAATGCAGATAAGGTTATGCTAAACAAGCATGCATTTCCATTTGTTTATCAGATTACATCTTTCCCAACCTTGTCATCTTGTTCTGAGTATTCCAAAGGAAAAATCCTATAGTATACATTGCAACAGGGCTTTTTAGCATGGGACCATCTCCATCTTTCTCGTCATCTACAAGTTTAATAGCTAAATAAATGTAAGTGCTGTTCTATGGATGAAAAATGTTGCAGAAATTGTATGAAAGATCCTGCCTATTTATAACTTCTTTCTTTCTTATTATTTATTTTTTTAATCAGGATTGGCCACTTTTTTGGGCCCCATGCATGATTAATTTTATAGTAATCCCACTTAGTATAGTGACTTTAATCACATATTCTGGGCAAATCAAAAGAGGAAGCCCCTGTACCTGAGGACAGACATACGCAAATTCCACGAAGCATGTTCCGCGAGTCCAATTTTGTTTACCTCTGAACATTAATCTTTCGTTTCATAGTTTTAGTCTTAGTTTTGTTTTATAATCATTACCCTCATTTCTCTCTCTTCCTCAAATTCAATTAAGGTTCTTTTTTGTACAAAGTCTGGTAACCATTTGGGTGTTACCTTATTGTGTTTAATCCCCGTGTATCATGGTTCCAATATGTCAGGTTTGGCAAACAAAGATTATCAATGTACCAAGTTCGAGTGTTAGTCAACTAGTTAGGGTAGTCATATTCTTTTATGCATAGTTGTGGGGTAAAAACCCTGAAATTGGTTCATTCAGTGATTAAAGAGAAGTAAAAGATACTATACAGACGTGTATAGAATGCAATATTAATTTTTGCCTTAAACAAAAAGGTACTTATGGAATATTGAAAAACGTACTTGTGAATAGTTATATATTCACAATGCAAAATATGAATGTGGTTTTGAACTTAGGTTATACCAAAATTAGAAACTATCATAAATTAAAATCTGAACTTTTTTGTAGATTTCAAGTTTTAAAGTTTTGAATATATGTGACTTGTTCAAGCATTAAGAACTGAACGTGAGAAATTATGTTTTGACTTTTTTGAATATACGTGACTTGTTCAAGTATAGAAAGTTGCATATATATTGAACTTAATTACATGACTTAATAATAAGAGATAAATTGAGTTCATTGAATATTGTTTCCACAAAACATGTTGGTAAATGGTTTATTTTGTTATGTATGTTGGTTTGAATAACCTGTAAAAATACAATTTTGTTGTTCAAATTACTTTTGATTTGTTAATAAGTGTCCCAATTAAGCATTTAAATCATGAATGAGCTTGTGCTAGTTATTCTAAATTTGGAGAGAAGTAGAATTTAGGTCATCTAATTGAATACCCATGTGATTCTCTTTGTTGAAGTTAGATTTCCTTCATGTATGTGATAAAATCTTTTGCTGCTACTGCTCTTTGGTCTTTGGACAAGTACTACTATACTAGTATACTGCATATGAAAACTTGTCACTTCTTTGGTCACTTCTTTGGACAAGAATCTGCTTCTCCTTTTTTGTTGTTCATGAACATAAGATTACTAGTAGGAGTCTGCTATTTGCTGTCTTCATAGTTCAAACCCAGCTGACAGAGGTTTCTTTTTGTTTCATACAAGAAGCTAATTTTAACATCGATATATTTACTTTAATCAGAGCACACAACCCAACTGTTGTTCCAAACACATGCAGCCTGAATTTCATGGGCCATGGCCTGTACCATAACGGGCAAGGGCCATAAAATGAAGGCCCAATCCAGTCCATGGCCCTAGTGTTATGGCCCTAGTTGGAGATTTTAAATGGCATTGCTGTCATATTACTGAAGTGTTGAAGAGAGCTTGGTGAGAGACAAATCTGTACCTCTTCCAAACATTTGTTCATTGATTAGTTAAACCCTTTGATGATTAACTGCACATGGTGTAGGTTGAACAACGTAAATTGGTGTCTTTATTTTGGATTCTTTACCTCTAATAAGTATTCCTTTGTATATCCCAACTAGGAACCACTGACTTTCACAATGCAAAATATGAATATGAATGAGGTTTCAAGTTAGGTTACCAAAATTAGAAACTATCATAAATTAAAATCTGAACTTACTTGTAGATTTCAAGTTTTAAAGTTTTGAATATATGTGACTTGTTCAACCATTAAAAACTGAATGTGAGTAACAAGTTTGTTTTTGTCAACCATGTTACTAATTTATGCTTTCTTGCCATTCTTGTTTTATGTTTTGTAGGAAATGACCCGTAAACCAGTTACTGCTTCGGAGAGGAGGAAGAGGACGGAAGCTACGAACTCGGAACCTAGTAAACAAGACGAGGTAAAATGTAAAATAAATTTTATTTCAAATTATGAATTGTTGGGTATTTAACTTAACTTTTTAGAAAAAGATGTAGTCATCACTTAAAAGCTGAATTCATTTGTACATTTCATATTCTAAAGTTTGACCAAATTATACTTCTAAAAAATTTAATATCTAATCCATAGTTAACATGGTTTTCCTGATAATCTGTTCATTATTGTTTTGTAGGAAATTTCTTGTATACCGCATAAGAAGAAGTTGAGGTTGAAAAGTAAGGCCAAAGAGATTATGCCACCGAAACGCTTTCCCGATCAAGGTGAGGTAATAACTCTATGAATGGGATTTTGAACTAAACTTTGATTTTGTAAAAACACCTTGTATTCATCATTTCACATATTAATTGAATTGTACATATGACATATTAAAGTTTTAAAGGAAGTATGTTTTCCCCACGAAGTTACCAAATTTGTCTTTAAAATATGTTGTTTATGTATTCCAGGAAATGATCTGTCAACCGGTTACCGCTGCTGCTACGAAGATATTCCGGAAGACGCAAAGCAAGGAAAAGGAAACTTTGAATGAGGAGCCTTGTACGGAGCAGCAACAAGAGGTACAACTAATTTTTTTTATAAGAGCTTTGTGATCGGGATGGAGTTTGATGTAGGACCATATCTTATTCTTGTTTTCGATGCTTATAGAAGAAAATAAACCAAAATAGATGAAACCTTTTCTTTCATGTTTGTTAGTTTTCTTACACTTGATGGGCATGTTTTGGATATCTTATTCTTGTTTTGAATGCTTTGTTTCACAAGTTTCTATAGAAGAATATGAGGTTTTCGCAATGGCTATTTCAAAATTTGTGTGGAATTGCCTATTTTGTTTGACAACCTTACATGTAAAAGTCTTTTGCTTGTTGCCATTTTGTGAAACTTCAAGGGCTTTGCTGTGGTGTGTGGTACTATGGTTTTGTTCCTAATTTTATGAATTGACTGGTAGGTTTCAGATATTAAATTCTGAACAGACTATTACATTTCAAATTTTAATACCTGATTGATTATGACATATATTATGCAAGTTTAAGTTGCAATACAAATTATTTGGATTCTAAACTGAACCTATTCATAGGTTGATTTCGCAATATGTTATTTTTGTTTTGCAGGTAATTATCCGTAAACGGGTTACCGCTTCAGAAAGGCAAAGGAGGATGAAGAGCAAGGAAAATGAACCCACGAATGAGGAGCCTTGTGCGGAACATGATAAGGTAAACAAATTTTCTTTTGAGTATGTACGGAACAAGACGAAGTTAAACATAATTTTTTAATTTTATTTTACTATATATCAATATGATCTTTATGTATTTTAGGAAGTAACCCGTGTATCGGTTGGTGAGGCTGTACAGAAGCAATATAGGTGCCTAAAAAAAGGGTTGAAGGAAAGTACGGCGCGGGAAGCCTCTGCCGCAGGAATGCAAAGGAGAGTGGAAACTACGACGCGGGAACCCGATGAAGATGATGAGGTATTAACAAAGTATTTTATAAATGGAAATTAAACATGGTTTTTGAACATATGAATGGTGTTTTCAAATTGATTTTTTTTTGGGAAAAAAACCTTGTATTATACATATCACATTTTAAAGTTTGAACAGACAAATACGTTTCAAATTTTATTATGTGAACGTTACCTATGAAGGTAGGAAATTGGAAGTCCAATTGAATTGAAATAATTTTTGCATTACAAGTAATGATAGATAATTTATTTTTTTTATCTCTCATTACTTGTATGCTATCCATAACTTACTTTTCCTTTAGTAGTATGCTATCCATTTTTTTTAAATGGCATAGCAAATTCCGCTTATATCACTACAAAGGAAGAGTAAAGGGAAGAAGAAGAAAGACAAACCTATGACAACCGAACCCTCTCTTGAGCCATAAACATCTGTTCAGTCCCCGATTGTAGATGAGGTGGATAATGACGTACACAACATAGTTGTTGAAAAGGAAGTTGTTGAGGAGGATGCTCGTGAGGAGCAGGGTCTTGAGGAGGGAGCTCCTGAGGAGGAAGTTGGTGAGGAGGAGGCTCGTGAGGAGCAGCCTCTTCAGGAGGAAGCTCTTGAGGACGAGGTGGTGGATCAAGAATGTCGGGGTCGTCGTCGTAAGCGCCATCGAAATCGTCGTGGTCAAGCTGGGGTGGATGCAAACCAGCCTACGATTGGACCTGAAGACCCCCGGTTGTTAATTGGTTTCAAGGACCATGTTGCAGCACATATTTTGAGGGGACGAGAGCGTGGGGTACTGAAGGTTTATTGCCACTCTAATACCTTGAAAAAGTGGACCATTACAAATGAAAGGTTGCAACAAAGGATCAATCATTCAGGTTTACTTCCCTTGTGCAAAGCTACATATCCTTATTGTAACAAGGTCTTACTGTCAGCATTTGTGGAGAGGTGGCACCCAGAGACAAACAGCTTCCACTTAGATTTCGGGGAGATGGGCATCACACTAGATGATGTGCACCAGTTGATTGGTATTCCTGTTACAGGGTCCGCAATTAGGACACCGGAGAAGGACAATTTGACTTTGTTGCAGACTTGCCTTGAGGTTACAGAGGAGGAAGCGAAGGAGGCGCTCATACATGGGGGTGTGACCTTTGATTGGTTGAGGGAAATTTTTTCTTACGTAAGTGATGATGACTTGGATGAGAGGGTGGATTGTTGTGCACAGGCATACTTGCTATATGTCCTAGGGAGCACCCTATTTGTGGATAAGACGGGGGTTCGGGTTCGTGTTTCGTACCTAGGTGTATTGGAGGACCTACAAAATGTGAGTAGTTACGCATTCGGGGCAGCGGGCTTGGCATTTTTGTATAGGCAACTTGGTCATGCAAGCAACGGAGACGCTAAGCAATTGAGTGGATACACTACATTGTTGGAGGTACGAAATCGTAAGAGTCCTTGCATTAGTATGTAATTTGGGAAAATGGCCCTAGATTCTTCTTCCATTTTTTTAATATGTGTAAGTTATGTGCAGGCCTGGATCCAGGAGCATTTTCCTTCTTTACGTAATGGTATTGATCCCAATTATACGGACGACTTACCACGGGCACGACGTTGGTTGTCACGCCGTGAGGTCACCACCGACTCCACTCTCCGTTACCGTCAACTGTTGGACAACTTGCAACCTGACCAGGTAGATAGACAACATTTGCGAGATCATTGTTTCCATTCCCTTCAATGGAACACCATTGAAGTCTTATTCTGTTGATAATTTTTATAAATTTCAGGTCATGTTCGACCCCTACAAAAATGAAAGGGATGTGTTACCTGACATTGCTTTCTACACCGGATGCATCCACTGCTTAAGCGTTGTTGAGCCGTACATGCCGGACAGAGTGTTGAGGCAGTTAGGGCTAGTGCAATCTATTTCGGGTCCTCCAATTGCACCTGAACGAGGTGGTAAAGGTGGGGATGAATGGACGTACGGATTTTGGGAGAATTTGGGAAATCACTTATTGCCAGATGATACAGGGGTATTCGTTAGAGATGGAGTGCCGTGGGAGTGTACACCTGATTATCTCCCATGGTTTAGGAAAGTATCCCACTATAGGGTGGGACCCGATCGGGGAGAGGTGGAGAGGTGGAGGGTACGGGGCGTGCGGCCGAGCGAATCGCGGAAGCAGTGGCTCTGTTAGATGGTGCTTTGGATGTGACGAGAAGTTCAATGCGTCATCTCCGACAGACACTTGTTCAAATTAGGGGGGTTCTAACCGGCACGACATGATGTGTTTATTCTCATGGATACTACTACTTTTGGATAATGACTTT